>CM071930.1:50458700-51058700 GCA_016081115.2 Rehmannia glutinosa
TAATTCATTAATTTCAGCGTGACATTGTACGGCCGTCACGTTTCCAAAAGCCTTTTTCTCATCGTATAAAAGCAACTCCAATCTTTGCAGTTTGCACCATCATTCATAAACTTCTTTTTCCCCACTTTTTTATTGAGATCAGTAGGAAAATCCAATGTCGCTCTGCAGCGAATCGCCGTCCGCCGTCGTGAGCGGTGGAGGAAGCGGCTGTATTGGTGGTGGAGGTGGAGGTGGCGAGATTATGTTGTTTGGGGTGAGAGTGAAGGTCGATCCCATGAGGAAGAGCGTGAGTATGAACAATCTGTCTGAATACGAGCCTGTTAGTAATACAGTCAGTCCGAGTGACAAGATTGGTAAGGAGTTGCCGAAGGCGGCGGCTGAAGGTGGTGGTCCCGCTGGTTACGCCTCCGCTGATGACGCCGTCCCCCAGCCGTCCAACGGGAGTGGCGAGCGTAAGCGAGGTCAGATCTCCGATCATCTTATTAGCTTAGAATTTTTTTTTAACTTTTTTGGTGGAATTGATTTTTGGTTGAGTCTGAGATTTCTGTAAATAAAGTTCTGATCACAGAAGATTTGACTTTCTTTCTTTCTTTTTTTTTTTCCTTTTTCAATTTCATTTTTCCTTTTTAATCTTTTGGTTCGATTGATGAAAATTGGTTTTATGTAATTTACGAATTGATTTGATTGTTGGAGCAGAAAATCTAACATGTGAATGTTGGGGTGTGAATTTCTTTCTCTATTTCGATAGTTCATGATTTGGTTTGCTTTTGCGAAACTATCTTTGAAGTTTGTATCTGATATGCAGGACGTTGATTTGTATACTTCCACTTAAAAATATTGGAATACTGTTTCTGAAAAGATATTAGAAAACAATAATCTGTTTGAGGTGGTGAACAATTTGAATATGATAAGAGGAAGAAAGGTTGGATCTATTGTATCATCTTATTGGTTTTTCCTGATTTATTGATTTCCTTTGGTTGGTTTATCAAGATCTAATCCTCTATTCATTGGTTTGGATTTGTTTTCAGGAGTTCCATGGACAGAGGAAGAGCACAAGCTATTCCTCATTGGATTGCAGAAGGTTGGAAAAGGAGACTGGAGAGGAATCTCTAGAAATTATGTCAAAACTCGCACTCCAACCCAAGTCGCTAGCCATGCGCAGAAGTACTTCCTCCGCCGGAGTAACCTTAATCGCCGCCGCCGTCGTTCTAGCCTCTTTGACATCACCACTGACTCCGTAAATCTTTTACATATGTTCTTTTTTTTATGTGTATACTTCATAAGTTTGTTGTTTCTTGTTGGTTCATAAATCTGAAAAGATATTTTATTCTGATGGATAAAGCAAATGCAGCATAAATATATTCATTCTATCAAATTGTCAAAAGCATTATCTGGAAAAAAGGACTGGTCTGGAGACCACTATCTTTTTCACTTTTTTGAGTTTTGAGACACACTAATTGCCTTTTTTAGGTCAAAAGTAGAAATGGAATTTTCTGAGTGCTAAGCAATGTGGTTTACCATTGTTGCTTTTATTGTTTTTGCTTTTGAGAGAAGATAATATTTTCTGTTTCAATGTGGTCTTAACTAATAACTTTTGGTTTTTTTCTTTTATTGTCATTAGGTTACTCCAACACCAATGGAAGAGAGTAGAAACAATCAAGACAGCCCATCTCAGCCAACTTTTGCCCCTCTGCCTGTAACTTCAAATATCAATGGATTCTCAGTTATGCCTTTCCCCATGACTGTTGGCCCTGTTCTATTATCAATGCAAGGTGGTCATCCAGTGGAAACCTCGGCTTATGCTCAAATTGACCGTGTGAATAATTCATCGGCAATGCTTGTTCATCATGTTCCAGTTGTTCCTATGTATACTTCTTCGACAATGTTCGATCTTAACTTAAATCAGCAAGTGATGCTTGAGCCATCACCATTGTCTTTGAGGCTGTCATTGTCATCAGGGCAAGAGCCATCATCTTCCCAGGTGATCTCAAGCTTCAAAAATGGAGATAATATCATAAGTGTTGCTTGAGGAAGAAAATATTTAAAAAAATAAATGAAAAGAAAGAGGGTTCATCGTAATTAGGAAAAAAAACATTTAACTAAGAAAATAGAGAGATTTGATTAAGAAATAGACTACCCCAACTAGCTTTGACTAGAAAACCTATCTATGCATTGTACAGACCAGAGAAATATTATGCTGTGTTGTCCTTGTTTTTTTATGCTAATATTTAAGATTGTTGCTTGTTTTTGTCTCTTTTCTCCGTGGATTGTGGTTGAGAATAAAATAGAGAGCAATTATTGATAGCCTTTTGGTCTGTTTATAGCCTTAAATTTTGTGGTTGTATCTTGTGGGATTTTTCTTCTTTATGAATGTGGTGTGGCCTTGGTGCCACTATTTGAGATTATTTGTATTTTATAAATGTGGATGAAATCAGATTTCAATCTCATTGCATTAATTGTAATGGTAAGTTGGTTTTGGAGTGCGGAACCAAAGGTTCCTTTGGGTGGTATTCAAAAAACTCACATTATCCAAAGATATAATTGTGTGAGCAGGTAATGCTTTTTCTGGTGCATCGGCATTTACTGCTATAAACTCACCACAAAACAACAAATTTTCATTGCTGATCCTTGAGCAGTTGTGTGGATGACTAAAGGTGTAAATGCATTGAGTGGAGCCAAAATGTCAAGGGTGTGTGATTGGTTGATCGTCTTTTCCTTTTTTTGAAGAGAATTCTGGAAAAAAATTGTTTGAAAAAATGAGAATGAATCTTGAGATTACGAATGAATGTAAGATGAAAATATGATTATGATAGTTGATGTGATAATTTTTAAATTATTAAAATAGTGACTGAATATAATTGCTGACTGGAAAATTAAGAGAGTGAATAGTGTATTTGTGATATGATTGTGTGATGATAAAGGTTAAGGTGTTTTTTTTTTTTTTGGTGAAATTATAATTTGACGTGACTGATAATTAGAAGAGTGAGAATGACTGAATAATATTTTTTTTTGAAAATATTGAATATTTTCACAAACAATTACATATTGGGGCAAAATAAAAATGAAAATTGTGCAAAAAAATTTGACAAAGCGCAGTCTAAATTGTTTTTCATCTCATCCAATCACACTCTTAAAATTCATCTCACAAATTTCTAACTACAAATCATTAGTTTACTATTTCTATATCAAATCAACTTTCATCATTACTTTTTCATCTCATATTCAATCATACTCTTAAAATTTATCTTATTTCTAGCTAATTTAACAAACTAGGTTAATTTTAAAATCAATTTAAAGAATTAACATAAAAAAATAATTACAAAATTGGGTGAAAACAACGTTAGACTGTTTTCCGCCCAGAAAACAGCGTTTTCTAAAAATGTTTTCTAACGCTGTTTTTTTTTTTAAAATTATTTAGAAAACAGAGTTTTAAACTTTGTTTTCAAATTAGAAAATGCATACACCATTTTTCGAAATATAAAACATGAAATTCATTACAACCCAATTACAAAATAAATCCTAGAAGCCGATTACACAATTTAAAAACATAATTAAATGACATAAATTAGAAAAAAAATCCCGGCCGCCGGTGCGGCAGCCATTCCGACGCCCCCCTCCCCCCAAAACTATTTTTTTTCCGGCAGCCTCCTTCCCCCATTTTCACACAAATTTTAATTTTTTTTACGGTATTTGTTTAAATTGATTTTCAAATAGGGGTGTTTTCAGGGACGGATCCAGGAATGTTTTACAGCGGGGGCACGAAAATAAAAATAATTAATGTGGCAAAATTACGCAAAGTTCCGAGTTTATTTTTCTTTATGGGTTCTTTCTTATTATTGCGAAAGGATTTAACCTTTTTTTAGTACAATTGGGGAAAAATAGGGAATGGACCATACACACTAACATGAAATTGAACTCAGGTCAATCACCCTGACAACGCAAACTTCTACCATAATTACTATATATATATATATAGCTTTTAAAATAAATAATAAAATAGTAAAAAAGAAAAAAGAAAAAATTGTGGGGGCACGTGCCCCCACACTAGGATATGTCCGTCCGTCTATGGGTGTTTTATTAAATTAGCCTCTTTTTTTCTTCCAAAAGTTTTTTTACTACTATTCTCTAGCAAAAAAGAAAATTTTCAAAATAAAAATATATCCAATCGCACTATGAGTTGTTTATTTTTCATTTTACTTCAAAAATTGCACGAGTTTGGTTTGATAATAATTTAGTTAAGTTTGAACGATCTTTAATCTATTCGAGCTTGATCAGTTTAGCCAGGGCGGCCCTGGGTAGTGCACGTGGTGCTTGCCGCCGCACAGACCCTCCGCACGCAGGGCCCCTGAATTTTTATTTATTTTATATGTGTATATGTTGGATATATAAACCAAAGGTTTAGTCATTGTAATAATAAGTAACTTGGTACAATGGTTGTGTTGTTTTTCATATTCCTCATGGTCATGAGTTCAAATCCCAATAGAAGCAAATATTAATTTTTTTTTTGGCCTTTCTATCTAACTATTTGGTTTTATTTTTTGCATTTATATCTAACTATATTTTCTCTTTTTGCAAAAGAACATACGTGAAGGTTTTCTTTTTTGCCATTCTATGTAATTATTTTTTCCCGCCTATCTATCTAACTGTTTTTTTAATCTAATTATACATTTTTCTTTTTGCAAAACCAAAAAACATAATTGAAGAATTGAAAGAGTCGTCCACCTTTAAATCATCATTCCTTCCTTCATATTTGCCATATTTTTTTCCTTTTGCAAAACCAGAAAATAGAATTGAAGAATTTAAAAATGCAAGAAGATCAATTTTTCATAGCTAATTTATTAGTTTCTTTTTTGTCTTTTTCTCTATGGTAAATTATATTGAACAATTTTTTTGTAATTTATTTTAATAAGACCGAAATGTTAACGGTTGAGTATTGTTTTGCTATTATATATCTTTTTTTTAATGCTAAATCGATGAAATTTTATTTGTACCATTGATTTTATTATTTTTAATTTATTTTATGTAAACATAAGGGCCCCATTTTTTTATTCGCTCCAGGCCCCTCAAAATTTAGGACCGACTCTGAGTTTAGCATGACATTTTTACACATTATTTACTAATCTATTTGAGCTTGTTCGAGCTCTTTATATTATCGAATGAAAAATGTTTTCGAGATTAACTTAGTTTGTTAAGTTCACAAATTGAACTAAAAAGATATAGATCTCGTCGAGCATATATTAATTTGATTTATTTTTCAACTCTATTGATGAGTTTTGTTTAAGATATGTTTGAGATTTTGGAACAAATTTGAGTGCTTCAGCTCATTTCCACTCATGTAATTCTTTAGGGAAATAAAAGGGTGGGAAAGTAAATATTCAGAAATATCGATTTAAAAATCTCCCTGGAAATGTCATATTTTTCTTCCTCAGTGAACTGGTGTTAGTGTTGTAGTATGCTTCAAACTAATGCAGTTGGAAGCACTTGGTAGGTGTAGTTAATTCTATAAAAGAATATAAATGGAAGTATATGCTAATATATTTTTTTAAACGAATTCATAATAATTAATGGATGGGGAAATGTATATCATTGGCCGAAAAAGGAATGAGAACATTAATTGTAAAACTGATTTGTTTATCATGATATGCAAAATTAATAACAGCATGCTATTTTATTTTCATCAGTTAAGTGTTCTAATTCTTTTCTTTTTCTCCCAGAGATTTCTTTTTTCTTTTAAAAAGAATTGCTAATGAAGTCATGTTCTATAAAAGGGCACTTATGAGTTTGAACTCATCTCTGATCCAGTAAACTCACCAGGCTCACAATAGTATGAAATTTGGATCTATCTACGATGGGCTTACCTATTGTGGCCCTATAAAGATGGGCTTAATTGGATGAAAGTTAGCTCCATTGACGAGCTTGGTTTGGAGCTTCGCACTTCTATAGTTTATCGCTCTATCCCATTTACAGAACAACTATAAATTAGGATACATCTCCCTCCAAAATAAAATATTATGAGTTGTCAGATGCTTAAACACTTATAAGTTCTCCAAAAGTATTTGTTAATTGTTTTTTAAAAAAAACTTATAAGTTTCCAAAATAAGATATTAAGAGCTTATAAGCTCTTATTTTAACTACTCCTTTCACTTCGGTTATTTTAATTATTAAAATGCTATTATTGATATCTTGTAAATTCTTTCATCTTATTTTATCCAAGCACTTCAACCATTTATTTTGAAATAAGAACTAAACAGAGAAAAAAGCGAAAACATATTCTAGTTTAACATATATTGTTAAGAGGAAAAAAAATTACCCTCCGAACTATTCACGTATTTTGACTTTGTCACTTAAACTTTTTTTTGCGATATTTTACCTCCTGAAGTTCACGAGTTTTGCACATAGCCTCATGGGACTCGCCACTGGTGGGATATTTCACCAGAATTTTGTTATGTGTGCACTTTACCATCTAAACATTATGCGATTATCACTTTGCCATATAAACTTTAAGTGATTTACACTTTGCCACATCGGTTAAAAATATATATATATATATATATATATATATTTTTTTTTTTATATCTTTATTAAATTTCTTGATCAAAAATAATAAATTTAACTAGTATTCACTTTAATCAAATATATTATGAATACAATTATTTTAAAATATATTCCTTTTTAAATTATTTAATTTACTGTTTTTTCATATCAAAATTAGGAAAAGAACTATTCAATGAATTTTGAAGTAAAAACTATTATAATATACACCAATGTCAATTTTGTAATAATATAATGCATTTGAAAAATTAATTTTAAAAATTCAATTAAATTTAAAAAATATAAAAGTATTGCAAATTTAATGAATTACTTTATTTATATTTTAAAATATTGTATAGAATTTTTAATATATGGTTCAAACTTATTAGTACCTAATTTATTATACTTTATTTTTTTAAGTTTAGACTAATTTATTTATGAAAATTAATCCTAATATATTAGAATTTATATTTGCCTATGTATATTATTTTATTTGCCTCAAAATAATTAAATAATTATTTATGTATATTTATTATTTGTAATTTGGTAATATAGATTAACATTAATTTCATACCTTTTTAGTTTATAAAATAATAAAGTAAATCAAATAAGTAAACTATAATTCTACAATTCTACATGAAAATAAGAAAGAAAATATTATAAAATAATCTTATTGATACTATATTTTATTGAAGTAGATACTAGTTAATTTTTTGATCAAGAAATAAAAAAAAATAAAAACAAATGTATATACATATAATTTTTTGATTTTTTTTTAAACTGAGGTGAGAAAGTGTAAATCGCTCAAAGTTTATATGGTAAATCGACAATCGCGCAAAGTTTAGATGGCAGAGTGCAATAACTTTACTATCATTTCGGTCAAATAACAATTTTGCCCCCCACGTGCATGACACATGACAAGATTCCGATGGAATATTCCACTAGCGGCGAGTCCCAGGAGGTAATGTGCAAATTCTCTAAACCTCAGGAGGTAAAGTATGCCAAAAAAAATTTTAAGTGGCAAAGTCGAAAAAACCAAATAGTTCAGATGGTAATTTTTTTTTTCCTCTATTGTTAATTTTCATGACTTTAAATTATATCCATCTTCCATCTCAAAGTCTTTCAAAATATCTTTTAACATTTAAATATGTGTCATAAAGCTATCAAATTAGTTTTTGAATAAAAATACAAAAGTTTGGGCCGCGATTAGATAAGAAACAAAATTCATTTTCGTTCCGCTAGAGAAACTTTTTACACCAAACATATGATTGTTTATGAAAATTTTCAGAAAATATATTATTCTCTCACTTTCACTTTTTCTTATTTTTTCTATCACCAATCACATCTACACATTTTTTCACAAAAAACTAATCATTATTACACATTCTCCCACAAATTTCACTATTCATTCACTCACACATTTCTAACTGTTGATTACAAAGTTACAGGATCGGGAATCCCTTCAAATGGCAAATTACAGAAAACAGAAGATTACAAGAAATGAACTAGCTATTACAAAAGATAGAACTTTCGGAAGCCGAGTCGAGACGATTCTCTTTTCGCAAAGCAATTACATCCCTTTAGTGCTCACGGTTTGACGTATTGCTTCCAAAGATGAAACGACTTACGTCTTTCGTAGTAGTAACACCACTAACACGAAGCACCTTCAACTAGAAATATGTTGAAGATCAGTTCTTTGGACTTAGTGCGAGAATGCGAAAAATGATTGTATGTTTTTTGATGGAGTATGAATTCTCGTATATCAAATCGCAATGCACAAACAAAACGTGTATAAATAGCCAACCATTCCACCGCGGGAGAAAAAAAAAGCGGGTAGTGGGCATTAATCATTTGTAACAACCAAGGTGTTACACCCCACTAGAGGTGTCAAAAGACCGGGCGGCCGGCCCGAGCCCACCAGGCTTTTCAAAAATCGGGCCGGGCGGGGCGGGCCAAACAAGATCCCGGCCACAAAATCGGGGGAACCAAGCCCTACTAAAAAACAAAAATACACTAGAAAAGTCGGGCTTTTAAAATTTGCCGTCGGGCCGGGCCGATCGAGTAGGGCTTTTGAGGCCCGACTTTTCCGGGCTTGAAAAATAGAGCCCAGTGCCACTAGAAAATCGGGTTTGTTCGGGCTCGGCCCGTCGGGCAAGCCGGGTGATGACTCTTACACCCCACTACTTGCATAACAATCGGGTAGTGGGCTAACTTCGATGACCACCACCTGCAGAGTTACAACTCCAACATCACACGAATCCTGACACCTACAATGTCCGATTCATTGGGCTCCAATCCAGCGATCAAATCTCGAATCGGCCAAGCCCATTTTCGAGTGGCAAAACTTTAGTGGACCTGGACCGGGCCCAATAGGTCGGCCGCCCCCCCCAAGCCCAGCCCCAGGCCCCGCCCATGCCCATGCCTAAGCCCAAGCCAGCCCCTGCCTGTGCCCAGCGCCCGCCGAGGCCGAGGCCGGGGCGGGCGGCGCGCGTGTGGCCCACTTGTGATCATCCACTTGTGTTATAATTTATACAACAAATAACACCTTCTAGTAAATAAACTAGGATAAACTATGATTTGTATTCCATGTGGGATAAGGCGTATGCCTTTCATCTCCTTTAAATAATCTTTACATAATGCCCAATTATGTGGCTACCTTCGTGTATTAATTTCTCACTCACCGAAATTCGGTTTTGAGAAATAAAAATACTACGAACATCTACTCGAACGTAGATTAATAATATATAATTTAATTCCTCCAGAATTAAATATTTAGCCACCGAAAAATTGGTCAAAGTCGGGTTGACACCCACTTTATCAAAACCAAAATTTCCAACAATCCCCACATGAGTGGAAATTAATGTATGCATGAATGCGGACACGCAAAACCAGATCCTCAAGAGACAATATTGCATTCGGAAAGGTAGCTTATGGCTTTGAACCTTCCGTAGTCAATACCATCGGTACATCGGCGGTTTAGTGGACGCACGCCAACTATTCTTCCACGGTGTATACCGAGTCAACAATATTAACACAATAAGGTCTCAACACCTTCGTTCTCACGTTTTGTGTCCGTTTTTCGCCATGGACACCACTTTGGATTCATAAGTGTTACTTTGAAGCGGCCCGCACTTCTCACTTATATAGGTGATCTCCTATCCGAGTATCCCGCCATACTCAACCTCAACAAGGTGTAGGAATCATTAAAAGTCAAATGACTTAGCCTCACCACAACTTTGCAGCGGTGTTTCAACACTTGGTATTGCTTTCTAGGGATGGGTTATAACATTGTTTCCAAGTGTTACAACATAACCTTCATGGTTTAGTTTTCCCGTTGAACCAAGTTCTTGGGATCTCCAAATCATCATGGTTGGGTTACCACTATGATGGTTATTTTTACTTTGTGGACTTTAAGCCCATTCCCTCTAGCAATTTACCTAATTGATCTCGATTCAGTCCTTTCGTCAAAGGATCTGCCAAATTGTCTTTTGACTTTACGTAGTCAATTGACATCACACCATTTGAGATCAATTGTCTAACGGTATTGTGTCTCCGACGAATATGTCTAGACTTACCGTTATACATATTGCTCTTCGTGCCCTTCCTATAGCCGCTTGGCTATCACGGTGAATCATCACGGAAAGGCACATGCTTCCTCCAACATGGAATATCTTCCAAAAGTTTGAAGCCATTCTCGCTTCTTCACCAGCTTTATCCAAAGCTATAAACTCAGATTCCATGGTGGACCGAGCTATACACGTTTGCTTCGTGGACTTCCACGATACCGCACCACCTCCAATGGTGAATATGTATCCACTAGTTGAATAAGAATCTTTCGAATCAAATCCAACTAGCATCACTATATCCTTCAAGCACAAACCGGATATCTTGAGTAGTATAGCCCATAATCCAAGGTATACTTCAAATTTTTAACACCCTGGTTAACGCTTTCCAATGCTCATGGCTTGGATTGCTCGTGAACCTACTCAACATATTTACTGAGGGTAGGCCAAGTCGGGGCGTGTACAATTTGTGATGTACATCGATCGCCTATTATACGTGAGTATTCCATCCGAGCCACGGTTCTCGCTTTATTAGCAACCAGATTTATACTTAAATCAATGGGCGTCTTTGACGGTGAACTATCAAAAGCATTGAATTTCTTGAGCACTTTCTCCACATAGTGTGATTGTGACAAGATAATTCCATCAGGAGTTCTACTGATTTTTATCCCAAGGATTACATCAAGAAAGTCCCCATATCCTTCATGTCAAAGTTCCTCTTTAACATTCTTTTAGTCTCCATGATAGTATCATGACTACTGCCCATGATTAACAAATGGTCTACGTATAGACACACTATGACAAATGCTTCTGATGTCCCTTTGACATATACACATTTATCACACTCGTTGATTTTAAATCCATTTGACAACATCGTATTGTCAAACTTAAGATGCCATTGTTTTGGAGCTTGTTTCAGTCCGCATACAAGGATCTTATTTACTTGCACACCTTCTTTTCTTGATCGGGTGCAACAAACCCTTCAAGTTGTTCCATGTAGATTTCAAATCTATCTCTCCATTCGAAATGCCGTCTTGACATCCATCCGATGAATCTCTAGATTATGCAAAGCGTGTCGCGAGAAGCACCGAATAGACGCAATCCTCGTTCTTCGGAGAATAGGTGTCAAAGAAGTCATATCCTTCTTTTTGTTTAAAGCCTTTGGCTACAAGCCGTGCTTTATACTTATCAATAGTTCCATCTCGCTTTATACTTCTTCTTTAGGATCCATTTACATCCTAAAGGTTTATGACCAAGGGAGATCAACCAACTCCCAAGTATGGTTCTCGCGAGAATGGACTCGATTTCACTATTGATAGCTTCTTGCCGAGCGGAGCATCCGGACTACTTAGAGCCTCTTTAATCGAGTTTGGCTCACCATCTAACATAAATGTTATGTAATCGGCCCAAAAGACTTAGCCATCTTAGACCTCTTCTTCTGCGTCTCGTTTTTTAACTAATTGGTGTTGAACCACTTGCGCTTTCGTGAGTTCTTTTATTAGTACTCACTTCTAATTTTTCTCTACAAGGGTAGACATCCTCAAAGAATACATCATTCCTTGATTCGATTATGGTACCTTGATCATTTCCGGATTTTCGACTTATGTATCATAAACCTATATGCACTACTTTGGTATGCATATCCCACAAAGACACAATCAACTGTCTTTTGGTCCAATTTTAACTTGGTTTGGTTCGGGTATTGCTACCTTAGCCAAACACCCCCACACCTTAAGGTATTTATAAGAAGAACTTACGATTTTTCCACAATTCGTAAGGTGTCTTATCTTTCCCTTTAAGTGGTATTTTATTCAATATGTGGTTGGTCATTAAAACAGCCTTCCCCCACATATTCTCGGTAATCCTAACTTATCAACATGGCATTCATCATCTCTTTTAGAGTCCGGTTTTGCGTTCAAAGAACACCGTTAGACTGTGGTGAATATGGTGCTGTTGTTTGATGAATTATGCCCGACTGGGTACATAGTTCTTCAAATGGTGCAACATATTCGCCACCTCTATCACTCCGAATTATTTTAATCCGGCTGCCAAGTTGATTTTCAACTTCATTTTTATAATTCTTAAAAGCCTCTAATGCTTCATCTTTGCTTCTTAACAAGTATAAGTAGCAAAATCTTGTGCAATCATCAATAGATGTGATGAAATATTTTTTACCACCTTTAGTTTGCACGAATTTTAGATCACACACATCAGTGTGTATCAACTCTAAAGGTGAAGTGCTCCTTTCAACCGAATGAAACGGTAATTTAGCCATTTTAGCTTCAACACAAACTTCACATTTTCTTTGTGAGTTTACTTCAGGTAAATTAATCAATTCTAAATTTACCAATCTTTTTATAGCATTCAGATTTACATGTCCTAATCTAATATGCCATAAATTAGAGCACTCATCAATATAAACAGAAGAAGATTCATTCTTATTCATATTCTCGCCAAACCGGCGTACAGTCATTACATTCATTTTGAACAATCTTTTGTCTAGATAACCCCTACCAAGGAACTGTCCAAATTTGCTAAGTACAAACTTTTCGGACTCAAAAACTAGTCTAAACCCATGGTTGACCAGAAATAACCCGAAACCAGATTTTTGCGGATGTCCGGGACATGCAAAGACATCCTTCACTTCAACTCCTTTCCCGAAGTAAGCTTTAGCACCACCGTTCCAACGCCAAAGAACATCGAAGAGGCGTGATTCCCCATATGGAGCTTCCGGTCGATGGGATGTAAGAAGAGAATGCATCCTTATCGAAACGCAGACATGGCAAGTGGCACCGTATCCACAAACCATTCTTTCGGTTATCCACCAAATTGGCTTCAAACACTACCGCCGACATGTCAACTTCTCAGCTCCTCCTTTCTTCAACCACATTGGCATTGGGTGCGGTTTGGTTTTCTTTTTCTTTGGCGTGACGGCAAATTCCCATATGGTTCGGTTTGCCATAGTTGTAGCAAGCTCCCTGAATTTTCCGATTGCGGTTTCTTGCCTTTATCGTTAGGCCTTTTCTTGAGTTACTTGACGAGCCGTGCTCCATCAAGTTGGCTTTTGACTCCATAGGGACAAGCTTGGACTAGAGTCAATCCTCCTATTGTCTTCCTCAATTCGAGTTTGACAATCGATCCTCTAGTCCCATCTCCTTTTCGCTTATGTTTGAGATAATTCTTGAAATCCCTCCAACTTGGGGGCAATTTCTCAATCAAGGCGGCCACTTGGAATGCTTCCGCAAAGTCATTCCCTCGCAGAGATTTCATGTAGGATCAATGGAACTTCGAACTTGTTCCATCATAGTTTTAGAATCAACCATCACAAAATCCAAGAACTTACCGACAACAAATTTCTTTGTCTCGGCATCCTCGATTTTGTACTTCTTCTCCAAAGATTCCCACAATTCTTTGGAGGATTTCACAAAGACAATACACATCAGTAAAGTGCACCACTAAGTCCGTTTAGGACATAGTTACGCACAGAAATCACCCTGCCCCACGCATCAAATGCGGCGCGTTTTTCAAAGATTCGTTTCGTTCTCAGCAACAACAGGAGCGTCCTCGGTCAGATACTTCGCCAGACTTAGGGTAGTCAGGTAAAATAGCATTTTTTGCTGCCACCTCTTGAAGTCGAAACCCATGAATTTTTCGGGTTTCTCAGCTTGAGCAGGAGGGATGATCGGGGTTCTGCTTGTGCTTGCCATCGTGAAGTTCGATAATTGCTTTGCGATTGTTGATTACAAAGTTACAGGATCGGGAATCCCTTCAAATGGCAAATTACAGAAAATAGAAGATTATAAGAAACTGAACTAGCTATTACAAAAGATAGAACTTTCAGAAGCCGAGTCGAGACGAATCTCTTTCCGCAAAGCAATTATGTCCCGGCTAGTGCTCACGGTTTGACGTATTGCTTCCAAAGATGAAACGGCTTACGTCTTCGTAGTAGTAGCACCACTAACACGAAGCACCTTCAACTAGAAATGTGTTGAAGACTCAGTTCTTTGGACTTAGTGCGAATCTGAGAAAATGATTGTATGCTTTTTGATGGAGTATGAATTCTGTATCAAATCGCAATGCACAAACATGTTTAAATAGCCAACCATTCCACTGCGGGAGAAAAACTGGGTAGTGGGCATTAATCATTTGTAACAACCAGGTGTTACACCCTCACTTGCCGCATCGGGTAGTGGGGCTAACTAACTTCGATGACCACCACTGCGGGAGTTACAACTCCAACAAGATCACGAATCGGACACCTACAATGTCCCGGTTCATTGGGCTCCAACAATCCAGCAGTCACTCGAATCAGGCCAAGCCCATTTTCGAGTGGCAAAACTTTAGTGGACTGGACCCAGGCCCAATAGGGCCGAGCCGCCCCGAGCCCCACCCCAAGCCCGGCCCCAGGCCCTCGGCCCAGGCCCAAGCTCAAGCCCCAGGCCTTGGCCTGGCCCAGTGCCGAGGCCGAGCCGGGCGGCGCGCGGCGCGTGTGGCCCACTTGTGATCATCCACTTGTGTTATAGTTTATACAACAAATAACACCTTCTAGTAAATAAACTAGGATAAACTATGATTTGTATTCCATGTGGGATAAGGCATAAGCCTTTCATCTCCCTTTAAATAATCTTTACATAATGCCCAATTATGTGGCTACCTTCGTGTATTAATTTCTCACTCACCGAAATTCGGTTTTGAGAAATAAAAAATACTACGAACATCTACTCGGAACGTAGATTAATAATATATAATTTAATTCCTCCAGAATTAAATATTTAGCCACCGAAAAATTGGTCAAAGTCGGGTTGACACCCACTTTATCAAAACCAAAATTTCCAACACTAACTACCAATCATTATTTTACTATTCTTAAATCAAATCAACTTTCATCATTACTTTTTCATCTCACATCCAATCACAATCTCAAAATTCATCTTTTTTCTTCTAAAATATTTTTTACCACTATTCTCTAGCAAAATGAAAATTTTCAAAATGAAAGTATATCCAATCGCGCCCAAGTTTCTGAAAAGTGAAAACCTTGTTCTCCAGTAATATGACCTTAGAAACTGAATATTATTATAATTATGTATGATATTTAAAATTTTCCCCTCTAAATGAAAAGAGTAAATCTCACTTTGCCTTGTTACACAATTGAACTTGAAAAAGAATGACTTAATAATTTAGTCAAAAAATTACAGTTTTTCTTAAAAGTCGGTAACGTACAAGCAGACCTTGTTTTTTAGTTTAATGGAAAACTGGTCATTTGAGGGCCGATTTTAAAAGATGATCCAACTTTTCCAGAAGTTAGTTATAAGACCATTTTTCTCAAAAAAAAAAAAAAGTTATAAGACCATTTTTTATTGTTTTTTTTTGTTTTAATGAAAGTCGGCATGTCGATGTCCAGCTTCTGCAAATTTTTACTTTTGCTCCTCGTGATTAATACAGCAAATGAGGGTGTTTTAATTTGCTAGCTTCTCCAATCCTTCCAATCATTCAAACCATCCCATTTATTTTCTCATCCCTCACCTCTCACTCCGGCCAGCAATAAAAGCAACAATTCATCCCCGTTTTTTGTTTAAATTTTTGGGTTAATTACAAAAAGTATCCTTGAGGTTTGACCTAATTACAAAAAAACCCCACTAACTTTCAAAATTACAAAAAATACCCCCGAAATTTTATTTTGTCTAACATTTAACCCCTTTATAAGCAAGATATATTTCAAAATCCCCCTTCATATTTATAAAATCATTGCAGTTTACCCCTTAATTTTCACACTGAATCAAACCTCAGGGGTATTTTTTGTAATTTTGAAAATTAACTAGATTTTTTTGTAATTAGGTCAAATCTCAGGGTACTTTTTGTAATTATCCCTAATTTTTTTACAAACTAATTTGTTAAAAATTCTATAGGTGTGTCAAAATTTTAGAATTTATTTCAAAAAATATATACGATTACGTAATACAAAAAATAATATTTAATAATAGTAATAGGCCAAATTGGCCGCTTATATAAGCATCGGGGAGGCTAACTGGGATGACCTGCGGGCACTTTTTAATTACTCCATTTACGTGTTGTAGACCGATTCTCATCGCTTGGATTGAACTCTAGACCGGAGTCATATTCCCTTTTCTCTTATGCTTTAACTCGGAGTGAGTTGTAGAGTTGTATAGTTTTTAGCAACATCAAATATGTTAGTACATATAATTGATTTTTTCCAATTATTATTTTATTTTTTTTGCACAGTATTTAATTCTGAATTATTTAATTGATTGCCGATATTATTAATTATTATTGGAGAACAAATATAATTATACGACCCCTTCATCTTGTAAAGCCCAGACGGCCCCATCAACCCACATATAAAAATGTATCTCCTCATTATTTATAAGTATTCTAACTCCATTACACTCAAGTGTTGTTTTTGCTCTGGATTTAACTTCTGCACATTCTGACTTGAGCTTTGGAGGGGCTTCATTGAGACAATCCTAGGGTCCATGTAAAGTTTGTTATTGTCGCAGGAAAGTTCTCATATGAAGAACTACCACCTCCGGAGAAAAACAATTGATAATTTATCATAAACCTTAACTTGGAGCGGCCTGCAGATTTAAGCAACATCAATTATGTATTTAATAATATAGTAGAATATGATCATAGTATAATTATATTTATATTATTAATGTTAATATCAAATATTATCATATGTATATTATGTTGGATAAATCGGATGGTGTATATCGATTGGCTGAAACAAAACGAGCAGAGTAACATTATGAAAGTCGAGAAGAGTTGGACTCTTTGTCTTTAAGACAAAATTGCTCCGCTCACGGTGTTAACGGAAATTGGCAATCGCCTCCCAAGATACAACGAGTTACGTCTTGTGATAGCAACACTACAAATCACAAGACACTTACAACTTTATAATGTTTTTTAACTCTCAAAACTTTATGCAGAATGCTAGAAGAATGTCAAAATTTTCTGATGCAAAAATTGAATTCTGGGGACTGCTTTATATAGAGCTTCTGGTGCTACTCCAGATTGGGTACAATCCCAGGTCTGGATCAATCGTGACCGTCAGATCGCGTCCTGTGGTCAACAGTTGCGATCTGATGATCCTGATTGCATCTGGCTGAAGGAACACACCCCTTGGCATACACCTCTACACACTGGACAATTGTGTCCATCAGCGAACAGACATGTCCAATCAGCGTCAGCCTGCCACGTGTCGCCACCTCGATGACTATGCCAAGTCACCGAGCCATTGGACCGAACCCTGGTGCGATTTGTCAAAACTTTAAGGCTCCTCAAAGCTCCTCGCGACGATGCGTACATGCGAAGTACAAAATGCGCCTCTAAAGCGTCCAATGCAACTATGTGAGACGTGCGCGGGCTCGGGCCCAGGCCCGGCTCTGGCTCAGACGGTTCTCCACACCGTCCTTGGTGCTTTTTGAGCTAGCTAAAGGCTATTCAAAATTTACTTGGTCCACTAGGGTGTACCATAAGGAGTTCCACATGATTACTCTTTATTAGTGGTGAAGCTCTTTATTAACTAGTCAAATATTTAATATATTTCCTATGTGGGATATGGCTTTTCCATTCCCACCCTTTTATATTCTATATATAAAAGCATTTTAAGTGGCCAACTTCATGCATTTATTTCTAATTCCCCCGACATTGGTTTGAGAAATTCAAAATGCTAAACTCATCTACCCGCGACGTAGGTTACATTTATCTCATTTATTTCATACATCGAATAAATGAACCCACTTAAATAATTGGACAAAATCGGGTCAAAACCCAATTTCTTAAAACCAATTCTAACAATCCCCCACATAAATGTAAATAAATGCATATGAGTATGCAGGCACGAAAGAGAGTTCAAGCGGAGATCCATTGCATCAGGAGAGATAGCTTGTGGCTTTGAACCTTCCTTAGTGGAATACTATCAGATTTACTAGGATGCACAGTGACGCGATGTCTTGAACTGTTCAGCTGTTTATGTAAACCAAAACATCAGCATCCACACAATATCTTTCCTAACACCATTTGGTTCTCACGGTTGTGTCCATTTTGGCCCTGGACAATATCTTAGATTCATAAGTGTTTCGTTAAAGCGACCTGTCTTCACACTTATATAGGTGATCTCCTATTAAGAGTATCCCGCCATACTCCACTTCTTTAAAGTATACGAATCATTAAAAGTTTATAACTTAACCTCACCACATTCAGCAGGTTTCTCCCCTTGGATAAGAATGAGCTGTAACATGTTTCAAGTGCTTATCTGAATATTAATAACTTAATTGTCTCATTGAATCAAGATATTGGGATCTCCAATTCACAAGGTTGGGTTACTGATATGAATACTCTTATTTTGTGGATTTTAAGCCCATTCCTTTCGATAACCAGTATACTTGATCTCTATTCAAACATTTAGTTAACGGATCTGCTAAGTTTTCTTTCGATTTCACATAATCGATTGTAATAACCCCATTTGAGATCAACTGCCTGACGGTGTTATGTCTTCGACGTATATGTCGAGACTTACCATTGTACATACTATTTTGAGCCTTTCCTATAGCCGATTGACTATCACAATGTATCATGATTGCAGCCACCGACTTAGGCCAGCAAAGAATATCCTCAAAATTTGCGAAGCCATTCTGCTTCTTCACCAGCTTTATCCAGAGCTATAAACTCTGATTCCATCGTGGATTGATCTATACACATTTGTTTAGAGAATTTTCATGACACCGCTCCACCACCAATGGTAAAAATATAACCACTAGTGGACTTGAAATCTTTTGTGTTAGATATCTAATTTGCATCACCGTAACCTTCTAATACAACTGGATATCTTGAGTAGTGTAATCCATAATTTAAGGTGAGTCTTAGATATCTAAGAACCCTTATCAATGCCTTCCAATGGTCATTGCCAGGATTACTCGTAAATCTACCCAGTTTATTAATTGCGTAGGCAATATCCGGATGAGTGCAGTTTGTTACATACATTAGACTGACAATAATCCGAGAATATTTTAGTTGAGATACAGTGATGCAGGGAGAAGCGTGAACAATTAAACAAACTCACCTATTACGTTGATTCTATAAGAATACCGTAAGAGAGACAAGAATTGAGATAAAATCCTCGTTTTTATTAATATCAAAATTCAACCCCCTCAATATAATAAAATAGCAAGTATTTATAGAATTAAAATCCTACCACAATAAAACTCCTAACTTGACTAGGAAACTTAAAAGATAAACTCAAATAGAATACTAAACAAATCACTATCTAAAATATAAGATATTCTAAAATCCTAAAATATATGAACAATTAAACAAACTCACCTATTACGTTGATTCTATAAGAATACCGTAAGAGAGACAAGAATTGAGAGAAAATCCTCGTTTTTATTAATATCAAAATTCAACCCCCTCAATATAATAAAATAACAAGTATTTATAGAATTAAAATCTACCACAATAAAACTCCTAACTTGACTAGGAAACTTAAAAGATAAACTCAAATAGAATACTAAACAAATCACTATCTAAAATATAAGATATTCTAAAATCCTAAAATATAATAAACTAGATATTATCTCCATCATTCTCTCCGGGGTCGAGACGATTCGTCTTCGAATCGGAAGAGAGATCCTAGAAAATTTATCAAACCATGGAGGGGCGTGAGGAGGACGAGACGAGAAAATAAAATGAATAGCAACTTTCCTCTCATCAATTTGAGCCACGCAACCAACCCAAACAAATAAATCATCATCACAATCCAATAAATAACACTTGTTATTTTCGAGATTTGACTTGGAAAATACACCATCGACACCCTTAACCTTACCATCAATTATACCAAAAATTTGGAGAGGAGTCTTCTCCAGAATGATATCATCTTCAGTAGCAACCTTGTTTTCAATTGGAGCAAACCCTTCAAACAGGACCCAGAATTCACAAGAATCTGACGCATCTTGTAATTTCCCATCAACAACAATGGCAACATCGTACTTTTCTTGACCCCCTCGTCAAATTTCGATGGTTTTGCATAGTGAACCATCGAAATTGTATTGTTACCTTCCATATCAAAAATAGATGGCCCATCATAACCACCAATCTCCTCGTCAAAGTTTGGAGGTTCATCGTAGCCAACCTCCATTATAGTATCAATGATTTCCTCATCAAAAATTGGTGGTCCATTATATCCACCATCTTCAACTTCATCAGAAAATAAATCATCCATGTCCATGGAATAGGTTTCCAACGGGGTGAACTGAATGGGCACAACATCGTAGGCAAACTCACAACCATCAAGAAATCTTTTTTCAACAAGTTTCTTGATTTCTTGATATTGGATGCGCACAATATCGATTTGTTTGGCCAGCAAGTCGATCAGCTGACAAATCTGAGCAGTTTCATTATTCATAGCTTCAAAACCCAAGTGGTATCGAGATGACATATTAAGGATCGTAACCGGTCTCTGGATACCAACTGATGCAGGGAAAAGCGTGAACAATTAAACAAACTCACATATTATATTGATTCTATAAGAATACCGTAAGAGAGACAAGAATTGAGAGAAAACCGTTTTTATTAATATCAAAATTCAACCCCCTCAATATAATAAAATAGCAAGTATTTATAGAATTAAAATCCTACCACAATAAAACTCCTAACTTGACTAGGAGACTTAAAAGATAAACTCAAATAGAATACTAAACAAATCACTATCTAAAATATAAGATATTCTAAAATCCTAAAATATAATAAACTAGATATTATCTCCATTATACAGGCTCACCCTGATTTTTAGCTAAGTGTAAGCTTAAATCAACAGGTGTTTTAGCTGGAGGACTGTCATAAGCATTGAACTTTCGAAGTATTGTCTCAATATAATGAGACTGTGACAAAACAAGTCCATCAGATGTTTTAGAGATCTTAATCCCCAAAATAACATCTGCTATACCCATATCTTTCATATCAAAATGTTTGGTCAATATTTTCTTAGTTTTCATGATTATATCATGATTACTACCCATAATCAACATGTCGTCAACGTAAAGACAAACAATCACATATGCATTAGGCGTGTCTTTAATGTAAACGCATTTATCACACTCGTGAATTTTGAAACCATTCAACAACATAATTCTATCAAATTTCTTGTGCCATTTTTTCGGAGCTTGCTTAAGGCTATACAATGACTTAACGAGTTTGTACACCTTCTTCTCCTGCCCAGGAGATACAAACCCTTCGGGTTGTTCCATGTAGATTTCTTCTTCTAATTTACCATTTAGAAAAGCCGTTTTCACATCCATTTGGTGTATCACAAGATTATGCAATACATCAATAGCAATGAGAACTCTAATAGATGCGATTCTTGTCAGAGGTGAATACGTATAAAAAAATTCAAGGCCTTCTCTTTGTTTAGATCCTTTAGCTACTAATTTGGCCTTGTACTTATCAATAGTTCCATTAGCTTTATATTTCCTTTTAAGGACCCACTTGCATCTAAAGGTTTATTTCTCGGTGGGAGATCTACCAACTCTCAAGTATGATTTTGCATAATGGAATCTATCTCACTATTAATAATTTTTTTTCCAGAATGGAGCTTCTGGACTGGACAATGCTTCATCAATTGTCATTGGTTCATTTTCTAACACATAAGTTAGAAAATCTTGACCAAAAGACTTAGTTATTTTGGCCCGTTTACTGCGTCTCGGTTTTTCATCACTTTGATGATCACCACCAGCAGTATCACGTGTTCTTTTTCCAGAATTAGCTTCTTTTCTTTTTTGACAAGGAAACACGTCTTCGAAACATATAGAATTATTTGACTCAATAATTGTACATTCTTGTACATCTCGAATAATTGATTTGTGCACTAAAAATTGATAGCACTACTGTTATTAGCATATCCAATGAAAATGAAATCGATTGTTTTAGGCCTTATCTTGACTTGTTTTGGCTTAGGTATTTCTACTTTAGCCAAACAACCCCACACTTTCAGGTATTTGTAGGAAGGTTTTCGACCTCTCCATAACTCATACGGAGTTTTATCTTTATTTTTGTGCGGTATTTTATTAAGAATGTGGTTAGCCAAGAGAATTGCTTCCCTCCACAAATTCTGAGGTAAACCCGAATTTATCAACAAAGCATTCATCATCTCTTTCAGAGTTCGGTTTTTGCGTTCAGCAATACCATTTGATTGTGGTGAATTTGGAGCTGTCGTTTGAGGAATAATACCATAATCTGAGCAAAATTCATCAAAAGGAGCTCCATATTCTCCACCTCTATCACTTCGAATTATCTTAATTAGCCTGCTAAGTTGATTTTCAACCTCATTCTTATAGCTTTTAAAAGCTTCTAAGGCCTCATCTTTACTTCTCAAAAGATATACATAACAATATCTTGTGCAATCATCGATAAAAGTAACAAAATATTTTTTCCCACCTCTAGTTTGCACAAACTTTAAATCAAATATATCACTGTGAATTAACTCTAGAGGTTCTGTATCTCTTTTTATTATTCCAAGTGGCTACGATAATCTAGAGGGGGGTGAATAGATTATGCCGGTTTTTTGAATTCCACCCTCTTTTTCGATTGAACAAGCAAATATAAAAACTGTAAATGTGGAAAATAAACAACACACGACGATTTAAAGAGCTTCACCCCACCTAGGGACTACATGCTCTACCACCCCAGTATATCCGAGATGGGTTCGAAAAAGAAAAAGAAATTTTATTAATAATTACCAAATTATTACACCACCACCTTTGAAGATTACCACAATCTTCTTACAACACCTTCAAGGAGATTACCACAATCTTCCTTCAACACCTATGAAGAGTACCACACTCTTCAACACCTAAGATCACCCAAGTGTGCTCTTACTACAAGAACAACAAGTATATCTTATTTTGGATGATGGACAAAATTCAAGATTACAACTCGATAATGATAATACAATTATAAAGTGCAAGTGTAATCAAGAATGAAAAGCCTAGACCTCAAGATGTGCAAGTGTAAGTACTTAAGCTAATACAACAAGAGTTGAGGTGTCCTTGGAGCCGAAAAATTGTGACCATATCCCTTGGCTTCACAAAAGACTCTAAATTCTCTATCAAATTCTCCACCTCAATCACTTCGAATAGACTTTATGGTATCTTATTTTTATTTTCAATAAGTCTACACAACTTAACAAACTCATTAACGACATCGCTTTTATTTGCAAGAAAAAGAGCCCAAGTATATCTAGAAAAATCATCGACTATAACGAAAGTATAATGTTTTCCACTTAGACTAGCCGTACCAATATCCCCATACAAATCTAATGAAGAAGTTGTAGAGGCTTGGTTGTGGAAATTTCATTTTTGGGCTTAAAACTACTCTTAACTAATTTGTTCTTTTGACAAGTGTCACATAAGCCAATATTTTCAAAATTCAATTTGCGTAGTCCTTTTACATGTTGGTTTTTGTAAATATTTTTTCAAATTCTTGTATCCAACATGTCCAGGTCGCCTATGCCATAAACTAGTTAAATCATTATTGGCGACAAGACAAGAAACATTTTGACTAACCAAATCACTTGTACAAATTTTGTAAAGATTGTCTTTTCTATTTGCTTCACAAATAATTTTATCATTTTTAAGAATAAGACATTTTTCTTTATTGAAAACAACATTATAATTTGAATCACAAAGTTGGCTAACACTTATCAAATTGAACTTAAGCCCTTCTACTAAAAGAACATTACTAAGAGAGAAAGAAGAGTTACCAATTTCTCCATTTCCAAGAATTCTTCCTTTGCCATTGCGGAACATGGTACCCTCTTCTTGGAACTTGATGCTGGTAAAAAGTTCTCTCTTTCTGGTCATATGGCGTGAACACCCGCTGTCCACGAGCCATTTTGAATCCTCCATGGTTGTTATAGCCCCTATTACCTACAAATGAAGCATTTTTAGGTACCCTATAATTTTGGGGTCCATGGGGGTTAGTTTTGAGAACTTTGGGTCTCTAAAAATAGCTCAAATTGTTCTTCAATTTACAATGAGCAACATAATGACTAACTTTACCACAATAAAAGCAAATAAGATTGTGGGCACTACTAGCACGTACAAAAGTCGAACCTTGGTCATTTTTCTTTGAAATAGGTTGAAAAGGTTTATAGCCAAGTCCCAATTTAGAATGCCCACCTCTTTGTGCATCCAAAATTTTTGTAAATTTATCCGTACTTAAGTTAAAACGATGCACATCCTTTTTTAAACATTCAAGATCATTAGTGAGCGATTGTTTTTCGATTTCAAGAGTACGGACTTTAGTAAGAGTAATAGCATGAGCTTTATAAAGAGATTCATAAGAAGTAAACAATTTATCCTTTTCAATTTTAAACTCTTTATGCTCCTTTTTCAAAGTCTTGTACTTAACAATCAAATTTTGAAATTCATTTTGCAATTCATCAAAATCACATTGCAATTCATCAACTAAGGAAGAAGTTGAAGAGTTAGAGCGTACCTCGTTATTTTTATCGTCTATGGCCATAAGACCATGTTCTGTTTCTCATTCCTCGTCGGATGTGGCGAGTAGTTCATCCCAAGTTTTGACATCCGCATTTAGAGCCTTCTTTTTCGGAAAAGACATTTTCTTCTTTTGTTCCTCCTCATTGAGTTTCGGGCAATCGGCTATTAAGTGCCCATATTTTCCGCATTTGAAACACGAGTTGTCTGTCAGTTTTTTTGCCTTATTTTTATTCACAAATTTTGCAAATTTCCAGACAAGTGCGGCCGTCTCTTCATCATCCTCATTATTAGCATAATATGAATTATTAGAAGAATATGCTAGGCCTTTAGGAATATTTTGCATACCCGATTCAGTGGTGGATGGTTTGGAATTTTTCTCTCCTTGAGATAGACTTCATAAATGAGGAGGTTCCCGATGAGCTCATCGAACTTGAGTGTTTTGAGATTTTGTGCTTTCGTGATAGCCGTCACCTTTTCGGACCATGAGCCAGGAAGAGCGTTCAATACCTTAGTCACCTTGTCTTCTTCGGAGTTGACTTTACCGAGACCCACAACAGGATTGACAATGTTGTCAAGCCTTTCCACCATTTTTGATATGCTTTCACCATCATGCATATTGAAGTTTTCAAAGTCTTTAACAAGCATGGTTTTTCTTTCTTGTTTGACCTTCTTTGTTCCTTCATGATTGTCTCCAATTTTTCCTGTTAGGAATTTTATTGTTTAGATTTTGATGAATGCCATGTAAAACTTAGAATAGAAAGTTGGCACCCCAATTCTTCTTGTAGAAATGTATTGTAACAATTAGAGCTGGCCAAAGCCGTTAAGTCGCCTACGCCCTAACATGCAAGAAGACAACCAAGGCTTGAAGGAAAATCATTTGAGAGACAACAGTACAAAGAAGAAAAGGCATACAGAACTCGATCAAGCGGTGAGATACAATTGAGTGGAACATCACCAAGTCAACTCAAGAGAAGCCAAGTCTCAAGTCAAGTAATGTGAAGAGTCATCCATGATTGGAAGTCGACTCTAAGTCACCTGGGAAAGCAAGGAAAAGCAATCAAGTCGAGATAATCGTAAAAGAACCGTTGCACGTAAATCAAGAGATTTACTTAAACAAGTAATATCTCCATACCACCTTTCTGTGCTTTCCCGAGCGTGCAATTGGAATGAACCAATGGGAAGCACTACACCGTGTCGAACTCAAAAAAGGTGAAACAACAATTCATACGAGGAAACAAAGAATTCCAAGAACTCGCAAGCCAACGATCAAAAGTGACTTTCAAAAATAAGCCTATCTCTTCAACGGACAAATTTTTGAAAGTTCACTATAAAAGGCCGAGGAGTTTGTTTGAGAAAATGATGCATGAATGACACATACGTGAGATATACAAGCACATTAGAAAAACTCAAAACAATCTCAATCCTCAAGCCTATATTCCGAAGTACATCAATCCAACACTTACCCGTGAAGGAAAGAGAGCTTCAACCAGCTTGAAGAGGAAACCTTTGAAAACAAGGGGTCTACTTTCCAGAAGGATTGTAGAAAAGTTCAAAGTTGAACTAAGTCTTAAGCATTTGGAGGGCTTCGTGATCAAATCCAAAGAGCTTGAGCAAGTGAGTCAGAGTAGTAGCAAGGCACTTGCCTGTGAAGAAGCCGAGTCGAACGAGAAGCCACCGAGTGATCAAGCGTCTCATCGAGTCCCAAAGGATCAAGTCACTTTGTGATCAAGACTTTATCGGGATCTTACCACTTTGTAAACCGATCATTACTTAGTGGATTCCTCCAGAGTTGGAGAAGAGAGGAGTAGAAGAATTACCCCATCTTCGAACCTCTATAAAAACTTTTGTGTCATTTACATTTCAAAGATTTAAATTTACGCACTTTTAATTGCTTATATCTCACGATAAATTTGCTATCCATTTGATAATTTATAAGTACTAAATCAAGTCAGAAAAACTTGCTTAATCAAACTTAAGGGTGTTAAGTCTTCCAAAAAAAAAACCACAAATGAGTCAATTTATAGCCAACAAATTGAGTTACTCTATTAATGCTCAAATTTCCAGAGATTAACTCTAAGTGACTAATTCGATCGATCAAGGACACACTGTAGAGAACTCTGAGATTTAAAAGGTCTAAATCGAAAATTTGCAAGGTTTATTCAACCCCCCTTCTAAACCTTACACTTACACCCCTTGGGACCTACAAGTGGTATCGAAGGCGGTTGGTTCATTGAACCCTCCGCATTTTATTGAACTAGATCTCCAAACTTTTCAAAAGTCCGCTTTAGTACTTAAACTTTCAAAACTCTTTTCTATCATTAAAAGTTATTATCATGGAAGCAAATCTAACACGCATTCCTATGTTCACTATTGAAGAATTTGATGATTGGAAAATTCGTATGCGAGCTCATCTATCAAAGATTACATGATGAGATGTGGATAGTAATAGAAGATGGGCCTCTACAAATATTAAAGGTGAACACACAACGCAGAGTTGCGCATTGAAGGAGAAGAAGATGTTGCTCTAGACCACCATGGTTGAAAAACCAAGAACCGAGTGGACAAATGATGACAAAAAAGATACAACCTGGACAATGTAGCCAAGGACATTCTTTACAAAACCTTGACAAAGCCATGTTCAATAAAGTGAAATCTTGCAAACGCCAAGAAATCAGGACAAACCGACATTGATTTGTGAAGGCTCGAGCAAATCAAAGAAAACAAATTATCAAATGGGCTTTAAAATTTCAAAATGATCTCGGAGAGAATCTGGATCAACTAGACGCTCGGTTTACGTAAATCACAAATGAACTCGGCTACACTTGGAAAGGAATATACAAAGTGAAATGTGTATGAAGATCCTAAAAGTCTTCCAAATGGGAAATGAAGGTCATGGCATCGAGACATTCCCATGGACCTATCAAAGACATCCAACCATGAACTATTCTCGACCTCAAAGCCTATGAGTTTGAGCTGAGAAGAAAAGACCAGAAGAGACAACTGACCCAAAACAAATGCTCTAATTGTCAAAGATGGGAAGAGAGTATCAAAGAGGCAATTGACCCGAAGAAATAAAATGATGGTCAAAAGATTTAACAAGTTCTTTAACAAGAACTACAAGAGAGGAAAGGGTGAATCTTCCGGAAGACACTTCCTCCCTCCAAATCAAGGGATGATAGGCCAACCAAGAGAACAGATCATCAACAAGTTGAGTATCAAAGGGCCGACAACTCAAGAGTAGAAAGAGTCGATCAAAAGGTCAATATCTATGTTGGAATTGTAGACAACCAGGTCACTATGCCATTGATCGCTCATATCCTGTAGTCAACAAGTACAGAATGAAGAAGAAAGAAAGGTCTTCGTGAGAAAGAAGACAAGAAAAGAAAAAGGCAATGATGGCTTTGAGAGATCAAGACAAAAGTCAAGAGAGACAATTGATTCGAGAGCAGCAGTTGAAGCCGACTACTCGAGTGACTTCTTAATGGCCAAAGAACAAGATCAAGAAGATGAGGTACAATCTAATTCAACAAGCTCGACACTAGTGATAGTGATCGTGACACACACACTTCATCACCTAAAGATCTTTATGATTCATTAGGCAAAATGATGAAAGATTTTGAGCACATTAAATCCTCACACACACTATTGAATGAGGAAAACAAACTACTTAAAAGTCAAAACTCAAAGTTAAGGAGCCGAGTACTCTAAGTCAAATAGTTGAAAATGAAAGTTTAAAGGTCGAAAATGCTAAATTAGTAGCAGAAATTGTCTTAGAAAAGAGGAGAATGACCTCAAGAATGTTATTGCCTCATTCACTAAGGCATCTAAATCATTGGATGATCTTATTATGAGTCAAAGAGAATGTGGAGACAAGACAGCTTAGGATTTAATTCCTTTGTGCCATGTCAAACCTCAAGAGTAATTTTGGAAAAAGGATCTTCAAGTCATGAAGAGTCCGAAAATCCAAAACTCTAAATATTGCACACACTTTCACTCCAAAGCACAATACTAAGCAAACCGGCCTTGGTTACAAAGGGAAAGGAAAACACCCGAGTTGAGTGTCTTTGAAAGGATACCGAGAAGAGATTCACTTCCTCAACTCCAAACAAAAAATACTGTAAAGAAGAAGCGAGCTACCAAAAATCCTTAAAATCCATAAAAGAAATACATATGATGGGAATGGTAGAAGATATCCAAGCCAAGTCGATTGGAACAATGTGAACTATCGGCCACAGACTTATGGAATATAAGCTTCAGATGGCAAAGGCCTAGAACTCAAGAAAGGCCATTCCAAAAGCACAAGAGCTTTCATCAAAGACACATATGCACCTAGGCACTACACTCAAAAACACCACAATTACCCAAGAAAGGCAATTGCTAAAACACATATGCAGCATACGGACAAAAAGAGACAATTGCAATTTGCCAGGATTAATTATGATTATGGCAATCGATAGATGGCAACACCCAAAGACTCTTCTTTAAAAGAGCACTTGAATCAAGTTGGTCGGGCACAAAAAAGTCGAGTCACCCAATTTCAAAACAATTAACAAGCTAGCAAGAAGTCATCTCGTAGAAGGACTTCCAACTATACAAGAAGGAGAGTATATGCGATGCATGTCGAAAGGGAAAACAAATCAAGTCGTCATTCAAAGAAAAGACATGCCCATCCTCAACAAGAATATTGCATCTACTTCATATGGATCTATTTGGCCCAGTGGAACCAAAGAAGCATAAGTGGAAAGAAATACACCTTGGTGGTAGTAGATGACTACTCAAGATATACATGGACAATATTCATGTGCAAGAAGAAAGAAACTCTACAAAAGCTACCACAAATGATGAGGAGGATACAAAATGAGAAGAAGAGTCAAACCATTATCAAAATAAGATCGGATAGAGGAACCGAGTTTGTCAATGGAATAATAACTCAAGATCTTGAGTGAGAATGGCATTGGTCATGAACTATCACCGCAAGGACTCCACAAACAGAAAAAAAGAAACAGAACCCCAAAAAAAGAAGCGGCGACCATGTTAGGCAAGGGGTTACCAAAAAGATTTTGGGTGAAGCAATTAACACATTTTAAAACAGATGTATGATAAATAGACAATGACAAAGACTCCTATGAGATCCGGGATCGAAGAAAACCAAATGTTGCATATTTCAGGATATTTGGATGTAAATGCTTCATCCACAACAATGGCAAAGACAACCTAAAGGCTTTTGATGCTAAAGTGATGAAGGTATCTTCTTAGGATACTTCAAAAAGCAAAGCCTACGAATACTCAACAAAAGAACTATGGTTACGAAGAATCCATTCATGTAGTATTCGATGAGCCAAATATAAATGGGAAGACATTGAAGAGTCACCATTTCAATCGTCCCAACCTTCGAAAGAGTCCCTATCTCAAGTCCAATTATCAATTCGAAGAAGATGAGATAGCCCTCAAAAGCAATGAAAATTTACAAAGTGATTACGAGAGAGTGACCACAAAGAACACAATTAAGTCGATCAACCCACTAACTCACTCCAACTCCGATGTAAGATGGCCGAGAGACCATCCACCGTAACTTGTCATTGGAGATATAAGAGAAGGTGTCAAAACAAGATCTAGAACTCAACAAGAAGCTATGTTCACATGCTTCATCTCGCAAATAGAGCCAAAAGATGTGTCACAAGCATTGATGACACACATTGGATTCAAGCTATGCAAGAAGAGTCAATCGCTTTGAGAGAAATAAAGTATGGGAACTAGTGCAAAGACCCATACATCAAAATGTTATTGGAACCAAATGGGTATTCAGAAATAAGATGAACGAGGAAGGTTCTGTGGTAAGAAACAAAGCAAGACTAGTAGCCAAAGGATATTGTCAAGAAGAAGGGATAGATTTTGATGAAACATTTGCCCCTGTAGCAAGATTGGAAGCTATAAGGATGTTTCTTGCCTATGCTGCTCACAAGAATTTCACTGTATATCAAATGGATGTAAAAAGTGCATTCCCGAATGTGTTATTGGAAGAAGAAGTGTATGTTGAACAACCACCAGGATTTGAGCGAAGACTTTGGAGACAAGGTATACAAACTCAAGAAAGCCCTGCAGACGGATTGAAACAGGCACCCGAGCATGGTATGTTACCCTGTCACAATTCCCCGATCAAAATGGATTCACAAAAGGAAAAGTAGATAGAACACTTTTCGTAATTCAAGACAAGAAGAGTATACTTTGCTTGTTCAAATATATGTGGATGATATCATTTTTGGATCCACCGACAAAGAGTTGAAAAATTCTCAAACCTCATGCAAAGCAAATTTGAAATGAGCATGATGGGAGAGTCGACATTTTTCCTTGACTTCAAGTGAAACAATTTGAAAGATGGAACCTTCATAAGTCAAACAAAATATACCAGGGATTTAATGAAGAAGTTTGGTATTGAAGAGAAGTCTTACGAAAAATACCAATGAACACATCATCAAAATGGACATGGATGCGGATGGCAAGCCCAGATCAAACAAGATCTGAGCACTTATTGATCACGCTCTATCTCACAAAGAAGCGGGCCAGACATCACCTTTGTCAGTAGGTGTATGTGCAAGATTTCAATCTGCTCCAAAAGAGAGCCATATGACAAGCTAAAAGAATACCGAGATACTTGAAAGGAAGCCAAGAAGTAGGCCTATGGTATCCAAAGGAAGGTGGTTTCGACTAATTGGCTATTCGGACTACTGACTATCTTTGGATGCAGAGTGGACAGAAAAGCACTTCGTGCACTGTCAAATGCTAGAAACAGACTAATTTCTGGTTTAGCAAGAAGCAAACTCAATAGCCACCTCTACAAAGAGGCAGAATACATAGTTGCGGGCAAATTTGTGCAGCCAAGTCCTATGGATGAGACAACAAATTTAGAGACTATGAAGTTGAAGAAAAAGAAATTCCAATCATGTGTGATAACACAAGTGCCATTGCAATCACTCAAAATCTGTGTTGCACTCAAGAACAAAACATATAGATGTCGATATCATTTCATAAGAGATCATGTTGAAAAGAAGGACATTATCTTGGAATACATCTCAACCGATAAACAACTAGCCGACATCTTCACAAAACCATTATGTGAGTCAAGATTTGAAGAACTCAAGCATGAGTTGGGGTTAATTGAGCCGAATCGACACTGCATTTAATCAAAGAAGAGAATTAGAACAGAAAAGAAGTGAAAAAGAGCCGAAACAAAAATCAACTCAAAAATCACCAGATCGGAAAGACAAATACACCGAGTCACCTAATAGCCGAGTCACCAAGAGAATCACGAGGAGTAGAGTTAAATCGGCTAAGAGATAAGTTGAATAACTTATAAGCAAAGTGACAAAAAACGCAATGCTTTTAACTTAGCGGGAATGTTTTAAGGAACACGTCAAAGATAATGATGATGTGTACAGCATAAAAAGCCGCACACTAAGCTTATGATTGGATATAAATGCCGCCGCATTAAATACGAAGTGAAATGCTCAATAGGCGTGCGAAATCCAAGCCGTTGATTTCGATCACAATTCAAAACCGTCTCGCACGCCCTTTCATAAACCATATTTAAACCATTTTCGCCTGTTTCTCTCTCACACTTCTAAAAACTGTTCAATCTCTTTCTCTCAAAAGGCAAAGGCAAATACTCTCAAAACCCTATCAACCTTCAAATCAAATTTCTCGAACTTTTCCTTGAAATTATTCTCGAGAAATGGCACCAACGTATGACTTTACCAAGTTGGGAAAACAAATCCACACCGGTTCGACCGTGGATTTCGACGGAATGGTGAAGCGGGTCCGACGACACCCTGGTGAAGAAAATCGCGGAGAAGTTGGAAACGCCTGGATCAAAACCGTTTCTAACGATGGAATATCCTATGACCTATGTGGAGGAGGTCGCACAATTCTACGTGAATGCCGAGATTCACGATGAAGGAATCAAGTCATCCGCTTCACGGGAAGCAACACTATCACCGCCAAGGATTTGGTCAATATTGCTCACTACCCGCAGAAGAGCAATCAAATTAAGGAAGATGATGTAAACTTGGGCGACGCATGGAAAGAAATAGCCAAGTCCGACCTTTTGCCGATAAAATTATATACACAAAAAACAAGAGATTAGGAGGATTATCATAAATTGTTGGACATAGTTGCCAAATGTATCGACATCAAATTTGGCACTTTGACCAACTATCAAAGGCAAAGCCGGTTGTGATGGCTTCAATCATGGAAGAAAAGAAGATAAATGGGCTGAGTTTATCTACAAAGCAGACTTCTGCCAAAACGTGGGAACAAGTCCTTCAAAGAAGATGGCACATTTGGAGGATCCCTAGGATATGGCCTAGTGATTGGCCGGCCATTTGGAGGTGAAAGGAGTACCTCTTAGACATGGGAAGGCTTTCCATGTCAACAAGAGGATGTTCGTAGCTAACCTCTCTCGGTGCTCGAAGCGAGCTTATGCCAAGAGAGTCGACACTGAGGGGGGAATCACCGACCCAAGATACAAATCCGCTTCCTCTCCACCAAGAAGAAAGCGCCCTGCGCACGCGCTAAGAAGATCACGCCAGCAAAGAAAGAAAACCAAACATGCTCCCCGCCCGCAGCTCCCAAGAAGCTCGTGTCACCCGCCCCAGCAGCCGAGAAGGACTCACTAATGCCTTCTCCGATCGTCAAAGGAGGAGAACCGATGCAAGCCTAGATGGCCAAAACAAACACAAGCACCGGCCCCGCCGCCCAAGACTTGAAAATTCCCCGGTACAAACCAGAGACGAAGGAGACTCGTCAAACAAACGAACAGAGAAACCACCGAGTGGGTTACTCAACAATACAAGAGACTACTTAGAGTCACCGATGTAATAGATGAAACCGCCAAGTCTCGTCAAGGCGATCAGCAGAGGCAACTCCGAAGACACAACACCAGCTCACACAAAACAAGAAGAACCAGCCCAAGGATAGTGATGTAATGATCCTATCTCCACCTTACCCGGACATCCAAAATCGTCTGCGTGAGTGGAGAAAATGGAAGTTGAGCAAGTCAAGGGAACAGTTCCAACGGCTCAATTCATAGAAGAAGAAGAGGAACTGCTAAATTTCCTCGATCGACTATCGTGCTCCCAAAGACTTGATGAGGACAATTAGACATCCCGCAAATCTACAAGGACAGGGAGAGAGCAAAGCAAGTCAAGAAGCCAAGCACGTGAAAAGGCAAGTATCGCCTATCTCCGGCACCAATCCTCTTCTTGATGTCTTCTCCGAGAGTGATGAGGAACTGGAGAATCTTGCACGCCACGAAGAGTTGCGGATGCAGCAAGTTCGCATGAATCAAGAATCCTTCACGAGCAAAGACGATGGAGGGACCAGGAGAGTCCTCCAAAACACAGTGAAATCGATCCAATGGGAGTGGTTCAAAAAAATAGCCACTGATGTTGCTTGCTACCACTTCCCACTCACTCGGAAGAAGGCAATAAGGAATCTGGCGATGAAACGGGCTTGTGGGGACCCCAATCGAGCCAACCCCGTTGAAGGTGTGCTACCATCTCCCCCAACGAACCATCAATTGAAACAATGAGTCCGGAGACGAGTGACCCCACTCCAAGTCACTCACCGGTGCGCCACCGAGGGGAAACTCCTCCACCGCAGCAGGGGTCGGAGGATGCTGCAGATGACTCGACAAAGAAGCAAGGAGGCGAAGAAGAGAAATTACAATCACTAGAAGAACAAAAGCAAGTTGCCATCAACGAAGCTCGACATACCGAGATCTGTCTCACCGAGGTGCCACCGCTTGATGGCTAATGACGCTGCGATGCAACGAGGCACAGAAGGAATGTACCCCGGGAGTTAACACTGGGTGATGAAAGTGCAATCCATGGGGTTGAGACTCCAATGGATACCACTGTAGAAGACCCTGAGACAGATACCGACACTGTCGAAAGGAGGACCAGTGCCTCGCAGCAGAGAGACTTTTTAAGGAAATGAAGGCCCACGGGAGGTTGAGACTTCCTTTAAAGAGGTCAAGTAGAGAACATCCCTCCCGCAATCATCGACCCATCCGAGAAGGAAATCAGCGCACTTCATGATTCCCGGATAACCCCGATGTCACTTTTCTGGGATCGGAAGGCGATGAAGAAGCTGAGTCAACCCCATGACAAATCTAAAAGACTCAGTGATGTTCCAGGCACGAGCAAGTCGATCCCAAGACTACTCGTCAAACTTTTAACTTTGATGATGAGCCACCTCTAGAAATCTCATCATCGTCCGATGACGCGCCTGCGATAAGGCCGAGGATAAGTCAACCGAAAAGGAAAAATCACCGAGACCAACGGCCATTAAGATGAGGCTCAAAAGCCATCTACTTTACAACCAAACCCACCGAACTTCGCTCCGGCTCCTCAAGCTACAACTGATCGATTCCCAAAAGAACTTCACGCGCACCGCTCATCATCGAACAAATCCCGGTCTTGGCGGTGATGAATCTTTTGTAGAATCTTTCCTTTCTCACCGGAGATACGAACTCCACGAAGAGTCGAAACGAGCAAGCACGTTATCACGCACCACTCCTGTTTTTCACTCGGCACCATTGTTCCAACCGATTTTGATTTCGATCTTTGTATGGCCATCACCGCAATGTAAGAATCACCAAGTACGAGAAGTGTTCAAGGCACTCTTTGGTCAAGTTGAAAAGATGGAGAGGCATCGGCCTCTTTGGACATGCGATTGGACAACAGAGATGCCACCCTTATAGCCGACTTAAGAGGCATAATTTCGAATAAGGGAATGGTGGCAACAAAGAAGAATCAATGCGTGTGGAACAGTGAGATACTTGAACCTTGTTCAATAAGTCGCAAAGTGAGAGAGCGAGAATGTTGATGCGAAACGGTTTTAGGAACACATTGAGCATATGCATGAAGCTCACACCGCCGAGATCAAAGTCGCTGCGTGAGCGAAATGCAAATGATATACGCGTTTGGAAGAACACATGACAAGAAAATTCAGCCTTCTCATGGATGAGATGAAGCGATTTCAAGAATCCAACGCTACTCGTCAATTCGTCGCATACAACGCAGCAGACTTTGAAGCAAATTCAACCATCGTTTTCGACTTCATGCTTGCCAAAGTTCCCGGGGTTCCTCTATCCTTTGATGATGCCAAAAAGGGGGAAGAGGAATACCTTAAAGCAAAAAAAATCCGAAAAAAGAAAGAAGCGGTGAAAGGAAAATCAAATTGAGGAAATTTTGAAGCTAAAGAAAGGAAAATCACGAGGGGAAGGATCAAAAGATATGACCTTGATGATTGCACAAACCCCCAACAGGTCCTCACACAAATTTTGACATTATAAGCAAAGAAACTCCCATGACTGCCACTCCAACACTTATCTATGGGCCGAGAAGAGAAAAAAGCAATTGAAGCGAGGATGAAGGAGGTGGAAGGAAGAATGGATGCCGAGTGATGAACATCTTGAAAGAACACGGAGGCATTCCATTGATAGAGACACGTATGCCATTTCGTATGTCGGGACAGAGCCAAGATCAGTTGATGAATTCAAAACGCTCGAATCAAGGATATTTTGCAAATATGTCCATGGCTCAAGCCTGGACTTGTATCTTGGGAAAAGGGTCTCACATTATGTGAAGAAGTTAACCCCTGCATCACTCCGCCTCTGGCACTCACCGGAAAGAAGAAGGCCCCGAAGACAAAGATACGCCCGCAGGTAGAGGAAGAAGCGGATGGAGGAAGAAGCTTTTTCGCCCAAGAATATTGAATACGTGGATCCGGGAAAGAAAGGAGGGATCTTTTGACCAAGTGGCGAACTTGCGAGTGGCTAAAACTAACGCCGAGTATGTAAAGAGAATAGAAGAAGAAAACAAAAGACAAACTCAAATATGGCAGGGAGAGACAAGAAAGAACAAGGAAAGATGAAGTCGCCGAGAAGGCATATGAGAAGAAAAAAAGAAGGCAATTGATGACGAAAGAAGAGAAGAAGAGAAGAAGATGTCGATCAAGATGAAAGAAGGAGACAAAGGAGATGAAGTGTTGCTGCCAACCCTTCTTGTATTTTATATGTAAATACATACAATGTAAGTCTTCGTAATAAAGCTATAAATTTTCTATTTTTTTGTGAAGACAATTACATACTACGATACACCTTGTAAACAAAGTGTTAAGTACAAGAATGATATGATCAATAAAAAGATTGATTCTGTCAAGATACATTCTATGTCAATACACTATCTCGTATGTATCTTTGTTATTTGCATCCTTGTATGATTTAAGTTTTGGCATCATCAAAAAGGGGAAATTGTTAGGAATTTTATTGTTTAGATTTTGATGAATGCCATGTAAAACTTAGAATAGAAAGTTGGCACCCCAATTCTTATCAGTAAATGTATTGTAACAATTAGAGCCGCCAAGCCGAGTTAAGTCGCCTACGCCCTAACATGCAAGAAGACAACGAAGGCTTGAAGGAAAACTCACGAGAGACAATTTGGTACGCAGACAGAACTCGATCAAGAAGCGGTGAGATACAACCGAGTGGAACATCATCAAGTCAACTCAAGAGAAGCCAAGTCTCAAGGGGTGATGACAAGAGTCATCCAATGATTGGAAGTGACTCTAAGTCACCTGGGAAAGCAAGGAAAAGCGATCAAGTCGAGATAATCAGAAAAGAACCGTTGCCGTAAATCAAGAGATTTACTTAAACAAGTAATATCTCCATACCACCTTTCTCAGTGCTCGATCCCGAGCGTGCAATTGGAATGAACCAATGGGAAGCACTACACCGTGTCGAACTCGAAAAGGTGAAACAACAATTCATACGAGAAACAAAGAATTCCAAGAATCGCAAGCCAACGATCGCAAAGTGACTTTCAAAAATAAGCCTATCTCTTCAACGGGCAAATTTTTGAAAGTTCACTATAAAAGGCCGAGGAGTTTGTTTGAGAAAATGATGCATGAATGACACATACGTGAGATATACAAGCACATTAGAAAAATCAAACAATCTCAATCCTCAAGCCTATATTCAAGTACATCAATCCAACACTTACCCGTGAAGGAAAGAGAGCTTCAACCAGTTGAAGAGGAAACCTTTGAAAACAAGGGGTCTACTTTCCGGAAGGATTGTAGAAAAGTTCAAAGTTGAACTAAGTCTTAAGCATTTGGAGGGCTTCGTGATCAAATCCAAAGAGCTTGAGCAAGTGAGTCAGAGTAGCAAGCAAAATTGCCTGTGAAGAAGCCGAGTCGAACGAGAAGCCAACCGAGTGATCAAGGCGTCTCAGGATCGAGTCCCAAAGGATCAAGTCGGTACCGTTGTGATCAAGACTTGTATCCGGACTGTACCACTTTGTAAACCGATCATTACTTAGTGGATTCCTCCAGGAGTTGGAGAAGAGAGGAGTAGAAGAATTACCCCATCTTCGAACCTCTATAAAAACTTTATTTGTGTCATTTACATTTCAAATTTAAATTTCTCGCACTTTTAATTGCTTATATCTCACGATAAATTTGCTATCCATTTGATAATTTATAAGTACTAAATCAAGTCGTAAAAACTTGCTTAATCAAACTTAAGGGTGTTAAGTCTTCCCGAAAAAACAAAACCACATTGAGTCAATTTATAGCCAACAAATGAGTTACTCTATTAATTTAAGAGATTAACTCTACTGAGTGACTAATTATTTGCCATCAAGGACACAAATGTAGAACTCAGATTTAAAAGGTCTAAATCGAAAATTTGGTAAGGTTTATTCAACCCCCTTCTAAACCTTACACTTACACCCTTGGGACCTACATTTCCCAAACTTCATGTGCCGACCTTATGCCTCTTATGCGATTATACTCGGTGGCGGTAAGAGAGCAATGTAAAATATTTAAGGCTTTACAGGTCATTGCCATCGAACTCCTTGAAAGTTTTGAGAATCGAGGTGCCATCCTCCAATTTCTTGGTTGGTTGATCAACTCCTTTAATAACCACATTCCAAATATCAAATCCGCATCTTTGTAGAAAGCACTCCATTCGGTCTTTTCAAAATGCGTAGTTGTTGGCGTCGAATAGTGGTGGCTTGTTGGTGGAGACGCCGGTGGTGAGATATGCTTCGTTCGTAGCCATGGATCTTTCCTCTTTACTCGGAACGAGTTAGCCAAAGAGTTTGACTCTGATACCACTTGTTAGTCCAAGTGGCTACGATAATCTAGAGAGGGGTGAATAGATTATGCCGGTTTTTTGAATTCCACCCTTTTTTTCCATTGAACAAGCAAAGATAAAAACTGTAAATGCTGAAAATAAACAACACACGATGATTGAAAGAGCTTCACCCCACCTAGGGACTACGTGCCCTACCACCCCAGTATATTCGGGATGGGTTTCGAAAAAGAAAAAGAAATTTTATTAATAATTACCAAAATTATTACACCACCACCTTTGAAGATTACCACAACCCTCTTACAATACCTTCAAGGAGATTACCACAATCTTCCTTCAACACCTATAAAGAGTACCACACTCTTCAACACCTAAGATCACCCAAGTGTGCTCTTACCACAAGAACAACAACAAGGATATCTTGTTTTGGATGATGGACAAAATTCAAGATTACAACTCGATAATGATAATACAAATATTGAGTGCAAGTGTAATCAAGAATGAAAAGCCTAGACCTCAAGATGTGCAAGTGTAAGTACTTAGGCTAATACAACAAGAGTTTTGACAAAGTGTTTTGCTTGTATGCTTTTACTTGTATGTTGTGTTATGTCTTGTTGCTTGAATGGTTCCTCTATTTATAGGAGAGGTCTTGTATTGATTTCCAGACATTGGCTCCCTCTTGGAGAGTGAATTCTGCAGAAAAAAAAATACAATTAAAATCAAGATACAGCTGTTAGAAATCAACCCCTAAATTGAGGAAAAGTTGTCTGAAAAACCCAACGGATAGTTTGCTGTCAAAAACCTATAGCGACCGGTCGCGCAGAGAGAATGATTTGAATGTATTCTTACAAAAAATACATAGGGGGATCGATCACCATGGGTTTGGACCAGTCCACCCCTATGTCAACCGGTTGGACAGCACCAAAAAGACATTACAGAAGTGTTTTGTAATTCAGAACCATTCCCAGACACCGGTCGCCCACACGGTCGACTGGTCGCCCTCTCCCATTTCTCTTCCATCCCATTTTCTATTTTAAAAATCAATTCAGACACAGGATGCCCTATAGGGCGACCGATCCAACACGAGACAGAAGTGTTGTCCAATTTTTGTCGAAAATAAACTTCAAGAAATACTCCGAAAAATTAGTAAAAATATTTTAAATCGATTGGGAGTATTTGGACAATATTTTGAAATATTATTTTGGTGTAAAAACACATTTAAACAAAATCATCAAAATCATGATAAAAATATTTATCTAACACTTTCCACCGAGTGGAATGGTGTTTTGGCCATTTTTGCCTCAACACAAATTTCACACTTGTGATGTGAATCTATTTTAAAGTTATGTAGTAATTCCAAGTTTACTAAAATTTTCAAAGTGTTAAAATTCACATGTCCTAATCTAACATGCCATAAATTTGAACATTCAAGCAAATAAGAAGAAGCATTAATGTTATTGCTTTCAAAGTTTCGGAGTACATTCATTACATTCATCTTGAACAGTCCATTATATAAGTACCCCTTCCCTATGAACTGTCCATTTTTCATTAGTACAAACTTTTGAGCCTCAAATACTAATCTATACCCTGCTTTGACCAACAACGATCCTGACACTAAAGTCTTCCGAATGTCTGGAACATGAAGGACATCAACGAGGGTAAGCTCCTTGCTCGAGGTCATCTTTAGCACCACCTTGCTAAGACTGACAATTTCAGAAGTTGCATGATTCCCCATGTATAACTTCCTTCTGTTAATAGGAGTATACATTGAGAACATGTCTCTGTTGGAGCATATGTGGCGTGTAACACATGTGTCCACCCACCATTCTCTCGGTTATCCACCATATAACACATGTTGGCTTCAAACACAACAGTCGAGAGATTAAGCTCAGGCATATCAATTGGCACTGATTTGTCCTTGGTCACATGCACCTGGTTCCGATTGGCTTTCTTAGGAAGACGACAATCTTTAGCCTTATGATTCGACTTTCCACAATTGAAGCAGTTCCCTTTGAAATTTTATCCTTCTCTTGTTTCTGGCCATTCCCTGGGTGCTTTCTCTTTTTGCTAGCATTGGGCTCCACCAAGTTTATCTTTGCCTCCATTAGAAACTTGCCAGACTTAATCTCAGACTTGTGATTGTCTTCTTCAATTCGCAATTTGACAATTAAGTCTTCAAGCCTCATTTCCTTCCGTTTATGCTTCAGGTAGTTTTAAAATCCTTCCACAGAGGCGGTAACTTCTCTATAATAGTAGTTACTTGAAAGGATTCACTCAACACCATTCCTTCTGCAATTATATCATGCAGAATGAGTTGAATCTCTTGAACCTAGTTGATCACCGTTTTGGTGTCAACCATCTTAAACTCAGGGAATTAGCCGACAACAAATTTCTTTGTGCCGACATCTTCCGTTTTATGATTCTTTTCTATGGAGCTCCACAACTCCTTAGCAGTTTTTACCGAACAGTACACATTATACAATGTGTTGTCCATTCCATTGAGAATGTAGTTCCTGCATAGGAAGTCGTTTTGACTCCAAGCATCAAACGCCATTCTCTTTTCTTTATCAGTCTCCTCTTCCCCCACAGTTGAGCATCCTCCATCAAGAAACGAGCAAGGTTCAGAGTAGTAAGATAGAACAACATTTTCTGTTGCCATCTTTTAAAATCTGAACCACAAAACTTCTCCGGTTTCTCTCCTTGTGCTGGTGCTGGAACTGATGATGATGAAGCTATTTGATATACATGAAAATTTCGTCTTAAACTGTTGGATAAATCTGATGGTGTATATTGAATGGCTGAAACAAAACGAGTAGAGTAACCGTATGAAAGTCAAGGCAAGAGTTGGACTCTTTATCTTTAAGATGAAATTACCCCGCTCACAGTGTTAACGAAAACCGGAAATCGCCTCCCAAGATACAACAACTTACGTCTTGTGATAGCAACACTACAAATCACAAAACACGTCGAACTTTATAGCGTTTTTGAACTCTCAAGACTTTATGTCGAATGTTAGAAGAATGTCAAAATTTTCTGATGCAAAAATTGAATTCTGGGGACTGCTTTATATAGAGCTTCTGGTGCCTCTTCAGATTGGGTGCAACCCCAGGTTCGGATCAATCGTGACCGTTAGATCGTGCCTTGTGGTCATCAGCTGCGATCTGGTGGTCCTGATCGCATCTGACTGAAGGAACACACCCTTTGGCATACACCTCTGCACACTGGACAGTTGTGTCCAGTCATGGCGCCCCATCAGCGAACAGACATGTCCAATCAGCGCCAGCCTGCCACGGGTCGCCACTTGGACGACTATGCCAAGTCATTGCCACCCTGCCATGTCACCAAACCCTGGTTCGATTTGTCAAAACTTTAAGGCTCCTCAAAGCTCCTCGCGACGATGCGAAGTGAAAAGTGCGCCTCTAAAGCGCCCAATGCGACGTGCGCGGGCCAGTCTCGGATGGTGTTCCGCACCGTCCTTGGTGCTTTTTGAGCTAGCCAAAGGCTAGTCAAAATTGACTTGGTCCACTAGGGTGTACCATAAGGAGTTCCACATGATTACTCATTACTAGTGGTGAAGCTCTTTATTAACTAGTCAAACATTTAATATGTTTCCGATTAGGGATGTCAACTCGGGGCCTCGATTTGCCATCCCCATCCCCGTCCCGCGACCAAAATCCCCGTCTCCCGTCCCCTGAGACAAACGGGGAAAATTTTCCCCATCCCGTCCCCCGGGGATCCCCCCACGGGGATTCCCGCCTGCGACTTAAAGATTTTTTCATTTTATTATATTTAATGTGGATATATTTATAATATATTATATATATTTAAAATATTATATTATATATTAATAATTCGGTTCCCATGCGGGAACGGGCGCGAGATCTCGGGGAGTATGATCCCCATCCCCGCCCCGTCCCCGCCAACGGGGAAAAAAATTCCCCATCCCCGTCCCCACGGGGGGAAATTTCGGGGAATCCCCGCCCCATTCGGGGCGGATCCCCGCGGGGAACGGGGATTCCCCGCCCCACTGCCATCTCTATTTCCGATGTGGGATGGCTTTCCATATTCCCACCCTTTTATATTCCATATATAAAGCATTTTAAGTGGCCAACTTCATGCATTTATTTCTCATTCACCCGACATTGGTTTTGAGAAATTCAAATTGCTAAACTCATCTACTAGTGGCATAGTTTACGTTTATCTCATACTTCATACATCGAATAAATGAACCCACTTAAATAATTGGTCAAAATTGGGTCAAAACCCAATTTCTTAAAACCATTCCAACATATTATAATATAATGTAAAACTAACACTGGTTATTATATAATAAATTAAAAACTTATCATATAATCGTTGAACATCATCATTAATAATTATTAGATGACTTCTTTACTTGTTTTATATAAATATTACAAACGGCGCCTTACAAGGGGCCGATTTTAATTTTTTTTTAAATAAATGCATTGTTAAATCGGTTTGTAATAAAAAAGAATGACATAATAAAAAAACTTGCCGACTTTTATGAAAAACGGTAACAAACGTTTTCGACTAAATTATTAAGCCATTATTTTTTCAGTTTAATTGTGTAACTTGGAAAAAAAATGCAATGTTCCATTAAAAAAGCCTATACTCTTCTTCAACGCATTACTTTACCTCTTGTACTCCCAATTGTATCACTTTATTCCCTTATACTTTTAACTAGCATCACTTTTGGGTAGATGTTAGAAATGGCCTAATTTTAAAGCACATGTTCAACTTTAGCCTCACTTATTCAAAAGTTTCAAAAATAGCCTTTTTATTTGATAAAACCCCAAAATACCCCTTATACAAGGTTGAAGGCAAACTAATGGTTTTTAAAGGTTTTAGGGGCCGAAAAAATGGTATCAGAGCCTAGGTTTATTAAGAACTTTTAGTTATATTTATTATATTTATGTAATTAACAATTGGTGAGGAGAAATTACTCCGAGATTATGGATCCGGACCGATGTCCGAGATGTACCCCTTACAGGACATATCGTCAAATATTGACGATGTATGCACAAGAACACCTTGACCAGGTTTCATATTGGGAATACCAACAAGAAGAAAAAGAACAGGCAGGAGCCGACGGGGAAACCTTAAGGCAATGCAAAATGCGAGCGAATATATATAAGCGATTCGGATGCTTAACTGACACTGTATGTTCACTTGATGAACCTTCAAGAAACGGTTCATGAAAATTCCCATCGAACAATGATTCCCGATGGAGTACCCGAGTGGAACGAGATACTTCCCAGACAAATCTAAGTTCTCCGAAGATCTTAGAGAAATCCGTAGGAAGACGGTGCGAGAATTATGGCAACCGCCATATTCATCTACCCTGACAAGTTCATCGATCGAACTGGATGGAGACGGGTGAAATATCGAAGGAAACTCTTGAAATCTTTCATGATATTCGTAAACGAGTCAAGAACCTGGAGGACAGTCCGAGTTCTTCTGGAGGAAAGAAGCGTATAGATTTCGGAACAGTACCCTATTTACACCAAAAAGGGAAACGAACCGAAGTTATACGAAAGATGACAAATGAGGAGATGCTCATTGCTCTAATCAAAGGAAAATCCACCAAAAATTGAAAAAGATGGATATGGAAAAGATGAATCTTAAAGATCTACACGACCTGGTAGAATCCTTCGCGAGATTGGGTATTGTAGATTTAAAGATGAACGCAGGTGATGGATCGGCTTTGGTTACCTATGACCCACAAGGTAGAGCAATTCCACCACCACCGCCACCAGTTAATCCTAACGTCGAAGAAAGCACGGGTTCAAATCATGGAGCTCGGGACGAGAGGATGCCACACGCTGGGGATTTCACGATCGGAAGTGATCCACTTTCAGGGACAGGAGGTCGAAACCCTCTTGCGGGAACTAGACAACCTCTTTGGAAGGCCGAATGTTTATCGACGCCTTATGGAAGATCACACCTCGACCCAATACATCCATATGGGTTGATGTTAAATGGACATCCTAGATTTTAAAAACAGAGAAGTTCTCATTGATGAATGGGCTTGACTATGAGAATTTCAGAGAACCCTCGATCTTACAAAGGATTCATTCATTTTACTCCTTGAAATGAGTCTTGAAGGATCGATGAAGATTGCTGGGATATGACCGATGCTAGTACAAAAGGTTCGGTCACATCGGAGAATCACTTAAAGGAAGTGTCAATGGTATGGCAAAACTATTCAAAATCCAGTTCATCGGCACAGGTTATTTCGAGGGATTAGAGGATGAAAAAAGAAAGAGATATAAACAAGCCCTCTATAGCCTTGAGTTGTATGATATTTGTCATATTGATGAATATATCAAGTTGTTCACCGAATACCGGTGGAAATCCAAGATCGAAGAAAAGGAAGCTGCACAACTATTCTTTGCCAAGATTCTGAGTCCCTGGAGAGAAATGCTTATCAGGGAATACAAGGATGGAGCGGATGTAGAAACTGTGGCCAGAAAAATGTCTTTCCTAAAGGCCAAGTTATATGAATGGTGCTACCAAGCAGCTCTGTACAGGAATTACAAGAGATTAAGAGGAATTAACAAAGTAGTTCCTCTATGTTGCGTGGATAATGACATCCCAACAATTGTGGGAGGTCAACCAAGGCGGCATAAGAAGAAAAAGGAGAGAAGCCATTCATACCACCGAGGAAGTAGCAACAAAAGAAGCAGGTCTTCATGGAGACCTAGAAGGTTCTGGTCAAAACAAAAAGCCCGAAGTTATAAATCAGGGCAAAGACCAGCACTGCAAGCGGGAGTAGAGCCTCATCATCGGGTATAAATCAAGCAAGTACCAAAGAAAATCCGGAAGAAGAACTTTCGTGGCATGCTCACACCAGAGCTAATGAGAGTTTCAAAGATCGTAATTCTTTGGACATGCGGAGCAAGAGGGCATATCTCAACGGATTGGCCATATAATAAAAAACGAGGAGTCGAGGCAGTTCGAGGCCACACCGTAAATCGAAGAAGGCTGTCTATTATCGATTTAATACATGTGTATCAATTTGAGGATATACCCTCGGATGAAAGCATCTATGAAGAAGAAATCTATTCGACGATGATGGAAGTGACTCAAATTCGAATCGAGTGAAGAAGAAATTTTTCAAATGAGACATTCGGGGAGGATATGTCGATTCCTCTCTCACACGACGGTTTCTCATAAAACTCTTATGAGAATCATGAAGGAAGATCCAAAGCTTCAAGTCTATGATGGATTTACAATTGGAGCTATGGAAAAAGCATTGGATAAGATTGGGTTTCGTAATAGAAAACACCAAATTATCCACAGGGGTAACAACCGGAGAATTTGCCATTCCGATGGAGTTTAATGGGAACTGATCGAGATGCGGTTGGTCCCTATTAGAGAAATACAGGAGATCAAAAGCGAGTTAAAAGAGAAGTTGCAAATACACTCTCATGGATTCATATCGGAGCCATAAGAGTCATTATTAAAGCAACATTCAAAAGAATAATAGATTCGCCACTCAATCGGCTATCTTTGACAAGCGAATCTCAAACCTCAAGGATTCATGCCTTAGAGCGATTCTGAAAAATTTGTATGCGGGAAAATTGGCATTTAATGTCTATCCTAGAATTGCATACAATTTGGGAGATCGAGATTTCAACAGAGTCCTAACTCTTCATCAAGATTTCAAAAGAGTCGAATTGATGAAAGAAGGGAACAGACCCTACTCGATCACATACAAGATAGCCTATGCTCTCTCGAATACACATCATCCAGAAGTATTCTTGAGAAAGAAATTTATTGAAGTCCCAAGAATCTTCGAGGACTTTGCCAGGGTGGTTTTACCAGAAATTATTGAGTCTCCAACCATCAAGGAGATCGATATGAAAATACAAGATCAACCAGTCTTCAACAAAAGTCAAAGTCTCAGAGTTGAGCCCAGAAGGATGTCTTTCCAACAAGACAGAATGGTGAGTAGTAGCCGTTGGGAAGAAAAGAGACCAAGTACAGTTCAGCGCATTCCAGATGTTTTCAAAACAAACAGAGAGCCGAAATGTCCGAGAAGATGGCGAGAAGTGGAAGTAATATTCGACATCACTCAAAAGGATAATATTTTTCCTTGTGATGTTCTATATTATCTCCAACAACCAATAGTTGGACGGTATCAAGGAAGCCTGAAGATAGGTGAAATGGAGCTTACTATCACAGGAGTTGCAGGGAAGATCCCAGAACAATTAATACTGGGAATTGATTTTCTCGAGGATCACAAACCTTGGGAAAGACTACAATATGGAATGGAGTTCACATTGGCTGACAAAAGATACAGAATCAGATGACCACTAGTCCATTCTCCATATATATTTCTATTGGAATGTTATATGCTGAATACAAGACCGAGTATTTCGTTGCCTATATTGATTCAGGTGCCGGAATATGTACTGCAAAGCCGGATGTTTTTCCTAACGAAATCGGAGAAGATTTACCAGCTATTGCAGGAAGAGATTTTTCTAAAATAATTCTTATTCTTAATAGAGGATTTAAACAAGCAGAAATCATGATCGGAGGTGCAGGCGGTACCCCATGGTACAAGGTGAAAACGCCACCAATCTATTTCCATGATACAGGTGCAGATGTTTTGTTAGGGAACAATTTCCTACAAACATTCAAACGATTTACACAGGAAAATGAGACAAGAAGACTTATTTTCACAACATTATGTGATCATAAGATCATTGTCCAGCGACTGCGGGAAGCATTTTACAGAAAAATGCCTATTACTTTTCGCAACAAGCGTGGTGATGAAGCCAAACTTCGCAATCTAAAAATGGGATCGAAGGAAATTTGGTGAAGCTTTATTGTCCTATAGACAATTTGGTTCCATTCAGAAGGATCAGAAGATATGGGATAATAACTTGTATTCATTCAGAGTACAAGGAGAAGAACAAGTTACTCTAGAAGCCATTGCAGAATTATGGATGAGTCTAATGGAGAATCCACAAAGTGACGTTACCATAGAGGAACAAATATCACTCGAGGATATCAAGAAGAAGATCCAAAGGAATTACAATGAAGATCATTTGGCATGGTGGTACAAGAATGAGCTCAAAGCATCCTTCAAAGTTAAACCTGGAAAGGAGTACGAGTTTGTAAGATTCAAACCAATCCTTATGAACCAGGAGGATCGTGAGGATATGCAGAAGATACTTAAGGAACATCTTGACCTTAAGTTGATTTCACCAGGAGTTTCTCCATACAGCAGTCCAGGGTTCTTAGTCAGAAACCATGGAGAAATCAAAAGAGGGAAGCCAAGACTTGTTATTAATTACAAGGGGGTTAATAACATTTTAGAGTTCGATGGATACTATATCCCAAGTAGAGAACATCTGGTTAACTGCATCAAAGGCGCCAAGATATTCTCAAAGTTCGATTGCAAATCTGGATTCTACCAGATTAAGATGGATGAGGAAAGTAAGAAGTTTACAACCTTCTCCACACCACAAGGACATTATATTTGGAACATAATGCCTATGGGATTAGCTAACGCACCCCAGATATATCAAAGGAAGATGGATAATCTCTTCAAAGATTAATTCAGTTTCATGTTCGTGTACATCGATGATATTCTTATCGCATCAAAGAACATGAAGGAACATCTCAAGCATTTGGAGATATTCTCAGATGTTTGTCATAAGGAAGGATTAGTGCTTTCGGAGAAGAAGACAGTGATTGCAACAAGACAGATTGAATTCATAGGAATCGAGATCGACAAATCTGGAATCATCCTACAAAGTCATGTTGTAGAAAAGATACATGGATTTCCAAATACATTGAAAGATAAGAAACAACTTCAGAGTTTTCTGGGAGTTGTCAATTTTGCTGGAATGTTTATAAACAATCTAGCACATTACAGGAAGGTGTTTAGCCCATTGCTTAAAAAGGATGCAGTATTCAAATGGGAGAATGAACATCAAGAAGGAATTAAGCAACTTAAAGAAGTTTGCAAAAAGCTTCCGAAACTTGCAATTCCACAGGATGAAGATGAACTGGTTCTTTATACAGATGCCAGTGATTATTGTTGGGCAGCAGTTCTTACAAAAGCCACGCCAAACGGAGAAGTGCCATGCGATATTGCGGTCTATTTACGACAGTGAAACAACTTCGGTGGCATATCAACGAGAAAGAATTCTTTGCGATCGAAAAGGCTTTCAAAAAATGGCCTTTATTTCTATTGGCTAAAAAGTTTATCTTAAAATTGATAATTCAAGTGTCAAAGCTTTTCGAAAAACAAAATTGAATCAAAACCGAGAAAAAGCTAGGATACTTAGATGGCAAGTCGAGTGTCAATATTATGATTATGATATTGTCATTATAAAATCTCATGAAAATATTCTTGCATTTTCTAACAAGAGATGGAGGGAATTGAAGGCGATTCCATCCTCACACAAATTTCCTCAAGACATCTTGGAGACCAAATGAAATGCTACTCCGAGAATTTGATACCTTGGTCATCAATGTTGATTTGGCGGAAACTACAAAGGAATGATCGGGACAAAGTAAACGATCGTATACGAGCATGTGTCCGGTCTCACTCCCGATTGAGAACGGCATTTCAAGGGGCCACTCCTCCGGCCGTAATAAGCAAACGGAGCGTTTAGAGCGCAGGCTTCCCAACCTATAGCAGAGGATTCCAAGTACCTCTAGCACAAGTCCTAAGTCGGCGTAAATGTTGGCCCAAGGAAAACGATACTCGAGTCAAATCCCGAGTTATCACATCAACCCAAAGACGTCCGGGGTAAAGGACGAAGAGATCAATCTTAGGCCTATGATGGGCACTTCTAAGGTTGATATTAACAAGATTAAAGTTTTTCTTCTTGGCGGGAATACCAGGGCGGGTGGGAGAAACCGATTACACAGGCAAGGGATATCTCCAAAAAAAATAAAGATTGATATTTCTGGAAAATATCCAAGGGTTTGGATGTTACCAAACTCCAGCCCTGAAGAAGTGAAGATGTGGTACGATTTTAGGGCTTTGGCCTCGATCTATACTACTTCACCAGGCTTCCCGGAGATCACAAAATTACCAAAATGGATCCAGAAGCGATTATGCGAGTCTTTGGTCCAACAATGACACCTAAAACGAGGGGATACATTGAGTCAGTATTTCATAAGTGCAGCAATAGAGCCCGTCGGAAAAGGTGGACATGAAGCCTTCCATTACATCAGGCTTCGGCGACCAGATGAAAGAGCCTTCAAAAATATCAAAGAGGCTAGTTCAGAAGAAGTACAATTAGCCATGACCTTCACCGAAGATCAGATTACTACAAGAAGGGCATGGGGATTGTGGGTCTGTCTCACTGAGATGGACAAAGTCAAGTTTCCGTTCAAGTTTTATCAAAATTCAGTGAACGGATCATTCCTGTTGAATACTATGACAGGAAAAACTACAAGATTCGCAGAAGACCTATTCGAAAAGAAAAGAAATCTACTGTGGGAAAACAAGCTGCCGGGGAGTAAAGAAATTGGCCGGAAATATTGCAATATGGCTCACATAGGCCATTGGGAACTTTGGGTCTATCCCGAATGTCAAAACCAGAAGGAACCGGCATTTGGCAAAGGATTCCTGCCAAAAGTCGATCGGAGAAGACCCGACGATGGAGAAGAAAAGTCACATAAGTATCCAAAGTTTCGGGGACCACCAAAAAAGTAGATTCCCCGACAAAGTTAAAGGAGACATGTGATTCAAGGATAACCCACTCAGCAAAGAGACAAAAGGTGGGTCAGATCTAGTAATTGGTATCCAACTCATCAAGATGCTGATAATTCAAGTCAATGATGTAAGCAATGACGTCATAAGATTCCATCTAGCTAAAAGACGGAAAAAGAAGAGTCAGTTGGCTTTGGAGGCTTATCAACTTGCCTTGGATACCAGACAAGGTAGGTCCCAACCCATGTGAAGATAGGAAAGCATCCACTAACTTTCAGCAAGTGGATGAAGAATCCAAGAAATAGAGGCAACCCATTCCTCTATATAAACAAGAGTTTTCAGAAGGCTAAAGGCATCGAACATTTCCCTTAGTCTTCTAACAATAAAATTTCTTTGTAAAAATCAGTTGTGAGTGTAGAATTTCAGAGTGTTTTCAGTTTTTGTTTTTTAATTTTATGTACAAGAGTGTGATAGCCTTTATGAGAGGCTAAACAGGTTTTCTCCTCCCAAAAGGAGATTACTGATGTAATAAATTTTTCTTTAAGTTCTTAATAAAATAAAGGTTGTTTGTTCAACATGTGTTCATAATGTACTATTGATTCATCCCTTTGAAGAATTACTTTTACGCCTTGGAGTAGGAAACAAACTAAGGCTGTACTGAGCGGTTTCTGAAGGAGTCGGATAACTTGTAGATCATCTTCCTTGAGGGTGAGGTTGAACAGTGAGGAGCTGTTTGTCAAACGATCTGGGGACAGTAATTTTCCGACTGGTGGCGTTGCGAACCACTTAACCCGGTACTGTTTCGGTCAAAAGAGGTATGAATTTTAAGGAATTTATTATTTTTACGGAAGCATGTTGGGCCTGATATGGTCGTAATGGACTATTTTCATTTTCACCTGTAAACCTTAGTTTGGAACTGATAACACAGAATCGAACATCTTTTAATTCTATAACCTGTTAAGTTTATCGGCTGGAAACCTGACATGATCTTGTTAAAACCTCCGAATGGAGACTGGATCTAAGTAGGTGTAACAATGCCACGAATGAAACAGGTGAAAAAACTGAAAGTGTTCATATTCTGTGATATCTGGAACGAATTTAATCATGTTTCCTTATTTGTTATAAAGGGTATAATGGGAACTTCAGTGAATATTTGAACTCTTTTAATATGGAAGGCTATAGTTGTAACTGAAACATCAAAAGAGGCCATTCTTGAACTTACCCCATCACTTTTCCCCCTTATGCTTTTAGAATATTATTTTATCCTTAGCTATTAGTTTTACTAAAATAACAAATTATTTTAAAAATAGTTAATATTAATAAACTTGCACTTATTTTCTAGATTAACTTTCACAACTTGATTAATTAATGCTTAATACTAAATCTATTTAAATTTATTATATTTTACATTTAATTGCTATTTATTTAACAGGATATTTTTATTAGGTAATACATTTATACTTTTAATTTATTATCACAAACTTAAAATTACATAATATTTATAATACAATTTTATTAGATATGTGAAATGTTGTTATTAATTTTTCAATTATTGATTGAATCATCACAATTTAATAAAAACTATGTTAAATAGGAAAAAGTAGTCATTTTAGTGGTTAATTTTTTAATACAAATTATAAATACAAAACATTAAGATTTATTATGAAAAACATGTATGAATATAGTAGTTTACATAAAATAACTAGCAATATAGTTATTTAGTATGAACTGTTTTAATTTTCTTTAAAACTAATGAACTATTTTAATTTTAATAAATAGCAAATATTTTTCAAATTTGTTTTTATGCATTTAATGCCATTGTTAAATTAAAAATAATAGTGTTAGGGCGTTAATTTTCGCCCACATAATTTCCAAATATAAAGATTAAATTTTGATTTGTTTTGCCTTTCTAGACGTATGGTATGATTATGACTTATTTAGATTAGGAAAGAAATCATATTGATATGATATTGATATATTAGGACTCTTGGATGGTTATCTTGTTTCCTAACATAAGTGATTTACTTGTCATATATTTATATATATATATATCTTCTTTCCTTGTGTATTAGGTCTCTTGAAGGGTTTGAACGGCTATATAAAGGGAAGAGGACGTGCATAATCAATACACAAGAAATACCACAGAGTTACAAGAGTCTTGAGAGAATTATGAGTCATTCATGCACAAGGAGTCTCACTGCCCTGAATGCAATCTCGAATGTGATTACATCTGAGATTACATTCAGTCCTTCAGATTGTGTTTGTTAGCTTTTCATCCATTGTTTTTTTATATTGTGATTAACGAAGTCCACACATGTCTATTGTTGGATGAGTTGAATTGCATAGATCAGATATACTCTAAATAGGAGTTTTTTGTTGAGTTTCTACTAGTTGGTTTTAGTATTTTTGTATACGGAATCAAATGATTTTTACTAGTGGAAAGTTTCGCCATATTGGCACGTCTACAAGCTTGTTGGCTTGTAGACAATTTTTAATTTGTGTGTCTTGTTATTGTTTTCAAAATTCCGCTACATGTGATTGTGAATGTGACCACATCTGCAATCACATCCCTTTTTTTTTCAATTGGCATCTAGAGTTTACTCTTGACGACATTAAGTGTTGATCCTGAGTATTTGTTAGCATGGATACTCAAAATAACCCTACTTTTCGTCCCCCCATTCTTGATGGCTCCAATTATTCTATTTGGAAGGTCAAAGTTCGGGCCTACATTAAATCAATTGATGAAAGGGTCTGGCATACAATCCTTACTGGGTGGTCACCTCCGAAACTCATTGATATTGAAGGTGACTACAAGGACAAAGGAGAAATTGATTGGACTATTGACAAATTAATTTTGTCCAATTATAATTCGAAGGCATTGATGGCAATCTTTGGTACTGTGGATCAAAATATGTTCAAAATCATAGCAAATTTTACTGTTGCCAAAGATGCATGGGATACTCTGCAAAGTCATTGCGAGGGATCTGCTAGTGTGCGAAAAACCAAACTTAGGTTGCTTACCAATAAGTTTGAAAATTTTCGAATGCGTGAGGATGAAAATATTGCCACTTACAATGCCAAACTGTGTGATATTGCCAATGAAGCTCAAGCCCTAGGTGATCCTATCTCCAATGAAAATCTTGTGAGCAAAATGATGAGATCTCTTTCTGTTAGGTACAATATCAGAATTTCATCCATAGAAGAAGCCCACAATGTGTCCTCTTTAAGTCTCGAAAAAATTGTTGGCATTCTTCAAACCTATGAGATGAATATGGCTCAACAGATGGAAAATCTGATCTAGGAGATGATTCTATGGCCATGTACTCGAAGAAGTTTGATAGGATCTTTAACCTCAAAAGTTAGAAAAAGTCTCAAAATTTCACAAAACCTTTTAAGTATAAGCCAAGCAAGTTCCCTCAAAAGAACACCTTTGATAAAAATAAAGAGCGTTTTTCTGGTGAAAAATCAAACAAGTCCGACACAAAAACTCTTGATTCCATTAGGTGTAGGGCATGTACTGGGTATGGTCACTATGCTGCCCAATGTGCTAATACTCTTATGAAAAAGAGAATGAGCCTGAGTGTGACTTTGAGTGATAATGAATTTGACAATGAGAAGAATGAACAGGAAGAACAGAAGGTTCTGACCACTTTGGTGAAAGATCAAAAGTGATGCAGGGAGAAGCGTGAACAAGGATACAAACTCTCGTACGTTGATTCTATAAGAATACCGTAAAAGAGACAATAATTGAGAGAAACCCTCGTTTTTATTAATATCAAAATTCAACTGCCTAAAAATAATAAAATGGCAAGTATTTATAGGATTAAAATCCTACCACAATAAAACTCCTAAATTGACTAGGAAACTTAAAAGATAAACTCAAATAGAATACTAAACAAATCAATATCTAAAATATAAGATATTCCAAAATCCTAAAATATAATAAACTAGATATTATCAACTAGATATTATCTCCATCATTCTCTCCGGGGTCGAGACGATTCGTCTTCGAATCGGAAGAGAGATCCTAGAAAATTTATCAAACCATGGAGGGGCGTGAGGAGGACGAGACGAGAAAATAAAATGAATAGCAACTTTCCTCTCATCAATTTGAGCCACGCAACCAACCCAAACAAATAAATCATCATCACAATCCAATAAATAACACTTGTTATTTTCGAGATTTGACTTGGAAAATACACCACCGACACCCTTAACCTTACCATCAATTATACTATAAATTTGGAGAGGAGTCTTCTCGAGAATGATATCATCTTCAGTAGCAACCTTGGTTTCAATTGGAGCAAACCCTTCAAACATGCCCCAAAATTCACAAGAATCTGACGCAGCTTGTAATTTCCCATCAGCAACAATAGAAACATCGTACTCTTCTTGACCCCCCTCATCAAATTTCGATGGTTTTTCATATTGAACCATCAAAATTATATTGTCACCTTCCATATCAAAGATAGATGGTCCATCATAACCACCAATCTCCTCGTCAAAGGTTGGAGGTTCATCGTAGCCAACCTCCGTTATAGTATCAATGATTTCCTCATCAAAAATTGGTGGTCCATTATATCCACTATCTTCAACTTCATCAGAAAATAAACTATCCATATTCGTGGAATAGGTTTCCAAACTGGATGAGCACAACATTGTAGGCAAACTATCACCAAGAAATCGTTTTTCAACAAGTCGATCTGCTGACAAATCTGAGCAGTGTCATTATTCATAGCTTCAAAACCTAAGTGGTGTTGAGATGACATATTAAGGATCGTAGCCGGTCTTTGGATACCAACTGATGCAGGGAGAAGCGTGAACAAAGGATACAAACTCACCTCGTACGTTGATTCTATAAGAATATCATAAAAGAGACAAGAATTGAGAGAAAACCCTCGTTTTTATTAATATCAAAATTCAACCCCTACCACAATAAAACTCCTAAATTGACTAGGAAACTTAAAAGATAAACTCAAATAGAATACTAAACAAATCAATATCTAAAATATAAGATATTCCAAAATCCTAAAATATAATAAACTAGATATTATCAACTAGATATTATCTCCATCAAAAAGTCTCTCCAAATAAATCCTTCAGGTGTTGCTAGAGATGTGGCCAGAGATGTGATAACACATTCTCCAATCACATCTGAGGTCACATCTGACGAACATGATTTCATATCTGTCTCTAACCTTTTTTGTTTTAATTCAACCTCTGTTCCTAATGATTTTAAACATGATGATGAATCTGACGGTGAAAGCCTGGAAGACACATACGCGAACCTATATAAGGATTGGCTGAAGAGGATTAAAGTGAATGAAATGATGAAGAAAGAGAATGATCGACTCAAGAAGGAGAATGATGATCAAAGGGAAGTGATTACCAGGTTAGAGGCCTCTCTCACCAAGAAAGAACTGGAATTCGAAAAGGTAAATTCTAAACTTGAAGAATCTCTTGAGACCATGAAGAAATTTAATTCTGGGAAAGCAAAACTGGATGATATATTTTCCTTGGGTAGTGATGATAAAGCTGGCATTGGTTATAAACCTCCGATATTTGTTAAAGCTAAAGAACAAGGAGAATCCTCAGATTCCTCCAACAATAAAAGAAATTTTGCCCAGAAGTCTAAACCACGGAAACGCCACTTTATTTGTCACTATTGTCATGCCCTGTACACATTAAACCTTTCTGTTATAAACTAAAATCGGATTTAAGGTCTGGATGTCAGATGTCATCGCAGATGTTACGCATCCTCGTAATCATTTTTCAAAATCTGTCTGGGTTAAAAAATCTGATGTTAAATGTCATGTTATCTATACTTCCTTGAGATCTAACGTTGCAGGATCTTGGTACTTCGATAGTGGATGCTCACGACATATGACAGGTACCTTGGAGTATTTAACTGACTATGAAGTTTACAATGGTGGCAATGTTGCCTATGGAGGTGGAGCCAAAGGGAAGATAGTTGGGAAAGGGACGTTGAACGTTGAAGGACTACCCAAGCTACATAATATGCTTCATGTAGTTTGTCTTAATGCTAATCTCATCAGCATAAGTGAACTATGTGATGATGATCTCTATGTAAAGTTCAACAAAAATTCTTTTGAAGTGTTCGATGAGTCTGACACTTGTATCCTTACTCGCTTGAGGTCGTCTGACAACTGTTATCAGTATTGTAATGAGCAATTCTACGTGAGAAATCTGAAACTTTTGATTTCTTTAGAAGCTGGCATAAAAAAGTTTGTAACTTGTATAATCTAACGGTTTCTAGAATTAGATCAGACCATGGTAAAGAATTTGAGAACTCTTCCTTCTCGTCTTTCTGTGATAGAAATGAGATTTGTCATAAATTTTCCGCACCTAAAACTCCACAACAAAATGGAGTGGCAGAGAGGAAAAATCATACATTTCAAGAGATAGCCCGTGTCATGCTTAGTTCTAAAAAACTTTCAAAACAGTTTTGGGCTGAAGCTCTAAACACTGCGTGCCATATAGAAAATCGTGTATATTTGAGGCATGGATGTTCTATGACCCCTTATGAAATTCTTATGGGAAAGAAACCAAACCTAAAATTTTTTCATGTTTTTGGGTGTGTGTGATATGTTCTTAATGATCGTGATAATCTTGGTAAATTTGATTCCAAAAGTGACAAGTATCTTTTCCTAGGTTACACTTAGAATAGCCATGCCTATCAAGTTTATAATCGTTGTACTAAGACGATCATGGAATCTGTAAATGTTGTCTTCGATGATCTCTCAAATATTGCAGGAAAGAGTGAAGAAGACAATGTTGTAGTTCTGCTCGAATTTGTTGAGACTGCCCCAACGAAGGATGTAGGCACATATGTAGCGGAGAATGTGACTGACGTCCCATCCACAACTGTCTCAAATGCATAACCAAATGTGAAGCATCTGAGCCCACATCCAATCTGCTACAGCTGAGTCAAACTCTGATTCTGACAATGAACCTGTTGAAAAAAATAATAATCTAATCGTGGATCGTGACAGTGACATACCTACAAGGATTCACAAAAACCACCCTACGTCTCAAATCATTGGTAACACTACTTATGGTATTAAGACAAGAGGGAAAGGTAGAGTGAACTATCGTGATATGGTAAGAATGGTCTGCTTGTCTACTGATTGTATCAATGTGAGAACATGTTGTTTTGTGTCCAATTTTGAACCTAAGAATGTTGTTGAAGCTCTTAAAGATGAATTTTGGATACATGCTATGCAAAAGGAACTAGACCAATTTGTCAAAAATGATGTGTGGTTTTTGGTCCCTAGGCCAGAGGATGTTAATGTCATTGGAACAAAATGGATTTTCAAAAATAAAACAGATGAATCTGGAAAATTGTTCGCAACAAAGCTCGATTAGTTACTCAAGGGTACACACAGGTTGAGGGGGTGGATTTTGATGAAAATTTTGTTCTTGTAGCCCGTATTGAGTCCATACGTTTGTTGCTTGCTATTGCATGTTACTTGGGATTAAATCTTCACCAAATGGATGTAAAAAGTGCTTTCTTAAATGGATTTCTAAATGAAAAAGCTTTTGTTGAACAGCCTAAAGGCTTTGCGGACCCTTTAAGCCTAACCACGTGTATAAGCTTAAAAAGGCTCTCTATGGTCTCAAACAAGCCCCTAGAGATTGGTACGGTAGGCTAACTGAATACCTTCTTCAAATTGGTTTTAAACGTGGTGAAGTTGATAAAACCTTGTCCATTCAAAAGAAAAACCATAACATCATGATTTCTTAAATCTATGTCGATGACATTGTTTTTGGTTCCTCCTCGGATAAACTGTTAAAAGAATTCATTGCTTGCATGTCCTCCACTTTTGAAATGAGTATGGTAGGTGAGTTAAGTTACCTCCTAGGCTTGCAAATTAAACAATTAAAGGAAGGAATTTTTACCTCACAAAGAAAGTATGCTAAGAATCTTGTGAAAACGTTCGATCTTGAAAATGCCTCTCACTTGACAACTCCCATGGGGTCGAGTCAAAAGTTGAGTAAAGAAGATGTGGCTGAAAGTGTTGACCACACCTTATATAGAAGCATGATAGGAAGTTTGTTGTACTTGACTGCCAGCCGTCCTGATATTATGTTCAGTGTTTGTCTTTGTGCTCGTTATCAATCTGATCCCAAGGTTACTCAATTAAAGGCCTTAAAACCTATTATTCGATACGTAGGGGGCACAACTGATTTGGGAATTTGGTACACAAAAGACACTAACACTAATCTTGTGGGATTTAGTGATTCTGATTGGGTTGGAGATGTTGTTGATCGAAAAAGTACAACTGGTGGATGTTTTATTTGGGAAATAATTTGGTCTCATGGAATATATAGTAAAAAGCAAAATTGTGTATCTCTGTCGACTACTGAATCAGAATATGTAGCAGTTGGGAGTTGTTGCACACAACTTTTATGGATGAACCAAATGATTGAGGACTATGGTTCGCAAAGTGAAACACTGATTGTCTATTGTGATAATATGAGTGCGATTGATATTTCAAAATCCTGTCCAACACTCTCGTACTAAACACATAGATATTAGACATCACTTTATTCGAGATTTAGTTGAGAAAAATATAATTCGAATTGAGTATATTGCTACTGAAAATCAGCTTGCGACATCTTCACCAAGGCTTTGGATTTTGAGAGATTCTCCAATTTAAGGAAGTCTCTCGGTTTGTGTGTTCTCTGAAATGTTACACGAGATGTCACAGCATTGCACATCACATCCGCTGTGACATCCATACGATGTATCTCTTTTCCTCTCCTCTATTTCTTTCTAATTTTTTTTGTAGACATCCCTGCATTGTAAGGTTTTCATGCATATCTACAAAAAGTGGATTGATGGTTCGAACTAGTCACATATATTGTCTCCCTTTGAAAACTGGTGTGAGTTGATCTCTCAAATTCAAAAAAAATGATGATGTAATTTTTCCCAACAATTGAGATTTGAATAAAATCTTGATCATGCTTGGAGGCCTTCTAGGAAAAAGCTATCAATCCATTGTGTGAAGCTATTCCTTGTGACCAATTTCTTCAAGCGTATTGCTATTTAAAAAGGCATGATCATGTGAAAAAGAGCTACCTATGGCATTTGAGTGAAAGTTCCCTGTTGGTTAACTCCCTCATGAGACTTGGAAAAATTGAAAAAAACTCGAAAATTCGTGAAAAGCTGGGATTTCAGATTGTGATTCATTGAATCAGTTAGTACATGTGTGACCCAAAATGTGACGACATTTGAACCTATATCAATTGCTGCAACACATTTCACCTCTTGCGTGCGTTTTCCTTTTTGTTGTTGGACTAGGCATAATAGGTTTTGCATGTCCTGCTGATTTTAGATTCTTTGCTGAGATTTGGTTTCCATATATAATCTGAGAGTGATATTTTTCTCTTCCCAAAATCTTGAAAATCGTGATGGATATATTTTGTGGGTTGAACCGATTTAGAGGATAAGGGTAAATCTTATTTTTGATCTTACTTTCCTTATCACAATTTGACATAATTTGGACACTTTGTGAACTAGAGTTTGGAATTAATTGGACTTCAAATTCTTTTCCTTATCTTTCAATTTATTCCATGAGGAATTCTTTCCTAATTGAAACTAATCCTATGGTACTTTGATTTGCGTGCCTGATTATGACTTCTTTTTAATCCCTATTTATTTGCAGGCACTCGATTACACCCCTCCCACTTTCTCTCACATTTTTTCAAGTATTTGTGTGGTTGATATTTTTCAGGTTCACAGTTCATCTTTCTCCCGATGGCTAGGTTTTTTTCCTCCATCAAAAATCTCTTTGGAAGCCCCAACGCAAGTCGTCGTCTTCCTCCCACAACTCTGAAAGTCCGCAATCTGAAAAATTGATGGAAGAAAGTGTTGTTCCGAATGTTGTCAAATATGAAACCTCATCTGGCACTGCATCTCCGTTTGACAAAACTTCATTCTCTTCTCCGATTAAATAGGGTTTGGCACCCTCTGAGACGGTTGCAACTCCTTCCTCCACTCCCATAGAGGTTGCCGCAGAAACCAATACTCCTCCATCTCTGAAAATCTCCGCACCAGAGTCCATCCAAGATGCCCCTGCATCTGAGCTTGAAGATGTCCCTGCATCTCACATTGCATCTCCCACTCTTCCAACCCAGGAACCAGGTACGGAGTACACTCCTCTACAGCACTCATCTTCTCCAAGTTTGACCCCTACTGCTCTCATCCCAGTTCCATTTCAAGAAGAGACCCTTGCCTCTGTTCTTCCCGGGGAAAAGGGTAATGAAATTAACGTCGACAACCCTCCGGATTGTGAGGTAATTTGCACTGTTCATGGGCCTTTGGGAAACCCCAATGTGCGACGTTTGAAAAGGCTCCGTGGATACTCTCCAGAGGACTTCGAAGATTCTGGTTCTACCCCTGAGATTTCACCTGAGAAGCAAAAGACTGGTTTAGGGGCCACTTCAAAGCAAAGGGGAGAAGATTTGTCTATTCCTCACGTCACTTTCAGCGATTCGAATGATAATGTGAACCAAATTGTTGTTCGACCCAGAGAACATGTGCAGCCTAAGCCCAAAGATAGTGATGATGATATTCCTTTGGCACAGATGGTTCAGAAAGCCAAGAAAGGCAAGGGTGTGGCCAAGATGTGACCACATCCAAGCTTGCACCTACTGCAGCTGAATCGAGTTCTGAGTTCGATGACTCTAGTGATGAGGATTTTGATGCCTCCAAGGAACCAGACACAGAGATTGATTATGAGACTATGGTTGATGAAGTTGGTGATGAATTGATGGCTGAAGAACGGAAGGAGGCTGCTGCTGCAGATGTAGAGGAGGATGTGATGTCATCCGACGACACATCTGACTCTGAGTTCGATGTTGGGAGAGCTCATTCTGAGCTATTTTACACAGCTGTTGCAGCTTCCAGGTTTCATGCTTTACTTTTTCGTTCTTTTAATGATGAAAAATGCAGAGATTATGAGCACTTTGCCAAGTATAATCTGAATCAATTTTTTGAGGAACGAAATTTGTTGACCACAATTGATACTGCTCTCCCTTATATTGACAATGTGGTCTGTGAGTTTTATGCCAACATGTCTACCATAATTGTTGTTCGACGTTCACTTAAGTTTGGCAAGGTTTTTTTCGAAATAGGATATATGAATTCAGTCCCTCAGTCATCAATCGATTCTTTGATATACCTGATTTTGAAGAGAGTGAGGTGCCCTCTGATTACAATGAAATGGCTAGATTTCTAATTGGTGGCCGTGAAAAAGATTGGCCTGCCCATCCCAAGAAGCTCATATCCTTCCGGCTTACATCCTTTTATGGGTTTTTGCACAAGATCTGTTGTGCGAACTGGTCTCCTTCCAAAAATAATTCCATTGTCACAAGGACACATGCCAGAGTTTTGTATCAAATTGGGAAAGGGCTGCCTTTTAATTTTGGCAAATTGGCTTTCGAGGAGATAACATTCTTTGCTACAAGTGAGTCCAAATCCTGGTCCCTGCCATTCCCCAGTCTCATCTATAAAATCCTTGTTTCTCAAGGATTTGAACCATAGGAGGGTGATCACTTCACTAACCAGTCTGGGGTCTTTTATGTTTCTCGACCCCTGCTCAGTTCTCAAAATCGAATTGTTGATCTGCCCCTTGTCTATCCAGGAGATGTTCCACCTGCTCCTGAAACTCCTATTTGTGCTGCTTCTCCAAATGTTGATGCCCTTGTTCCTGCGTCTGGTCCAGATGTGGTCTCGAATGTGGTTACGGATGTTGGCAACATTCCGGCTCCTATTTCCTCTAACATCCCCCATGTTCATGTTTTATTGCCTTTTTACAGGTACAACTCGCGTTTGCTGAGCAACAAATTGCTCACTTCACTGCTCTCTGCTTTCAATTGCAACATGTTCTTGGCAATGTTTCTGGCCAAAAAGGGGAAGAGAACGTAGTTGGACCAAGAACTACTCAAGGGGGAGTTATGGCGACTGAGACGCCCAGGACTAATGCTCCAATTCCTGAAAATGTGGTTGCTGCTGCACCATTGGCTGGACAGGGTGAAGGCGATGAAGGTCTTCAGTTTGATTTTGAAGGATGGATGGATGCGAATGTGTCCATTGATGAACTTTATAATATTTAATCTGGGATGTACTAAACACTATTCTCTAGCTAGGTTTCATTTGCTTTTGGTTATTGATTACTTGATAAAACTCACTTATGAAACTTTTGCTGCAGTTATGAATGTAACCTGAAATGTGATCGCATCTGTCTCGGTATTTTTACTCAGCATGATATTTAGGGGGAGTTGTTCTATTTAGGGAGAGTTTGTTTTGTGTTTGATAAGTGTTTTGTCCAGAAAGGCAAAAAGGGGGAGATTGTTAGGGCGTTAATTTTCGCCCACATAATTTCCAAAATTATAAATATTAGATTTTGATTTGTTTTGCCTTTCTAGACGTATGGTATGATTAGGACTTATTTAGATTAGGAAAGAAATTATATTGATATGGTATTGATATATTAGGGCTCTTGGATGGTTATCTTGTTTCCTAACATAAGTGATTTACTTGTCATATATTTGTATATATCTTCTTTCCTTGTTTATTAGGCCTCTTGAAGGGTTTGGACGTCTATATAAAGGGAAGAGGACGTGCATAATCAATACACAAGAAATACCACAGAGTTACAAGAGTCTTGAGAGAATTAGGAGTCATTCAAGTACAAGGAGTCTCACTGCCCTGGATGCAATCTCGAATGTGATTACATCTGAGATTACATTCAGTCCTTCAGATTGTGTTTTTTAGCTTTCATCCATTGTTTTTCTATATTGTGATTAACGAAGTCCACACATGTCTATTATTGGATGAGTTGAATTACATAGATCAGATATACTCTAAATATGAGTTTTTCGTTGAGTTTCTACTAGTTGGTTTTAATATTTTTGTATACGGAATCAAACGATTTTTACTAGTGGAAAGTTTTACCATATTGGCACGTCTACAAGCTTGTTGGCTTGTAGACAATTTTTAATTCGTGTGTCTTGTTACTGTTTTCAAAATTCCGCTGCATGTGGTTGTGAATGTGACCACATCTGCATCACATCCTTACTCTGCGAAAATATTTCTATTTATCCGTGCTATAATTCTTTCAAATAGTAGTGACAATTAAGTTATTTAATAAAGGAATAGGATGATTAAATGATATTTTAATTGTATAAGGGGCTAAAGTTATGCAAATTGATAGTATAAGAGAGTAAAGTGATACAATTGAATATCTAAGGGAGTAAAATGATATTCAATGAGAGTATAGAGGGTAAAATGATATTTATCCAAATGAAAATGAACTAAATTAGAATGCTAAAAGTGAGGAAAAGTCATGCATGAGGATTGAGGGCATACCTTTATGATACTAAAATATATTCCGAGTACGTTGGAAAACGGTATGCTATTGATCAATCATTTAATTATCTTTTAATGACATTATCAAAAATTATATGCAAGAAAATTGAAAGTAGGAAATAGTTTAACAAATATTAAGATCTAAAATTTTAGTAATATGGAATTAGAAAAATGAAAAATTCATACAATAAGTTAACTCAAACAAAATAGTTCAAACTTTATTAAACACTAGAAGAAAATTCCAGTTTACCGACAGAATTTACCGACAAAAATGATTTTATAACTAAATTTTATAATTACCTACAGAATACCTACAGAACAAGAAAAATTATTTTATCCCAAATTATACGGCAAAATTGCTTTTTTGGTCCGTTAAGTTGGCTCAATTTCGTATTTTGTCCTTTAACTTTTATGGGTGGCGTTTGGCAACCACTAACTTTTTTAAACTTACACATTTAGTTCAATTTCAAAATTTCGGGGATATCTTATTCCTAATATGCTGAGTTGGCGGAAATAGTGTTTAGTTGGACTAAATGCACCTTGTTTGGACCATATCTGCCTTAAATTAGTATTTTACCTTTTTTTTCCCTTAAAAAGGTCATCCATGTAGATAAAAAATGGAGAGATCTTGCAACCATGTCAAGAATAAATAAACAAAATAGTAAAAAAATTAAAATATATATTATTAGAAAGTAAAATTATATATATAATTTTTAAAATACAAATTTAAAAACAAAATTAGAAAACCAAAATAATAAAAAACTGAAAAACCAAAAAAATTATTTTTTTCTATTTTTAATTTTTATTCGAATTTGAAATATATAAAATATATGTCCGATTATTTTTGTAATTTACTTAAATAAAATAATCTAAACATATATTTACAATTTTCAACTGTAAATGAAAATTAAAGAAAAACAGAAAATAAAAAAAATAGAAAATACATATATTTATAATTTTCGACTGTAAAGAAACATTAGAGAAAAATATAAAATAAAATAAAAAGAGAAAAAAATAATATTTATAATTTTCTACTCTAAATATAAATTATAGAAAAAATTGAAAACAAAAAAATAATAGAAAAACCAAGAAAAAAAGAAAAAAAGTTTTTTTTTTTTTTCTGATTTTCTTCAATTTTATTTAAAGTTGAAAATTATAAAATATATATGATCGACTATTTTCTTTGATTTAATTTAATTTTATATTTATTTTTGTTATTTAATTTTATTGAGATGTTAAATACATATATTATGTGTTACCATTTTCTATTTCAATATTATTAATTTTAAACATATTCTTTTGTTTTTAAGTATTAAATTTTCAACATAACTTTTTATTTTAAAAATATATATAATTTTACTTTCTACTAATATATATTTTTAATTTTTTTACTATTTTTATTTATTTTTTTGACATAGTTGCAAGATCTCTCTATTTTTCATCTACATGGATGACTATGTTTTTTTAAAAAAAGGGTTAACATAGTCATTTCAGGCAAAAATGGTCCAAATAAGGTGCAATTTAGTCCAACTCAGCACTATTTCCGCCAACTCATCATTTTAGGAATAAGATATCCTCAAATTTTGAAATCGAATCAAATATGCAAGTTTAAAAAAGTTAGTGGTTGACAAACGTCACCCATAAAAGTTAAAGGACTAAATGCGAAATTGAGCCAGCTTAACGGACCAAAAAAGCAATTTTGCTCAAATTTATACCGACAAGTTACCGACAGTTTTTCAATTACCGACAGTTTTTTTGTAGGTATTTACCAACAGTTTTAGATTCTGTAGGTAAATATTTTATCTACAATGATTTTACCTATACTTTATAATTTTCTTAATACTTACCTACATATTTTTCTGTAGGTAAACTGGTTTTTTCTTGTAGTGAAAGTTGTAATTTTATCCCTAAAAAAAATAGAAATTTTGAGATATCATTAAAAAGGTATGGGAAATTCAGAAAGAGACACAATAAGACGATAATATTTCACAACGGTTGCATTTTCTAGCCTTGATTGCATATGATAAATATGAAGTCATACATAATATTGTGTTTGTTAGCCATTGATATTTAATAGATTCGATAGCTAATCAAGCAAATTGCTTGATTGCGGATTCAGCCCCCTTGGCATGACACGTAATTAAGCTCATTTTGGTAACAAAGATAAAGACTTAATTGATATTTTTAACCCTTTATTTTAATTACTTATACTCAATGTGCAATGATAACATTGAAAAATAATTAATTATCACATTACACAAAATGACTTGTGAGTAAACACTCTACTACATATGATTGATACCTAATCTTTCAACCGTATCCTAATATAATTTGTCATATTCAATCATATCCATCGAACCAAACGAGGCTTAGGTGTATATACACTTGATGCTTTGATAAAGACCAATTGAGCCATTTTCTAAAAAAATAAAATATTTGAATGGTCGGTCTAGATGTTATGCCTAGTGTATGCACAACGAGCATAACATCTACGAGACCCAAACTTGGAAAAAAAAATTATAAAATCAGAAGAGAAAATTCAAAATTCACAAAAAAAAGGACACATAAGGTACATTGACATCAAGTCAAATTACTATATAACTATCAACAAAAAAAAAAAGCTTACAGCATTACACGATGTAATTTAGGGCGTTAGCGACAGAAAAATTCCATCGCTAAAAAACTACTTTGTTGTGGGAATACCAAGGGCGTAGATAGGGGGCCACTCCGGGCCCCGGCCCCCCCCCCCCCATTTTTTTAAAAAATTTTTAGGGTTTAGGGTTTAGAGTTTAGGAATTTTTAATTATAATTTATATGATTTTGTGTATCGGTCCACACCAATTTCGTGTATCGGCTCACCCTACTTTTTTTCCTGGCTCCGCCCTTGGGGAATACGTATAGGTACCAAGATTTGATGTCTCATTTGAAAATTTTCCATTCTTCTCATGCACTTTCCTTATATAGTTTGAAGTTTTTCTATCCACACATTCCTCATCACTCACCACAAATATAGATACATTGGTATTCCCTTCATCCAACGACTCATGTGACTTGAGGCTCCATGGTAATGAACCTTGTAATCGTAGTGGATCATTGAGACCTAAACTAAATGAATCCAATTCTTCATGTTTTCTGGCCAGTGGCGGTGGTGGTAGCCTGAGAAATTTGGCCACAATTTCCTTTGATTTCTCACGAAAGGATTTTTTGTTGTTGCCTTTTGTGTTCATAAAGGTGTCCATTAGAGCTAAATCCTAACTAGTTGTGATTGGTGTGAATGATAAGAGGGAAACTGTTGCAAATTTGCCTCAGTTGTGGATAAGCATTTATAAGCACAAGAGGCTTTGCTTTTGAAAGTGAAGTGCATATGCTCAAATTTTGCGATTTTTCAAGTCTTACTAATTCTTTGTTTTCATATATTTGTTTTATCCATAACTTAGAATATTTGTCATGGCACAGGCCCACAAGGCTAGGCAAGGGCAGAGCCAGAAATAAATTTGAGGTGAACCGATACACAAAAATTGTTTGATATATGTTTTTATCTTAATTTTGATGATTTTATTTTTACACCAAAACAATGTTTTTAATTGTTGTCCAAATACTCCTAAATGATTTAAAATAGTTTTAATATTTTCCGGAGTATTTCTTCAAGTTTTATTTTAGATAAAATTGGACAACACTTTTAATGATTTTATGTTTATAAGTCTTTACTTAAAAATAAGGTTCCTATATGTTGTCTAAATACTCCCGATTGGTTTAAAATATTTTTACTAAATTTTCGGAGTATTTCTTGAGTTCTATTTTCGACAAAAATTGGACAACATTTACCTCTCGAGGTCAACCTCGCCGAGAGTGCAACCCGTACGAAGAATGAATTTTAGAACAAAAAATGAGACGGAAGGAAAATAGGCCAGTCGATCGGTCGACTGTCATGGCGTCGGCCGATGACGTCGGCCGACCGTCCGACCCTCTGCCGACCGCACTAGGAGTTCAACTTTGAAACAGAACACCCCGCCTTGTGTTTTGGTCATGGTCGACCCGGTTGGGGTTGACGTCGGCCGTCGAGGTGGGCGTCGACGCCGCCGCCTGTGTTTTTTTTGTAAATTTTCAAACGTCTATTTCTCGTGCGGCCGGCCGCCCTATCTTTTGACAAAGAAATTTCGACCGTTTGACAAAGCAGACAAACTTTCCTTAAAATGTGGGATTGATTTCTAACAACTATATTCTTGATTTTAATTGTATTTTTCTCAGAGATTTTCAATCCCCAAGAGAGCCTATGCTTGATCAATCATCTCCTATAAATAGAGGAAGTTTTGGAGCAACCAATACAACAATTGAGATACAATACAACAAGATACACTTCAAGCAAATATTTGTTCTTCATAGTTATTATTCTTGTTGTAATTTTGCCTAACTTATCACTTTCACATCCTTGAGGTCTAGGCTATTCTTGATTACACTTTGCACTCATATTTTAATATTCATTATTGAGTTGTAATCTTGATTTTTGGTCATCATTCAACACAAAACATCCTTATGAGTATTCTTGTGGTAAGAATACACTTGGGTGATTTAGGTGCTAGGTGTGAGAAGATTGTGGTAATCTTCTTGTTGAGGTGTTGAAGAATTTGGTATTTTTCAAGGTTGAAGATTGTGGTAATCTTCACAAGGTGCCGTTGAAGGAAGATTGTGGTAATCTTCAAAGGGAGATTGTGGTAATCTCCAAAGGGAGATTGTGGTAATCTCCAAAGGTGGTGTTGTAGAAGAGTGTGGTGCTCTTCAAGGTGTTGTAAGTTGAGTTTGTATTAATTTTGGTAATTAATAAAAAAAAAATTTCTTTTTGAAATCCATCCCGGATATACTGGGGTGGTAGAGGATTAGGCCCTAGGTGGGTTGAACCTCTTTAAATTGACGTGTGTTGTTTACATTCCGCACCTTTATTATTGTCTTTGAGCATTCGGTTCGAAAAAGAGGGTAAAATCAAAAAGATGGAGATAATCTATTCACCCCCCCTCTAGATTATCGTAGTCGCTTGGACTTACAAGTGGTATCAGAGCCAAACTCTTTGGCAAGCTCGTTTCACATCGCGAGTGAAGAGGAACGATCGTCGGCTGCGAACGAAGCTCATCTTTCCGGCACCTCCACCACCAAGCCACCACTATTTGATTCCAAAAATTTTATATTTTGGAAAGAAAGAATGGAATGTTATCTACAAGGTTGCGGGTTCGATATTTGGAACATCGTCATAAATGGAGAATCTATTCCGATGATAGACACACCACACACCTCCAAAGGCTTCAAAGAGCTCAATGATGAAGAGAAGAAAATCATCTCCTTTAACGGTAAAGCTCTCAATATTTTGTATTGTTCATTTACTAATTTGATATATGAACATATTGTAGGGATTCGATCGGCTCATGGAGTATGGCAAAAATTAGAAGCCATTCATGAAGTATATGCAAATGAAAGGAGCAACTCAAAAGCATCTACTTCTCAAATGGATACAAGTTCAAATCTAAGGAACAAGCCTTTTACAACTTCCAACTATGAAGTAATCGAACAATGTCTTATGGGAATCGAAGAAGAAAACAAGGTATGTCATAAACCCTCTACTTCTTATGATATTGTTATTCAAAATGATTATAGTGATTTGCAAAATGATTTTGATGATCTTCAAGATGAATTCCAAAGTTTACTTGTTAAGTACAAAAATTTGAAAAAGGAATTCAATGTTTTGAAAAATGAAAAGGATAGTTTATTTACTTCCTATGAATCACTATCATGTGCTCACACCACCACACTTGATAAGGTTAGAAACCTTGAAAAACAAAATAGTACTCTTGTTGAGGATATTAATTGCATGAAAAATGATTTATCAAAACCCAACTTGAGTACCAATAAATTGCCCAATATTGTGAATGTTAATGGTTGTGATAACTTGAAAAGTGAACTTGATCATGAGCCTAATATTGTCAAGCATATGAAAAAGAATCGAGTTCCTATGCATGTTAATAATATTACTTGCTTTTATTGCGGTAAAAAGGGTCATACGGTAAATACTTGTCGGGCTAGAAATAGCTCAAATTATCTTTGGAGACCTAAAAGTCTCAAGACTAATCCCAAAGGACCCAAGCACTTGAGGGTACCACAAAACAATGTCATTTTAGGTACTCGGCGGATTAATAATCAAAGAAAGTTCATGCCGCCAAGGAAATATCAAATGAACATCTCATTTGATCAAATAAGGAGAAAACAAAGTCAATTTCCAAGAAGAGGATATAATCAAAAATGGGAAGAACACAATCCTTGGAAGTGGCAAAGACATCATCAACAAGATGATTTTCCAAGAGAAAGACACTTTCAAAAATGGGAAGGCCACAATACTTGGAAATGGAGCAATTGGAGAAGCCATCATCAACAAAATGATTCTCAAAGGGGAAGATATCATCAACAATGGGAACGGCACAACCCATGGAAATGGCGTAATTGGTAACCCGTATCTCCCTAGTTAAATATGCATTTTATTTTGTTATTATACATGCTTTTATTTGTGTCTTATTGCAAAATGAGTTTTCAAGTATTTATTTTTAATTAAGGTCTTCAATATATATTTGTGCTTTTAAAATTTTTTTTAAAAGAAGACCTTATATGATGTTTTTAAAACTCTTGTGCATTTTTGTAGACTAAAGTGTGTTATCATCTCTTATGGATCTTTATGGCATGAGCTTACTTGTGAAATCTCTTAGCCTACACCTTTATCATTATGATTTGTGCTAGATTTGTTTTAAGAATTGTGTAGGATTTACATATTTTCACAAATGGCCATTTACGTCATTATTTGTCAAGAAAGACATTAATTATCGAGGTACGTTTACTTGTGTTATTCTTACTCTTATAGACTCGATATATATATTGTCATGTGCCTATGTGCTTGTTCTTCAAAGTATTTCATACAAGTGTCATTAAAAGGATTTTTAGATTCTTTGAAAGGCACTATTCGATATTTGATTGCATACATTCGCTTTGTCAAATATTTTTTGGTCTCAACTATATGCTATCGGATTTTTAAATTTCAAAAGAGACCTTTTGTAGCTTTCTTAAGCTTATTTGAACTTGCATTATTTATTAGACTCTTGATGATTTTCTAAATGCATAAGTATGTGTTTCTTGCTTCATGGTCAATATATATAGTGTCTATTTCTACTATGCACTTATGCAAGATATTTTTGTGATTGATGATTGAGGCATGTTTTTACACTTGGGCTATTTTTTCTTGCTTGTATAAGCGATGCCGGTAATGAGTTTGTTAAGTTGTGTAGAAGAGAAATGAAGTACTCCCAATATTAGTTACCTCAAAATATTTGGATGTAAATGTTCTATTATGAACACCTTAGATCAATTGGATGCCCTATGATGATAGTGATGAAGAAGACAAAAAGAGTATTCCGGAACAAACTCGATGACCAAGGCAACATTGGTCGAACTAAGGCGAGGTTAGTAAGCTCGAAGATATTTTCAAGAAAGAATGTAATTGATTTTGATGTAACATTTGCACTCATAGCACATTTAGTAGCTATTTGCATTTTACTTGCCAATTCTTGTTTTAAGAAAATTTCAAGCTTTACCAAATGGATGTTAAATCCAATTTTCTCAATGGTTTTATTCAAGAAGAAATCTATGTAAAACAACCTCCGGGGTTTAAAAATTTTTCTAGGCCAAATGATTTTTATAAAAGGTCTTGTATGGTTTAAAACAAGTACCTCATGTATGGTATGATAGATTTAGCTATTTTTGCTAAATGATTTTACAAGAGGGAAAGTTGATACTACTCTCTTTGTTTTTGAAAAAGGGCAAGATTGTTTACTTGTGCATTTTTATGAGAATATTTTTGGTGCTACTAATGAATATTTGTGCAAGACATTTTTCCAAGTCAATGCAAGGTGAACTCAAGGTAATCATGATGAGGGGAGCTCAAATTTGATCATTGGAATTCAAGTTCAACAATGCCAAGAAGGTGGTTATATTCCACACTCAAAGTATAGAAAAGAAGAAGTGAGGCATTGAAGAAGAAAGAACCATTTCAACCTATATGGCCACAAATGTGAAAATTGACAAAGGTTGAGGTAGGCATGATTGACAAACGAATTTGAGGTATGTTTATTCATTTATTACTACTTAGACTCGACATTCTATATGTCTTACGTCTATATGCTCGACTTCAAAAACAATCCCAACGAATCTCATTAAAGTGTCGTTAAATGAGATTTTCAAAGGCACTTCTTCTTATGACTTTAAAACGTTATTATTTTTCGGGATAACAAGTCCGGTGATAATGATTTTTCAAAATATGGTTTGTCATAATCGAACTAAACATATTGAGATTCGATATTTTTTTTAAAGGGATTGCATGTTTAACAAAAACTTGAGATGTGTTTAATTCCGTCTCAAGGATAACTCACGGACTTTTTAATCGCTCACCGCCGCGTATTTTACCTCATTTCGAGCTTGATTATGACATAATGTATATTGAATGAGGTCTACGTTTGCATTTTGCACGTTTTCAAAACTTAGGGGCGAAAAATCAGATTTTTGGATCAAATTCGGAATTTCAAAATAGAACAGAACCAGTGGGCTGCCAAGGCAGGGGCCGACCGGTCGCCCACCAGCTCGACCGGTCGCCCATGCCCTGGACCGGTCGCCCTGAACGATTTTTTTTGTTAAAAATGGTTCTGTTTCCAGACTTAGCCATTTTGACTTATTTTGTCCATTTTTCGTCCCCTTCGCCAATTGCACACAAATTTCACTCCAAATTTATTTTATTGCATACATTTCACATATTGGACCTTTTTAGGCTCTATTATCATCATCATTGCCCGTCTTTACCGATTGAATGGTAAGAATTTCACTCTCTTTAGCTCAATTGGGTTGAACCCTTGAGAACTTGGTTTAAATGTCTATTTCTTGATGCAAATTATATATGTTTGTGATGAGCTTATTGATTGTTGATAAATGATATTTGTAAAATTGCTTTTGGTGATGAAAAACTTGGCTTGATTACATTTACAAGGGCTATATATATCTTCTTCAATTTTTGACGCCCGCCAAGTGTTCGATAAAATGTCTCAATGAAAAATTCATCACCTACATGATTTTCTCGATTTCAAAAGGCTTGCATATTTATAGAGATCATGTTTTGCAAATCAAATGAGTCTTAATAAGCTTCTACAAGTCGTATGATCGACGCTTTCCTCCTATTTTGTCTATAAGCTTCAATGTTCAAATAGCTCGATACATCGGTTTAGTTGCGCACTTTGATATGATTATATGATGTTTTTATCGTGCTAACATTCTTTTTGATGATTCCAAAGGGGGAGAAACAGGTTATAAGCTTATTAGCTCATAAAAGCTAAAATAAGCTCGAGAAAGAAGCTATAAGCTATGGCTTCTAAAAGCCAGAAGTTGTGGATTATATTTAGTCCATTTGTTGTATTATGGACTTATATACTTGTCTAATGATGTTTTGTTGACAGGGGGAGCTTATAAACTCTTGTACTCAAGACCAATATGTAAAAGCTAAGTTTTTACATTATGGATAATTGTTTTTACATAATTCTTGATGTGCTTGTTGATAGGGGGAGTTTGTGCTTATTATTGAATATATTTACTCCCTTACTTGGTTGCTTTTGTATTTTGTAAATTTTGGTTGTTTCCAAACGGTTAGATGTTTTTACCGAAAAATCGTTTTTAAAATTGTCCTCCTAATATTTCTAAAAATTGTTTTGGTTTGTAATCATCAAAAAGGGGGAGATTGTTTGATACATGTTTTTATCTTAATTTTGATGGTTTTATTTTTACACCAAAATAATGTTTTTAATTGTTGTTCAAATACTCCTAAATGATTTAAAATAGTTTTAATATTTTCCGAAGTATTTCTTCAAGTTTTATTTTAGATAAAATTGGACAACACTTTTAATGATTTTATGTTTATAAGTCTTTACTTAAAAATAAGATTCCTATATGTTGTCTAAATACTCCCGATTAGTTTAAAATATTTTTACTAAATTTTCGGAGTATTTCTTGAGTTCTATTTTCGACAAAAATTGGACAACATTTCTGTCTCGAGGTCAACCGGTCGCCGTAGAGGGCAACCCATACCTGAAGAATGAATTTTAGAACAAAAAATGAGACGGAAGGAAAATAGGCCACGTCGATCGGTCGACCAGGGCGTCGACCGGTGATGTTGACCGGTCGACCCCCTGTCGACCGGTACCTAGGAGTTCAACTTTGAAACAGAACACCATGCCTTGTGTTTTGATCATGGTCGACCGGTCGAGGTGGACGTCGACCGGTCGCCCTGTGTTTGTTTGCTGTGTAATTTTCAAACGTCTATTTCTGTGCGACCGGTCACCCTATCTTTTGACAGCAAATTTCTGACCATTTGACAGCAGACAAACTTTCCTTAAAATGTGGGATTGATTTCTAACAACTATATTCTTGATTTTAATTGTATTTTTCTGTAGATTTTCAATCCCCAAGAGGAGCCTATGCTTGATCAATCATCTCCTATAAATAGAGGAAGTTTTGGATCAACCAATACAACAATTGAGATACAATACAACAAGATACACTTCAAGCAAATATTTGTTTTTCATAGTTATTATTCTTGTTGTAATTTTGTCTAGCTTATCACTTTCACATCCTTGAGGTCTAGGCTATTCTTGATTACACTTTGCACTCATATTGTAATATTCATTATTGAGTTGTAATCTTGATTTTTGGTCATCATTCAACACAAGACATCCTTGTGAGTATTATTGTGGTAAGAATACACTTGGGTGATTTAGGTGCTAGGTGTGAGAAGATTGTGGTAATCTTCTTGTTGAGGTGTTGAAGAATTTGGTATTCTTCAAGGTTGAAGATTGTGGTAATCTTCACAAGGTGCCGTTGAAGGAAGATTGTGGTAATCTTCAAATGGAGATTGTGGTAATCTCCAAAGGTGGTGTTGTAGAAGAGTGTGATGTTGTTCAAGGTGTTGTAAGTTGAGTTTGTATTAATTTTGGTAATTAATAAAAAACATTTCTTTTTGAAATCCATCCCGGATATACTGGGGTGGTAGATGATTAGGCCCTAGGTGGGTTGAACCTCTTTAAATTGGCGTATGTTGTTTACATTCCGCACCTTTATTATTGTATTTGAGCATTCGGTTCGAAAAAAAGGGTAAAATCGATGGAGATAATCTATTCACCCCCTCTAGATTATCGTAGCCGCTTGGACTTACAAAAATGGGGTGGGCCGAATAAAAAAAATCATATAAATTATAATTAATTTTTCTTTAAAAAAATTCTAGTGTAAATTATTTTTAAAAAAAAATTGGGGGGAGGGGGGCTCGCCCTTGGCATTGGGGGTCAGAAAAGAGAGCCCCACACGACGGGCTCTGCTAGCAACTATTTTGCATTTGTCATCGCTTTGCGAAAATGGTTAATAGAGGAGTTTATTGTACTCGATTATAAACCATTCTTTCGGAATTTATTTGAGATATCACAATTTTTTTGGTGTTGCATTTCATGTTGTGTACTTTACAAATGTATAAGAATATTTTCTCAAAAATATATTTCATGTGAATTTTATACACTTAGTATGTAAATAAAATATTAAATAGAAGATCATAAGTGAATATCCAAATAAACTTACCCATTTTTTTACTTTATGACATCATTATTTATATGTTTGTAAATACACTAGGGGCGTGCACAGGACTTGGAGATTACCGAACTCAAACCGATATTCGAACCAATAACTATTCAAACCGAAAATATCCGTTGACTTTTTGACTTTTCCCGAACTGAACCGTACCGAATATTTTCATGGTACGATTCTGGAAATTTTTTAAATATCCGTACTGAGAATCGGACCGTACCATACCGAAATAAATATCCGAAACTATAACTAATTTTAAATATTTTTTATATACATATATATAATATTTTATCTTAATTATATTTTGATATTGAATTAACCACACATTCATTTGAAATTCAATATTATATAATACATAATACTAATAATTATCAAATTAAAAATTTACCATATTTTATAAATATATCAAATGAATAATTGAATATGAATTTAATTCACTAAGAGCTACATTGTATTAATTATTTATCAAAAGTTTTGGTTGCTATCATATTAATTCATTTAAATATACCCAATAAATTAAATTATAAAGTCATATTTGATGTGTAGAAAATATTTAAATTTGATGATATTTTACTTATTAAGGATCATAATTAGACTCATCCTCTAATCAAGAAAATTATTGATTAAAATTAGTTAAATAATTAATAAATTGCACCTAAACTAGAATAATCCATAATCATCTAATTGAGACATTGAAACTATAAAGTTTTGTTTCATACTAATTCATCAAAGTTATTAGGTAATTATACTTTTCCTAAGTCAAGAGCCAATGCAAATGGACCGAGATTATAAAATATTATTGTGTAATAGAGGCTACTAACTTTATCATCCGTTGAGATTCTAAACTTTTACTATTAGTTATATGAATAAGACAATATCTAAACATATTATGTTAAAATGCAAAAAGAAAAATCAATAATTTTAACTATAAATTAGATAAAAACTATTTAAAAATTAAATTAATACTAATAATGTAGTATAGTTTATATCATGAAAGAAAGATTTAGAATTATAATATTAAAAATTTAGCACTTAAATATAAAAAAGAATTATGTACAAGTTAAATATAAAATACCAAAAAATTAAACTCGTATAATTATTTAATGAATTTTACACTCATTTTTCTTTTCACTTTTTTTCTGTGTTTTATTTATGAATAATCATTGAATCTCCGTTTCTCCGAACCGTCCCATTAGAACCGAATCTCATCCCGAAACATCTCGAACTTTTAGGACTACAGAGATCTTTTTATGGTTCGGCTCTAAAGATTTAATTTTGGAATATCCGAACTTGGGACGGTTACGGAGATTTTTAAAGGGTGACGCTATTACACCTCATTTTCCTCTAAACACACCTACCTTCTAAATACACTATCCCCCACTTTTTAAAATATGGTCCAATTGTTAAGTACACCCCCCTTTTTTCCAATTTTACCCCTTTCCCAATTTTTCCTCCCAAATACATCCAAATGATAAATCCAAGGCGTGGCGGCGACGACGGAAAAAATTCCACTAATCTTCTTTGTTCCTAAATGAAAGAAGATGTAATATCTTCTGATTACATACTTTTTATTTTATTTTAATTTTAAATTTAATTTCGCACTTATAGTTGGATTAGTTTGGGTAATTGTTGGTTATAAGTGTTGAGTAATTGTATTTGATTTGAATTCTAGAGTTACATAACTTTTTTTTCCTGTTTTTTATCGAGTTTGGAGAAGAAGACGATTTTATCGTGCCATCGTGCCACTTGGCACAATGGCACGAGAAAAGTTTTAACTACACTGCGATCGTGCCAAGTGTTGCACTTTTGTTATTCAACAGTAAATTTTCAACTGTAAAAACGGAAAAATAACATACTTTTAAGTTGCAAATTAAGGATATACTTATATTATTCGATAAAATTAAGTTTTTGTTGTTCATATTTGCAACAATGTAAGTGTTTGAAAATTTAGGGTTTACAAAAAATAAATTCAGCTTTTTACAAGTATGTGGGTGAGTGTGAGGAAGATGAAGTGTATTAGAACTTATTTATTTAAGTAAGGGTATCATAGTCAGGGGCGGAGCTAGGTGTGTAATTTTGGGGGGGCTAAATAAATTTTGGGGGGTTAAATCAACAAAAAATAATTATTTAGTACTAAAAAATAATATTCTAAAATAAAATATACATAACAAAAATTAATTTTCAAAAATTTTGGGGGGGCTAAAGCCCCTCATGCAACAAGAAGGGTACGCCCCTGATCATAGTCTTTTAAACTAATGGCATTTTTGAAATTATGTGAAGGGAGTGATTAACAATTTTGGGGTGCCAATAGCGCCACCCATTCGAAATCTTCAAACCGGACCGGACCGTACACACATCTAAAATACACAACATCAAATAAACGTGGGAATCTTTTCTCATCTCAGACCTTTGGGTTGCATCTTAGTCCGTTACATTCCTTTCACACTTCCCAGAATAAATAATCTTTTTGCCTTTTATGCAAAGAATAAAACTGGGAACTAAGAAACTTTTTTTTTCCCCTATAAATCTGACAGCAGATGTATTATGATGATATCTTTCAGTGAGAATAAATAAACAAAGGGTCAATTCACCAATTACTTGTGGCCTGTGGGGATGTAGAAGAATATACATAACACTAGACAATGTCGTGTGTGTACACAAAATGCTCTTCTAAAGTCAGTGGGAAGTGGGAACAAGATTATTCTCTTGTGCTTTCTTTTCTTTTTGAACTAGCTAACCTAATTTGATGCTTCTCCTTATCATTCCGCATTCACTTTTATTTTCATTCTAAAAGATCATTCATAAATATTAATATGACAAAATTGCCCACAACATATTATTAAATAAAATGATTTATTCTCACTTTTTTTAATACTTTAATATAATTTATATTGCATAAATCTACTTTTCTATTTTTGGATACAAATATACATATTTTATCAAATCCAAAATATATAGAAATATTAACATAATCTCAAAATAACTACACAACAATAATTAAAATATTATCAAATTGTTTATAAATTACTCCAAAAGAATACCCAAATTACGAATCTGGAGAACTAATTACTCTCTAATTCAAGATTTGTCACTACGGTTGAAACTGATGGTTGTTTTCTGTGCAATTAATAATCAAATGCACATTTCCTTTATCTTAAAACAATATTGGTTCTTCAACCCCACATGAAATTTCATGAGATTTAAAAAAAAAAAAAAAAAAAAGTTCATTTAACTTTTTAAAGAGGGATAATTACAAAAACTAACCTAAGGTTTAGCATGACTACAAAAAAAAAAAAAAAAAAACCAATTATCTTTCAAAATGACAAAAGTCCCCCATTCATATTTGTTTCTATTTTACAAATTGCACTACATGAGAGGGTTATTTGTTAGGAAATACAAACCTCAATGGGGTGTTTGTAACAATAAAAGAGGGTACTTGTAATTTTGAAAGATAATAGGATTTTGTGATTAGACTAAACCTTTGGGGTAGTTTTTGCAATTATCCCTGTTAATAATAAAACCTTAAGAACAACTCTTTCAAAATATCATAGGGATTAGGGAGCAAGAAGTTAATAACAGAAGTAGCCCTAGTTACTTTGGCACTATATAAACATAAGATAACATAGTTATCACAATCTAACATCTCTGACGTATTCACCATTTATAATTTGAACCAACAAACACAAGAATGAAAAAATTGGCTTATTTTTCCAGCATGTAGACCAACCAAAGACTCGAAACAAAAAAAATCAAACCTTCTATAAAATGTCGCTCGACATCAAATCGCCATCGCGTATCCATCTGCATAAGTTATTTTAACACAAAGGGAAAATGCATATTTGGTCCTTTACACTAAAAACTGAAGAACTCGCAAAAAAAGTTAGGACAGTACACCGAAACCGAACCATGACCCAAAACTGATATTTGCCCCACAAATGACCAAACCAAGACAATTTCATCATCTTACTCAATTACAAAAGTCCTTTATCAAATGGAGAAAAAAATATAAGTATAAAACACAACAACACAACCCCTCTCTTCCATGCAACCTATATATGAATCGGCAAATGATGAAACAATATACAAATACAAAAGCAAGTTGAAAACTGCCTCGACTGGAGAGACAAGGGCGGTTGAAAAAAATTAGCCCTTCTCTGTCACTCAAAACACTATTAAACAGAGAGCAAGTTCAGCTCAAGTGGCCTCAAAGCTCCTTGAACAATCTCTTGAACTGATCTGTTACGTCGACATACCTCAGACAATTCTTCAATCGGAATCATCAAGCCATTTATAGCTGCACCAGAGGCTGCATCTGACAAAGCTTGCAAAAATCTCGACCTTTCCACCTCCGTGACGGCGTTTGATGGAATTAAGGAAACACTATCCTTTGCCCACTCTAAAGCTTTTATACCATAGGCTCGTGTAAGAGCTAACAGTGCATATGTTACCTAGAGCAAAATGGAAAAAGAAGTTTAGAATAACAACTACTAGTCATCATCTTAGGAAAATATTGGATGTGTCTCCGGTCAAGGAGTTAAAAATCGAGCTAAACCGTTTCTAGCCGAGAACTCGGGAGTGCCCCTGTCAGAGCAGCTAAAAGAATTCTGGTGATTGCAGCACCTCTTGGGATGATCACATTGTCCCGAATAGACGCATAAGGCTTTCCTTGACTAGAGTTTGCAACATCAAAAACATCCGATAAGAAATTCAATATGGAGTTGGAGGCTTCCCTGCAGTGAAATGGTAGCAGCTTCAGTTCCTTACTGTATCTTACCAGCATCATGATGGTTATGTATGAGGGGATTATTAAACGAAGGGATGATTACAAAAACTACCCCTGAAGTTTAGCCTAATTATAAAAAATCTAGCTATCTTTTTCAAAATTACAAGTATCCCCCCTCAAGGTATTTGTTTCAAAAACTAGCTTAATAACAAGTATGAGGGGATTGTTTAACAAATATACCCCCTTTCAAGGTGCAATTTGTAAAATAGAAACAAATATTAATGTGGTATTTGTAATTTTGAAAGATAGTTGGGTGGGTTCTTTATAGATATTGTAATTAACCTTTAAACCAATAAAAAGAAAGGAAGTACTGTTTTAAAGTACAATATGGCCATTTTCCATTAAGTTTAACTAAAACATTACCATGCGTGATGCTTGTAAATACGAACAATGGCGTAGCCAGGCCACAAAAGTGGGGTGAGTCGACACACGAAATTAAGATATATATATATATATACTTATAACAATTTTTTTTTAAAACCCTTAAAGAAATTAGAATTAAAAAATGAAGGGGGATACTAATCTCTGCCCTTGCACACGAAGCCAATGGACACAGAATAATTTTAAAATGACACTAGTACAAAAGGAGAGGCTATATATATTCGCATTAGCTTGTGCAAAAAATATTGATTCCACAATTATCAGAAATGGAGTGGCATATGAGGGTTAAAGATGTCATACAAAGAAGTTTGTAATATACCAATCTCCGCCCTTGCACACGAAGCCAATGGACACAGAATAATTTTAAAATGACACTAGTACAAAGGGAGAGGCTATATATATTCGCATTAGCTTGTGCAAAAAATATTGATTCCACAATTATCAGAAATTGTGAGGCATATGAGGGTTAAATGACAAAATTTATATAAGGGTAAATGATGTCATACAAAGAAGTTTGTAATATTTATATAAGGGTAAATGACAAAATTTACCCTCGAGGTTTAGCCTATTTACAAAAGGCTCCAGTTATCTTTTAAAATTACAAAAAACCCTTAAGGTATTACAAACACCACTTATAGGTTTCTATTCTCTTAACAGATATCCCCTCTCGGGGTGCAATGTATAATATAGAAACAAATGTCAATGGGGTATATATAAATTTTAAAGATAATTAGGTTTTCTTGTAATTAGACTGAACCTAAAGGGTATCTTTTGTAATAACTCTTTATCTGATCCATGCCTCTGCCAAACAGAACTAGACACAAATAGGCAATGCGTCAGGCTTTCAACATTCTGACCCATGACGGAAATACCATAACACAGTGTCGGTGTAGTATTGCAAGTAGCAGGGGTAGAGTAGAAGAGAGCTAATATTATCCATCACTGGCACATATAGTGATCTATCACATTTCCTATCTTTATCATGTTTATCATGTTATTTAACATAATTCATACAAGGGGAGAGAGTAGCAAGAAAAAAATTAAGAATATCAGGCACCAGGAACAAGAGCTTCTCAAGGGTCGTTGGTGACCAGAAAATGAGAGAGAGAGAGAGAGAGAGAGAGAGAGAGAGAGAGAGAGAGAGAGAAGAGAGAGAGAGAGAACCTGTGCTGTACCGTGACGCCAATCATTGAACAGTCCACTAAACAAGGAAATACAGGAGATGGGAAAAATAATTGAGGGCAATATCGTATACACCTTGATGCCAACAAGAAACAATCATCTACCAAGTCAGGTCGGGAAGCAAAGTCCTGTGAGACGAAAATAGTATCAGAAAAACAAAAGTGTAGACATTGTCAAGAAATGAAGTTAAAAATTTATTACTTAAGACCGCACCTGAATTTTTGCAAGCATAATTGTTGTGTGGCTGAAGAGAGATTCAATCAGGAGTTTCAAATAGTTTGTACAAGATGGATCTGACCCAAATATCTACAAAAGATGGTTCCAATTATGGCTCAAGTAAAAAATTCAATAATAAATTAATACAGTAAAGCACTAAGAATAAGAACCTTGATAACTTCACTAGAGAGATAGAGGAAACAAGGCTGCTGATGCTGTTTGAATAATCCTTGTATCTCCTCGAGAATTACACCAACTGTAACTCCCATGAGTGTTTTAGAGGTCCTTACCTAGACAAGCGACATTAGTAATCAGGAAAACTGCATAACAAGCAAGTGATTTAGCACCCTGAAATAATAAGGGGTTGCATTCCACCTCTCAACAGCATGGCTTCCTCAGTGGATAGTCCACAAAGTTGTTATAAGATTGCAGACAACAAATGATAAGAAAATGTTATGATACAATATGTTTCTTTCCACAATTCCTACAAATTTGGAATATTTATAAGAAAAAATGGTGCTGGAGGTGAAAAACACATTATGAATACAACTAAGAAAAATAAATGCAAAATCATTGAACGCCGTAAAATTACCAGAGTCAGCTCCACTAACACAACAGAGAAGAAAACACACCACATGAGAAGCCCATTGTAAGCACACTAGATTTACCAGGGGCGTCGTGTCCCAAAATGAATGAAATACTCATTGGATTCATATATTTAAAATACAGTAAACATTATAGTCAAAGCAGATAGCGTCTGACATCACTTGTGCTGTTAACCAACACAAGAACCTATAACATAAACTAGCAGGTAAAGGTTATTATGCATCGAACTTACAGCATTTTTGCATGCACGACAAAGAGATTCCATAGTCCGCATGTCCCAAGAACGACTGCAGCACAAGTATTTGGGCCCAAATTATCCAGGTTCAAGTGTCCAATAAAACGTAAGTATAATATCTATTAAGAAGCAGATCAAGCACTGACATATCGAAGATCGCTTTGAAGATTGGCCAAAGCCTTTGAACAGCATCTGCAACAGCTTCCGGATGATTTACGTGTCTGACAAGATTCCAATTGCATTATTACAGTTAGTTAGCTTAATATAGAGGCTTGACCAACAGAAATAAGAGATAGATCAACATCATTACCTAAATATATTTGCTAGTCGATCTATATGAACAGTTAGCTCACGAGCAGGTTTCTGCCCCAGCACTAAAGGACCTTGACTAATGATGTCCTGTTGGTTGACCACGCAAAATACTTACTTGACCCCCAAAACAGTAAGTCAAAAGTTCATAAACAGAATACTAACCTGTAAAGGAGCAACAGCAGGCAAGCATAATGCCTCTAGGGCTTTCTTAGCATTTTCTGAAGGAAGTTCTGTGATAACCATGCTGTGGCGAAAGATTTTTCAACAGGTCAATATAACATATCAACTTTCAAACGTTCTCTAAGATCCTAAAGACCAACAATACCTTAAAGCCTCAACCAGATGCAACGAGTCTTCAGCAGAAACCTTGAAGGGACCTTCTCCAATCACTGCCCTTTGGTATATTTGAAAAAGACCATCTAAGGACCCACATAGCTTTTTCTTGCAGTCTACAGTCAAAATAAATTATAAGTACCATAATTCAGCAATTGGGATACTTTTAGTGCTCAAACAAAAGCGCAGCTACTACAAATGGTAGCCATCGATAAAAAGTAAACAACAAAGTTCCGAGGTGAAAAGACGAAACAAATGAGTGAAGATTATCAGCTAGCTTAGACAAATAATCTTTGGACTGATGCACTGAGATAAACATCCAAATAAGCTCTAAATTTCAAAAAGAATTACCCACTTGACTTTTTACACCAATTGAAATCGTGAAATTTCCTGCTATTTTCATCATCATCAACTGCACCTTAATCCCAACTAAGTTGTTGGGGTAGATGGCATGAAGTTTATAGCGTCAATTAATTGTCTAAAATTAGTGACACTATACAATCATGCAAAAAACAAAGTAGCAAAGTTTTACGCCGGATGCCCTTCGTGTCACAACCATCATATGAAGAAACAATGATATGAAATTCCAAAACCATCATCAAAATAGGTTTTTCCACTTGCATGGAAAATATCATTAGACGGTAATGAATTGAGATAGTTGCTCTAAGCATGTCCCATTTAAGGAAAAATTCCCTGCTATTTCGTAATCTAAAGTAAAATACTACCATTTATCCACATCAACCCTCTTAAGAGTCATGTAGAAATTATTGCAATTGCGCAGGAAAACTTCTATCCATTTTAATTCAATGAGAGGTATAGTAAGAATGAACAAGCCCACTATTGCTATGGGGAGGCCATGATGACATTGAAAATATAATAAGAAAAGCATAATGCATGGGATGAGGAGTTTAATTAGCTTTATGAACTCGACAGAAATTACAATTAGAGCTGGAAAAGTATTACCAGACAGAAAAACAAACACGCGGAGCTAAGCTAATATAAATGCTTACCATCACATATATGCCGAAACGCCACAGCAGCAGCAGCTGCAGTGTCCTCTGAAATACTCATGCCGCTAACCAGAATATCTATGAGTTGTGGCAAGAATGAAAGTCCACTTGGTGCAGCATCAAGCCATTTTGAATAAGCTCCAATTACTAAGCACACTAAAGAACGAGAATAAAGTCAGACATTGTTGACAAACTTAAGGAGAATGAATCAAACACACTGCTCTTTTAAGAGGTAGTGACAATTGTCTCTGAAAAGAGGACAGGGGATGGTCCCCATGGATTTGAACATAACAACCATTACCTGTCTGCAGCAGCTGTGGTTGATGAGGAAGTTTCGGAAGCAAAGACATGATCTGACCGAATCAAACATGTGAAAATGTTATTTTGAATTGGTAATGCATTACATAATGAAAATAATTGAACAATTAAAACCAGCCCCTGCATAAGCTATAACTCAAGTATCTTGAATTAATTTCAAAGAAACTAAGAATGCTGGGAACAATGCCAAGCAATGCTGGCACTACAATGGTGTTGCCTGACAGATTGGAGGATATTCGGACCTGAGGCATCACATCTCCGTCAGCAGTAGATACATAATCTGATATTGCTCGGATGCTATACAGAGCAGCTTCTGCTGGACGCCAATCAGTATGCTGGCTGGGTCCGCAGTTATTAACAGCCTATAATATCATGCAAAAAAGAAAAACATTGTTAACAACTTCATAAACCAACTGCATTTAAGAAGTGTAAGAAGGAAGCCCTGAAAGCTACTATAACTATTCATTTCCTCTCCTGATGAACAAAAATAAATTTTGTAGAACCATCAAAATCTTTTTTCTCCTCCACCATGACAGGAAGATAGCTTCAACAAACCAAAAGGTGTATTTATCCCACAAAACCAAAAATTTTGTGAAATCGGTATTTTCAATCAAAATTTATCGCGAGATTTCTAAGAAACTATTTGGCACAATTTTCTCATATCCTCTCATGTGTCCAGAGTCACAAATAGATGGATCAGTTGTTAGTACCAAAAAATAAAATTAAATAAGAAGAAGAAGAAGAAGAATATGTGCTTTGAGTGAAATATCTCTCAGAAGACCATAAGTGAAATCCACGGACCCACTAGAAGGTCCACAACATCTTCAATATTATCCATCATGAGGCTTTAACACAACTCCCCTGTTTCTCTGCCTTATACAGTTATACTTATACATGCATAAGATCTGATACCTGATATCGCACAATCACTCACTACCTAACCCTGTTGTATCTCCATACTGGCAAGCATATGAAGGATTAAGGATTCTAGAACCAAAAGTTCAAACAGGTTGCAGACGATGTTTTAACTTTACCATTATTAATTCATTACAGGCCTTGTGATTTAACAATTGACGAAATAAAGAACTTCCACAGCGTCAAAGAGATAGACACAAACCTCAATAAGCTTCATGTAAAGAATTCTTAGTGTAGCATCACCACCTAAAACTAGAGCTGCATCAATAAGGACATCTGCAACAGCTGCCAGCATGACAGATTTCGTCAGAAAAATCCACAGAAATGATCATATAACAGGCCAAGCTCAAATAGCCGTGCAGAAAATATTGACAGCACAAAATTTTATATGTAGTCAATAACGCCAGAAAAGAGAAAAATCCAAGGTATTTATGTCATGACATAAGCATATTCCTGATGCATATGCATGAATATCAAACAAATAAAGAAATAGTTTCCTTTTGGTCAAACTTCAAAGACAATGCAGGAGAGATGTTTCCCAAAAACTTGATATGTGGATAAATGTAATTTAGATAAATTTAAGGCATGAGCGTATAAAGGTGCCACAGAAAGCTTTCCATCATGAAGAGCATGAATAACTTGAAAAATCTCGAAATAATATAGAAAAAATGTTTATGTCTAGATAATATATTTAACAATGTTGTCATAAATAATTCATTTTAGGCTTCCATCTTCCTGTCTACAGGCTTTTATTGAATTAACCACACATTCATTTGAAATTCAATATTATATAATACATAATACTAATAATTATCAAATTAAAAATTTACCATATTTTATAAATATATCAAATGAATAATTGAATATGAATTTAATTCACTAAGAGCTACATTGTATTAATTATTTATCAAAAGTTTTGGTTGCTATCATATTAATTCATTTAAATATACCCAATAAATTAAATTATAAAGTCATATTTGATGTGTAGAAAATATTTAAATTTGATGATATTTTACTTATTAAGGATCATAATTAGACTCATCCTCTAATCAAGAAAATTATTGATTAAAATTAGTTAAATAATTAATAAATTGCACCTAAACTAGAATAATCCATAATCATCTAATTGAGACATTGAAACTATAAAGTTTTGTTTCATACTAATTCATCAAAGTTATTAGGTAATTATACTTTTCCTAAGTCAAGAGCCAATGCAAATGGACCGAGATTATAAAATATTATTGTGTAATAGAGGCTACTAACTTTATCATCCGTTGAGATTCTAAACTTTTACTATTAGTTATATGAATAAGACAATATCTGTAACATATTATGTTAAAATGCAAAAAGAAAAATCAATAATTTTAACTATATATTAGATCAAAACTATTTAAAAATTAAATTAATACTAATAATGTAGTATAGTTTATATCATGAAAGAAAGATTTAGAATTATAATATTAAAAATTTAGCACTTAAATATAAAAAAGAATTATGTACAAGTTAAATATAAAATACCAAAAAATTAAACTCGTATAATTATTTAATGAATTTTACACTCATTTTTCTTTTCACTTTTTTTCTGTGTTTTATTTATGAATAATCATTGAATCTCCGTTTCTCCGAACCGTCCCATTAGAACCGAATCTCATCCCGAAACATCTCGAACTTTTAGGACTACAGAGATCTTTTTATGGTTCGGCTCTAAAGATTTAATTTTGGAATATCTGAACTTCGGGACGGTTCTGGAGATTTTTAAAGGGTGACGCTATTGACACCTCATTTTCCTCTAAACACACCTACCTTCTAAATACACTATCCCCCACTTTTTAAAATATGGTCCAATTGTTAAGTACACCCCCCTTTTTTTCCAATTTTACCCCTTTCCCAATTTTTCCTCCCAAATACATCCAAATGATAAATCCAAGGCGTGGCGGCGACGACGGAAAAAATTCCACTAATCTTCTTTGTTCCGGCAATGAAAGAAGATGTAATATCTTACAGATTACATACTTTTTATTTTATTTTAATTTTAAATTTAATTTCGCACTTATAGTTGGATTAGTTTGGGTAATTGTTGGTTATAAGTGTTGAGTAATTGTATTTGATTTGAATTCTAGAGTTACATAACTTTTTTTTCCCTGTTTTTGTCTGAGTTTGGAGAAGAAGACGATTTTATCGTGCCATCGTGCCACTTGGCACAATGGCACGAGAAAAGTTTTAACTACACTGCGATCGTGCCAAGTGTTGCACTTTTGTTATTCAACAGTAAATTTTCAACTGTAAAAACGGAAAAATAACATACTTTTAAGTTGCAAATTAAGGATATACTTATATTATTCGATAAAATTAAGTTTTTGTTGTTCATATTTGCAACAATGTAAGTGTTTGAAAATTTAGGGTTTACAAAAAATAAATTCAGCTTTTTACAAGTATGTGGGTGAGTGTGAGGAAGATGAAGTGTATTAGAACTTATTTATTTAAGTAAGGGTATCATAGTCAGGGGCGGAGCTAGGTGTGTAATTTTGGGGGGGCTAAATAAATCTGGGGGGGTTAAATCAACAAAAAATAATTATTTAGTACTAAAAAATAATATTCTAAAATAAAATATACATAACAAAAATTAATTTTCAAAAATTTTGGGGGGGCTAAAGCCCCTCATGCAACAAGAAGGGTACGCCCCTGATCATAGTCTTTTAAACTAATGGCATTTTTGAAATTATGTGAAGGGAGTGATTAACATTTTGGGGTCTTAAATAAGCCACCCATTCGAAATCTTCAAACCGGACCGGACCGTACACACATCTAAAATACACAACATCAAATAAACGTGGGAATCTTTTCTCATCTCAGACCTTTGGGTTGCATCTTAGTCCGTTACATTCCTTTCACACTTCCCAGAATAAATAATCTTTTTGCCTTTTATGCAAAGAATAAAACTGGGAACTAAGAAACTTTTTTTTTCCCCTATAAATCTGACAGCAGATGTATTATGATGATATCTTTCAGTGAGAATAAATAAACAAAGGGTCAATTCACCAATTACTTGTGGCCTGTGGGGATGTAGAAGAATATACATAACACTAGACAATGTCGTGTGTGTACACAAAATGCTCTTCTAAAGTCAGTGGGAAGTGGGAACAAGATTATTCTCTTGTGCTTTCTTTTCTTTTTGAACTAGCTAACCTAATTTGATGCTTCTCCTTATCATTCCGCATTCACTTTTATTTTCATTCTAAAAGATCATTCATAAATATTAATATGACAAAATTGCCCACAACATATTATTAAATAAAATGATTTATTCTCACTTTTTTTAATACTTTAATATAATTTATATTGCATAAATCTACTTTTCTATTTTTGGATACAAATATACATATTTTATCAAATCCAAAATATATAGAAATATTAACATAATCTCAAAATAACTACACAACAATAATTAAAATATTATCAAATTGTTTATAAATTACTCCAAAAGAATACCCAAATTACGAATCTGGAGAACTAATTACTCTCTAATTCAAGATTTGTCACTACGGTTGAAACTGATGGTTGTTTTCTGTGCAATTAATAATCAAATGCACATTTCCTTTATCTTAAAACAATATTGGTTCTTCAACCCCACATGAAATTTCATGAGATTTAAAAAAAAAAAAAAAAGGTTCATTTAACTTTTTAAAGAGGGATAATTACAAAAACTAACCTAAGGTTTAGCATGACTACAAAAAAAAAAAAAAAAAAAAAACCAATTATCTTTCAAAATGACAAAAGTCCCCCATTCATATTTGTTTCTATTTTACAAATTGCACTACATGAGAGGGTTATTTGTTAGGAAATACAAACCTCAATGGGGTGTTTGTAACAATAAAAGAGGGTACTTGTAATTTTGAAAGATAATAGGATTTTGTGGTTAGACTAAACCTTTGGGGTAGTTTTTGCAATTATCCCTGTTAATAATAAAACCTTAAGAACAACTCTTTCAAAATATCATAGGGATTAGGGAGCAAGAAGTTAATAACAGAAGTAGCCCTAGTTACTTTGGCACTATATAAACATAAGATAACATAGTTATCACAATCTAACATCTCTGACGTATTCACCATTTATAATTTGAACCAACAAACACAAGAATGAAAAAATTGGCTTATTTTTCCAGCATGTAGACCAACCAAAGACTCGAAACAAAAAAAATCAAACCTTCTATAAAATGTCGCTCGACATCAAATCACCATCGCGTATCCATCTGCATAAGTTATTTTAACACAAAGGGAAATGCATATTTGGTCCTTTACACTAAAAACTGAAGAACTCGCAAAAAAAGTTAGGACAGTACACCGAAACCGAACCATGACCCAAAACTGATATTTGCCCCACAAATGACCAAACCAAGACAATTTCATCATCTTACTCAATTACAAAAGTCCTTTATCAAATGGAGAAAAAAATATAAGTATAAAACACAACAACACAACCCCTCTCTTCCATGCAACCTATATATGAATCGGCAAATGATGAAACAATATACAAATACAAAAGCAAGTTGAAAACTGCCTCGACTGGAGAGACAAGGGCGGTTGAAAAAAATTAGCCCTTCTCTGTCACTCAAAACACTATTAAACAGAGAGCAAGTTCAGCTCAAGTGGCCTCAAAGCTCCTTGAACAATCTCTTGAACTGATCTGTTACGTCGACATACCTCAGACAATTCTTCAATCGGAATCATCAAGCCATTTATAGCTGCACCAGAGGCTGCATCTGACAAAGCTTGCAAAAATCTCGACCTTTCCACCTCCGTGACGGCGTTTGATGGAATTAAGGAAACACTATCCTTTGCCCACTCTAAAGCTTTTATACCATAGGCTCGTGTAAGAGCTAACAGTGCATATGTTACCTAGAGCAAAATGGAAAAAGAAGTTTAGAATAACAACTACTAGTCATCATCTTAGGAAAATATTGGATGTGTCTCCGGTCAAGGAGTTAAAAATCGAGCTAAACCGTTTCTAGCCGAGAACTCGGGAGTGCCCCTGTCAGAGCAGCTAAAAGAATTCTGGTGATTGCAGCACCTCTTGGGATGATCACATTGTCCCGAATAGACGCATAAGGCTTTCCTTGACTAGAGTTTGCAACATCAAAAACATCCGATAAGAAATTCAATATGGAGTTGGAGGCTTCCCTGCAGTGAAATGGTAGCAGCTTCAGTTCCTTACTGTATCTTACCAGCATCATGATGGTTATGTATGAGGGGATTATTAAACGAAGGGATGATTACAAAAACTACCCCTGAAGTTTAGCCTAATTATAAAAAATCTAGCTATCTTTTTCAAAATTACAAGTATCCCCCCTCAAGGTATTTGTTTCAAAAACTAGCTTAATAACAAGTATGAGGGGATTGTTTAACAAATATACCCCCTTTCAAGGTGCAATTTGTAAAATAGAAACAAATATTAATGTGGTATTTGTAATTTTGAAAGATAGTTGGGTGGGTTCTTTATAGATATTGTAATTAACCTTTAAACCAATAAAAAGAAAGGAAGTACTGTTTTAAAGTACAATATGGCCATTTTCCATTAAGTTTAACTAAAACATTACCATGCGTGATGCTTGTACATACGAACAATGGCGTAGCCAGGCCACAAAAAGTGGGGTGAGTCGACACACGAAATTAAGATATATATATATATATACTTATAACAATTTTTTAAAACCCTTAAAGAAATTAGAATTAAAAAATGAAGGGGGGGATACTAATCTCTGCCCTTGCACACGAAGCCAATGGACACAGAATAATTTTAAAATGACACTAGTACAAAAGGAGAGGCTATATATATTCGCATTAGCTTGTGCAAAAAATATTGATTCCACAATTATCAGAAATGGAGTGGCATATGAGGGTTAAAGATGTCATACAAAGAAGTTTGTAATATACCAATCTCCGCCCTTGCACACGAAGCCAATGGACACAGAATAATTTTAAAATGACACTAGTACAAAGGGAGAGGCTATATATATTCGCATTAGCTTGTGCAAAAAATATTGATTCCACAATTATCAGAAATTGTGAGGCATATGAGGGTTAAATGACAAAATTTATATAAGGGTAAATGATGTCATACAAAGAAGTTTGTAATATTTATATAAGGGTAAATGACAAAATTTACCCTCGAGGTTTAGCCTATTTACAAAAGGCTCCAGTTATCTTTTAAAATTACAAAAAACCCTTAAGGTATTACAAACACCACTTATAGGTTTCTATTCTCTTAACAGATATCCCCTCTCGGGGTGCAATGTATAATATAGAAACAAATGTCAATGGGGTATATATAAATTTTAAAGATAATTAGGTTTTCTTGTAATTAGACTGAACCTAAAGGGTATCTTTTGTAATAACTCTTTATCTGATCCATGCCTCTGCCAAACAGAACTAGACACAAATAGGCAATGCGTCAGGCTTTCAACATTCTGACCCATGACGGAAATACCATAACACAGTGTCGGTGTAGTATTGCAAGTAGCAGGGGTAGAGTAGAAGAGAGCTAATATTATCCATCACTGGCACATATAGTGATCTATCACATTTCCTATCTTTATCATGTTTATCATGTTATTTAACATAATTCATACAAGGGGAGAGAGTAGCAAGAAAAAAATTAAGAATATCAGGCACCAGGAACAAGAGCTTCTCAAGGGTCGTTGGTGACCAGAAAATGAGAGAGAGAGAGAGAGAGAGAGAGAGAGAGAGAGAGAGAGAACCTGTGCTGTACCGTGACGCCAATCATTGAACAGTCCACTAAACAAGGAAATACAGGAGATGGGAAAAATAATTGAGGGCAATATCGTATACACCTTGATGCCAACAAGAAACAATCATCTACCAAGTCAGGTCGGGAAGCAAAGTCCTGTGAGACGAAAATAGTATCAGAAAAACAAAAGTGTAGACATTGTCAAGAAATGAAGTTAAAAATTTATTACTTAAGACCGCACCTGAATTTTTGCAAGCATAATTGTTGTGTGGCTGAAGAGAGATTCAATCAGGAGTTTCAAATAGTTTGTACAAGATGGATCTGACCCAAATATCTACAAAAGATGGTTCCAATTATGGCTCAAGTAAAAAATTCAATAATAAATTAATACAGTAAAGCACTAAGAATAAGAACCTTGATAACTTCACTAGAGAGATAGAGGAAACAAGGCTGCTGATGCTGTTTGAATAATCCTTGTATCTCCTCGAGAATTACACCAACTGTAACTCCCATGAGTGTTTTAGAGGTCCTTACCTAGACAAGCGACATTAGTAATCAGGAAAACTGCATAACAAGCAAGTGATTTAGCACCCTGAAATAATAAGGGGTTGCATTCCACCTCTCAACAGCATGGCTTCCTCAGTGGATAGTCCACAAAGTTGTTATAAGATTGCAGACAACAAATGATAAGAAAATGTTATGATACAATATGTTTCTTTCCACAATTCCTACAAATTTGGAATATTTATAAGAAAAAATGGTGCTGGAGGTGAAAAACACATTATGAATACAACTAAGAAAAATAAATGCAAAATCATTGAACGCCGTAAAATTACCAGAGTCAGCTCCACTAACACAACAGAGAAGAAAACACACCACATGAGAAGCCCATTGTAAGCACACTAGATTTACCAGGGCGTCGTGTCCCAAAATGAATGAAATACTCATTGGATTCATATATTTAAAATACAGTAAACATTATAGTCAAAGCAGATAGCGTCTGACATCACTTGTGCTGTTAACCAACACAAGAACCTATAACATAAACTAGCAGGTAAAGGTTATTATGCATCGAACTTACAGCATTTTTGCATGCACGACAAAGAGATTCCATAGTCCGCATGTCCCAAGAACGACTGCAGCACAAGTATTTGGGCCCAAATTATCCAGGTTCAAGTGTCCAATAAAACGTAAGTATAATATCTATTAAGAAGCAGATCAAGCACTGACATATCGAAGATCGCTTTGAAGATTGGCCAAAGCCTTTGAACAGCATCTGCAACAGCTTCCGGATGATTTACGTGTCTGACAAGATTCCAATTGCATTATTACAGTTAGTTAGCTTAATATAGAGGCTTGACCAACAGAAATAAGAGATAGATCAACATCATTACCTAAATATATTTGCTAGTCGATCTATATGAACAGTTAGCTCACGAGCAGGTTTCTGCCCCAGCACTAAAGGACCTTGACTAATGATGTCCTGTTGGTTGACCACGCAAAATACTTACTTGACCCCCAAAACAGTAAGTCAAAAGTTCATAAACAGAATACTAACCTGTAAAGGAGCAACAGCAGGCAAGCATAATGCCTCTAGGGCTTTCTTAGCATTTTCTGAAGGAAGTTCTGTGATAACCATGCTGTGGCGAAAGATTTTTCAACAGGTCAATATAACATATCAACTTTCAAACGTTCTCTAAGATCCTAAAGACCAACAATACCTTAAAGCCTCAACCAGATGCAACGAGTCTTCAGCAGAAACCTTGAAGGGACCTTCTCCAATCACTGCCCTTTGGTATATTTGAAAAAGACCATCTAAGGACCCACATAGCTTTTTCTTGCAGTCTACAGTCAAAATAAATTATAAGTACCATAATTCAGCAATTGGGATACTTTTAGTGCTCAAACAAAAGCGCAGCTACTACAAATGGTAGCCATCGATAAAAAGTAAACAACAAAGTTCCGAGGTGAAAAGACGAAACAAATGAGTGAAGATTATCAGCTAGCTTAGACAAATAATCTTTGGACTGATGCACTGAGATAAACATCCAAATAAGCTCTAAATTTCAAAAAGAATTACCCACTTGACTTTTTACACCAATTGAAATCGTGAAATTTCCTGCTATTTTCATCATCATCAATCTGCACCTTAATCCCAACTAAGTTGTTGGGGTAGATGGCATGAAGTTTATAGCGTCAATTAATTGTCTAAAATTAGTGACACTATACAATCATGCAAAAAACAAAGTAGCAAAGTTTTACGCCGGATGCCCTTCGTGTCACAACCATCATATGAAGAAACAATGATATGAAATTCCAAAACCATCATCAAAATAGGTTTTTCCACTTGCATGGAAAATATCATTAGACGGTAATGAATTGAGATAGTTGCTCTAAGCATGTCCCATTTAAGGAAAAATTCCCTGCTATTTCGTAATCTAAAGTAAAATACTACCATTTATCCACATCAACCCTCTTAAGAGTCATGTAGAAATTATTGCAATTGCGCAGGAAAACTTCTATCCATTTTAATTCAATGAGAGGTATAGTAAGAATGAACAAGCCCACTATTGCTATGGGGAGGCCATGATGACATTGAAAATATAATAAGAAAAGCATAATGCATGGGATGAGGAGTTTAATTAGCTTTATGAACTCGACAGAAATTACAATTAGAGCTGGAAAAGTATTACCAGACAGAAAAACAAACACGCGGAGCTAAGCTAATATAAATGCTTACCATCACATATATGCCGAAACGCCACAGCAGCAGCAGCTGCAGTGTCCTCTGAAATACTCATGCCGCTAACCAGAATATCTATGAGTTGTGGCAAGAATGAAAGTCCACTTGGTGCAGCATCAAGCCATTTTGAATAAGCTCCAATTACTAAGCACACTAAAGAACGAGAATAAAGTCAGACATTGTTGACAAACTTAAGGAGAATGAATCAAACACACTGCTCTTTTAAGAGGTAGTGACAATTGTCTCTGAAAAGAGGACAGGGGATGGTCCCCATGGATTTGAACATAACAACCATTACCTGTCTGCAGCAGCTGTGGTTGATGAGGAAGTTTCGAAGCAAAGACATGATCTGACCGAATCAAACATGTGAAAATGTTATTTTGAATTGGTAATGCATTACATAATGAAAATAATTGAACAATTAAAACCAGCCCCTGCATAAGCTATAACTCAAGTATCTTGAATTAATTTCAAAGAAACTAAGAATGCTGGGAACAATGCCAAGCAATGCTGGCACTACAATGGTGTTGCCTGACAGATTGGAGGATATTCGGACCTGAGGCATCACATCTCCGTCAGCAGTAGATACATAATCTGATATTGCTCGGATGCTATACAGAGCAGCTTCTGCTGGACGCCAATCAGTATGCTGGCTGGGTCCGCAGTTATTAACAGCCTATAATATCATGCAAAAAAGAAAAACATTGTTAACAACTTCATAAACCAACTGCATTTAAGAAGTGTAAGAAGGAAGCCCTGAAAGCTACTATAACTATTCATTTCCTCTCCTGATGAACAAAAATAAATTTTGTAGAACCATCAAAATCTTTTTTCTCCTCCACCATGACAGGAAGATAGCTTCAACAAACCAAAAGGTGTATTTATCCCACAAAACCAAAAATTTTGTGAAATCGGTATTTTCAATCAAAATTTATCGCGAGATTTCTAAGAAACTATTTGGCACAATTTTCTCATATCCTCTCATGTGTCCAGAGTCACAAATAGATGGATCAGTTGTTAGTACCAAAAAATAAAATTAAATAAGAAGAAGAAGAAGAAGAATATGTGCTTTGAGTGAAATATCTCTCAGAAGACCATAAGTGAAATCCACGGACCCACTAGAAGGTCCACAACATCTTCAATATTATCCATCATGAGGCTTTAACACAACTCCCCTGTTTCTCTGCCTTATACAGTTATACTTATACATGCATAAGATCTGATACCTGATATCGCACAATCACTCACTACCTAACCCTGTTGTATCTCCATACTGGCAAGCATATGAAGGATTAAGGATTCTAGAACCAAAAGTTCAAACAGGTTGCAGACGATGTTTTAACTTTACCATTATTAATTCATTACAGGCCTTGTGATTTAACAATTGACGAAATAAAGAACTTCCACAGCGTCAAAGAGATAGACACAAACCTCAATAAGCTTCATGTAAAGAATTCTTAGTGTAGCATCACCACCTAAAACTAGAGCTGCATCAATAAGGACATCTGCAACAGCTGCCAGCATGACAGATTTCGTCAGAAAAATCCACAGAAATGATCATATAACAGGCCAAGCTCAAATAGCCGTGCAGAAAATATTGACAGCACAAAATTTTATATGTAGTCAATAACGCCAGAAAAGAGAAAAATCCAAGGTATTTATGTCATGACATAAGCATATTCCTGATGCATATGCATGAATATCAAACAAATAAAGAAATAGTTTCCTTTTGGTCAAACTTCAAAGACAATGCAGGAGAGATGTTTCCCAAAAACTTGATATGTGGATAAATGTAATTTAGATAAATTTAAGGCATGAGCGTATAAAGGTGCCACAGAAAGCTTTCCATCATGAAGAGCATGAATAACTTGAAAAATCTCGAAATAATATAGAAAAAATGTTTATGTCTAGATAATATATTTAACAATGTTGTCATAAATAATTCATTTTAGGCTTCCATCTTCCTGTCTACAGGCTTTTATTACCATTATTATAATCATAATGTCCAGAGGACCGAGGGAAGAGATGGAGGCCAGCATGTATTCCTGAGTATTATCTGCAGAGGAAATAGTAGGTGCTACTCTTATCTGCTTATTTGAGTAAATTCCTTCTCTCGAGTTTAAAGCATGCATTTTGGACAATAAACCAATTCCTTAAAATGGAAAAACGGGTGGGGGAGGGGGTGGGTGGGGGTTCCAACAAAAAAAATGTCTCATGTGGTTGTCCTTATTTGCTTTCATTGATTGGCTCCAAGTATTTAGAATATTCGGGGCCTTTTGCCTTAGTTTGTGCTGTGTGAGACGAGTAGTGATTGCCTCCCATTATTCATGATGAATAATGTATCGAATTAAAAGAATAAAAGGAAAGATCAATTTGCTGTAAGCTCAGAGTTAGTCCTTTTTTGCTCCACCGTTGAGATCAGATTTCTTTCCCTATATAAATTTGCTGTGGTAAAGAAGATTTGTAATTGTATATGAGTTCCTTGGAAGTAAAACCAACAAAAGGTCGAAGTATCAAAAGAGGGTGAGGAGAAAACAACAGTTAAAAGCTTGATCACTATCAGTTCAGCTAAAGAAAAGCTTTAAAACTTTTAGCAAAACATAGACAAAAGTGTTTCATCTTTCACTTTTAAACACAAAGGAAATTCAATTTCCATTCAAAAAGCAGCTACACTAATTCAGAAACTGTTTTCTAGAAACAAGCACGAGTGCAGCATTATGGCATTCGACCCATGTTAACATTTTATTCAGTCACAAAAACAAAACTGGCTTCATAATATTCTGTCTTAGGGATCAAATAAGCAGTAGTTGTACAGGCAACTCAGGTGCAGTTTTCTAGACTCGAGCACGAGTGCAGCATTAAGGCATTCGATGCATGTTAACTTTTTATTCAGAGTCTCAAAAATAAAACCGACTTCCTATTCTGTCTTTGAGTTGGGGATCAAATTAGCAGTAGGCAACTGAAGAAGCACGCTGCATAAGACTTGACCTAGAGTCCCTAGGAATCCAGTTCCTGAAGATTAAGGCAATTCAATGCCGCGCAGAGGGCACTATATATGTGATTCTATATGCAGTGTGACTAAGTTGCATAGTTTTCATCACACTTGAAGAGTGAAATAAGATCACTTATGCAATTATGCAAAGATAAAATCAAAAGCCTACTGCTGATTAGATATTAATCTTCAAAGCATTTTATAAGTTAATTTAGAAAACATACATGAAACGGAATAATGAAGTCTTTTTCCATAGATTATTAGGCAGTGTTATTAGAGGTGAGGGGCACGCCGAGGCACAAAGGGGTCCCTAGCGCCCGAGGTGCGCCTCTCGAACACGGGGCACAAAAATTAAAAGTTTGAATAACATGATACAAATTGGCGAGAAATAACCTAAATCATAACATTATTAGTACTTATGCACATTTTGAAGCAGAGATCGGGTAAGAAAGATTACCTATTTCATTCTCAATGCTTGGCCTATTATCAAAATTAGTCAAAAATAAAAGATAAAAAAAACCTTAACCATATGAAACTTATAATTTCCCACACATTATTCAACCATCAACTACTATATTATAACCTTCCTTTAATTCCTAAAACTGAAAATTAATTAGTAAATCAAATATTCAAAAGAGAGGGAAAAGAAAAACAGAATTACCAGCGGGCGACGGGCAGAATGGCAGATGGTTGGAGCAGCAGGGGCTATGTTCTTTTTTGTTTCTAAAATGAAGCCCTAATTTTTTATTTTGAGTTTTTTGGGTTATTTTAAAAGCTGGAAGTGTAAGTTGTAGTTAAGTTAAAAGGGTACTAAAATAACATTTCAACTAACAATTGAAAAATAAATCCTTAAGGAAGCAATACACCAGAGGCGCGCTACCCATTTGCCAGAGGCGCGCGTCTCCGGAACACGCACCGCCTCGGATTTCCAGAGGCGTTTTTCTCCGTGCCTCGTGCGCCTAAGCGCCCTAACATCACTGGTATTAGGTTTAATGGAATGCTAACATATAAGCTCACAGTATACACAATCAACTTAGAAGCTCAAAGAGCACAGAAACCAGAAGAAATGAGTAAATTCAACAGGCTAGTTTTACACATTTCATCGTTCGTCATTAGTTTATCACACATTTCGTATTCTCTTTCAGCATCAATCGAAAAGAATGCTTTGTCAAGAAAGCAAAACATAAACTCACACCATTCAGGAAGCTATTGAAACATGCAGCAGACCAACAATTAACAAATAAAATTGTCAAAGGTACCATATCTAGTCTGCTTGAAATCTTTCTGGTCTTCTCTTGAAAGGTCGGAATAATCCTGGGGATATTGAACTTTGACACTAACCTGAGAGAAAAATAATGAAGAGCTTATGTATAAAATCCAGGCAGTCACTAAAAATAAATGTATGTAACTTCCATTTACACTAGTATCACATTCAGAACAATTCAGGAAAAAAGTTGTACATAATAAGCTGGAAGATCAGATCCTGAAGATCAGAAGATACCATTATGACAACCTGATATATGACTTAGCCAACAAAGTTTTTTGGAGCCTTAAAATCCATTAATAAGACCAAAGATCACTGACAAACAGAGTAGTCCTTTTTGGTTGGCATACCAATGCGTAAAACAATTGTTACATGTACTTTACAGAACACTAAATAGCCTTGTCACTTGTCTTTCTTGCTTTGTGTTGAGTCTCAACACTAGACCCACCCCTACCCATGCAGAATTTTTGGAACAATCATACAGAAACCAATCATTTAAATGCTCCAGCTTCTTCTATTTAACATCAGTTATCTGCCAAAAAAAAAAAAAAAAAAGAAAGGACCTTCCTCACTCTCATCTTAAATCTTTGGAATACATTTCGCTTCAGGTTAAGGGAAAGCAGCACCAACACATTCAACAACCATGGCATTCTCCTCTCACTTTATCGTTAAAACAAGAATATTACCATTCTAGATAACAAAATGCTTCATTTAAGCATTGGGAAACAGCAGAAGCTTCATCTGTACTAGAATAGATTCATAATGAATTTAGATATGCAAATTAAGTAAACCCAGAAAAGAGGAAAGCCTCACCAACGAAACAAGTGATTCATATGATGGGCGGAAAACCTGCAATTGATGGGATTTCTCAGCTTGAACAGATGCTTCGCTACCATATGCTACATAAGAATTCCTGATCCATTAGAAATGTCTATGTCAAAAAGTTGATCGAGCAACATACATAAATTAGAAGTCAAATAATTTCACCTCTCAACTAATATAATTTGAAGACTATGCCAGAAATTAAAGGTCATTGAAGCAATATCAAATTCTGGATGTGAAGCAACTTCGAGTAATGCTTGCACGATCAACATCGATTCATCAGAACCTGTAGAAAAAAGTCATTTCCATCTTAAGACAACCCTGTTGGAGACAATATAGCAAGCATTTGCCAAAATCATTTTTGTGTGTAAATGTGGATGCATTAATATTTTTATACGCATAAAAACACAAATTCACGATTATGCTTGTAAATCATTAGTTTAGTCATATGGAACACTCTCCTCAAGGTTTACTATAGTATGAAAGCAACAAAGTGAAGAAATGGTTGCAAGCCATGAGGTGTATACCAGTTGCAATTAATTCAACATATGCATCCCCCATGTCAGCAAATAAGCGAGCAATGGCCTTCACATCCTCCTCATCCTGAAATCAGGGTGAATAAATGTCAATTGGAAAACTCAAATGAAAAACTCAATTACAACAGCTCAGAAAAAGAAAACATCTTAAACAAAGACCTAAAGGCACTTCGTAGGTATCTTGTAACACAAAATAGAAAGTCTCATATATCTCTACTCTCTAGCAAATAGATCCACAAGCGATTAAATATGACATTTTCAATCCAGATACTAAAATATAGTCCATTGTCCTTTTCAACATAATTAAAGTCCATACATAATAGCCATATCAATTGCATCTAGTGTGAGTCAGACCAACGTTAGGCTATATTATTAATATTATTATCTATCATAATGAAAATATTTACATCCTCTTTAATATTTCAACCCAGACTCCGATTTACCTTTATGACATTCAAGTGTAACGCAATACCTTCATCCTGAATTTTTTTACAGAAATTATGCTAAAACACCTTCAAAACCATTTCACAAGTCACCTGCTTTTTAGCAGTCATTGCTCAGTTAACTGATACCTCATGTCATTGCCACATACACATAATCACCATTCAGTATAGCAGGTTCTCACGTCCAAGGGGAAAGAGTTGGAAAATGAGCATAGCATTTATCTTTCTGTTTCTTTAAAGAGAAATAACCAATCACAAAAGTTCTTAGAAACATGATGAGATCTGGTTCACTATTTTCAACTGTTGTACTTTACCATTTAAGGATAGAAATCATTTTTGGTAAATGAATTGATTCTAACAAGCAGCAGCATGAGATACCACTCGTGTAAAAAGATATTAGCATGACTAGAAATGGCCTAACAAAAAAATATTCAAAATTTAACAAATTGGGGAGGTCTAGTGGAACCCTCTGGCTTGCACAACAGAGATATCGCGAACTAGAAATATATTAGGGTATCAAATCTCAAATAAGGGCCCATCAGATAGTCAATATAAGGCTTTTAAGTGCTACTCCCCATAACCAGTGTCCGAACCTGTGAATACCAGTACCATGCCAAGGAAGAATGCAAAAGCTGACTATTCCATATATCACCCACATGACCCAAGATAGAAATAGAGAATACTTCCACAAATCCTCTGCAGCCTCATAATGCAAGAAATGATTACTGACAGATTTATTTCCTTCCGACACTTATCTTATCTGCTACATAATCCCTTTCCTCTCATTTGCATATCTATCGAAGGAGGAATCATTGGTTGCTTTGAAATAAAGAGTTGCACTTTCAAGGAGACCAATATTTCTAAACAGCTTTACAAAAAGAAAGTGGTCTCCTGACTACAAATGCATTGTCAAAAGAGTTAATGGTAAGGTAATCTATTCATTTTTCAGGCACTATAGGTCTCTTTATTCCAAAAGTTAATTTTCCTGTCTTTTCATAAGTTTGCAGCTGATGAACTAATTGAACTCCACCAGTGAAAGAAAATGTTTTCCCCAAGGCTCACCCCATGGGTTGAGCAAACTGATATAATCTCCCATAGTGCTGGCAATGAACCTCCACTGCTGCCTATCTTCTTAGTTTGCACAAGGCAAAAGTCATTTTCCTAATTAAAAAGGTGCAATGAAGTATGCTAAAACTCCATTTTGCTACTAGAGACCCAAAACAGCCCACTTCAAAAGATGGAGTCCCATGTCGGAAGAATGGAGATGTAACCTTTCAGCAGATATTATTGTCAAATATTTCCATGTTCTGGCAGGGGTGTCTCATAAAGTAGTTAAACACTAAGTTGCAAAACTATGTTAAGAATAGTTTAAAGACAAATAAAAAATGGACAAAAGAACCAACATATTACGAAAACAAATAAGGTTCAAGTTGTGCGTACGAATGACAGCATCAACTATGCAGCATTCCAAGCATCTTTATCTTTTATGGTTTGAGTTGAAGACAATGAGTTCCCAACAAAAAATCAGCAATCATCTTTGACAATTGGAAAAATCAGAACAGAAAACATGCTTCAAAAGGAAGACTAACCACAAGCTATTATCATGCAGAAAGAAGAGAATTTTAGAACCCTACTAAAATAATACCTTGGAAGGATCTCTAAGTTGCGCTTTCAGACTCATAATCCGAGGGACAATTACTTGAATTAAGGGCATCTGAGACGCAACTCCATCAGGGTTTCGTACTGCTGTATAGTGTATTAATTCAGAAATAACTGCAGAAAAAGAATGGAATAAAAGTAAGATCCTGAAATTTACCACATTCTTCTCAATCCAAATGAACCCAACAGACGCAACTCTATCAGGATTTCTTACTGCTGTATATATATAACAGTTTACAAGTATGTCTATGAAATCCTATGACCAAAATTAGCTTTCCCCTCTTTGTTCTCTATAACCAATAAATCCACATTATCATATATAACAAATATACACAGTGAGGTTATCTTGTCTGCAAACTTGTATAGCCTAATTGAATCTATTTCACCACCCGAGATCAAGCTATTTTTATTTTTGTTAAATTTGAACAAATATTGTTAGCCATTTTTATCCAAAGGAGTCCAAGACATGTCTAGCATCTAAGATAACATTGCTTGTTGTTAATATATATATATATATATATATATATTTAAACAAAGCTCGTAGTTAAATTAAATTCAATAAGAAAAGTAACTTTTTTAAAACTGTCATTTAGTCTATTTATTATCCATCGTTTCAATTTCTGATTTTTGAATTATAAAAATTCTCACTTATTACTATATTACAATTAGAAAATAATCTCCACATGACTTGGCACGGAACACACTAGTAATCATATATAGTAGAAAAAGGGATTCAAGTCAAGAGGGCTCATAGGTAAAAAGAAAAAAATGGTATTTTTATCTGCTTTCATCAAATCCCATGAGAAAGAACATGCTAGTTGTCAATAACAAATTGCTTTGGAAGAGAGCCACGAAGAGGAAATTGCAATATAATATAAAATGAGATAAAGAAAGGATTAGCATGTATCTTCCACTAACCATTAACAGATGCCTCGGAGAGTATATCACTGTTCAAGCTTGAGAGAGCTGTAAGCACTAATGGATGTGAAGCAAGGGCTGAGGCTGGAATCCTGAAACCAATATTTACGTAAGTATACAGACCATCTTCACAAGAATTGAGGAAGTGATACAAACTTAAAGGTGGCACATAAAATGATACAAAAGTACATGGAAAAGTCCATCTTATAGAATTTGTATATACCACAACCAACAGAAAGCATGTAGGGATGGCAATTGGACCAAGACCCGTTGGCATTCGCCCCATACCCGCGCTGATTGGGGGGTTTATTTATTTTACTTTTGACCAGGGCGGTTGAATTTCGGGGGAACCCAAAATGTTATTTATCACGGGTGCATGTCCCGCCCCAATATTATAGGGATGGCAATGGGGCGGGGGCAGGTCACCCCGTGTTGGAAATAATTTTATTTTTTTAATATTTTTATCTTGTATTTTATATTATTAATAATTTTTTAATCTTATATTTTGTATTATAAATGCATATTATTTATAAAATTTGTCATTATATATGTTAAATATAATATTAAATACATAAAACTATATTATCTTATATAATATACATGTAAAATATATATTAAAATAAATAGAAAAAAACTGCACGGGGCGGGCCGGGTACCCACTGGGTGGAGGTGATACCCAAACCCGCCCTGCCACCGGTCACGGGGCCGGGCGGCCCCAAACGGGGCAGGTCTTGATCGGGGCCGGGGAATAGCCATCCCTACCCAATAATATGTATAGGGATAGTTACAAAAACTACCCTGAGGTTTGGGGGAATTACAAAAACCTAGAGAAGTTTCAAAATTACAGAAACCCCCTTCAGATTTAATTTCGTCATATATTTTACCCCAACCATTAGTTGACCTGACAGAATTTGCTCGTGTTACCAAATATCTTACAATTACACCCCTCAACTTTTCTAATTGCTACAAACAGTCCCAACTTTTCGTCTGGTTATTTGAAATATTTAAAAAAGTTGAGGCTATTTGTAATATTAGGAAAGTTGAGGGATGTAAATATTTGATGAAGTCAGCATATTCCGTCAGTTCAACTAATAGTTGGGGTAAAAATGTAAGACAGAGACAAGCTTCAAGGGAATTTCTGTCATTTTGAAACTTCCCTGGTATTGTTGTAACCCAAAACCTCAAGGGTAGTTTTTGTAATTATCCCATATATATTGTTAGAATATCTTTGTAGAAATGTTAGAATCTGATAGTATCTGTAGAATATATTCAGTATCTTTGTAGGTAGGTTAGAATCTAATAGTATATGTTATAATATGTCTAATATCTTTGTAGATAAGTTAGAATTTGATAGTATCTTTATAATTAAGGTATGATTGGATGTAATTAGATAATTTTGGATATATGTAAATCTTTTGCATTAATAGCTCTCCCTATATAATATACACTATGGTGTAAGTAAGACACACGGATTCACTCATATGCTTTCTTGTTTTTATCTCTTTCAACATGGTATCTAAAGCCAAACAAGAGGTAACCTAATTTTGTTTACCCGAAGGACCCAGTGTCCATCGGTGCCAATTATTTTTTGAAAACCGTGTTCTTTCTCCCGATTTTCGCCCTTTCATCCCACTATTTTTGTCTCCACGTGATCAATGGCTTCCTCCGGCAATCAAAAGTTTGAGATTCCTAATTTCACTAACTTTGTCACTGCTCCATTCTCCACCGACAAACTGGATGGTACAAATTATGATATTTGGGCCTCAGACATTAAACTTTGGCTCAGGGGACAAGATTATGAATCCCAAGGCTCATTATATCCCTTAGGTTGATCTTCATTGGAAAAAAATTGACGCTCTAACTCTGTGTTGTGCTAAAATCCACTATTCATCGGTCTCTAAAACAAATTTTTTGTGCTCATGAGACGTGTATGGATGTTTGGGAACAAGCTAAGGCTCTTTACATTAATGATACTCAACGATTATACAGGGTTTGCCAAAATCTAACTGAGTACCATTGCTCCTCGTCGATTTGATGGTTCCATGGCTGATTATTTAAGCAAAGTTCATGGTCTCCTTCATGACTTCAATGATCTCTTGCCCCAAGCTACCACTCCTGCCAAGAAAATTGAGCAGAGTCAGACATTTTTTAGTTGTTGGACTTATATGGGTTACCTTCAACGTATGCATCTGTTCGTGATCAAACTCTCGGCTCTCCCACGATACCCACCTTGCCCTCGGCATGGTCTACCTTGCTGCGTGTCCCAGCCAAACCATCTTCTGATGTTGATGTCTCTTTTGCTACAATTGACTCTTTTGCCTTGGTCTTTCAGGGTGGCACTCATGTTCGATCTCGGAAGCCGAGCATGCCTCGTCCTAAGTGTGATCATTGTCACAAAATCGGCCACACCATTGAGAGGTGTTTTCCCTTCATGGTCGTCCTCCTCGAACAACCCATATTGCACAGACTCTTCTGTCTACCCCATTTGAGGCCCTCATATCCGCATTTGACTCTCCGGCACACTCAATCATCTTTATTGACTTCATGAAATGGTACGAGGAGTGTCAAAATTCAGGTTCCACGACTTTTGTTGCGCACACGGGTAATTCTTTTGTTGGTATTTCTCCCTCCACATCTCTTGGTCCTTGGGTCCTTGATTCAGGTGTGGGGTGCCACATATCACATCACTGATAATAAGTCCCTTTTCTCCACTCTTTCTACTTCCGGTTATTTACCTTCTATCACTATGGCAAATGGGTCCCAACACACAGTCTCTTGGGCTAGGTACTGTCCAACCTCTCCCCTTCATTTCAGTCGATAATGTCCTCTACGTCTTTGGGTCTCCATTTAATTTATTATCCATTAGTCGCCTGACTCATTCTCTTGATTGTATCATTTCATTCACTAAAGATTCTGTTTTCCTGCAAGACCGGAGTTCAGGTTGGATGATTCGCATCAGATGTGAGTTGCATGGACTTTATCAATTGAATAAATCCGTTCATGCTGGTTTGGTGGACTCTCCTCTCCTCACCCATGCTCAGTTGGGTCATCCTAGTCTTGCCAAGCTACAACAATTGGCACCAAATTTGTCAAAGTTGTCCTCTTTGTCTTGTGACTCGTATCAGTTTGGAAAACATGTTCGTAGTTCTTTTACTAGTCGTGTCATTCGTCGAGCTACATCCCTTTTTGCTTTAGTTCACTATGATGTATGGGACTGAGTCGCGGCGTGTCTACTTTAGGGTCAAGCTATTTTGTCACTTTCATTGACGGTTATTCCCCATGTACTTGGTTATTTATAATGAAAACTTGTTCCGAGTTGTTTTCCATCTTCAGATCGTTTTATCAAGAAATAAAAATCAATTTGGTGTCCCAATACGTGTTTTATAAAGTGATAATGCCAGTGAATATTTGTCTCATCAATTCCAAAATTTATGGCTTCACATGGCATCCTCCACCAAACCTCTTGTATACACACTCCCCAACAAAATGGGCAGCTGAAAGTAAAAGTCCACACCTTAATGAAACCACTTGAACACTTATGCTCCATGGGAATATTCCTCACCGGCTTTGGGGTGATGTTGTGCTTACTGATTGTTACCTAATTAACTGGATGCCCTCCTCTGTTCTTAATAACCAAATACCTCATTCCATTTTATTCCCACATCAGTCGCTCCAACCCTTACCTCCGCGTGCCTTTGGGTCTATATGTTTTGTTCATAATGTTACTCCATGTTTTGATAAACTGTCGCCTCGCTCTCACAAATTTGTTTTGCTAGGTTACACTCGGTCTCAAAAAGGTTATAAGTGTTATCGTTCCACTCTCCATCAATATTTAGTCTCGGCTGATGTTACCTTTTTTGAGTCAATTCCTTTCTTTGGGTCCCATCAACACCACATAACTGTGTCTCTACTATTCCACCTTTTGTTCCTATTGATTTCCACCCTCCAAAGGCATCTCATGTTCCAGAGGAACCACCTCCTCTTCCTATGCAGGTATATCAGCATCGACCACGTCCTCCTTCGCCACCACCAACCATTGATGGGCATGACTCTCCTCCGAATCCAATCACTCCGTCCCTAGATCCAGAACCTGAGATTCCCATAGCACTTTGCAAAGGTATACTTTCAACTCGTAAACCTTCTCCACATTATGTCACCTTTAGCTATCATCATTTATCCCCTTTGCATTATACTTGTCTCTCTTCTCTATCTTTTGTTCCTATACATAAAACTGTCGGTGATGTTTTATCCATTCCTAGACGAAGACAAGCTATGCTAGATGAAATGTGTGCTCTTTGGCACAGTGGTACTTGGGAACTTGTTACTCTCCCACCCGGCAAAACTGTTGTTGGTTGTCGCCGGGTTTTATGGTGAAAGTTGGACCTAATGGTCAAGTTGATAGACTCAAGGCACGTTTGGTTGGCAAGGGTTATACACAGATTTTTGGCTTGGATTATGGTGATACTTTCACTTCTGTGGCTAAAATGGCCTCTTTTAGATCATTCACCGAAGAGGTTTACATGGTGCAACCGTCCGGCTTTGTTGCTCAGGGGGAGTCATCAGGACTAGTTTGTTGTCTCCGTAAATCTTTACATGGTCTTAAACAATCTCCTAGGGCATGGTTTGGTAGATCCAGTATTGTGGTTCAGCAATTTGGTATGACTCGTAGTGAGGCTGACCACTTAATTTCCTATCGTCATTGAGCCGCATGATGTATTTACTTGATTGTGTATGTCGAAGACATAGTCACAGTTAGTGATCACCGTGGCATTATTCATATAAAACAATATATTTGCCATCACTTCCAAACAAAAGATCTTGGCAGTCATTACTTCTTGGGGATAGAGGTGGCGCAGTCTAAGAATGGTATTTTGATTTCTCAAAGAAAATATGCAATGGATATTTTGGAAAAAACGAGACTAATGAATGTTAAGCATGTGGATACTCCTATGGATCCTAATATAAAACTCCTACGAGGACAGGGGGAGCCATTTTCAGAACTAGAGAGATATAGGAAATTGGCACGGAAGCTAAATTATCTCACTCTAACTCGTCTAGATATTTCCTTTTTAGTGAGTGTGGTAAGTCAGTTTCTTAATTCTCCTTGTGACAATGATTGGGATGCAGTAATTCGTATTTTGAAATTGATAAAGGAGTTCCAAGAAAAGGACTTTTATATGAAGACAAAGGTCACACCCGTCTTAAGGGATATTCTGATGCAGATTGGGCAGGCTCTCCAACGGACAGAAGATCCACCTCTAGGTATTATGTTTTCATCGATGACAACTTAATCTCTTGGACAAGCAAGAAGCAAAATGTTGTGGCAAGATCAAGTGCAGAAGCAGAATATAAAGCCATGGCCTCAGCCACTTGTGAGCTTATATGGCTTAAAGCAGTTACTAGGTTTGGTCATGTCTCACAAATGACACTTATTTGTGACAATTAGGCAGCTTTACACATTGCTTCAAAACCAGTATTTCATGAGAGGTCCAAACACATTGAAATAGATTGTCATTTTATTAGAGAGAATATCTTATATGGAGATATTACAACGAGCTTTGTAAACTCAAACGATCAGCTGGCAGATATCCACTAAGGCTTTAAGAGGTCCACGAATTGATTATATTTGTAACAAGCTAGGTGCATATGATTTATATGCTCCAGCTTGAGGGGAAGTGTTAGAATAACTTTGTAGATATCTTAGAATCTGATAGTATCTGGTAGAATATATTCGGTATCTTTGTAGATAGATTAGAATGATAGAATCTACTAGTATCAATTACAATATGTTTAATATCTATGTAGATAAGTTAGAATCTAATAGTATCTTTATAACTAAGGTATAAATGGATGTAATTAGATAGTTAGCGATATTTGTAAATTATTTGTATTAATGGTTCTCCCTATATATAATATACACCATGGTGTAAGTAAGACACAAGGATTCACTCATGCTTTCTTGTTTTTCTCTCTTTCAACATATATATATAGCATATGAGTATATAATTGTAAATATATTCTAATGATGTATGCTTTCATTTGCCATAAGTTAATAGTGCTTTACCACTCACACACGTGTGCCAACAATAGGAAATTGTGGGGAGAGATTTGTGGGGTATATTATGCAGGGAGTATATTATTGTATTTGTCTTTTGATGTCAACGAATTTAAGAATTTAACTAGATCTAAATAACATAATTAAGTTTTTAAAGAAGGGAAAAATACTCACATTGGGTTGGGATCGGGGAAATTTTTCCCCTTTTGGAGCGGGGATGGGGATTAATAGTTTCTCCCTGTCGGGGTTCTGGGCAGGGTCGGGGACAAAAACTCACTATCGAATCGAGGACGGGAAAAGCAAAATCCAGCCCCGATCAGCCCTGTTGCCACTCCAAGCATGTAAATAGAAGTAGAGTTGTATATGCATATTGTGATCTATTTCAAGAAACAAGAAGATGGCTCTCCATTGTATCATGTGACCACAATAGTTGAGCTTTGGAGGGACTCAACCAATTTGGAGAATTAAGAGTATAATTCATTTCTTTTGTTTGAGAGTGGGTAGTTCATTTGTTCCTATTCAAATGAAGGGATGGGCATTCTGAGATTTTTTGGTATATCATAGCTTGTTTTTTTCTTGCGCACCTCAATATATGATGTTTTCCCATTTTTGGGATTCTAGTCTTATCAAAAGAGCCAAAAAGCTCTCCAGTAACTAATTCGAATTTTGGTAAACTAAGGGGATGTCCAGATATATTTTGGGTGTTCCGGGGAAGTGGTTCAGAAGAATGTATTTTGGGAGAATATACTGGAAAGTGTGATGTACTGGGAGGAACATGCATTGAAGAAGGTGATATATGTGGTAGTGTTTCTGGAGAGTGAATGGAGAAAGAAAAAATTTGGGGGAAATACAAACAGCCCATAGTTGATGTCCGAAAACCATTCCTCTGACATCATAGGACGCACTTCCATATACTAAATAGTTGATCCCTAAAAAGCATTCTTTTGACAATTATAGGAAGCCAAGACTTCATTTCTGGAAAACAAGGCAGTTTACTTAACTCATCCATGGTGAAGTGAGATATTCTAAATAAGAACCCAGATGATTCAGTAAAAAGATAAAATAAAAATAAAAACTAAATAAGGAGTGATTTATCTCTATTCAATTTAACAATAAGGGAAAATGCAAGCAATAAAATATCGTAATATATGCCGCACTCCATATATACTGCAAAACCACACATTTGTTTGCCCCAAGAAGAGGAAAACATGGTCCACTTTTAACAGAACGGAAGTACAATGATAGAATCATTAAGAGGATCCTTAGAAAGAAGACCGTACCTATGCCTTAGACGTAGCCAAGAAGCAAAGGCCTCAAGAACCTGCCGATTTTATAATAACATAGAAACGTAAATATGGATGTAATTTCAAATCCAAGGACAAACTTTCCAGCAGGCTGATTTAGAATAAACATAATGAAATAGTAAGATGAAAAGTAGTGTAAGAAAAAATATTACACCAGGACAATTGCTGAAGTTGGAAATAGCTGATCAACTTGAAATCACAAGATACAAAAATGAAGCAGTTTCAAAATGCCCACAAGCAAGGGAGTGTCAAGTACCAACCCACTTGCAAATATGGAATGAACTAATATATGAAATATTAGAATAGAATCAATGATCTCTTTAGCAGAAAAGTACAAGGCAAACGTCAGCACAAATCAGTAATAAATCTGAGAAAGAACTCAGGATTGTGATCAGCATCAAAAGCACTTGCAAGGGATCACAAGTCAAATACTGATAGAACTGAGCGGGTGAAGCGTACGACTGGATATGTTACTCTGCTCCTCGGGGGGTAAAGGGGAGATAAGCTAGGATTCAAATACAGTAAATTTATGTATTGACAATTGGAAATCATATCAAAATAAGTTATCGTTGTGAATTTATTAAGCATCGACTTGAGCAGACTATTTCCAGTACATTCATTATCTATAATATGCCACCCAATCCATCTCGACAGTTCAGAATTTTAAGAGCTTTTATTTTACAATTAACCTATTAACATGAAGGAAGGAATATCATAAAGATATCATCAAATAACACCACATACCTGCTCCGTCAGCTCATTAATATTCAAGCAAGCAGTTAAGACACTAAGAGCAATCTCCATTCCTGAAGCAAGTTCATTTTCGAAACTACGGCGTCTATCAGGACGAACTGAAATTTTGTAGTTGAACACTTCCTGGTTTCAGAAGAAAAGAAAAGAAAAGAAAAAAACTGTTTATACCCATTTTATTAAAGAGCCAATCAAAACAAGCAATAACGATAACTGCATATATAATACCACAGGCTGCAATTAAGAAATAATTGAACTTGTACTGAAATCGGAAATTTTTATCCAGGCAACGACAGTAAGGACAGATATATCATCACAACAAACAACAAATGAATGAAAGACTAGACTTGGATTACTTTGAAAAATTCTGTCTTTGCGGATGATATTTCATGCATGTACAGATCATTAGCATGCCCAGGCAGACATATATGCCTCTTACAGGAAAAAACAAATCTATCACATTTCAGTAATTAGGTAAAGTCAATGTGTACAAACTTCACGCTCAAATTTTCAGTTAAAACATATAATAGCTACATAGTAGGCTGCTAAAATGAGCTCGAGCTGATAGAGATTGACCCAGACAGAGTTTTTTGGTGTTCATCAAAGATCAGCATGAGAAGTCCTCATGAGCCGATCAAAAAGACCTTGAAGCTTGTAACATTTTCTGGCTGTACTGAACCACAACGCTTTAATAAAATCTAGAAAATAGGCTGAAAACTAGCCAAGCTGCAATTTGCTCAGACCCAACCCAATAAAATCTAATTCAAGCAAATAAGAATAAGTTCCATACTGGACAAATTTAAGGGATAGTTGTGACATCAAGCTGAACTGAATACCTTATAAGTTTTTCTTTATCTAAAGAAACATGCTAGAGCAGGAAAAAAAAAATCAACAAGAAAATTTGGAGAATTGATACTTAGTTCCAGTACCACGATTATGGAAGTTATGGCAACATGCCACTCTCATTTTAACTCAAAAAGGCAATGTCAAAAGATCCACCAAGCATCCCTTTCTATAAAGTAGACTGTTTATGTCCGCCATACTTTTTATGTATGCATTTCTGTGTTAGTGTGTGCATGTGGGTATGCGAGCGAGCGAGTGAGTGTGTGTGTGTGAGAGAGAGACAGAGAGAGAGAGAGAGAGAGAGAGAGAGAGAGAGAGAGGAAAAAGGGGAAAAAAAAGGATCAGGTCTCCATATACCTCGGGCAAGACTCTGAGAAGTTCCAGAAAACTTGGTATACATTCAGGATGTGAATTCATCTCATCTCTTATCCAATTTACAATACCACCATCTCCCCATTCTTCTGCTGGTACATGGACAGCCAATGCAGCCACTGCAAGGCTAATCTATATATCGCGACATTTAGCCTTCTCTGAATCAAGATATAAAGATATCAATTCATGCTCTAACTTTACCTGAGTTCTAACTTTAGGAGGTCCCTTGTGTAATAATTTCAGCAAGGTCTGCATAAAGAATAACACATAAAAGTCCAAGCAAGAAAAGTAAAGCACTTATCACAGACATTAAATCTCATGCAATACCGCATCCATTCCAGAAGACCACTAAAATAAAAACACACACGTAAACAGAATTATGGTAAATTCAACTTAAAAAAAAAATTACCCATGGCAAGGAGTAAAAAGGAATCAACCACAAAGAAAAACTGATCCATGTACAAGTAAAACCCAAATAGATCTATGTCATCTATAAACAAAGTTACTCAAGGTTATCTCTGGCAAGCTTATTTAAAAGGTGCATGCCACATAACATCAACAAGAAATAAGACAACCTATGTTCAAGTTTATATAAAGGTATTTCATAAACAGAGGTTATATCATGCATAAAATAACAAGGATATAGACTGGGTGGCCCCACATAGAATTGACCACAGCCCAAACTGCAGATCTAAGCCTACAGATATAAGATTTGTGCATCAATGTTGATCCCAGAAATCCACAAGTTACTACTAATTCCTTACATTTAAAGAAACCCGTAATGGACGAAAAGCTTCAGAAGGCAATTCTTCAAAATCACGTTGCACCTGTTTACACCATAAAAAAATGCTTACGGCATGAAAATTACAGGGAGAAAATAGAAGCTAAATCCCACAGAAATAAATAAATAAATGAAAAGAGAATAACCACCTTGCTTCTGAGAGTTTGAGAGCAGAATATCAAAGTTTCTATATTGCTGGCAGAATCATGAAGCAAATTATCTGCCACCTAACCACAACAAGCTGTAATTAGCATGATCATGAAAAGACATCAACAAACAACTAATGCTGAAACAGATCAGCATCAAAGTAACAGGAGAGTAACAGAAAACATGAAAGATGAGAAGAGCCATGAATCATGATAATATCAATCAGAATTTAATTAACTGCACTGACTATGTCCAAACAAAGAAATGGCCAAATAACACCGTGAAACAAGTTCCCAAATGGGTTGCGAAACACATTACTAGCGTTTCAAAAAAAAATGGTAGATATAGATAGTGTACGGAAACTGCATTACATGCTACTCTCTCCCACAACATAAACTTGTCATATAACTATCAGTTTTATTGATCTCAAAATATAGTCACGAATATTGAAGTGCAATAATGGTTCCAGACAACTAGCGAGAAGTCAGAATGTTTACAACATGCTTATGTTCAACATAATGCACACATTGATAAGCTTAAAACATTAGAACAGAATGAATAGGTCAAGACGCGGTGCTTATTTCATAAAAAGGGAATCCTAAAGAAAGTTTAGAAATGCAGCTCCAATAAGCTACAAGAATAACTCCTAGCTTACCAAACAATCCCAGACTTTGAATACCCTATTGCCAAATTGTAAATGTGGCAAGTGCAGGTTTATTCCCACCCTTTTCTTCATATTTGGAATTTCATTGGCCACACTGAAAAGACAACAGAAAACCAGAATGCACTGGCCAGAAGCACATTCTAATACGTACAGTGCATTCACTCAAGGAGCATCAATACAGTACCCATTACATGCACTACACATTGATCAACATGCCAAAACCATAATCACCAGAAATTAAGTGGACCAAACCCATGTCATAAGTACCCTATCATACAGAACCACGAGTATATAGGAGCCATCAGCAACTTTATCTATTAAATATATTGAGAACGCCATTCATGCTGAATTACTGAAGCTCCACCCTAAAGTAACTAACTTCCGAAATTCAAAACCCCAAAAGCAGCCATCCCTTTAACTTGTAAAACTTCCATGGGGAAAAAAAATGCAGACCCAATTCAAAATCCCACCTTTCTAATTCCCATAAAGTGCAACTGAATCCCTATCCGATTCATAAAGAAATTTAAACAAGAAATTTCCCACCTCATTCACATCCAACTCAAAACACAAATTGAATCATCTCAATCAACACTTCCGAACCCTCATTACAAGTAACAAACAAGAAACCCACTAAAATCCCAAAAACAATTCCAAAAAGGAAAAAGATGGCAGTCTAGGATTGGAACTGCGAAAATCACCTGCCAAGCGTCAATCGTGCGCTGAAAATCTTGAAGCCAGCGATCGGCTTGCATCCGCACGGCGTCGTCCGGGTGATGGTACAACGCGTTTAGGGCTTCTTTCACAGTGTTCTGCAGCTCCATCTTTTTCTCGCAACAATTCCCTGGAATAGATTGATTGCCAGAAAAGTATAGCCTAAAGAGAGACAACAGAACTGTATGAATTTAAATTATGGCTGATTGTCTGTAGTCAAGTTCTTTAAATTTATATGTCTATCTGTAAGTCCATTTTCTGTATCTATACATATATGTATATATTTCTTTTATATAATTATATTACTGCAAAATGTGTGAAATTGGCTGTCTCAAATTCTTTTTTCCCTTTGGGGGTAGGGGTCTGCTTTTGATAAGATGGTTTTAGGGATGGTAATAGGTTTGATTAAAATTTAAATTTGTCTTTAATTTGTTTTATTTGAGGCGATTTTTGAATTTTTTTTTTAAGATTACAAACGAGTTTTGAGTCACGTCATTTGTTTTAGCATTAGAGATGAATCTATATGAAGTCAGTTCAGAAAAACATATATTGTCTTTTTTTTGTTTATTTATGATATCTATGTGATGTATATATGTCACAGACAAATATGTATTGTGAAACATATATATAATATTCATGAATTTCTTAATAATAACATTAGTTTAGTAAGTATATGCTTTAGATATATAAAAAACATATATGTTTGAAGTTTTACATTTTTTTAATAATTAAAATGTAGCATACATAAATATTAGATAATTGGTTCCTTGTTTGTAATATTATTTTCTCATATTTAAGAAGTTATAGTGATGTTGCACAATAAAGCAGATCTCTCCAAGTCAAGCATTCTTCTCCAAAACTGGTAGAATATTCAATTAGGAACTAGCTTACAACACACATAACAATGTTAGAGTGTCTCTGGGGTGGTCCCGGGGAGGCCCCTGACAGACTGACACTCAAGTCAGTGATTGTAGGAGAGAAAAATCCGACCGCTAAATGTAATTCGCAGTCATTAATTGAACGTACTTACAAATGAGACGGGTGGATCTTTTTATACCTGGATAGATGGTCGCATGAGCCTTGTAGGATAAAGTGAGCCGCTTGGGCCGGTATGGCCATATAAGTCGGAGAATTGTATATGTGGCCCAATAATTAATAATATTAGGTAAATAATGAAATTAAATAAATGCATTAAATTAATAATGGTGATAGTTATGAAAGGATAATTTTATCCCCAACATATAGTAATATTTATGTCTAAAAAATATTTTTGTAATATTCTAAAAAAAATGGGTTTGAACAAATTGAATTCATAGAGTTTCGAATTTGACATGGGAACGAATCAAAAAATCTAGCATGGGGACAAGATTGAGTTTTTTTAGGAAAAACAAATGAGTAAATAAATATTTTTTATTTTTGTTAGTCCAATATTTTAAAAATGAAAATCCATCTATAAATTTAAACAAAAGTAAAATATTTTTTTTTTGAGGAAAAAAGTAAAATATTTTGGAGTCAAGGGAGTTGCGGTTTCTAGTTCTTTATCTTCACTAGTATAGTCTAGGTTCAAAAATATTAACGGGTCATGTTAGGAGATGTGATAAACTCGCCTTAGAATTTTGTTATTCCTAAATGGGTTATTGATTTTGTTTTTGGCTTATATGTAGGCGTTTGATTTGAATCTTTCAAAATATACATAGGCGTTTGAAGATCAATAGTCACAAATTTATGTTGAATCATTTAGTCATTCAATATATAAATCTCTATATACAAATTTAAAAGATAAAATGGTGGATTTTTTGTTTATCTGAATAAATTGTCACCTTTTTTATTAATTAAAATGAGATTATAAACTTTTAAAAGTTACTTTAAAGAATGAAAGTTGATAAAATATGAGTTATAATTTAGATTATCAGGATTATATACTTTGACTTTTTTCTGATTTTAAATAAGAAATAACAAAAAGATGGGAAAATTATGAAAAAGTTCCATTAAGGAATTGAATTGAGAAAATAAATAAATTACAAATTTAACATCGAAAACTTATATAGACATTCAGTTTTTCGACCACTACTTGGGAACTCTGCCTTTGAGGATCATTCTGTCTTCCAATACTTCATGGACCATGAAGACCTTGCCTTCAGATAGACCGCGTATTCCAAAACTTTACATGAGACCTTTGTGCATGTTTGGGAGTACTACTGCAATAAAATTCATTTTCTAAATAGACTTTGTATTAAGTGCATTTTCAAAAAGTCACTTTATATTAGTAACTTATGTTTAATGAAACTCATTTAAAAGAAATGTTTTGACATTTAAATAGAAGAAAATGAGATGAAATTGGAAATAAATCTTTTTAGTAACCTCCAAATAAAAATAACGAAAATTGGTTTTTCAAAGCCTTGTTTTATTACTTCTTTGGAAAGGACTTTTCAAAATATAATTTATTTATGTCCATCCAATGTAAATCACATATACCTAAAAAAATTTAAAATTGAAAAGTGATTCCAAACATGCTCCTTGTCGTCCAGAATAAAATCATGTCTTTCAAGATCCCACGAAAGTTCGAACCCTCTATCTTCTATTATTCTACCTCCTACATCGCATGTGGGTCTAACTGACAAGTGGCTACGGCTGAAGGGGCACGACCAACTGCCTATATAATTAGTCATACACAAATTTGTAACCTAAATATGACATTATGTCATTTTTTAAATCTTCTTCTCCAAATTAACAATATAGTAGTTGGAATCTTTATGAACTTAAAAAATAATAATGATATACACAATATCATCATAGGTTAGCTAAAAACACAATTTAAAGTTATTTCAATAGAATGACACTTATTATTGCTAATTGTTAACGTATGAATTTATATTTTCTTATGTGTCAAATTATAATATATGATTATATGGGCCTTATAGGTTAACAACTCTCAAAACTGATGAAAGAGATTATTATGTTGTTTACAATGCACTGAACTAGCTATTACAGAGAATTAGCCTTCAACAATAACTTACAAAATTAAATAGAAAAAATTACAAATCAGAACATTACATATCTATGACAAGACTTCTGGACTGCAATTTTAGAAACTTGAATTTGACAAAAAAGTCGAGCGAGATTGGGTCTTTGTTCGCAAGAGAAATACGTCAAGGCTAATACTCATGGTTTGACGTAATGTCCCCAAAGATAAAACAACTTCATCTTTTGTATAGTAGCACCACTGACATAAAAACATCTACGAACTGGAAGGAGTATTGACTGGTTGTTGGACTCAAATATGCAACAAAGAAAGGTATTGTGAGATGTAATGTAACACTTGTTGTAACACTCTCATAATATGTGAATATTGTGTGAATGTTTTGTAACCTTTTGCAATGCACAATAATGGGGGCCTATTTGGACCTCTAGATGGACAAAATAGAAGGCTTGGGCTTATAATGAAAGCCCAAGCTAGCAAATCCTAACCTCATCTCGAAAAATAGCCAATCGGAAAATAAGGAGACGCCGCTAATTAGCTCAATTTTTGAATAAACACTTTTCAATACTTTGATATTTGATATTTCTTCTCTCTAAAACGACTGTTGGGCTGGACCCTCGATTGGGTCAACTTAGGACTTGAGCGTCGGAGTTGGACCCTGAAATGGACCAACTTAAGGGCTTGCCAATCTCTTCCGATAGGTTTACGCCCCCTTCGGGTGATTAACCTGGGTGGTGTTAATTAGGGTTTTAATATGGCTTGATGCCTTAGGTAATTCCAAACCTATAAATAGGGCACAAATAAGGTACGCCGCTAATTTATTGAATACACTTTTCAATATTTGATATTTGATATTTCTTCTCTCTAAACGACGACCAATTGGCGCCGGAGTGAGTACGCGGGAAATTTGAGTTTTAAGACATGAGTTCAAGGTAGCTATGTGGATGTATTGGGCGACGCCGGACATTTTAGTGCCAAATCGCCGTAGGAGAAATGAGTTTTAAGACATGAGTTCAAGTTCCTATGTGATGTTGACGACGTCTGGAGATGACCTGTATGGGGTTCCGATTGAGACGTCGGAAGTGGTGACTAGGGAGCGCGCACGTCCGCCGCGCGCACCTGGTGTTGGAGTTTATTGCCCTCCTCCGGGGGTGGCTGGAGTTGTTGATCCAATGATGGATGTAGGTGGTTTAGGACTTGGTTTCTTCCAGGAGTTGTCTTCCTTTATTAGGCCGCTGTGGAAGAGGCCGTGAGTAGACGGATGAGAGAATTTGTCTAGCCTGTTGCGCGAAGCGGGGTCGAAGAGCGTCAGTGTTGGAGGAAGAGAGTGCCTCCGCGGCCTTTACCCAAACGGCCACGGAGACAGATCCGGATTGGAGCGAAAAGATGGATGATCTGCATAGGGAGGTGAGAGAACTGAAGAAAAAGGTGTCTGAAGTGGCTTGGGCCGATCGAGGAGGGGTATTCCTTTCTCCGAGAAGATTATGGCTGATGAACTCCCCTCCTCATATCGGGCGCTGAGTTTTGAGTATGATGGCACCACTGACCCGTGGGATCACCTATGCCGCTTTTAGAATGCTGCGGTGCTTCAACGGTTTTCCGATGGTGTAATGTGCCAAGTGTTTCCGACTACCCTGACTAAGTCGGCACATTAGTGGTTCAGTCAGCTGTTGCCAAATTCCATTAAGAGTTTTGATGAGTTCAGCTCAATGTTCTTACATCAATTCACTAGCTGTAGAAGGTGTCAAAAGACTCCGTTGACATTGTTCAACATCAAACAGAAGGACAATGAGGGGTTGAGGAGCTATGTTCAACGGTTCACGGAGGCGTAGCTTGAGGTTCCCTCGGCGACTCAGGACATATTAGCCAACGCCCTAGCTCAGGGTTTGAAGGATGGGGATTTCTTTGAGTCCCTAGTGATAGAACCAGAGCGCACATTCGATGAACTCTTGGCTAGAGCTGATATGTACATTAACCTGGAAGAGGCCAGAAGGATGAAACGTGAGGAAGGAGATAAGAGGAAGGGGCAGAAAGACGATCAAGATGAGGTCCCCAGTAAGAAGCCTAACATCCCTAAGCCTGAGTTGATGGGTTGAAGGTCACAGTACGAGAAGTTCACACCCCTAGTGGCTCCCTAGGGGGGATGTTTTCATGGAGATTGAGCGTCATTCTGACCTAAGGTGACCAAAAATTTATGTAATGAAATAAACCTTCGATTGGGCCAACACGATCAATAAAGCAAAATTCCTTTAAAAAAAATTACGCGAAGTTCTCTTCAAACCTCCGGAAGGGCATACAATGTTAGGGGACAAGACAAGCTCGAGCTTGGAAGCTTGCCCTCGAATGGAAAATTTGATCAAGTGTTTGGAGCTCGGCTCGAGCCAAAACTCCAAACACCTCGGGTGCGATGGCCCGGAGGGCAAGTCAAGCTCGAGCTTGGAAACTTGTCCTCGAACGAAAATTTGATCAAGTGTTTGGAGCTCGGCTCGAGCCAAAACTCCAAACACCTCGGGCGCGATGGCCCAGAGGGCAAGTCAAGCTAGAGCTTGGAAACTTGTCCTCGAACGAAAATTTTGATCAAGTGTTTGGAGCTCGGCTCGAGCCAAAACTCCAAACACCTCGGGCGCGATGGCCCAGAGGGCAAGTCAAGCTCGAGCTTGGAAACTTGTCCTCGAGTGAAAATTTGATCAAGTGTTTGGAGCTCGGCTCGAGCCAAAACTCCAAACACCTCGGGCGCGATGGCCCGGAGGGCAAGTCAAGCTCGAGCTTGGAAACTTGTCCTCGAACGAAAAATTTGATCCAAGTGTTTGGAGCTCGGCTCGAGCCAAAACTCCAAACACCTCGAGTGCGATGGCCCAGAGGGCAAGTCAAGCTCGAGCTTGGAAACTTGTCCTCGAACGAAAATTTGATCAAGTGTTTGGAGCTCGGCTCGAGCCAAAACTCCAAACACTTCGGGCACGATGACCCAGAGGGCAAGTCAAGCTCGAGCTTGGAAACTTGTCCTCGAACGAAAAATTTGATCAAGTGTTTGGAGCTCGGTCAGAGCTAATACTCCAAACACCTCAGGCGCAATGGCCCAGAGGGCAAGTCAAGCTCGAGCTTGGAAACTTGTCCTCGAGTGAAAATTTGATCAAGTGTTTGGAGCTCGGCTTGAGCCAAAACTCCAAACACCTCGGGCGCGATGGCCCAGAGGAAAAGTCAAGCTCGAGCCTGGAAACTTGTCCTCGAACGAAAAATTTGATCAAGTGTTTGGAGCTCGGCTCGAGCCAAAACTCCAAACACCTCGAGCGCAATGGCCCAGAGGGCAAGTCAAGCTCGCGCTTGGAAACTTGTCCTCGAACGAGAAATTTGATCAAGTGTTTAGAGTTTGGCTCGAGCCAAAACTCCAAACACCTCGGGCGCGATGGCCCAGAGGGCAAGTCAAGCTCGAGCTTGGAAACTTGTCCTCGAGTGAAAATTTGAGCAAGTGTTTGGAGCTCGGCTCGAGCCAAAACTCCAAACACCTCGAGCGCGATGGCCCAGAGGACAAGTCAAGCTCGAGTCTGGAAACTTGTCCTCGAACGAAAAATTTGATCAAGTGTTTGGAGCTCCACTCGAGCCAAAACACCAAACACCTTGAGCGCGATGGCCTAGAGGGCAAGTCAAGCTCGAGCTTGGAAACTTGTCCTCGAATGAGAAATTTGATCAAGTGTTTAGAGTTCGGCTCGAGCCAAAACTCCAAACACCTCGGGTGCGATGGCCCAGAGGGCAAGTCAAGCTCGAGCTTGGAAACTTGTCCTCGAACGAGAAATTTGATCAAGTGTTTGGAGTTTGGCTCGAGCCAAAACTCCAAACACCTCGGGCGTGATGGCCCAGAGGGCAAGTCAAGCTCGAGCTTGGAAACTTTTCTTCGAGTGAAAATTTTGATCAAGTGTTTGGAGCTCGGTCAGAGCAAACACTCTAAACACCTCGGGAAAGCTTGGAGGCTCGCCCTCGAAAGAAAATTTTTGATCATGTTTGGAGCTCGGCTCGAGCCAAAACTCCAAACACCTCGGGTAAGCTTGGAGTCTTGCCCTCGAATTAAAATTTTGACCAAGTGTTTGGAGCTCGGTGAGAGCCAACACTCCCAACACCTCGGGCAAGATGGGAAGCTTGTTCCCGAATGAAATTTTTGATCAAGTGTATGGAGCTCGGCTCGAGCCAACACTCCAAACAACTCGGGCAAGCTTGGAGGCTTGCCCTCGAATGAAATTTTTGACCAAGTGTTTGGAGCTCGGCCAGAGCCAGCACTCCAAACACCTCGGGCAAGCTTGGAGGCTTGTCCCCGAATGAAATTTTTGATCAAGTGTTTGGAGCTCGGCTCGAGCCAACACTCCAAACACCTCGGGCAAGCTTGGAGGCTTGCCCTCGAATGAAATTTTTGACCAAGTGTTTGGAGCTCGGCTCGAGCCAACACTCCAAATACCTCGGGAAAGCCTAGAGGCTTGCCATCGAATAAAATTTTTGACTAAGTGTTTGGAGCTCGACCAGAGCCAATACTCTAAACACCTAGGGCAAGCTTGGAAGCTTGCCCTTGAAAGAATATTTTGACCGTGTTTGGAGCTCGACTAGAGCCAAAACTCCAAACACCTCGAGCATTCTTGGAGGCTTGCCCTCGAAGAAATTTTTGACGAAGTGTTTGGTGATCGGCCACAGCCAACACTCCAAACACCTCGGGAAATCCTAGAGGCTTCCCTCGAATAAAATTTTTGACCGAGGTGTGAACGTGTTCCATGATAGAGGCGTAAGACCGAGGTGGATTACATGGACTGAGTTGGAAGCTACTTTATGCCCACACGCGGACTGAGGTGAAGGTTCACCATTGTTTTATGGTGTTCTAGCGTGAGCTAGGTGCAAGGACCAATGAGGCATATCAATTAAAATGAGGAAGACTTTATGGCAATGGTGCTTTAACTGATTGGCGGTTGATCCTCAATGTTGAAATGATTACTAATTAAAAATTAATTCTTCAAAATGGATGGCTTTTGGTTGGAGCAACATGGAATTGTTAATTATAAAAACTCCACGCAATATTTGATGGGCCCACCATGTGATCCTTTGAAAAACTTCATGCAGTGAAAATAAAATCATACTCGAGTAATGCGAATGGAGGGAACCGAAGACAAAGTTCGGGATTAAATGTTTAGATCGGTCCCATGAGCCCAAAAATTAATTATGTTTTGAGTTGTAAGAATTCCTCTCCAAACATAACAGGGGGGACTGATTGATGGGGGCCTATTTGGACCTCTAGATGGACAAAATAGAAGGTTTGGGCTTATAATGAAAGCCCAAGCTAGCAAAGCCTAACCTGAAAGGCTCATCCCGATCTCAGAGAAAAGGGCCAATCGGCTTAGTCTTGAGAGATTGGGTCAACCTCGTAAGGTTGGGCTGATCTATAGGCTAATGGCTTGGCTTCTTTGATAAACCCTTGATTGGGACAACTTAAGGGCCTACCGACCTTTTGGGCTGGACCCTCGATTGGGCCAACTTAAGGGCCTATTGACCTGTTGGGCTGGACCCTCGATTGGGTCAACTTAAGGGCCTACCGACCGTATGAGTTGGACCCTGAAATGGACCAACTTAAGGGCTTGCCGATCTCTTGGGCCTGATAGGCTTACGGCCCAATACGGGTGATTAACCTAGGCCTGTGTGTTAATTAGGGTTTTAATATGGTTTGATGCCTACGCAACCCTAATTCCCAAACCTATAAATAGGGCACAAATAAGGTACGCCGCTAATTAGACTCTGAATACACTTTTCAATACTTTGATATTTGATATTTCTTCTCTCTAAAACGATACTGACTTGAGCGTCGGAGTGGGTACGCCGGAAAACCTTTCCAGCCCCCTTCTAAGGGTGGTGTTGCAGGTTCTTAGGTCAGTCACGTAGCGGAGCATGGATTTATTGGGCGGCGGACATTCTAGTGCCGACCACACAACTTAGCCTATTTATAGGCAATAAATCTATTACATGCAGGAGATAATTGTCAAGTGAATGAACATTAAAGACATAAATGCCACATATGTAACTTTGAGATGTTACAAACCACCCCAGCTCACCAATATCTGAGAAGTTACAACTCCTTGAGTTACACGAATCTGTATAGCTGCAATGTTCATATTCACTTGACCTATCGACAGTCACTTGAATCTGGGCCTAATCCATTTTCAAGTGACAAAACTAGTTGAACCATAACCCAAGCCCAAGGGGACAAGCCCAAGCCCAAGCCTTTAGCCACTTGTGGTCGTCCACTTCATGTATTAATTTCTCACTAACAGAAATTCAATTTTGAGAACTTGAATAAACTACAAACATATACTCGGAACGTAAAATAACAAAATACCATTTAATTCCTCCATAATTAAATTTTCAGCCACTGAAAATTTGATCAAAGTCGGGTCGTCGCCTCTCAAAATCAAATTCCCAATAGATTAAAGCGGTAAAAATGCAGATATCCCAACCTAGGGTTAAATTGAACTTATGTTCCTTTTTATTTAGTTTGAAGCAATAAATGCTTTTGAATGCAGTTGTATGAATTAAAATTGGGAAGAAAACCCTCTTACAGTCATAAATGAGAGTATTTATAGTATATACTTTTATTGTATCCCCTGTATACAAGTGGTATGGGTAGCAATAGGGGTGATGATTCCTTATCGATAAACTAACACCCTGGTTTTAGGATATCCTATGTCATACAGCGACTTCCTGATTGATGTGATTGATTGCATGATATATGTTGTCTGACTGTGCTTGGAGAGATGTTGCTTTCGTGACTCAGCTCTAAGATCGAGACAGATTGATGTTGTCTTTTATGTTCTTTGGTGGTACAAGTCAAGATATTAACTATGGTTTTGGCTTTAATTGTCTTTGGTGAGTACATTATCTGGCGTGGATCCTACCTAACTATTCCACATGTGAGAAGACACACAACACTTTTAATACCTAGCTATTCCACATGTCAGGCGGCATACGACACTTTTGATTTTTCATATTGCTTAAAATCAGCAGACATGTTCCTAAAAAAAGAATAAAAAGAAATTCGTAGATACATACTTGTAATTAAATAACTTATATTAAATATTCAAGATATTAACTCAATTTATGTATACTAGCTAAAATAACTTTATTAGAATCTTATAATATTTTCTGGAAAAAAAGGATGTTTGACATTATAAGATATTGAGGAAAATATTTTTTTGCCTTCCGAACTATTCGGTTTTTTCGACTTTGCCATCTAAACTTTTTTTTGAGACACTTTAACTCCTGAAGTTCAAGGGTTTTGCACATAGCCTCCTCGGTCTCGGTCGGCGGCGGAAAATTCCACCTGGAATCCTATCACGTGCTATGCACGTGAGGGTTAAATTGTCATTTGACTCAAATTATACTAATGTTATTGCACTTTGCCATCTAAAATTTGAGTGATTATTACTTTGCCATATGAACTTTGAGCAATTTACGTTTTACCTCCCCAGTTTTAAAAAAAAAGTCAAAAATTTATTCGTATACATTTATTTTATACATTTTTTAATTTTTAAACAAAAAAGTAAATTTAACTAGTATTCACTTCAATAAAATATATTATCAATATAATTATTTTACATTCTCTTCCTTTTTAGCTTATTTAATTTAATTTTTTACATCAAAATTTGGAAAAGACCTAATTTTATGAACTTTGAAGTGAAAAATATTATAAATATACATCAATGTCAATTTTATAATAATATAATGCAATTTAAAAATTATTTTTATAAGTTCAAGTAAATTTCATAAAATAAAAGTATTGTAACTTTAATGAAATGCATTATTTTCACTTTTAAAATATAGTATAGGATTTTTAACATATGGTTCAAACTTATTACTACCTACTATATTTTCTTTATGAAAAATTATTCTAATATATTAGAATTTTTATTATTTACCTCAAAATGGATAAATAATTATATATACTTTTTATTTGTAATTTGATAAATTAGATTAACATTAATTTTATATTTTTTATTCACTAATAAATTAAATCAAGAAAGTAAACTTAAATTCTACAATCCTACAAAAAAGTGAAAAAAGAAAAGAATATAAAATAATATTATTGATAATATATTTTATTGAAGTGAATACTAGTTCAATTTATTTAATTTTTATCAAGAAATTTTAAAATATGTAAAATAAATGTATATACATATAAATTTTTTATTTTTTATTTAAACTGAGGTGACAAAGTATAAATCGCTCAAAGTTCATATGGCAAAATAACAATGGCGTAAATTTTAGATGGCAAAGTGCAATAAATTTATTATAATCTGACCAAATGACAATTTTGCCCCCACATGCATGGCACGTGACAAGATTCCGGTGGAAAATTCCGCCGCCGACGAGACCTAGGAGGCTATGTGTGAAACCTTTGAACTTCAGGATGTAAAGTGTCTTAAAAAAAGTTTAGGTGGCAATGTCAAAAAAACCGAAAAAATATTTTCCATTAAGATATTTGTAGACTTTTCAAACTACATAAAAAATATCATTATGAACATATATTATATGGATAAAAACATTTAACCCCCCAAACTTTTCGGATTTTTACACTTAGCTATCTGAACTTTGAAATATTACACATTACCCTCTCAATTTTGTAAAATTTTACACTTTGCCTCAAATTCCAGTTTTACCCCTATTGACATTAAAGTTGGTTTTCAGTTTGCCCTCTAAACTTTAAAAGTTGTTGCACTTTACCACCTAAGTTATAAATATTACATTTACTCCTTAGGTCTTTTGATCCTCGAAAATTGTATCAGAGCCTAGGTTTATTAAGAACTTTAAGTAATATTTATTTTATGTAATTAACATTTGGTGAAGAGAATTTTCTCCAAGAAAATGGATCTGGACGAATATCCAAGATGTATACCTTATAGGAGATATCGTCAAAGTTTGACGATAAATGCATAAGAACACCAAGATAAATAATATATTGGAACAATCAATATATTGAAAAAGAACTCGCAGAAGCCGAAAGGAAAACATTGAGACAATACGAAAAACAAGTAGCGTATTATCAGAATTTCTTTATGGTAAATCAGATATTATATACGGATCTGATGAATCATCAGGAAGAGGCCCATTAAAATTATGATTTCTGATAGAATACTAGAATGGAACGAGATACTTCTAGACACATCTAAGTTCTCACAATATCTTATAGAAGTCCAGAAGATGGTGCAAAATTATGGCAATCACCATAATCATCTACCAACACAAGTTCATCAGATCCAAAACCAGATGGAGATGATGGTGAAGTATCAGAAAGAAACTCTTGAAATCCTTCACGATATTCAGAAAATGAGTAGGGATGGCATTTCCGACCCGACCCGCGGGTACCCGCCCTGGCCCGCCCCATTTGGGTCGGTATCACTTCCGCCCCGCGGGTACCCCCCCCGCCTAGAATTTTTAGTTTTAAAATATATTTTAATATATATTTTGCATATATAATATATATTATAATATTATTTTTATGTAATCTTATACTATATTTAATATTTATAAATTGATTATAATAAATTTTGTAAATAGTATTTTATAAATATATATTTTTTTCATTTTATTTTCATTTTTAAAATTTAATTTTATTCAAAACGGAGGCAGAACGGGCCAACCCGCGATGGGTCTACCCCCCACCCTGTTCTAGGCACGGGGCGGGCCTGGGTCCTGGCCGACCCGAACCATTTCCATCCCTAGAAATGAGTCAAGAATCTGGAGGACAGACCAAATTCTTCTGGAGGAAAAAACATATAGATTTCGGAACAGTACCCAATTTACACCAAAGTGGGAAACCAACTGAAGTTATACGAAAGTGACAGACGATGAAAAGCTTATCGCTATCATCAAAGTAAAATCTGTCACAAATCAAAGGTGATGAATGTGGAAAAAATTAATCTTGGAGATCCACATGACCTTGCAGAATCGTTTGTAGGATTAGGAATTGTAGACTTAAAGAATAATGCAGGAGATGGATCAGCTTTGGTTACTCATAACCAACATCAAAAACTACCTCCACCCAGGGGCGGAGCCAGAGTTTGTCCTAAGGGGGTGCCAATAGAAAGAAAAAACACGATCACTTACATATATATATATATATATATACACACACACGCACACATGTACAAGGTATAACGTTTAAATATATTACATTAGCATAAAAAATACATTAATACTCATTAGTAAATATATAAAATTCGTCATTAAATCTTTAATCAATTAAACTTAGAATATCTCTTGCATATTACGAGAATAATTTACAATATAATAAGAAAATTACAATTTGATTTTTGATGTACACTAGCAAACAATAATTAAGAAATTCATTTATTTATTCCATTTTATGAATAGAAAAAGAGGAAAAATTATTTTTAATATAATAATAAGAATACATAAGGCCCACAAAGTTTCTAATTTAATTTGCTAAAATTTATGGACCATGTGACTCATAACAAATTTTACCAAAAAATTGTGGGGGTCAAAATATAATACATACATAAATATAGGTAGTAAATGATAAAAACAAAAAGTTTGGGGGGGAGGGCCAGGGCCCCCCTGAGCTTAAGGGTGGCTCCGCCCCTGCCTCCACCACCACCAGTTGATCCCAACGTAACAGAAAGTTCAGGTTCACATCATGTGGATGAACAAATGCCATACGCTGGAGATTTTACTACAAGAGGAGATCATATTATTTTCAGGAAATCGGCAACGTTCCAAAAGGCCAAATTTTTACAATACTGTTTGCCAAAAAATATTTTGGTTCATACAACTGCAAGCGTACAGTGTAGTATAGAATAATGGCAAGCAAGGTCGTTTTCATCAAGGATTGATATTCGAAACACTTAGGCTATAATAACATCGTATTCCAATTTTATTGAAGTGACCGAATATTGAATAATTTTAACTAAAAAAATCGAAAATAAAAGGAAAAAATAAATAAATTTTTGAACCCCACAAGTATTTTCAACATCTATGGGAGCAACCTTAGGCACATAATCTCAACATGCTTCTTCAATATTAAATGCAAATAAAGTTTTAAAAACATTCATGCAATTCTATGGGTTCAATTCCTAAGTTAGTTTATTCCCCCTCCCGGGCAATAAATAAACAGTTGATTAATTACAATTGTAGGTCTCCCGACTCGTTATAATTATTACTAACTCCCAAAAGATTTATGAATTGAATGACTCCCCACAAATAGTTGTAGGTCTGCCGACTCGTTATATCCGTTTATGTCTGAATTTGATTTCCGTCTTTGTTAGAACTCATCTCCCAAATTTCGCACTAACAAATATGACATGCAAATTACTGGCCAAATAAAAAGCAATTATAAATAAGCACTTGAATTCATAAAATAGAAAGCATGAATTAATTAAGAAAATAAATAATCATATTTAACATGAATCCAAAGTTTCGATTATGCCCCTAAGATCCGAAAGATATGCCAAACATTGATTACAAACTCATAGACAAATTCTAATCAACATTAAGACATCATTTAAGTACATACAAGAGTTCTTAGACATAGAAAGAAAACCCCTTATTGTCAGGATGGATTCTCCTTCCAAGCCCTCGAAGCTCTTGTGCTCCCGTAGATGCAAAAGTCTTGTGGTGTTCTTTGCGACCTAGCCTTCTTCGCTTAGAAGATCCTCGATTCTTGCGCTCCGCGTTCCTGTGTTATTTGATGTGTTGTATTGTGTAATGATGGATTAATTTTTGTGCAAGCCTTGGGTCCCTTTTATAGATGCTTGGAGAGATCACTTGCAGAGTTTGAGTAGGGAAATGAGACCAATTCAGCCCCAGTTACGTTACACGACCGTGTCAACCCACACAGTCGGGTCGTGCAATCGAAATTTGATCCCGTAGTCTTCATGAAAGTTGTATCCCTTTATCTTAGATTTCCATAGCCACTTGAATCACCTCAATATCAATTTCGTAGAGGAAGTTATGACCAAAATACTAAACCCTGCCAGTGCTGGAAACTGTTAGCGCGTTTTGACGTTTTTGAAGGAAATTTCCTTTTGTTTGACCGTCGATGCTTCTGTCCTTCATATCTTTGCTAATACCTTAGCTCTTGACCTATACTTTGGAACGTGATATCGCTTTTTATCCAATTTAACTCCATTTCCAGTAAATTTCACAATAGGACGCATGATCACGCCCAACAAAGGAAACCAAGTAAAACACACTAAATATACATGCAAATATATCAATTATATATCATTTTAAGCCCCTTAATGCACGTATATTATACACGTATCAAAATCCCCCAAACTTTAAAGCATGCTCGTCCTCGAGTAAATTAAGAAAAATAAAATCAAGGGGTAAAAATGAACACTCAAGAACACTATGAACATTACATCTCATTCGACTCCATACTTAAGAAAACCATGTAATTTATAATCAAGAAGTCATCATTCATAAGCTTGGCATAATCGATACTCTCTTGGGTACTTGACATCGCCACTCACAAGTAGGTAGTGTATCACTCGACTCTCAGAAGTAGTATGGATAATGTTTACGCTCAAATTCAATTCAGTGAAAGTAGAACTACCATAGGCTTGCAAATCGTCTAACATATCGACCACTTTTGTGTGCACAATCTAAGAATCAAAAAAGACTTTTCATTTGGTTGTAGTGTAGGCTCTTTGGTAAGGGTATGGAGAATTTGAATTAAGTGACTTGGCTTGAGCAAATAGAATTTAAGCACACAGACTTGCAATTCACCAACTCAATTTCAGCATAATACTCATTCTTTCAAGATATTTTCATTTTCAACTCAACTCCACCCTTATTTCTCCTTTTTCATTCTTAGGCCTTTTTAAGCCATCTTTTCTTTTTCTTTAGCCTGAAGCTCTCATTTTTTTTCTTCACAATTTTCAGATTTTTTTTCTTTTGCTCGATTTTATCTTCTTTTTCAGAGATATTTCTTTCTTTTTTTAGCTCCATGTATTTTTTTTCATTTACCCAGATACTGCTCATCCCTCTTTCTTTTGCCAACTTCCTCTCTTTTTCATAAGTTTTCGCCACTTCTCCCCCAAACTTGTTCATTTTCTATAAGCCCAAGACATTTCAGGAATACAAACATGTTTAAACTTTAAAGATCAATGTGGCTCAGAATAAAAGTTTTGGCTCAAAATTGGCTAACTAGGGAATCATGAGTTCATAGGTAGTTTTTTAGGCTAAGTAGGCTAAAACAAAGATGGCCTTAAATTATTTTCCAAAATTGCACATACACACACACATGGCTTCAATGAAGAGTATACCATAGCAAGTTCTAGAGTCTTATCAATCATGAATGACATACTCAAGAAAAAATAAGTCTGCATAATATAAAGCATTTTAAGGCACAAAAGCTCACAGGCTTATTTTTCGCAACATGCTCAAATACCCAATTTTCTTAACTAATGTCAAACAAATAAATGATATCTTCTCAACAATTCATCACATTATTTCCAAAACAATGTTATCTCATTCAATTAAATGCTCATAGTAAAATCATTCGGAAGCTTTGGGCATTTTCAAAAAATCTTGATTAAAAATCACACACAAAAATAATTAAACATGCTAAAGCGATAAATGTGCTAAAAATATAAAAATCGAAAATTAAAAAAAATCAAAAGAAAATTTTATGCAAATTTTTATGCTCTACATGCAATCCTAAATGCAATGCAAAATGCAACAGTACTAATTTACGCATTCTTGACAACCCCGCCAAACTTACAATATGCATCGTCCCGAACATATGAGGAAATTATCAAAAGGAAAAAGGAATGCGTAAAGAGTACTTATGTGGATCGTTCCAGTGAAGCCGGGAGCTTGTCCGTTAAATTTGAAACTGGAGGATCAAATCGCACGGTCGGGCCGTGTGCGTCCACACGCCCGTGCGCGTCTTTTTTTTTTTCGTTTTTTTTTTTTTTACCCCGAAGTTTGTCGTGGCGTCTCTTGGGTTGCCTCCCACAAAGCGCTAAGTTTTACGTCTTCAGCCACACTTCAAATTTCCAACATCATTGTCGTTGAAACGCGTCAGTTGAAATCCTTGAGCCCTTATATTTTAAACCATCGATCAGTCGAATGGCATTGCTCGGTTTTCTCGGATTAAGTTCAGTATTGCTTGGGAATTTGCCCTTTTGATGTTGGCCTCCCACTGCAGTAGTGATTTGGGCTGCTTGTATCTCCAAAGATTCCAGTCTCGTATTCAACAAAAACGATGTTAGAAACGAAGAATAAAAAAAATAAAAAATTTGAAAAAAGGAAAAAATATTTACAAAAAAAGATGTTTCAATTAAGATCGGACTACTTATTACTATATCTAAGTAGAATTTAATCAATCCCCGGCAACGGCGCCAAAAACTTGTTCACCAAAAAATATTTTGGTTCATACAACTGCAAGTGTACAGTGTAGTTTATAGAATAATGGCAAGCAAGGTCGTATTCATCAAGGATTGATATTCGAAACACTTAGGCTATAATAACATCGTATTCCAATTTTATTGAAGCGGCCGAATATTGAATAATTTTAACTAAAAAATCGAAAATAAAAGGAAAAATAAATAAATTTTCGAACCCCACAATTATTTTCAACATCTATAGGAGCAACCTTAGGCACATTATCTCAACATGCTTCTTCAATATTAAATGCAAATAAAGTTTTAAAAACCAATTCATGCAATTATATGGGTTCAATTCCTAAGTTAGTCTATTTCCTCCCTGGGGCGATAAATAAACAGTTGATTAATAACAATTGTAGGTTTCCCGACTCGTTACAATTATTACTAACTCCCAAAAGATTTATGAATTGAATGACTCCCCATAAACAGTTGTAGATCTCCCAACTCGTTACATCCGTTTATGTCTGAATTCGATTTCCATCTTTGTTAGAACTCATTTCCCGAATTTTGCACTAAAAATATGACATACAAATTATTGGCCAAATAAAAAGCAATTATAAATAAGTACTCGAATTCATAAAATAGAAAGCATGAATTAATTAAGAAAACAAATAATCATATTTAACATAAATTCACAGTTTCGATTATGCCCCTAAGTTCCGAAAGATATGCCAAACATTGATTACAAACTCATAGACAAATTTGAATCAACATTAAGACATCGTTTAAGCATAGACAAGAGTTCTTAGACATAGAAAGAAAATCCCTTCTTGTTAGGATGGATTTTCCTTCCAAACCCTCGAAGCTTTTGTGCTCCTGTAGATGCGAAAGCCTTGTGGTGTTCTTCGCAACCTAGCCTTCTTCGCTCAGAAGATCCTCGATTCTTGTGTTCATGTGTTATTTGATGTGTTGTATTGTGTAATGATGGATGAATTTTCGTGCAAGCCTTGGGTCCCTTTTATGGATGCTTGGAGAGATCACTTGCAGAGTTTGAGTAGGAAAAGGAGACCAATTCAGACACAGTTACATCGCATGACCGTTTCAACCAACACGGTCGGGTCTTGCAATCGGAATTTGATCCCGAAGTCTTCATGAAAATTGTAGCCCTGTCTCTTAGATTTCCATAGCCACTTGAATCACCTCAATATCAATTTTGTAGAGGAAGTTATATCCAAAATACTAAACCCTGTCAGTGGTGGAAACTGTTAGCGCGTTTTGACGTTTTTGAAGGAAATTTCTTTTTGTTTGACCGTCCATGCTTCTTTCTTTCATATCTTTGCTCGTACCTTAGATCTTGACCTATACTTTGGAACGTGATATCGCTTTTTGTAGGTCCCAAGGGGTGTGAGTGTAAGGTTTAGAAGGGGGGGGGTTGAATAAACCTTACAAACTTTTCACTTTTTAAAATTCAGAGTTGACACTGTACAGCTGTGTCCTTGGTGGACATCCAATTTAGTTAATCAGTAGAGTTAGTCACTCAAATGCTGGACTCGATTGAGTTGTTGATAGAATAACTCGGTGATAGATCAATTAGCTCAACTGTGGTTTGTTTATTGGAAAGACTTAACACCCTTAAGTTTGGTTTAGTTATGATTTAGTACTTGGTTTTAGTACTTAGAGATTATCGAGTTGGATAACAAATATGTCGTGAGAATTAAACAAATAAGATGCGGAATTAAAGTCTTTGAAATGTAAATGACACGATAAGTTTTTATAGAGGTTCGAAGATGGGGTAATTCTTCTACTCCTCTCTTCTCCAACTCCCGGAGGAATACACTAAGTATTGATCAAGATATCTGAGTGGTAATGATCCGGATACAAGTCTTGATCACACACATGACTTGATCCTTTGGGACTCGATCGAGATGCCTTGGTCACTCACCGGCTTCTCATCCGACTCGGCTTCTTCACAGGCAGCGCTTTGCTACTGACTCACTTGCTCAAGCTCTTAGGATTTGATCACGAAGCCCTCCAAAAACTCGAGACTGGTTCGACCTTGAACCTTCCTACAATCCTTCGTGGAATGTAGACCCCTTGATTCTTCAAATGTTTCCTCTTCAACTGATTGAAGTTGTCTTTCCTTCACAGGTGAGTGTTGGATTGATTTCCTTCGTAATGTAGACTTGAGGATTGAACTTGAATAACTTAAGAGTAATTTTTGGTTACAGTTCGAATGTTACCTTGAATGTTCGTGGTTCAGAGTGATTTCTCAACCTTTTATAGTGATCTTTCAAAAATTTGCCCGTTGAAGAGATAAGCTTATTTTTGAAAGTCACTTGTGGTCGTTGGCTTGTCTTGTTGCAGTCCTTGGGAATTGCCACTTCCTCGTATGAATTATTCTTGACTTTTCGTAGCCCGACACGGTGTAGTGCTTCCCATTGGTTTATTTCCCTTGCACGCTTCTCGTGATCGAGCACTCAGAAAGGTAGCATGGAGATATTACTTGTTTAAGTAATTCTCTTGATTTACTGTGCAACGGATCTCTTTCAGTTATCTCGACTTGACTGCATTTCCTTGCTTTCCCCAGGTGACTTAGAGTCAGCTTCCAATCATTAAATGACTCTTCTATCACTTCAACTAGAGACTTGACTATCTTGAGTTGACTTGACTGATGCTTTACTCAGCTGCATCTCAGTTGCACCTTCAGTCGAGTTCCCGTCTTCTCTTCTTGCCAAACTCAAATGCCTCGCGGCGAGTCTTCCTACTAGTCTTGATTGTCTTCTTGCATGTTTGGGCATAGCTACTTAACTCACTTGACCAACCCTATTTGTTACAATGCAGTTAACAACTAAATTGGGGTGCCAACTTCCTATTCTAAGTTTTACATGGCATTCATCAAAATCTAAACAATATATTTCCCAACAATTTCCCCCTTTTTGATGATGCCAAAACGTAAAACATTCAAAATGTAAATAGTAAAGATACATACATATAGTGCATTCACAGAGAATGTATGCGTAGAATCAATCCTTTTATTGATCATAACATTCTTGTTCTTTTACACAATCACAAGGTGTATCAAAGCAAACATTTATGTCTACGCAAAAAAAAATAGAGAATTTACAGATTTATTACAGAAGACTTACATAGTATGTATTTACATAGTAAAATACATAAAGGGGTGGACAACAATGCTCCATCTCCTTCGTTGCCTCCTTCTTTCATCTTCTTCAGTTCTGTCATCTTCTCGGTCATCTTCTCTTTTTCTCATCTTCACCGCCTTCTTCTTCTTTTTTCATTTCATATGCCTTCCTGCGACTTCATCTCTTCTTAATCTCTCTTGTCTTTCCTCCCATAGCTGAGTTTGTTTTTTATTTTCTTCTTCGATTCTTTTCACATACTCGGATTGTTTTTAGCCACTTGCGTTGGCTACTTGGTCAAGACCAGCCCAAGAGATCCCTCATTTCTTGCCTGGATCTATGTACTCAATGTTTTTGGGCGGAGGCCTGGTCCAAACCTCTTCCTCCACCACCGCTTCTTTCTCTACCTCTTCTTCTCGGGCGTGTATTGTCTTCGGGATCTTCTTCTTCCCACTGAGTGACCAGCAGAGTGCGATCGCCGTAGTCTCACGCTGTCGTCGCTTCTTCACATAGCGTGAGACCCTTTTCCCAAGACAAGTCCCGTGCTTGAGCCATGGACATGCTTGTGAAGTATCCTTCGATGCGGCGTTTTAAATTCATCAACCGATCTTGGATCGATTCCGCATCTGAGAGATGGCATAAGTGTCTCTGTCTCTTTGGAATGCCTCCATGTTGTTTCAAGATATCCATAACTCGGGCATTCATCCTTCCTTCCACTTCCTCCATCCCCGCTTCAATCTTTCTTTCTTTTTCACCATAGACACAACAGAGTGTTGGAGTGGCGAGTCACTGGAGTTTGTCACTTCGATAATATCACCGTGACAAGACCTTATTGGGGGATTTGTGCAATCATTAGGGTGACATCTCCCGATCCTTCCCCTCAACAGACTTTCCTTTCTTTTCCCTTGAAGCTTCCTCACCGCTTTCCCTTCACAATGCTCCCTCCTCGCCTTCGAGATCTCTTTAGCGCTTTAAGGTATTCCTCTTGTCTGCTGGTCACTCACCGCTGTCGCTTCTTCACATAGCGTGAGACCCTTTTCCCAAGATAAAGTCCCAAGCTTGAGCCATGGACATGCTTGCGAAGTATCCTTCGGATGCGGCGTTTTAAATTCATCAACCGATCTTGGCTCGATTCGGCATATGAGATGGCATAAGTGTCCTCTTCTCTGGAATGCCTCCATGTTGTTTCAAGATATCCATAACTCGGGCATTCATCCTTCCTTCCACTTCCTCCATCCCCGCGCTCAATCGTCTTTTCTCTTTTCACCATGTAGACAACAGAGTGTTGGAGTGGCGAGTCACTGGAGTTTGTTTGCGATAATATCACCGTGACAAGACCTTGTTGGGGGTTTGTGCAATCATTAGGGTGACATCTCCCGATCCTTCCCCCTCAACAGACTTTCATTTCTTTTCCTTGAAGCTTCCTCACTTTTTCTTTCCCTTCACAGATTGCTCCTCCTCGCCTTCGAGATCTCTTTAGCGCTTTAAGGTATTCCTCTTCCCCCTTTTTGGCATCATCAAAGGAGAGAGGAACGCCTGAAACATACTAGCAAGCGTAAAGTCGAGTCTGGCGATAGTCGAGTTCTCGCTCCGAGTCTCGCTGCGGAGTATCTTTGCCTGAAACTTCGAGCGAGTAGCGTTGGATTCGACTTTAAGCAACTTCATCTCGGCCAAGAAGGCTGAATTTTCGATCCATGTTTTCTTCCATACACAAGCTCATTCTTATTTTGCTCACGCAGAGCTTGATCTCAAAATGTGAGATTCATGCAAGTGCTCAATGTGTTCTCTCGGCTTTGTCTTTGCATCGGCATTCTCACTTCGTCCATACCAACGATTTGTTGAACAATGTTCAAAATATCTAGCTTGTTCCACGCGCGCATTGTTATTGTTGTTGCCACCACTCCCGATTCTCGACTATTATACCTCTTAAGTCGCCAGCATAAGGTTGGCATCTCTCGTTATCCAATCTCATGTCCATCGAGGCCTGGTGCCTCTCCATCTATTCAATTTCAAATAATGCTTTGAACACCTCCCGAACTTCAATTTGTTCCCTCTGTGGTAGGCGATGGCCAAGCAAGCGTCAAAATCATAGTCACCGAACGATGGTATCGATGGAATGACAGATCTGTCTGTGGAAGCGCGAGATCTCTTTTTTCGACTCTTCGGGAGGTCGGGTACCTCCGGAGAGAATAGAAAAGATTCTACAAAGGAATCATCACGGGCCACTGGGATTTGTTCAATGATGAGTGGTGCGCGCGAAGTTCCTTGTGGAGTCGAACTGCTGCGCTTGGGGAGCCCGCGCGATGGACTCTGTTGCAAGGTAACCGGGGTTTGTTGTGAAGTTGACCCGCTTGCCGAGCCTCAACTGTCTCAACAGCTTCGCCGGTCTCACCGGTTTTTCCAATTGAGTTGATCGTCCTCGGCCTTATCGGGCGTCATCGGACGATGATGAGATTTCCATGGGTGGCTCATCATCAAAATTGAAAGTTTGACGAGTAGTCTTGAGTTCGAACTTGCTCGTGGTTGGAACATCCTCACCGAGTCTTTTGGATCACCGCGGGGATGACTCGGCTTCATCGTCTTCTTCCGATCCCGAAAAGGTTACATCGGGGTTGTCCTGGGAATCGTGAAGCGCGCTTATCTCTTTTTCGAGATGGATCAATGATAGCAGGAGGGATGTTCTATACTTCAACTTCTTTACCCCGGGAAGTCTCAACCTCCCGTTGGCCTTCATTACCTCCTGCAGTCCCAACTGCAGCGAGGCCTTGGACCTCCCTTTCGACAGTGTCAGCTGTCTTAGGGTCTTCTGTGGTGGCTGTTAGGAATTTTATTGTTTAGATTTTGATGAATGCCATGTAAAACTTAGAATAGAAAGTTGGCACCCCAATTCTTGTTGTAAAATGTATTGTAACAATTAGAGCTGGCCAAGCCGAGTTAAGTCGGCTACGCCCTAACATGCAAGAAGACAACAAGACCGAAGGAAGACCTTGCTTGTGAAATAGTGAATGTGGCAAAGAAGAGTAGACAGAACTCTCTTTGAAAAGCATTGAGATGCGGTGAGTGGAGCATCGGTCAAGTCAACTCAAGAAAAGCCAAGTCTCAAGTTGAAGTGACGAAAAGAGTCATCCATGATTGGAAGTCGACTCTAAGTCACCTGGGAAAGCAAGGAAATGCGGTCAAGTCAAGATAATCGTAAAAGAACCGTTGCCGTAAAATCAAGAGATTTACTTAAACAAGTAATATCTCCATACCACCTTTCTTGGAGTGCTCGAGTCCCTGAAGCGTGCAAAAGGAATGAACCAATGGGAAGCACTACACCGTGTCGAACTCGAAAAGGTGAAAGAACAATTCATACGAGAAATGGCAATTCCAAGGATCGCAAGCCAACGATCGCAAAGTGACTTTCAAAAATAAGCCTATCTCTTCAACGGGCAAATTTTTGAAAAGTTCACTATAAAAGGCCGAGGAGTTTGTTTGAGATAGATGAATGACACACACGTGAGATATACAAGCTTATTAAAAACGAAACATTCTCAATCCTCAAGCCTACATTTCAAGTACATCAATCCAACACTTACCCGTGTGAAGGAAAGAGAACTTCAATCAGTTGAAGAGGAAAATATCGAAAATAAGGGGTCTACATTCCGGGAAGGATTGTAGAAAAGTTCAAGGTTGAACCAAGTCTTAAGCTTTTGGAGGGCTTCGTGATCAAATCCAAAGAGCTTAAGCAAGTGAGTCAGAGTAGCAAGGCAAATGCCCTGTGAAGAAGCCGAGTCGTCGAGAAGCGAAGCCACCGAGTGATCAAGGCGTCTCATCGAGTCCCAAAGGATCAAGTCACCGTTGTGATCAAGACTTGTATCCGGACTGTTACCACTTTGTAAACCGATCATTACCTAGTGGATTCCTCCGGGAGTTGGAGAAGGGAGGAGTAGAAGAATTACCCCATCTTCGAACCTCTATAAAAACTTTCTTATGTGTCATTTACATTTCAAAGATTTAAATTCCTGCACGCACTTTTAATCGCTTATATCTCACGATAAATTTGCTATCCATTTGATAAAATTATAAGTACTAAATCAAGCTCTAAAATCTTGCTTAATCAAACATAAGGGTGTTAAGTCTTCCAATGAAAATAAAACCACAAATTTGAGTTAAATTATAGCCAACAGTGAGTTACTCCATCAACAAATTCAAATGAGTCTCATTGAGAGATTAACTCTCTTGAGTGAATAATTCGATCCCATCAAGGACACAAATGTGTAGAATCAACTCAGAGATTTAAAAGGACTAAATCGAAAATTTGGTAAGGTTTATTCAACCCCCTTCTAAACCTTACACTTACACCCCCCCTTGGGACCTACAAGTGGTATCGGAGCGGTTGGTTCATTGAACCCTCCGCACTAGTTCTTGAACTAGATCTCCAAACTTTTCAAAGTCTGCTTTAGTACTTAAATTTTCAAAACTCTTTCTATCATTAAAAGTCATTATCATGGAAGCAAATTTGACACGCATCCCTATGTTCACTATTGAAGAATTTGATGATTGGAAAATTCGTATGCGAGCTCATCTATTAGCATTACATGATGAGATGTGGATAGTGATAGAAGATGGGCCTCTACAAATATTAAAGGTGAACACAGTTATGCGAAGAGTTGCAAATGAAGGAGAAGAAGATCTTTGCTCCCGGACGATCATGGTTGAAAAACCAAGAACTGAATGGACAAATGATGACAGAAAAAGATACAATCTGGACAATGTAGCCAAGGACATCCTTTACAAAACCTTGACAAAGCCATGTTCAATAAAGTCAAATCTTGCAAAACAAATAAGGAAATGGGACAAGTTGACATTGATTTGTGAAGGCTCGAGCAAATCAAAGAAAACAAATTATCGGTGGTCATACAAAAAGATTTGAAAACTTCAAAATGATCTCGGGAGAAAACCTGGATCAACTGGATGCTCGGTTTACTGAAATCACAAATGAGTCATCTACACTTGGAAATGAATATACACGAAGGAAATGTGTATGAAGATCCTAAAAAGTCTTCCACCAATGGGAAATGAAGGTCATGGCACCGAGACATTCCATGGACCTATCAAAGACATCCAACCATGAACTATTCTCGGACCTCAAAGCCTACGAGTTTGAGTTTGAGAAGAAGAAAAGAGACCAGGAAGAGACAATTTGTACCCAAAACAATTGCTCTAATTGTTAAAGATGGGAAGAGAGCCGAGGTTAAAGAAGTCATTGACCCGAAAAGAAATAGCCCCGATGGTTAAAAGATTCAACAAGTTCTTTAATAAGAACTACAAGAAAGGAAAGGGTGAATCTTCCGAAAGACACTCGGCTCCCTCCAAATCAAGGGAAGACAGGCCAACCAAGAGAACAAATCGTCAAAAAGTTGAGTATCAAAGGGTGACAACTCAAGAATGGAAAGAGTGATCAAAAGGCTGAATATCTATGTTGGAATCAGACAACCAGGTCACTATGCCATTGATCTCATATCCTGTAGTCAACAAATACAGAGATGAAGAAGAAAGAAAGGTCTTGAGAGAAAGAAGACAAGAAAAGAAAAAGGCAATGATAGGCTGCAGAGATCTGGCGAGACAAAGTCAAGAGAAATGACCGATTGAGAGCAAAGTGAAGTGACTACTCAAGTGACTCAAAGAAGAAGCCCTGATCCGCTTGATGGCCAAAGAACAAGATCAAGAAGATGAGGTACAATCTAACTCAACAAGCTTAGACACTAGTGATAGTGATCATGACACACACACTTCATCACCTCTTGATCTTTATGATTCATTAGGCAAAATGATGAAAGATTTTGAACACATTAAATCCTCACACACACTATTGAATGAGGAAAACACTACTCAAAAGTCAAAACTCAAAGTCGACTAAGGAGCCGAGTACTCTAAGTCAAATAGTCATTGAAAATGAAAGTTTAAAAATTGAAAATGCTAAATTAGTAAAGCGAGAAATTGATGCTATAGAAAAGAGGGAGAATGACCTCAAGAATGTTATTGCCTCATTCACTAAGGCATCTAAATCATTGGATGATCTTATTATGAGTCAAAGAGAATGTGGAGACAAGACAGGCTTAGGATTTAATTCCTCTGTGCCATGTCAAACCTCAAGAGTAATTTTGGAAAAAGGATCTTCAAGTCATGAAGAGTCCGAAAAATCCAAAACTCTAAATGTTGCACACACATTCACTTCAAAGCACAATACTAAGCAAACTGGTCTTGGTTACAAAGGAAAAGGAAAACACCGATTGAGTGTCTTTGAAAGGACAAGCGAGAAGAGATTCAAATGAGTCCCTCGGCGGACTCCAAATAGAAAATACTCTGTAAAGAAGAAGCGAGCTACCAAAAATCCCAGAAAACTCATAAAAAAATACATATGATGGGAATGGTAGAAAATATCCAAGCCAAGTGATTGGAATAATGTGAACTATCGGCCATACTTATGGAATATAAGCCCGGATGGCAAAGGCCTAGAACTCAAGAAAGGCCATTCCAAAAGTATAAGAGCTTTCATCAACACATATGCACCTAGGCACTACACGCAAAAAACACCACAATTACCCAAGGAAGGCAATTGCTAAAACACATATGCAGCAGCATACGAACAAAAGAGACAATTTGTATGAACCTAGAATCCCCAAGCAATTTGCCAGGATTAATTATGATTATGGCACTCGATAGATGGCAACCCCTTAGAGTCAAATCATTTGGCTATAGGTTGGTTGGATCATCTTACAATTCTAACCCCTCGGGACCCGCATAAGTATGGGTACCTAAAACTTAATTTCCTTGATTGCGGGTTCAAGGAACAAATGAGTGCCAAGGAACCTGGTACATGGATAGTGGTCATTTCCCGGACATATGACAGAAATAAGAGAAATCTGTCAAAATTCAAGGAAGTCAAAGGAGCAAAAGTCATATTTGGAGGAAATGAAGCTCCTGGTGAAATAAGAGGCATTGGATCCATCAAGAGGAATGGATTAGAAATCACGAGATGTTGCATATGTTGAAGGACTCAACTTCAACTTACTCGAGTATCGATCGGCTCTGTGACAAGGGCTACAATGTTGGATTTAACATGGGTATTTGCCAAATCAAAGATATTAAATCAAATGAAGTGGTATTGCAAGGATGTAGACAAAAAATATGTATGTAGTGGATTGGTCAATCGCAACACCCAAAGACATGTCTACTAGCAAAAAGTACAAATTGAATCAAGTTGGGTGTGGGCACAAAAAGCCGAGTCACCTAAATTTCAAAACAATTAACAAGGGGCAAGAAGTCATCTTGTAGAAGGACTTCCGGACTCAATATACAAGAAGGAGAGTCTATGTGATGCATGTCGGAAGGAAAACAAATCAAGTCGTCATTCAAAGAAAAGACATGCCCATCCTCAACAAGAATATTGCATCCGCTTCATATGGATCTATTTGGCCCAAAGTGGAACCAAAAATAAGTGGAAAGAAATACACCTTGGTGGTAGTAGATGACTACTCAAGATATACATGGACAATATTCATGTGTAAGAAGAAAGAAACTCTACAAAAACTACCACAAATGATGAAAAGGATTCAAAATGAGAAGAGTCAAACCATTATCAAAATAAGATCGGATAGAGGAACCGAGTTTGTCAATGGAATAATAACTCGATATTGTATTGAGAATGGTATTGGTCATGAACTATCGGCAGCAAGGACTCCACAAAGAGAATGGAGTTGCGAAAAGAAGAAACGAGAACTCTCAAAGAAGCGGCAAAGGACCATGTTAGTCAAGCAGGTTACCAAAAAGATTTTGGGAAGCAATCAACACAACTTGCTACACCCAAAACAGATGTATGATAAAAGGCAAAATGACAAAGACTCCCTATGAGATCGGGTGGAAGAAAACCAAATGTTTCATATTTGAGAATATTTGGATGTAAATGCTTCATTCACAACAATGGCAAAGACAACCTAAAGGCTTTTGATGCTAAAGGCGATGAAGGTATCTTCTTAGGATACTCAAAAAGCAAAGCCTGAGAATACTCAACAAAAGAACTATGGTTACGAAGAATCCATTCATGTAGTATTCAATGAGCAAAATGTAAATGGAGAAGACATTGAAGAGTCACCGTGATAAGTGAATCATTCAACCATACTGAAGAGTCCCTATCTTGAAGTCAAGCCGAATTATCAATTCGAAGAGAAGATGAGATAGTGAATCTCAAAAACAATGGAAAATTTGCAACTAAGTGATTACGAGAGAGTCGACCCACGGCAAAAGAACACAAATGCAAGTCGATCAAATCCAGCTAACTTACTCCAACCTCGATGTAAGATGGCCGAGAGACCATCCACCGAACTTGTCATTGGAGATATAAGAGAAGGTGTCAAGAAAGATCCAAACTCAACAAGAAGCTATGTTCACATGCTTCATCTCGCAAATAGAGCCAAAAGATGTGTCACAAGCATTGGATGACACACATTGGATTCAAGCTATGCAAGAAGAGTCAATCGGTTTGAAAGGAATAAAGTGTGGGAATTAGTGCAAAGACCCATGCATCAAAATGTTATTGGCACCAAATGGGTATTTAGAAATAAAATGAACGAGGAAGGCTCGTGGTAAGAAACAAAGCAAGATTGGTAGCCAAAGGATATTGCCAAGAAGAAGGGATAGATTTTGATGAAACATTTGCTCTGTAGCAAGATTGGAAGCTATAAGGATGTTTCTTGCCTATGCGACTCACAAGAATTTCATTGTATATCAAATGGATGTAAAAAGTGCATTCCTAAATGGTTTATTGGAAGAAGAAGTGTATGTTGAACAACCTCCGTGGATTTGAGCGAGAAGACTCTTGGAGACAAGGTATACAAACTCAAGAAAGCCTGTCACGGATTGAAACAGGCACCCGAGCATGGTATGATACCCTGTCACAATTCCTAATCGAAAATGGATTCACTAAAGGAAAAGTAGATAGAACACTTTTCGTAATTCAAGACAAGAAGAGTATCTTGCTTGTTCAAATATATGTGGATGACATCATTTTTGGATCCACTAACAAAGAGTCATGTGTGAAAAATTTTCAAACCTCATGCAAAGTAAATTTGAAATGAGCATGATGGGAGAGCCGACATTCTTCCTTGGACTTCAAGTGAAACATGAAGGATGGAACCTTCATAAGTCAAACAAAATACACCGTAGATTTAATGAAGAAGTTTGGTATGGAGGAGAAGTCTTCTCGTAAAAATACCAATGAACACATCACAAAATGGACATGGATGCGGATGGCAAGCCTCAGTAGATCAAACAAGATGCAGAGCACTTATTGGATCATTGCTCTATCTCACGGCTAGCGGGCCGGACATCACTTTTCTTTGTAGGTGTATGTGCAAGATTTCAATCTGCTCCAAAAGAGAGCCATATGACAAAGAAATAAGAGAATACTTGAGATACTTGAAAGGAAGCCAAGTAGGGCCTATGGTATCCAAAGGAAGGTGGATTCAAGCTAATTGGCTATTCGATTCTCGACTATCTTTGGATGCAGAGTGGACAGAAGAGCACTTCGTGCACATGTCAAATGCTAGGAAACAGACTAATTTCTGGTTTAGCAAGAAGCAAAACTCAATAGCCACCTCTACACTGGTGCGCGAGAATACATAGTCTCAAAAAGTTGTGCCCAAGTCCTATGGATGAGACAAAGAATGAGAGATTATGAAGTTGAAGAAAAAGAAATTCCAATCATGTGTGATAACACAAGTGCAATTGCAATCACTCAAAATCCCGTGTTGCACTCAAGAACAAAACATATTGATGTCGATATCACTTCATAAGAGATCATGTTGAAAAGAAAGACATCATCCTGGAATATATTTCAACCGATAAACAACTAGCCGACATCTTCACAAAACCATTATGTGAGTCAAGATTTGAAGAACTCAAGCATGAGTTGGGGCTAATTGAGCCGAACCGACACTCGGACAAATCAAAGAAGAGAAATGGAACAGAAAAGGGGAGAAAAAGAGCGAAAACAAAATCACCAAGAATCAAATCAGACGGAAAGAAACACTACACCGTCGGTGATAGCCGAGTCGCTAAGAGAACTATGAGAAGTAGAGTTAAATCGGCTAAGAGATAAGTCAATGACTTATGAGCAAAGTGACAAAAAACGCAGTCGTTTTGACTAAGCGGGAATGTTTTAAGGAACACGTCAGCATAATGATGATGTGTACAGACATAAAGCTGCACACCAAGCTTATGATTGGATATAAATGCTGCCGCATTAAATACGAGACATGAAATGCTCAATTGGCGTGCGAAATCCAAGCCGTTGATTTCGATCACAATTCAAAAACCGCCTGCACGTCCTTTCATAAACCATATTTAAACCATTTTCGTCCGTTTCTCTCTCACACTTCTAAAACTGTTCATCTCTTTCTCTCAAAAGGCAAAGGCAAAATACTCTCGAAACCCTATCAACCTTCAAATCAATTTCTGAGTTTTCCTTGATACAATCCTGAGAAATGGCACCAACTTATGACTTTACCAAGTTAGGAAAGCAAATCCACACTGGTTCGACGGTGGATTTTGGTGGTGAAACAGGGGTCCGATGACACCCTAGTGAAGAAAATCGCTGAGAAGTTGGAAACGTCCGGACTAAAACCGTTTCTAACGCTAGAATATCCGATGACCTATGTGGAGGAGGTCGCACAATTCTACGTGAATGCTGAGATTCACGATGAAGGAATCAAGTCATCTGTTCATGGGAAGCGGTGACTATCACCGCCAAGAGATTTGGTGAATATTGCTCACTACCACCAGAAGGAGCATCCGAGATTAAAGAGGCCGATGTAAACTTGGGTGACGCATGGAAAGAAATAGCCAAGTCCGACTTTGCTTTGATAAAATAATATACACAAAAACAAGAGAAGAGATCACAAGGAGGATTATCACAAATTGTTGGACATAGTTGCCAAATGTATCGACATCAAATTTGGCGCTTTGACCAATCACAAAGGCAAAGCCGATTGTAATGGCTGCAATCATCGAAGAAAAGAAGATAAACCGGCCGAGTTTGTCTCACAGCAGACTCTGCCCGAACGTGGGAACAAGTCCTTCAAAGAAGATGGCACATTTGGAGGATCCCAGGATATGGCCTAGTAATCGGCCGGCTATTGGAGGTGAAAGGAGTCCTCTTAGACATGGGAAGGCTTTCCATGTTAACAAGAGGATGTTCGAGCTAACCTCTCGGCACTCGAAGCGAGCTTACGCCAAGAGAGGCGACACACCGAGGGGGAATCACGGTGACCCCGAAGATACACTGATTGTTTCCTCTCCACCAAGAAGAAAGCGCCCTGCAATGCCAAGAAGATCTTTCCCCCTGCAAAGAAAGAAAAAACCAAACATGCTCCCCCCCCGCAGCGAGTCACTGCCACCGCCCAAAGAACCGTGTCTCTCCCCGCCCTGCTGCGGCGCGGTCGAGAAGGACTCACAAATACCTTCTCCGATCGTCAAAAGGAGGAGAATCGACAAGCCAAGACGGCGGCTCCTCGAAAACAAACACCAAGACGCCCCCCACCCGCCAAGACTCGAGAGGACACCGTCTCAACCAAATCCCTCCGTACAAACTAGAGACGAAGAAGACTTGTCAAGCGGTCAAGCAGGAGAAACCAAATAAGTCGATTACTCGGCTAGCACAAATACCGAGACTACCGGAGAAGTAGAGTCTCCGGATGTAGTTGATGAAACAACCAAGTCTGTTGAAGGCGATCAGCGAGAGAGGCAACTCAAGACACAAACAGGTCAGGTCACACAAAATGAAGCACAAGAAGAACTGCCGCGGAGCGGATAGTGATGTAATGATCCTATCTCCACCTTACCAAGACATCCAAAATCGTCAGTGAGTGGAGGAAATGGAAGTTGAGCAAGTCAAGGAACAATTCCAACGACTGAGTTCATAGAAGAAGAAGAGGAATCGCTAAATTTCCTTGGATTAACTCTTGTGCTCCCTCCGGATGAAGACAATCGCTCGCATAGAAATTCTCCGCAGATCTACAAGGACAAGGAGAGAAAAAACAAGTCAAAGAAAGCAAGCACGTGAAAAGGCAAGCATCGCCTATCTCCCGCACCCGAAACACACACCCCTCTCCTTGATGTCTTCTCTGCGGTGACGAGGAACCGGAGAACTGCCGCCGCCCGTAAAGAGTTGCAAATGCAAAGCAAGCATTGCACGAATCAAGAATCCTTCACGAGCAAAGATTAATGGAGGGACCAGAGAGTCCTCGAACACACCGAAATCGATCCAATGGGAGTGGTTCAAAGAATAGCCATTGTTGTTGCCGCTACCACTTCCCACTCACTCGAAGAAGAAGGCAATAAGGAGATGGCGATGAAAAACCGGGATAGTGGGGACCCCGGTCGAGCCAACCCCTATTGAAGGTGTGCTACCACCCCCCAACGGCCGAGCAATCAATCGAAACAAGGGAGCTTGAGACGAGTGACCCCATTCCAAGTCACTCACCGGTGCGCCACCGGGGGGAAACTCCCTCACGCGCTGCGGCAAGGTCGGAGGATGCTGCGCAGATGACTCCACAAAGAATGCGAGGAGGCGAAGTAGAGAAAATTCAAACGCAAGAAGAACAAAGAAGTTGCCATCAACGAAGCTCGAGGCGATTGAGACTGTCTCGGTGAGGTGCCAACCGCTCAAGGCTAATGAATGACGCTGCGATGCGGTCGAGGCACGAGAAGGAACAACCCCGGGAGTTAACACTGGGCGATGAAAGTGCAATCCATGGGGTTGAGACTCCAATGGATGCCATCAGAAGACCCTAAGACAGTGACACTCGTCGAAAGGGAGGACCAAGCCTCGCAGCAAGAGAGACTCGGAGGAGGAAATGAAGGCCCACGGGAGGTTGAGACTTCCCGGGGTAAAGCAAATGAAGTAGAGAACATCTCTCCTGGTATCATCGACCCATATGAGAAGGAGATCGCGCACTTCATGATTCCCAGGACAACCCCGATGTCACTTTTCCGGGATCGGAAGGCGAAGAAGAAGGCGAGTCATCCCCATGACAAATCCAAAAGACTCACCAAGGAAGTTCCAAGCACGAGCAAGTCGATCCCAAGACTACTCGTCAAACCTTTAACTTTGATGATGAGCCACCAATGGAAATCTCATCATCGTCCGATGACGCTCGATAAGGCCGAGGACCGCTCATCGAAATGGAGAAATCACCGAGACCAACGAAGGCATTAAGACACCGAGGCTCGGCAAGCAGGGTCTACATCACAACAACCCAGTGAACAAGAGACCACCGCTCGGGCTCCTCAAGGCTGCAGCGGGATCGATTCCCAAAAGAACTTCACGCGCACCGCTCATCATCGAACAGATCCTGGGCGGTTGGCGGTGATGAATCTTTTGTAGAATCTTTCCCTTTCTCACTGGAGATACGAAACTCCACGAAGAGTCGAAAAAAAGCGAACAAGCACGCTATTACAAACCAGCTCCTGTTCTTCCATCGACACCATTGTTCCAAATGATTATGATTTCGATCTTTGTATGGCCATCACCGCAATGAAAGAATCACCAAGTTCGAGAAGTGTTCAAGGCACTCGTTTCTTTGAGGTTGAAAGGATGGAGAGGCATCGAGCCTCTTTGGACATGCGACCGACAACAGATGCCACCCTTACAAATGATTTAAGAGGCATAACATTCGGATAAGGGAATGGTGGCAACAAAGAAAGAAACAATGCGTGTGGAACAGGTGAGATACTTGACAATTATTCAACAAGTCTGGTGTGGTGTGGAGAGTCGAAAATGCTTGATGCAAAGACGAAGGCGAGAGAACACATTGACCATATGCATGAAGCTCACACCGCCGAGATCAAGGCTGCTGCGTGAGCAAAATACAAATGATCTACAGCGTTTGGAAGAACACATGACAAGAAAATTCAGCCTTCTCATGGCCGAGATGAAGCGATTTCAGAGAATCCAACGCTACTCGACCTGAATTCCGTCTTTGCATACAACGCAGCGGCAGACTTGAAGCGAACTCAACCATCGAGACTTCGACTTCATGCTTGCCAAAGATGTTCCCAGGGGTTCCTCTATCCTTTGATTATGCCAAAAAGGGGAAGAGGAATACCTTAAAGCAAAAAATCAAGCCGAAAAGAAAGGAGCAAATGAGAAGGGAAAATCACCGAGGAAGTCTTGAAACGAAAGAAAGGAAAGCATGTTGAGGGGAAGGATCAACAGATGTGACATTGATGATTGCACAAACCCCCAACAAGGTCCTCACACGGTGACATTATAAGCGAAAACTCCTCAGTGACTCGCCACTCCAACACTGCTTTGTATCTATGGTTTGAAAAGAAAAATCAATTGAAGCGGGGATGAAGGAAGTGGAAGGAAGAATGGATGCCAGGGTGATGAACATCTTGAAAGAACACGGAGGCATTCCAAGAGACAGAGACACCTATGCCATCTCGGATGTCGGGACAGAGCCACGATCGGTCGATGAATTTAAAACGCTCGAGTCCGAGGGATACTTTGCAAATATGTCTATGGCTCAAGCTTGGGACTGTCTTGGGAAAAGGGTCTCACATTATGTGAAGAAGTGCGACAGTGACAGACAACCTGATCACTCTGCTGGTCACTCCGCCGGTCACTCACTGAAAGAAGAAGACCCCAGATTCAAGATACGCCCGGTAGAGGAAGAAGCGATGAGTGGAGGAAGAAGCTTGGACCTAGGACTCGCCCAAGAATATTGAATACGTAGATCCAGTGAAGAAAGGAGGGATCTATTTTTGGAAACTTGACCAAGTGGCAAATTTGAAAGTGGCTAAAAATAACGCCGAGTATGCAAAAAGAATAGAAGAAGAAAACAAGAGACAAACTCAGCTATGGCGGGAGAGACAGAAAGAATAAGAAAAGATGAAGCTGCCAGAAAGCATATGAGAAGAAAAAGAAGGCGGTGACGAGAAAAAAGAGAAGAAGAGAAGAAGATCTTTGAACAAGATGAAAGAAGGAGACAGCGAAGGAGATGAAGTGTTGCTGTCCAACCCTTCGTGTATTTTATTATGTAAATACATACAATGTAAGTCTTCTGTAATAAAGGTATAAATTCTTTATTTTTTTGTGAAGACAAATATGTGCTCTGATACACCTTGTAAACAGTTGTGTAAAAGAACAGGAATGATATGATCAATAAATAGATCTATTCTGCACATACATTCTATGTCAATACACTATCTGTATGTATCTTTGTTGTTTGCATTTTTGAATGATTTAAGTTTTGGCATCATCAAAAAGGGGGAAATTGTTAGGAATTTTATTGTTTAGATTTTGATGAATGCCATGTAAAACTTAGAATAGAAAGTTGGCACCCCAATTCTTCTTTGAAATGTATTGTAACAATTAGAGTGGCCAAGCCGAGTTAAGTCGCCTACGCCCTAACATGCAAGAAGACAAACCAAGACCGGAAGGAAGACCTTCTGAAACAAATTAATGTGGCAAAGAAGAGTAGACAGAACTCTCTTTGAAAAAGCAAAACAGAGATGCAACGAGTGGAGCATCGATCAAGTCAACTCAAGAAAAGCCAAGTCTCAAGTTGAAGTGTGACAAGAGTCATCCATGATTGGAAGTCGACTCTAAGTCACCTGGGGGAAAGCAAGGAAATGCGGTCAAGTCAAGATAATCGTAAAAGAACCGTTGCCGAAAATCAAGAGATTTACTTAAACAAGTAATATCTCCATACCACCTTTCTTGGAGTGCTCGGTCCCTGAGCGTGCAAAATGGAATGAACCAATGGGAAGCACTACACCGTGTCGAACTCGAAAAGGTGAAAGAACAATTCATACGAGGAAATGGCAATTCCAAGGATCGCAAGCCAACGATTGCAAAGTGACTTTCAAAAATAAGCCTATCTCTTCAACGGGCAAATTTTTGAAAAGTTCACTATAAAAGGCTGAGGAGTTTGTTTGAGATAGATGAATGACACACACGTGAGATATACAAGCTTATTAAAATCAAACATTCTCAATCCTCAAGCCTACATTTCAAGTACATCAATCCAACACTTACTTGTGAAGGAAAGAGAACTTCAATCGCTTGAAGAGGAAAATACTGAAAACAAGGGGTCTACATTCCAGGAAGGATTGTAGAAAAGTTCAAGGTTGAACCAAGTCTTAAGCTTTTGGAGGGCTTCGTGATCAAATCCAAAGAGCTTAAGCAAGTGAGTGAGTAGCAAGACAAAGCAACCGCCTGTGAAGAAGCCGAGTCGTCGAGAAGCCAAGCCAACCGAGTGATCAAGGCGTCTCGCATCGAGTCCCAAAGGATCAAGTCGGCCATTGTGATCAAGACTTGTATCCGGACTTACCACTTTGTAAACCGATCATTACCTAGTGGATTCCTCCAGAGTTGGAGAAGAGAGGAGTAGAAGAATTACCCCATCTTCGAACCTCTATAAAAACTTTCTTGTGTCATTTACATTTCAAAGATTTAAATTCCTGCACTTTTAATCGCTTATATCTGTGATAAATTTGCTATCCATTTGATAAAATTATAAGTACTAAATCAAGCTCTAAAATCTTGCTTAATCAAACATAAGGGTGTTAAGTCTTCCAATGAAAATAAAACCACAAATGAGTTAAATTATAGCCAACAAGTTACTCCATCAATGTTCGGTGAGTCATTGAGAGATTAACTCTACTTGAGTGAATAATTCGATCGTCCATCAAGGACACAAATGTAGAATCAACTCAGAGATTTAAAAGGACTAAATCGAAAATTTGGTAAGGTTTATTCAACCCCCTTCTAAACCTTACACTTACACCCCTTGGGACCTACAAGAAGCATCCAAAGTGGAGTCTCAACCCCATGTATTGCACTTTCATCGCCTGCAGTGTTAACTCCCGTGGTTGTTCCTTCATGTGCCTCGATCGCATCGCGTCGTCATTAGCCTTCGTAGCGATTGGCACCTCACCGAGACAGTCTCAATCTGTCCGAGCTTCGTTGATGGCAACTTTCTGTGTATTTTGTGTTTGTACTTTCTCCACTTCGCCTCCTAGATTCGTTGTGGAGTCATCTGCAGATCCTCCGACCTTGCTGCAGGTGGAGGGAGTTTCCCCCTCGGTGGCGCACCCGGTGAGTGACTTGGAATGGGGTCACTCGTCTCCAAACTCCCGGCTGTTTCTCTGAGTGTTCACCGTTGGGGGGTGGTAAGACACCTTCATTAGGGGTTGGCTCGACCGGGGTCCCCACTAACCTAGTTTCATCGCCAATTCCTTAATTCCTTCTTCCGAGTGAGTGGGAAGTGGTGGCAAAGAACAATCGTGGGCAATATCTCGCACCACTCCCATTGGGTCCAACTCACCGTGTTTTGGAGGACTCTCCTGGTCCCTCCATCATTCTTTTCTCATGAAGAATTGCGATTCGTGCATTGCTTGCTGCATTTGCAACTCTTCTCGTGGCGGCGGGGTCCGTCCGATCCTCATCACTATCGATAAGACGTCAAGGAGATGATGTGTGTGTTATGTGGTGCGGTGATAGGGCATATCTTTGGCCTTCTCACGTGCCTCGCCTTCCTCCGCCTGTCTCTCCTTCTCCTTGTCCTTGAAGATCCGCAAGATATCTCGTGCGCTTTCTTCATCCAATGCTTGGACCACAAAGGTCACTCCAAGAAAGTTCATCGCTTCCTCTTCTTCTTCGATAAACTCAGCCGTTGGAACTGTTCCTGGATCGACTCAATTTCCACTTCCTCCACTCTCGCAGACGATTTTGGATGTCCGGATAAAGTGGGGATAGGATCATCACATCATCATCTCTTTCGGCTTCTTCTTGTGTCTCGATTGTTCGAACTACAAATGGTCTTTATTTTTGCCTCTGCCTGACGCGCTTGACAGACTTGGTTGTTTCATCAATAATATCCGAGACTCTATTTCTCCAAAGAATCTCCTAGATCTCTGTTTTGGTGAGTGGCTAACTCAAATTCGGTTTTTCAAGTTCGATTGCTTGATGATTCTTCTTCGTCTCTTAGTTTGTACTGAGGGATTTCTGTTCGGAGAGAGTGTCTTCGAGTCCTGGGTGGCGGGGGCCGTCTTTGGTGTTTTCTTCGAGGAGCAGCCGTCTTGGCTTATCGCTTCTCCTCTTTTTGACGATCGGAGAAGGTATTTGAGGTTCCTTCTCGGCCTAACTTTGGGGCGGAGACACGGCTGCGGGCAAAGCGACGACTACAGTAGGGGGGGAGCGATTTGTTTTTCTTAGTCTGCGGGGGCAATAGCTTCTCTTAGCAAAAGCAGGGCGCTTTTCTTCTTTTTGGTGGAGAGGAAACAACTATATCTTCGGGGTTAGCCGATTCCCCCTCACTTGTATCGCCTCTCTCTTGGCGTGAGCTCTCTTCATGTGCGCCGAGAGGTTTGATCTCGAACATCCTCTTGTTTACATGGAACGCCTTTCCATGTCGAAGAGGACTCCTTTCACCTCCATCACCGCCAATCACTGGCCATATCCCGGGATCCTCCAAATGCACCATTCTCCTTGAAGGATTTGTTCCCTACATTCTCGCAGAGTCTGCTTGTAGACAAACTCAGCCAGTTTACTTGCTTTTCTTCAATGATCGCAGCCATTACAATCGTTTTGCTTTAGACAATTGGTCAAAGCCGCCAAATTTGATGTCTATGCATTTGGAAACTATGTCTAACAGTTTTGTGGTAGTCCTCCTTCAAAGACCCCTTTTTGTCATAGACTATCTTTTCAAAGATAATCGGCCTTTGGCTACTTCCTTCCAAGCAAAGCAGGCCAAGTCTACGTCGCTTCATTGATTTTTGGTGCTCCTTCCGCCGTAGTGAGCGGTGTTCCGCCGCATCCTTGGCGAGAGATGATGAACTCCTTCCCGTGAACAGGATTTGATCCCCTCATCGTGAATCTCGGCGTTCACGTAGAACTCGTGCGACCTCTTCCACATAGGTCATCGAGAACTCCATCGTCGAAAATGGTTTTAGCCCGACGTTTGAGCTTTTCATTATTTTCTTTATGAGGGCGTCATCGGACCCTGTTTGACCATTCCTTCAAATCCACAAGAGACCCGTGTGGATTTGCTTCCCTAGCTTGACGAAATCATAAGTTGATGCCATTTTTCAGTATTTCATGAAAAGAAACTTAGAAGTTGATTTGAATATTGATAGGGTTTTAAGAGAGTTTTGCCTTTGCTTCTGAGATAGAAATGAACCGTTTTGGTAATATGTGAGAAAACAGACGAAAATGGTTTAAGTATGGTTTCTGAAAGGACATGCGGGTGGTTTTTGAAATGTGATCGAAATCAACGGCTTGGATTTTGCACGCCGATTAGCATTTAATGTCTTGAATTTAATGCGGCAACATTTATATCCAATCATAAGCTTGGTATGCAGCTTTTTGTCTGTACACATCATCATTATGCTGACGTCATTCTTAAAAACATTCCCGCTTAGCAAAAACGATCGCGTTTTTATCACTTTGCTCATAAATGACTCGGCTTATCCTTAGCGATTTAACTCTTCTCGTCACGATTCTCTCGGTGACTCAAATTCGTCACTAATTCAAGATAGTAGTTTCTTTCCGACATGGTGATTCATTTAGGCGATTTTGAGAATTCATCCTTTTTCTCTTTTTGTGATTCATTTCTTTTTTTGAGTCTTCCGAGTGTCACTCACCAATTAACCCTAACTCATGCTTGAGTTCTTCAAATCTTGACTCACATAATGGTTTTGTGAATATGTCACCAATTGTTTATCGGTTGAGATATATTCCAAGATGATGTCCTTCTTTTCAACATGATCTCTTATGAAGTGATATCGACATCGATATGCTTTGTTCTTGAGTGCAACACAAGATTCTCGAGTGATTGCAATTGCATTTGTGTTATCACACCCGATTGGAATTTCCTTTTCTTCAACTTCATAGTCTCTCTCACTTTGTCTCATCCATAGGATTTGGGCACAACAAATGCTATGCAGCCTATGTATTCTCGTCACCGTAGAGGTGGCTATTGAATTTTGCTTTTTGCTAAACCAGAAATTAGCCTATTTCCAAGCATTTGACATGTGCCTGAAGTGCTCTTCCTGTCAACTCTCGCATCCAACATAGTCGAGTCCGAATAGCCAATTAGCTTGAATCCACATTCCTTTGGATACCATAAGCCAACTTCTTGGCTTCCTTTCAAATATCTCAAAATCCTCTTAGCTGCATCATATGGCTCTCTTTTGGAGCAGATTGAAATCTCGCACATACACCTACAACAAAGGTGATGTCCGCCCGCTTGCTTTGTGAGATAAAGCAATGATCCAATAAGTGCCCTCAGTATCTTGTTTGATCTACAGTGCTTGCCATCTGCATCCATGTCCATTTTGATTGATGTATTCATTGGTATTTTCACGAAGACTTCTCCTCCATACCAAATTTCTTCATTAAATCTCTAGTGTATTTTGTTTGACTTACGAAGGTTCCATCCTTCACTTGTTTTACTTGGAGTCCAAGAAAGAATGTCACTCTCCCCATCATGCTCATTTCAAATTTGCTTTGCATGAGGTTTGAAAATTTTTCACATAGCTCTTTGTTTGTGGATCCAAAAATGATGTCATCCACATATATTTGAACAAGCAAGATGCTCTTCTTGTCTTGAATTCAAAGTGTTCTATCTACTTTTCCTTTTGTGAATCCATTCTCGCTTAGGAATTGTGACAAAGTATCATACCATGCTCTGGTGCCTGTTTCAATCCATACAGAGCTTTCTTGAGTTTGTATACCTTATCTCCAAGAGTCTTCTGCTCAAATCCTGGAGGTTGTTCAACATACGCTTCTTCTTCCAATAAACCATTTAGGAATGCACTTTTTACATCCATCTGATATACAATAAAATTCTTGTGAGCTTCATAGGCAAGAAACATCCTTATAACTTCCAATCTTGCTATAGGAGCAAATGTTTCATCAAAATCTATTCCTTCTTCTTGGCAATATCCTTTGGCTACTAGTCTTGCTTTGTTTCTTACCACATAACCCTCCTCGTTCATCTTGTTTCTGAACACCCATTTAGTATCAATAACATTTTGATGGGTGGGTCTTTGAACTAATTCCCATACTTTATTTCTTTCAAACTGATTCAGCTCTTCTTGTATAGCTTGAATCCAATGTGTGTCATCCAATGCTTGTAACACATCTTTAGGCTCTATTTGTGAGATAAAACATGTGAACATAGCTTCTTGTTGAGTTCTGGATCTTGTTTTGACACCTTCTCTTATATCTCCAAAGTGACAAGTTCGGTGGATGGTCTTTCACCATCTTACATCAAAGTTGAAGTAAGTTAGCTCGATTCATCGCCTAGCAAACCGTGTGTTGCTTTGATCACTCTCTCGCAATCACTTAGCCGCAAATTTTCCAAAGATTTTATGAGACTCGGCTATCTCATCTTCATCCGAGTTTATAATTCCAAATTGACTTGAAAGATAGGGACTTTTCTCGTATGGTTGGATGATTTAGCTTATCACCGACTCTTCAATGTCTTCTCCATTTACATTTGGCTCATCGAATACCACATGAATGGAGTCCTCTGCAACCATAGTCCTTTTGTTGAGTACTCTGTGAGGCTTTGCTTTCACCGAGTATCCCAAGAAGATACCTTCATCGCCTTTAGCATCGAAAGCTTTAGATTGTCTTTGCCATTGTTATGGATGAAGCATTTACATCCAAATATTCTAAAATATGCAACATTTGGTTTTCTCCCCGTCCAAATCTCATAGGAGTCTTTGTCGACCGTCCTTTATCATACATCCTGTTTTGAGTGTAGCAAGTTGTGTTGATTGCTTGACCCAAAATCTCTTTGGTAACCCCGCTTGACTAACATGGTCCTTCGCTTCTTTGAGTGTTCTATTCCTTCTTTCTCGCAACTCCATTCTCATTGTGGAGTCCTTGCTGCAGATTCTTCATGACCAATGCCATTTTCAAATACAATATTGAGTTATTATACCATTGACAAACTCGGTTCCTCTGCCCGATCTTATTTTGATAATGGTTTGGCTCTTCTCATTTTGAATCCTCTTCATCACCGTGGGTAGTTTTTGTAGAGTTTCTTTCTTCTTACACATGAATATTGTCCATGTATATCTTGAGTAGTCATCTACTACCACCAAGGTATATTTCTTCCCACTTATGCTAGCTGGTTCAACTGGACCAAATAGATCCATATGTAGCAGGTGCAATATCCTTGTTGAAGATGGGCATGTCTTTTCTTTGAATGATGATTTGATCTGTTTTCCTTCCTCGCATGCGTCACATATACTCTCCTTCTTGTATACGAGTTTTGGAAGACCTACCACAAGATTACTTCTACGCAAGCTTGTTAAGTGTTTTGAAATTCAGGTGACTCGACTTTTTGTGCCACAACCAACTTGATTCAAATTTGTGCTCTTTGCTAATAGACAGCAGTCTTTGGGTGTAGCGGTTGACCAATCTACTACATACATGTTCTTTTGTCTGCATCCTTGCAACACAACTTCATTTGATTCAATATCCTTGATTTGGCATATACCCATGTTAAATCCAACATTATAGCCCTTGTCACAGAGTTGGCTAATGCTTAGCAAGTTGAAGTTGAGTCCTTCAACATATGCAACAACCGTGATTTCTAATCCGTTCTTCTTGATGGATCCAATGCCTCTTATTTCTCCCCGAGCTTCATTTCCTCCAAATATGACTTTTGCTCCTTTAACTTCCTTGAATTTTGACAGATTTTTCTTGTTTCTGTCATATGTCCGGAACATCCACTATCCATGTACCAGTTCCTTGGCACTCACTTCTTGAACCTCGCAATCAAGGAAATTAAGTTTTAGGTACCCATACTTGTCCGGTCCCGAGGGGTTAGTATTGTAAGATGATCCAACCAGCCTATAGCCAAATGATCCGCTCTAAGGGGTTGCCATCTATCGCATTGCCATAATCATAATTAATTTTGGCAAATTGCTTGGGGATTCTAGGTTCATACAAAAGATATATTGCCTCTCTTTTGTCTATTTTAATATGCCTAAATAATATGTGTTTTAGCAATTGCCTTCTTTGGGTAATTGTGGTGTCTCTATACGAGTGTAGTGCCTAGGTGCATATGTGTCTTTGATGAAAGCTCTTATACTTTTTGAATGGCCTTTGCTTTTCATTTAAACAATGAGTTCTAGGCCTTTGCCATTTGGGCTTATATTCCATAAGTCTATGCTGATAGTTCACATCGTTCCAATCAGCTTGGCTTGGATATTTTCTACCATTCCCATCATATGTGTTTCTTTGATAGAACTTTTGGGGTTTTTGGTAGCTCTGTTTCTTCTTTACTGAGAATCATTCTGTTTGGAGTTTGCTGAGGACTTGGCCAATTTCTTCTCACTGTCCTCTCAATGCACCCAACTCGGTCGTTTTCCTTTTCCTTTATAACCAAGGCCGTTTGCTTGTAATTGTGCTTTGGAGTGAATGTGTGTGCACCATTTGGAGTTTTGGATTTTTGAGACACTTCATTGCTTGAAGATCCTTTTTCCAAAATTACTTTTGGAGTTTGACATAGCACAGAGGAATTAAATCCTAAGCCTGTCTTGTCTCCACATTCTCTTTGACTCATAATAAGATCATCCAATGATTTAGATGCCTTAGTGAATGAGGCAATCACATTTTTGAGGTCATTCTCCCTCTTTTCTATGGCAGCTATTTCTCTTATTAGCTTGGCATTTTCAAATTTTTAAACTTTTATTCTCATCGGCTATTTGACTTAGAGTACTCGGCTCCTTAGTCACCGTGAGTTTTGGCTCTTGTAGGTCTGTTTCCTCATTTAGTAGTGTGTGTGAGGATTTAATGTGTTCAAAATCTTTCATTATTTTGCCTAATGAATCATAAAGATCGGTGGGTGATGAAGTGTGTGTCACATCACTATCACTAGAATCGAGTTTGATGAGTTAGAGTGTACCTCATCTTCTTGGTCGAGTTGATCTTGTTCCTTGGCCATCAAACAAATCGGGGCTTCTTCTTTAGAGTCACTTGAGTAGTCACTTCACCGCTCTCTCTCAATCACTTTGTCTCTTTGACTTGGTCGTCTCGGCGATCTCTGCGACCAACATTGCATTTTTCTTTTCTTGTCTTCTTTCTCTCAAGACCTTTCTTTCTTCTTCATTCCTATATTTGTTGACTACCAGGATATGGACAATCAATGGCATAGTGACCTGGTTGCCTACAGTTCCAAAGATAGATATTCAACCTTTTGATTAGCTCTTTCCATTCTTGGATTGTCACCCCTTTGATATTCACTTTTTGATGATCTGTTCTCTTGGTTGGCCTATCTTCCCTTGACTTGGAGGAGCCGAGTGTCTTCTCGGAAGATTCGCCCTTGCCTCTTGTAGTTCTTATTGAAGAACTTGTTGAACCTTTTAACCATCAGGGCTATTTCTTCTGGATCAATGACTTCTTTGACCTCAGCTCTCTCTCCATCCTTAACAATTAGAGCAGCTGTTTTGGGTACAACTGTCTCTTCATGATCTTTTTTTCTCAACTCAAATTCGTAGGCTTTGAGATCTGAGAATAGTTCATGGTTGGAGGTCTTCGATAGGTCCATGGAATGTCTCAGTGCCATGACCTTCATTTCCCATTCAGCTGGGAGACTTTTTAGGATCTTCATACACATTTCATTCTGTATATTCCTTTCCAAGTGCGTATAGCTCGTTGGTGATTTCTGTGAACCGAGCATCCAGTTGATCCAGGTTTTCTCCTGCGATCATTTTGAAATTCTCAAATTTTTGTACAACCACTGATAATTTATTTTCCTTGATTTGCTCTGAGCCTTCAAAAATCAATGTTAGCTTGTCCCAGATTTCTTTAGCCGTTTTGCATGATTTAACTTTATTGAACATGGCTTTGTCCAAGGTTTTGTAAAGGATGTCCTTGGCTATATTGTCCAGGTTGTATCTTTTTCTGTCATCGTTTGTCCATTCAGTTCTTGGTTTTTCAACCATAGCTGGTCTAGGGGCAACATCCTCTTCACCTTCAGCTGTAGCTCTTCTTACAGTTGTGTTCACTTTTAAGATTTGCAGTGGCCCTTCCTCTATCACTATCCACATCTCATCATGTAATGCTGATAGATGAGCTTGCATACGAATTTTCCAATCATCAAATTCTTCAATTGTGAACATGGGGATGCGTGTCAATTTTGCTTCCATGATAATAACTTTTAATGATAAAAGGAGTTTTTGAAAACTTAGGTACTAAAACAGACTTTGAAAAGTTTGGAGATCTAGTTCAAGAACTGGTCGGAAGGCTCAATGAACCAACCGCTCTGATACCACTTGTAGGTCCCAAGGGGTGTGAGTGTAAGGTTTAGAAGTGGGGGTTGAATAAACCTTACCAACTTTTCACTTTTTAAAATTCAGAGTTGACACTATACAGCTGTGTCCTTGGTGGACAACCAATTTAGTTAATCAAGAGAGTTAGTCACTCAACGACTCAATCGAGCCGTTGATAGAATAACTCACCGTGATAGGATCAATTAGCTCAACGTGGTTTGTTTTCAAATTGGAAGACTTAACACCCTTAAGTTTGGTTTAGTTATGATTTAGTACTTGGTTTTAGTACTTAGAGATTATCGATTGGATAGCAAATATGTCAAAGTAAAAACAAATAAGATGCAGAATTAAAGTGTTGAAATGTAAATGACACGATAAGTTTTTATAGAGGTCCGAAGATGGGGTAATTCTTCTACTCCTCTCTTCTCCAACTCCCGGAGGAATCCACTAAGTATTGATCGAGATCCGCAGTGGTAATGTCCGGATACAAGTCTTGATCACACAACCGACTTGATCCTTTGGGACTCGGTTTGAGATGCCTTGGTCACTCACCGCTTCTCGTCCGACTCGGCTTCTTCACAGGGCAACGTTGCTTTGCTACTACAGCTCACTTGCTCAAGCTCTTAGGATTTGATCACGAAGCCCTCCAAAACTCGAGACCGGTTCGACCTTGAACCTTCCTACAATCCTTCGTGGAATGTAGACCCCTTGATTCTTCAAATGTGTCCTCTTCAACCGATTGAAGTTGTCTTTCCTTCACGGTGAGTGTTGGATTGATTTCCTTCGTAATGTAGACTTGAGGATTGAACTTGAATAACTTGAGAGTAATTGTTGGTTACAGATTCGAATGTTAGGTTGAATGTTCGTGGTTCAGGTAACCTTCTCTCAGAGTGATTCCTCAGCCTTTTATAGTGATCTTTCAAAAATTTGCCCGTTGAAGAGATAGGCTTATTTTTGAAAGTCACTTGTGGTCGTTGGCTTGTCTTGTTGCAGTCCTTGGGAATTGCCACTTCCTCGTATGAATTATTCTTGACTTTTCGTAGGCCGACACGGTGTAGTGCTTCCCATTGGTTTATTTCCCTTGCACGCTTCTCGTGGATCGAGCACTCCGAGAAAGGTAGCATGGAGATATTACTTGTTTAAGTAATTCTCTTGATTTACGTGGCAACGGATCTCTTTCGATTATCTCGACTTGACCGCATTTCCTTGCTTTCCCCAGGTGACTTAGAGTCAGCTTCTAATCATTAAATGACTCTTCTGTCACTTCAACTAGAGACTTGACTATCTTGAGTTGACTTGACTGATGCTTTACTCAGCTGCATCTCAGCTGCACTTTCAGTCGAGTTCCCGTCTTCTCTTCTTGCCAAACTTAGTTGTCTCACAGCGGAGTCTTCCTACTAGTCTCCAGTTGTCTTCTTGCATGTTTGGGCATAGCTGACTTAACTCAGCTTGACCAGCCCTATTTGTTACAATGCAGTTTACAACTAAAATGGGGTGCCAACTTCCTATTCTAAGTTTTACATGGCATTCATCAAAATCTAAACAATAAATTTTCCAACACTTTTTATCTAATTTAGCTCCATTTCCTGTAAAATTCACAAGAGTACGCAGTATCACGCCCAACAAAGGAAACCAAGTAAAACACACTAAATATACATGCAAATATATCAATTATATATCATTTAAGCCCCTAAATGCACGTATATTTTACACGTATCAAATAAACCTTCATGGAAGACCACAACTCGATCCTATACATCCATATAGATTGATGTTAAATATGGATATTCCATATTTTAAGAATCGAGAATTCCTTATCTACGATTGGGCATTGGCTATGAGGATTGCAACTTGTACCTCTAATCTTACAAAGGAATGATTAATCTTATTCCTTGAGATGAGTTTGAAGGATCCGTAAAGATTACATGGGATATGATTGGATCAGAAATGAGAAACAGTGTCACAGCTGAAGAATTGAAAGGTAAAGTGAAAAAATTGGTAAAATTTGGATGGTTTAGTATATTTATCTCCATATTATAAGTTTATAGTTTAATTTTATTCAAACATTTTAAGAACTAACTATTAAGTAAATTTACTCATGTTATAGATTTTAAAACCATAAAATAAGATACCCAAACACCTCTTTAATCAAATGCATTCTGATCTAATTAGAATTTGTTGAGTTAACAATCAATGAAGGGTCTAGTTAATAATCGAATTATCAACAGATCAATGATAACAAAAAATGGAATACATATGAAAAATGATTGTATTTATATATCTTTATCAATGAGTTGTTATATACATCACACACAAATCTTTTCAAACCACAACTTATACAGATTTTTAGTTATACCTCACTTAGTAGTTATTTATTATGGATTTTAGTTGGAAAAGGTTCTTTATTTAAGAGGGAAAAAGGAAAGGAAAAACAAAATTCTCAATGAGAAAACATATCAATCAATATGATATGATTTATGTTTTAAACGACTCTTAAATTTTGTACTAGCTCAACAAAAATTGTGAAAACCCCATATAGACTCTTAGGTTGTGAAAAACCGTAGTTCAACAAATAATTGATTTTTGTACTACTTTATAATTTTATATCTTATTTTATTATTGATGAGGATAATTTTGACATCGACACGTGGCATTGTGAGGACATGACATGTGTACCACTAAGATGACAACTATCTGGAGATAAGATCTATCTTAACTGACCGAAGAGTATCTGATGGTAAGACTTATCTTAACTGACTGAGGAGTCCGACCTCAGAAGAATTTCTAAGGAGTCTAACCTCGGGAGGAGTCCTTGGCGAGGTAAATAACCAATGTCAATAAAAGAGGACCTTGGCTCTAGGTAAGAGGGATACAAAAAACTCACTACTTAATCTCTACGAGCAAACACTAACTTAAGCATCGGAGTATCTATCCCTGGGGACCACCCTGGGGTTCTATTTTGCAGGTTTACGCTAGATCTTTGGATCAATCGTTCCAACTTCGACTGACTTCAGATCTCCTCCTTGGCATCGTAAGTCCTCAGATTAGTCCTTGATTTTTATACATCATCAGTTGGCACCGTCTGTGGGAACGACGACTAGATCTGAGCAATAATGGCACACAGAAGAGAAATAACGAGAATAGTCGGAATACACATGTTGAACGTCAGCCTACGGAACATGCCGAGGGTAGTCGTGCTAACTCTCGCGCATCAAGACATTAGGATGATCCTATTCACGAACATAGGCCTCGGGATGATCAAGGAATCCCAACAGCAGACGCTCAACGTCTACAAAAGATGGAAGAAGACCTTCGCAAACTGAAATTGTTAATGAGAGGACTCGTTGACAAAGAGGGTCCTTGGGTAATAGGCCTAACAAAGAGAAGGAAATTAGCCATGCCCAAGGATCCAAAGCTTTCAACGATGAAGCTGAAGTCAGATCTGGAAGAGACTTTGGAAAGGCAGGCATTGAGATCGTTGAAGAGAACAACCTTAAACTGAAATTAGAAGAAATGAATGAAAAGCTAGGGGTAATGTGGAAGGAAGTCAGGAAGCCTAGCACCAACCTATTTTCCCCTACTGAATCTCCCTTTGTTGAAGGTATCATGAGGGAAGAAATTCCCTCTAGCTTTAAGATGCCTCAGATGGAGAATTATGATGGAACTTCGGACTCTCGGGATCATTTTGAGAATTTCCAAGCTCATATGATGCTCCACGGGGAGACCGACTCCATCAAATGTCGAGCGTTCTCTGCTACATTAAGAAAAAGTGCAAGGGTTTGGTTCTCCTCGTTGCCTGCAGCATCCATCTCATCTTTTAAGCAATCGGCTCAAGAGTTCCTCAACCACTTCGTAAGCAGCAAAAGGTACAAGAAGGCCTCGAACATCTTATGGGTGTCTGTCGGAAATAGGATGAATCTTTGAGAGACTTCATCCAACATTTCAACAAAGAAGCCCTTGAGATAGAGGATCTTGACCAATCAGTGGCCTTGGCATCGCTTATGAATGGTGTCCGAAAAACATCATGATTTGACTTTTCCTTGGGCAAAAAGCCTCCACTGACCTTAGCGGATCTCTTTAATAGGGCAGAAAAGTATATCAACGCCGAAGAAATATCCAAGGTAGGGATAGAGGCCGAACGTGAGTCTTTAGACAAAAAGAGAAAGAAAGACGAGAATGGCGATAATGAAAATGCAAAGAAGAAGAAGGTTTGGGATAGGTTGTCTGTCATTACTAGTTCCTCGAAGGATCGAGCTAACTCTCCGAGGTTTGAGAGGTACACTCCCTTGAACACATCTAAGAATGAAATCTTGATGTACATCAGAGATAAGGATTATGTCAAGTGGCCCTCAAAAATGAAAACCCCTGCCAATAAGAGAAGTGGTGACAAGTATTGCACATTTCATCGCGACCATGGTCACGACACTAAAGACTGCGAAACTTTGAAAAATGAAATTGAGGACTTGATACGAAGAGGTTATCTCGGTAGTTTTGTGGCTAACAACCGAGAAAGTCCACCTAAAGAAAGAAATCCAAGAGAACGAAGCCCCAATGTCCCGAACCAAAGGGGTAGAAGTCCGAGAAGAGACCATCCACCCGTAGCAGGAGTCATAGCCGTTATTGCAGGAGGGCTTTCGGGAGGAGAAACCAACTCTGCTAGAAAATCATACGCTAGACAACCTCAAATAGAAGACGCACGAGGAAAGAGACCTCGGATAGATGAATCTATTACATTCACCGATGAAGATTTGGAAGGAATCTTTACCCCTCGTGATGATCCTATGGTTGTTAGCCTGACCATAGCCAATTATGAGGTAAAGAGGGTTTTGGTGGATAATGGAAGTTCGGCAGACATCTTGTTTTATGATGCCTTTGAGAAAATGAGAATTGGTAGAGAACTTTTGAAGCCTATGAAAACTCCACTGGTTGGTTTCACAGGGGAGGCCGTGGAACCAGAAGGAATAATTACTCTCCCGCTCACTGTCGGGGACCGACCTCAGCAGACAACGGTTATGATTGATTGTCTAGTTGTAAGGGTACCCTCTAATTACAGTGTCATCCTTGGACGACCAGGATTGAATAAGCTTTGTTTGTACGTCTTCACCTAGCAAAGACCCAATCTTCACAACCTTTTCCCGGTTCCCTTCATAAAGTGGAATAGAAACTAGGTCTTCCACTGGTTCACCCAACTTTTGACCTTTGTCTTCAGGCTCCAATCTTTCAATAGCTAACGTCTCTGAAGATTTTGTCTTTCCTTTGAGTGAAGCAACGTAACATTGTCTGCCACTTATTGGTTTGAAGAACCATTGACATACAAGGTCCATATGTTGTCTTTGCCTTCGGTGTCGGGGTTGGGCTCATTCTCGGTTGCCGAGGTTCCCACAGACGATGCCAACTGATGATGTATAAAAATCAAGGACTAATCTGAGGACTTACGATGCCAAGGAGGAGATCTGAAGTCAGTCAAAATTGGAACAATTGATCCAAAGATCCGGCGTAAACCTGCAAAACAGAATCCCGGGGTGGTCCCCAGGGGTAGATACTCCGATGCTTAAGTTAGTGTTTGCTCGTAGAGATTGAGTAGTGAGTTTTTCGTATCCCCCTTACCTAGAGCCAAGGTCCTCTTTTATAGACATTGGTCATTTACCTCGCCAAGGACTCCTCCCGATGTTAGACTCCTTAGCAATTCTTTTGAGGTCGGAATCCTCAGTCAGTTAAGATAAGTCTTACCACCAGATACTCCTCGGTTAGTTAAGATAGGTCTTATCTCCAGATAATTGTCATCTTAGTGGTACACGTGTCATGTCCTCACAATGCCACGTGCCGATGTCAGATTTATCCTCATCACTTGCCCCACACTTCTTGTGCGCGCAAGTTATGGCGCGGACAAGAAGTATTTTGAGATGTATATCCGGATGAATTATTAGCTTGGGCGATGTCTCATATCACGATAAAAAGTTTCTGTCATTTAGCCATTTTTTTATAAATAGACTACAATGAGAAAATTCTCTCATTTTACAATTGAGAGTTTCAGAAAAAAGGTGTGGAGAAAAGAAAAGGCTGGTTATTATCCCCTGGCTGAAGCAACTCAGACCTTTGCACCTCGGTATTTGGTAGAAGTCGAAATCCTCAACAATTGAAGGTATGCCTTACTTTTTCATGCCATCTTAATTTTTATGGCCAATGCTTTTGCTCCTTAGTATTAGTTACTCTTATGCCTGCATGGTCCTTGGCAAGTTCTTGGTAAAATATATCATTCCCATTTTCAATAATTCTAAAGCTAAAATTATTGGCATGTACACCTTGGAGTCGACCTTAGCAAATATTAGCTAAGTCCCAGTAAGTTAAAATTCTTGGCATGTAGACCTTAGCAAATATTAGCTAAGTCCCAGTAAGCTAAAATTCTTGGCATGTAAACCTTAGCAAATATTACTAAGTCCCAGAGCTAAAATTCTTGGCATGTAGACCTTGGCCAAGTCTTTAGGAAATGAGCTTGTCATACTCAATTCTTAGGAGACCATGGCAAAGTCTTTAGCCAATAACCTTGAGTGGCAACTTGATCTTGGGAGACTTTGGCAATAATCCTAGGACCTTAACAATGTCCTTAGCCAATGAACTTGTGAAGGAACTTGAGCCTGGGAGACCTTGGCAATTGTCCTAGGACCTTGGCAAAGTCCTTGGCTTTTAATCTTGAGAAGCAACTTGAGCCTAGGAGACCTTGTCAATTGTCCTAGGACCTTGGCAAAGTCCTTGGCTACTAATTTTGAGAAGCAACTTGAGCCTAGGAGACATTGGCAATAGTCATAGGACCTCAAATGAGTCCCTGGACTTGTAGAATCTTAACTCCCTTCTTCTTCTTTTTTTTTTTTTTTTTGAATATTTTTTCAGATTTTTTTTTTCTGATATTGGAAGCCATGATTGTAATGCCTTTGGATTTTTGTGTATTCACATGAATGCTTGGTCTCCCTTGACTCCAAAAGTTAGTCCTTAGCTTGTCCATACTTGGCCTTTGGATTTTTGTGCATTCACATGAATGTTTGGTCTCCATGGACTCCAAAAGTTAGTCCTTATCTTGTCCATACTTCGCCTTTGGATTTTTGTGCATTCACATGAATGTTTGGTCTCCCTACACTCCAAAAGTTAGTCCTTAACTTGTCCATACTTGGCAAGTAAGTTAACATGTATCACAAGACCTCAGATTCTTTGAGACCAAGCCTCTGATAATTCTTTCAATTCTTTTCGTCACTTTCAAGTTGGAGATTTTGCTCCCTGGGAATCAAACCAAGGCCGTGAAGTGAGTCCTTAGCTCTCAAACTCTTAACCATGTCTCATGAAAATGAACCCTCGGATTATGTTCCTCTAGCCGAGTATCGCCAAAATACCCACAAATCTCCGGTCCTTGATCCCGGGGATGTATTTTCAACTCTTACCATAGGAGAAATAAAAAAATTTAAAGTGATGTCTTATTTCCCCAGGCACTGGGAATGTTATATCCCACAGTCCGACGAAGGTGGTTTAAATATGCTGCCTCCAGGGTGGCTATGCCTAAATGAGAGTATGTTTCATTCGGGTCTGAGGTTTCCTCTTCACCCTACCATCATAGAGATACTTCAATTTTATGGCCTCTGTCCTATCCAACTCACTCCTAATGCTTGGAGGGTCGTCGTAGGATTTATTATTCTGGCAGTTTCAGTACCAATTTTCGTGAATGCCGCTGTCTTTGCTTCCATTTATCGGATCCAACAGCATCCCAGGGTCAAATGTTTATGGTACTTTGTGTCTAGGAGTAAAACCAAGCCTCTTGTGAAAGCCTCCACAAAAATCAAGGGTTAGAGGTCCAAATATTTTTATGTTTCACAAGAGTGTCCCTGGGGCTTTCCTTCTGAGTGGAACTATAGAGACTCTCTTCCTTCCCCACCTAAGCTTAACAAAGATGAAAAACAAGCTATGTTGGCACTTATTATCCGAGGTCCCGTAAGCTTAGATGAGCTTATCACTGAAGATAACTTGATAGCAGCAGGGCTTAGTCATTTTCACCCATCCTTGGCCGTAGACCTTAGTATGCACTTGCTACTTTTACTTTGTTCTTTCATATGTATATTTACCACTCATATGACGTCTCCCTCTTTTGTTCTGCATGAATGGAGGTTAACAAGGCAAGGAAGATAGACAGGACTAAGATCTTGGCTAGAGCAGCTCAGAGACAAGCATCTGGTCAACCTTCAACATTCTGTGAAGTCCAAGCCTATGCCTAGGCCTCCGACTTCTCTTTCTGACCTCGGTGCGCATGAGGAAGGAGAGAGTTCAGATCCTCAGTTTGGTGCCAAGGACCCTGATGCTCTTATGATTGACAACGTGGACCATGGATTTGGGAGCGACGGGGGTCATTCACTAAGTAAGTTTTTCCCTGAGTGGAATGTATATGAAGGTGATTCTATGTTCAATCGAAACACTGCTATAGAGATGATGTCCAATGTTTTGCCTCCCGGCAATAAGACCAAGGTCGTAGAAGCTACTTCTGAGGCATTGTCATATGATGGCTATGATCTTCTAGCCAAGGTATTCTTCCTTTCAATCTTGAGCATGTTTTTGCTAAGCCTTTGCTAATCACTTTGTTCATATTTCAGCTAGTCCTTACTCACCAAGGTATGGTGTCCAAGATCAACCATGGATCCAAGAGGATTAAGGAGTTGATCCTGGGGCTGGAGAGTGAGAGCGATCATAGGTATCAGACTGAGATAGCGTTGGACAAAAAAGACGGCTGAAGTGAATCGTTTGACTGAGAGTCTTGCATTGTTGGAGTTGAAGATAGATGAAACATCTCAGCAAGTTGGTGAGGCCAACGCCAACCAGAGGGCTGATGAAGCAATAAAAGCCAAGAAAGCCATGGAGGAGACATTTTTAGACCATTGGTTAGACGGGTTTGACGTTTGCAAGCAGACGGTTATCGATCCATCCTTTGATGTTAGCCGTTTGGTTCCTTCGTTCCCAGATTCTACTGGCGATGGTCCAGCTGATGCCTGATGACCATGCATCTACTATTGGTCCTTCGACTGATGTATGGTTTATGTACTATGTTATAAGACTTCAGAATGTTATATTGTTATGGCTTGTAAGATTATGTGTGATGTTTGCTTCTGTCTGAATTGATCAAAACGTACTTTGAAATTTGCCAAGCTTTTACCATAATTTTCTGAATTGTCCCTTGATGTTTCTGAGTTGAAAGATATCCAATTGTATGGAATTAAGTTTGGAGTCCTTAGCCTTGTGGTTCAGGTCATCCCCTTATTTGGCCGGTAAAGGCCTCAACTATTCTATCTTAGGAGATCAATCCAATAGACGAATAATTGGATCTGGATAATTTCCAGATCATTTCCCAAGGAGTTTTTTCCGCGGTTGCTAGATGGTTGATCAGTCCAGTGTCACCACTTCTCTTTAGAGCCTAAGCAAGGTTAGGACTTTATTTCCAAGGATTGATCATCAGAATTAATATCAAACTTTGGGATTACTCATCCATTTCGATAGGGGCAGTGGTCGTCCTCTGCAATCCTATCTTTGAAATTGGCAATGGTTGTCCATTGCAATCCTATGTTACCTAGTTGGTTCCAAGATTCATCTATAAAAGGAAATAAAACTTTTATTTGCAACTTAATTGAAATAAATTTGGTAACAAAATAATTGTTTAACCTTGGTGCTAAAGAGAAATCAAAGACAGAAATAAAAATACTACCTATCCTACTGATAATATCTCCTCAGATGCTCAGCATTCCAAGATCTAGGTATATGCTTGCCCCCGAGATCTTCTAACTTGTATGTGCCCTCTTTCACAACTTTACGAATTCGATGAGGGCCATCCCAATTAGGGGATAACTTGATGTGCCTTTCTTGGTAGTCGAATTGAGCTTTCCTAAGAACAAGGTCGTCGGGGCGAAAGTATCGAGACTTGACACGATCATTGTAATATTTGGCTACCCTTTGCTGATAATCAACCATCTTGACCCTGACTCTTTCTCTATGCTCGTCAGTGAGATCAAGGTTATCCCTGAGTCCCTCCGTATTCTTCTCTACATCAAAGTTCTCAATTCTGGAGCTTGAAAGTCCAATCTCTACCGGGATGACCGCATTTGAGCCAAAGCTCATGCTAAAAGGGGTCTCTTCGGTAGCTGTCTTTGGGGTCGTTCCATAAGCCCACAACACTTTGTTTGATAAATGGTTTTATCATGATTTTGATGATTTTGTTTTTATACCAAAACAATATTTTTAAAGGTTGTCCAAATACTCCTAAATGATTTAAAATGGTTTTAAATATTTTCCATAGTATTTCTTCAAGTCTATTTTCGACAAAATTGGACAACGCTTTTATATGATTTTGTGTCAAGTATTTTTACATCAAAACAATGTCCCTTAATGTTGTCCTAATACTCTCGATTGGTCTAAAATGTTTTTACTATTTTTCGGAGTATTTCTTGAAGTTTATTTTCGATATAAAATTGGACAACACTCATGTTTCAGGCTCGACCGGTCGCCCTATAGGGCAACCCGTACCTGTGTTGAGTTTTGGAACAGAAAAAGGGACGGAGGAAAACTTTAGGGGGGCGACCGGTCGACCATAGGGCGACTGGTGCCTGGGAAGCCCCCTCAAGGTGCAGTCTTCTCTGTTTCATGTTTTATCTAACCCCAACCGGTCCAACATGAGGGCGACCGGTCGCACCCTCTCCGACCGGTTCCCCTGTGTAAAAATTGCAGAGTTTTCAATTTCAACTTATCTCTGCGCGACCGGTCGAACCCCTCGTTTGACAGCAAACTATCCGTTGAGTTTGCAGACAAATTTTCCTTAATTTGAGGGGTTGATTTCTAACAGCTTTTTTCTTCAATTGTCTTGGTATTTTTTACAGAATTCATGTCCCCAAGAGGAGCCTATCATGTACAAGATATCTTTTATAAATAGAGAAAGAATTGAAGCAACACAACAAGAGAGAAAACTACAACACAACAAGATACACTCAAGAATACACTTGTTCTTACATTGTCTTATTTCTTGTTGTAATTTGCCTAGCTATTCACTTTCACATTCTTGAGGTCTAGGCTATTCTTGATTACACTTGCACTCAATTGTATAATTCATTATCGAGTTGTAATCTTGAATTTTTGGGTTATCATTCAACACAAGATATCCTTATGAGTGTTCTTGCGGTAAGAACACACTTGGGTGATCTAGGTGTTAGGTGTAAGAAGATTGTGGTAATCTTCTTGTTGAGGTGTTGAAGAATTTGGTATTCTTCAAGGTTGAAGATTGTGGTAATCTTCACAAGGTGCCGTTGGAGATTGTGGTAATCTTCAAGAGAGATTGTGGTAATCTCAAAGGTGGTGTTGAAGATGAGTGTGGTGCTCTTCAAGGTGTTGTTGTAAGTTGGTGTTGTATTAATTTTGGTAATTAATAAAATCTTTTTTTTTTTTGAAATCCATCCCGATCTTTGGGGTGGTAGAGGATTAGGCCCTAGGTGGGTTGAACCTCTATAAATCGACGTGTGTTGTTTACATTCCGCACCTTTATTATTGTCTTTGAGCATTCTGTTCTAAAGAGAGGGTAAAATCGAAAAAGATGGAGTTAATCTATTCACCCCCCTCTAGATTATCGTAGCCGCTTGGACTTACAAGTGGTATCAGAGCCAAACTCTTTGGCAAGCTCATTTCACATCGCGAGTGAAGAGGAACGATCGTCGGCTACGAACGAAGCTCATCTTACCGGCACCTCCACCACCAAGCCACCACTATTTGATTCCAAAAATTGTATATTTTGGAAAGAAAGAATGGAATGTTATTTACAAGGTTGCGGGTTCGATATTTGGAACATCATCATAAATGGAGAATCCATTCCAATGAAAGACACACTATACACCTCCAAAGCTCTCAAGAAGCTCAATGATGAAGAAAAGAAAACCATCTCCTTAAATGGTAAAGCTCTCAATATTTTGTATTGTTCACTTACTAATTTGGAATATGAACATATTGTAGGAATTCGGTCGGCACATGAAGTATGGCAAAAATTAGAAGCCATCTATGGAGTATTTGCAAATGAAATGAGTCAAACAAAAGCATCTACTTCTCAAAGTGATACAAGTTCAAATCTAAGGAACAAGCCTTTTACAACTTCCAACTATGAAGTAGTCGAACAATGTTTTATGGGCATCGAAGAAGAAAACGAGGTATGTCTTAAACCCTCTACTTCCTATGAAATTGTTATTCAAAATGATTATAGTGATTTGCAAAAATTTACTTGTTAAGTACAAAAATTTGAAAAAGGAATTCAATGTTTTGAAAAATGAAAAGGATAGTTTATTTACTTCCTATGAATCACTATCATGTGCTCACACCACCACACTTGACAAGGTTAGAAACCTTGAAAAACAAAAAGGTACTCTTGTTGAGGATATTAATTGCATGAAAAATGATTTATCAAAATCCAACTTGAGTACCAATAAATTGCCCAATGTTGTGAATGTTAATGGTTGTGATAGTTTGAATAGTGAACTTGATCATGAGCCTAATATTGTCAAGCATATGAAAAAGAATCGAGTTCCTATGCATGTTAGTAATATTACTTGCTTCTATTGCGGTAAAAAGGGTCATACGGTAAATACTTGTCGGGCTAGAAATAGATCTAATTATCTTTGGAGACCTAAAAGTCTCAAGACTAATCCCAAAGGACCCATTCACTTGAGGGTACCACAAAACAATGTTATATTAGGTACCCGACGAAATAATAATCGAAGAAAATTCATGCTGTCAAGGAGACATCAAATGAACATTTCATTTGATCAAAGAAGGAGAAAATATTTTCAACAAAGTAAATTTCCAAGAAGACGATATAATCAAAAATGGGAAGAACACAATCTTTGGAAATGGCAAAGACATCATCAACAAGATGATTTTCCAAGAGAGAGACATTATCAACAATGGGGAGGACATAATCCTTGGAAATGGAGCAATAGGAAGAGTTATCATCAACAAAATGACTTCAAAAGGGAAGATACCATCAACAATGGGAACGACACAACCTATGAAAATGGCGAAATTGGTAAACCGTATCTCCCTATTTAAATATGCATTTTGTTTTTTTATGCATGTTTTTATTTGTGTCTAAATTGCAAAATGGGTTTTCATATTTCTTAAAAATTTAGGTCTTCAATATATTTGTGAGTTTCAAAATGTTTTTTAAAAAGAAGACCTTGCATGATGTTTTTAAAACTCTTGAGCATTTAACTATTGTGTTTTATAATCTCCTATGATTCTCTTGGCACAAGCATACTTATGACATACATTGTTTTTATCCTACACTTGTATCATGCTGCTTTGTGCTAGAGTTGTTTAAGATATATGTAGGATATATATTTCGTCATTCTCTTCAAGAGATGTTTTAACTATCGAGGTACGCTCATCATTGGTATTTATCTTATAGACTCGATATATTTTTGTCATATGCCTATGTGCTTATACAAGTGCCATTAAGAGGATGTTTTGATTTTTGAAAAGGCATTATTTGACATAGCTTGTTTTATCCAAGATTTGTAAAGGATTATATTTTGTTTTGATAAAACAATTGATCTACTAAGTTATGCATTTTATTGCACATATAAATGCCACTATTCTTGGAACTTATATCAAACCTCTTGTTCATATGATTCTTGTAAATGAGGTCTCAACTATGTGCTCTCTTATTGTCAAATTTCAAAAGAGACCTTATGTAGTTTTCTTAAGCTTATTTGAACTTGAATGATTTATTAGACTCTTGATGATGCATAGTATGTGGTGCTTAAAATAGTATATCTATTATTCGATATTACTATGCTCGTGTGCAAAATATCTTGTTAAGATTTTGCAGAAATTTGTGATATTTCGCAACAAGTTTGATGAACATGACAAGGTTAGTAGCTCAATGATATTGTCAAGAAGAAGGTAATGATTTTGATGTAATATTTCCACTCATAGCACATTTAGAAGTTATTTGCACTTTACTTGCCCATTCTTGTTTTGAGAAAATTTCAAGCTTTACCAAATGGATGTTAAATCCAATTTTCTAAACGGTTTTATTCAAATAGAAGTCTATCGGAGTTTAACATTTTTAGGCCAAATGATTTTTATAAAAAGGCCTTGAACGATTGATACAAGTACCCCGTATATGGTTTGATAGACTTAGCTATTTTTGCAAAATAATTTTACAAAAGGTAAAGTTGATTCTACACTTCTTGTTTTGGAAAAGGGCAAGGTTGTTTACTTGTGCAAATTTATGTTGATAATATTTTTGGTGCTACTAATGAATATTTGTGCAATATATTTTTCCAAGTCAATGCATAGGTGAACCTAAGATGATAATGATAAGGGAAGCTCAAATTTGATCATTGGAATTCAAGTTCAACAATGCCAAGAAGGTGATTATATTCCACACTCAAAAGAAGAAGTGAGACATTGAAGAAGAAAGAACCATTTCAACCTAGATGGCCACAAATGTGAAAATTGACAAAGGTTGAGGTAGGCATGTTGATTGACAAACGAATTTGAGGTATGTTTATTCGTTTATTACTCCTTAGACTCGACATTCTATATGCCTTTTGTCTATATGCTCGACTTAAAACAATCCCAACGAATCTCTTTAAAGTGTCGTTAAAAGAAATTTTCAAATACTTGTAAGGCACTTCTTCTTATGACTTGTTCATCCAAAGTTTTAAAACGTTATTATTTTTCGGGATAACAAGTCCGGTGTAAATTTTATTTTTCAAAATATGGTTCGTCATAATTGAACTAAACATATTGAGATTCGATATATTTGTTAAGGGATTGCAATTTTAACAAAAACTTGAGACGTGTTTAAATTCCGTCTCAAGGATAACTCGCGGACTTTTTAATCATTAACCGCTGAGTATTTTACCTCATTTCGAGCTTGATTATGACATAATGTATATTGAATGAGGTATACGTTTGCATTTTGCACGTTTTAAAACTTAGGGGCTAAAAATCGGATTTTTGGATCAAAGTTCGGATTTTCAAACCAGAAATGAACCACTGGGCTGACTGGGGCAAGGCCGACAGGTCGCCCAAGCCGTCGACCGGTCGCCCTTGGTGAAATTTTAGCTTAAAACAGTTCTGTTTTCCAGACTGAGCAATTTTTGTTTTTTGGTTCATTTTTCGTCCCCTTTGCAATTTTCACACACAATTCACTTCAAATGAGTTTTGATGCATGAATTATATATTTTGGGGACTACCTAACTCGGTTATCATCATTGATGCTCATCTTTACCGATTGAATGGTAAGAATTTCACTTTCTTTAGCTCAATTGGGTTGAATCCTTGAGTTTGTGGCTTATATGTTTTTTTCTTGATGCAATTCATATATATTTGTGATGAGCTTATTGATTATTGATGTATGATATTTGTTAAATTGCATTTGGTGATGAAAAACTTGGCTTGATTACATTTACAAGGGCTATATATATCGTCTTAATTTTTTGACGCCCGCCAAGTGTTCGATAAAACGTTTCAATGAAAAATTCATCACCTACATGATTCTCTTGCTTTTAAATGTCTTATATACTTATAGAGATCATGTTTTGCAAATCAAATGAGTTTTCATAAGCTGCTACAAGTCGTATGATCGACTTTTCCCTCCTATTTGGTTTATAAGCTTCAATGTTCAAATCATTCGATACATCGGTTTAGTTGCAAAACTTGTTATGAATATATGATGTGTTTATCGTGCTAACATTCTTTTTGATGATTCCAAAGGGGGAGAAACAGGTTATGAGCTCTTTAGCTCAAAGAAGCTAAGATAAGCTTAACGAAAAGAAGCTATAAGCTATGGCTTCATAAAGCCATAAGTTGTGGATCATATTTAGTCCACTTGGTGTTTTATGGATGTGTATGATTCTTGGTCCATTGGTTGTAGTATGGACTGATATATGTTTCTAATGATGTCTCTTTGACAGGGGGAGCTTTTAAGTTATTGATACTTAAGCTCAATATTGAAAAGCTAAGCCTTTAGCTTTTGATTAAATTGCTTCTATTACTCTTGTTGTGCATGTTGATAGGGGGAGCATTTGCTATATGTGTTTGAATATCTCTACTCCCTTCCTTGTGTTTATATTGCGCGGAATATTGTCGCTCTCAACGGATATTTATTTTTTACCAGAAAACTTGTTTTGTTTTCAATATCGCCTCTCAAAATTGTTTTGCTTTCAAAATCGACCTTGTTGAATTGTTTTGGTTGGTAATCATCAAAAAAGGAGAGATTGTTTGATAAATGGTTTTATCATGATTTTGATGATTTTGTTTTTATACCAAAACAATGTTTTTAAAGGTTGTCCAAATACTCCTAAATGATTTAAAATGGTTTTAAATATTTTCCAGAGTATTTCTTTAAGTCTATTTTTGACAAAATTGGACAACGCATTTATATGATTTTGTGTCAAGTGTTTTTACATCAAAACAATGTCCCTTAATGTTGTTCTAATACTCCCGATTGGTCTAAAATGTTTTTACTACTTTTCGGAGTATTTCTTGAAGTTTATTTTCGATATAAAATTGGACAACACTCATGTTTCAGGCTCGACCGGTCGCCCTATAGGGCAACCCGTACCTGTGTTGAGTTTTGGAACAGAAAAAGGGATGGAGAAAAACTTGAGGGGGCAACCGGTCGACCCGGAGGTCGACCGGTAGGGGCGACCGGTGCCTGGGAAGCCCCCTCAAGGTGCAGTCTTCTCTGTTTCATGTTTTATCTAACCCCAACCGGTCCAACATGAGGGCGACCGGTCGTACCCCCCTCCGACCGATCCCCCTGTGTAAAAATTGCAGAGTTTTCAATTTCAACTTATCTCTGCGCGACCGGTCGAACCCCTCGTTTGACAGCAAACTATCCGTTGAGTTTGCAAACAACTTTTCCTTAATTTGAGGGGTTGATTTCTAACAACTCTTTTCTTCAATTGTCTTGGTATTTTTTTACAGAATTCATGTCCCCAAGAGGAGCCTATCATGTACAAGACATCTTCTATAAATAGAGGAAGAATTGAAGCAACACAACAAGAGAGAAAACTACAACACAACAAGATACACTCAAGAATACACTTGTTCTTACATTGCCTTATTTCTTGTTGTAATTTGCCTAGCTATTCACTTTCACATTATTGAGGTCTAGGCTATTCTTGATTACACTTGCACTCAATTGTATAATTCATTATCGAGTTGTAATCTTAAATTTTTGGGTTATCATTCAACACAAGATATCCTTGTGAGTGTTCTTGTGGTAAGAACACACTTGGGTGATCTAGGTGTTAGGTGTAAGAAGATTGTGGTAATCTTCTTGTTGAGGTGTTGAAGAATTCGGTATTCTTCAAGGTTGAAGATTGTGGTAATCTTCACAAGGTGCCGTTGGAGATTGTGGTAATCTTCAAGAGAGATTGTGGTAATCTCAAAGGTGGTATTGAAGAAGAGTGTGGTGCTCTTCAAGGTGTTGTTGTAAGTTGGTGTTGTATTAATTTTGGTAATTAATAAAATCTTTTTTTCTTTTTGAAATCCATCCCGGATATACTGGGGTGGTAGAGGATTAGGCCCTAGGTGGGTTGAACCTCTATAAATCGACGTGTGTTGTTTACATTCCGCACCTTTATTATTGTCTTTGAGCATTCGGTTCTAAAAAGAGGGTAAAATCGAAAAAGATGGAGATAATCTATTCACCCCCCCTCTAGATTATCGTAGCCGCTTGGACTTACACACTTCAGGAAGGACGTCAGCCCAGAGATCCTTAGCTTCATCCATCCACGTTTTCAGAGCCTGCAAGATGGTCATGTTTGTCACCTCGGCCTGACCATTCGACTGTGGATAGGTGACTGAGGTGGTTCTAAGGTCGATGTTGAGGCCTGCGCAAAACTCGCGAAACCGTTCATTATCAAACTATTTTCCATTGTCTGTAACAATTGCCTTCAGAACTCCAAAGCGACAAGCTATAGACTTCCACACAAATCTCCTTATTTGTTTTTCAGTGATGTGAGCCAAGGGCTCAGCTTCAGCCCACTTTGTGAAATAATCTATAGCCACAACTAGGAACTTTCTTTGCCCAGTGGCTTGAGGGAATGGTCCCAAGATATCCATTCCCCATACTGCAAAGAGCCAAGGAGTGGATATCGAAGACATCGATACCACCGGGGAATGCATGATATTGGCATGCCTCTGACACTTCTCACATTTTTTGACAAAGTTCGTGGCATCTTGCCTCAAGGTCAGCCAATAATACCCCTGCCGTATGATTACTTGAGCTAGAGCTATGCCCCCCAAGTGATTGCCACACACTCATTCGTGTACTTCTCTGAGAGCATAGTCTGCTTCACTAGGCCGAAGACATCAAAGGTAAGGCATAGTATATGAACGTTTGTACAGATGATCACCAATGAGAGTGTACCGAGCTGAGCGATACACGATTCTCCTACCTTCATGTTTGTCCTCGGGCAACTTTAAATAATTTGTTATAGGATCCATCCAACTAGGCTCTTGGTCCACGCTCATAACTTGATCTTTTTCAATGTTGCGGTTGGGAAGGATCTCAACTGGTACTGTCTTGATCAGTTCATGATAAGGTGAAGTTGCGATCTTAGATAACGCATCAGCTTTACCATTTTCTGTCCGTGGGACATACTGGATTCTGAAGTAATCAAGCTGAGCTATCAGATCCTTCACCTTCCTAAGGTATTTGACCATTGTGGTATCCTTGGCCTCATAATCTCCTTTGAATTGATGAACCACTAACTGAGAATCACTATAGGATTCCATTTGCTTGGCTCCAACCTCTAATATTATCTTTAACCCAGTAATTAGAACTTCATACTCAACCTCATTGTTTGATGTCTTGAAATCAAATCTTAAGGCATAATCAAAGACATAGCCCTCAGGGCTTGTCAAAGTTAGGCCAGCGCCACTCCCTCCCTGGTTTGAAGAACCATCGACATACAAGGTCCATATGTTGTCTTTGCCTTCGGTGTCGGGTTTGGGCTCATTCTCAGTTGCCGAGGTTCTGACAACCTTGTCGCTGGCAGTGCATTCCACTACGAAGTCAGCCAAGACCTGGGCTTTTATAGTGGGTCGAGGTCGGAATTGAATGTCAAATTCGCTAAGCTCAATAGAACATTTTACCAACCTTCCCGAATTCTCTGGCTTTTGAAAGATTTGCTTCAAAGGTTGGTCAGTGAGCACCACCACAATATGTGCTTGGAAATATGGTCTCAACTTACGAGCTGAGACCACTACTATGAAAGCCAACTTCTCGACTTTGGATAGCGCACCTCGACACCTCTAAGGACTCGACTTACATAGTAAATTGGTTTTTGAAGTCCATTTTCTTCTCTAAGCAATACAGAACTTACAGCTACATCTGAGGCTCCAAGATACAAGTATAACACATCTTCCTGTTGGGGATTTGTCAAGAGTGGAGGAGAGCCCAAGTATGACTTTAGGTCCTCGAAAGCCCTCTGAAAATCATCAGTCCATGAGAAATCCCTCGCATTCCTTAGAATCTTAAAAAATGGTAAGCTCTTCTCTGCAGATTTAGATAAGAAACGGCTGAGGGCCGCCAATCGTCCCGTAAGTTTCTGAACATCTTTCACTGATTGGGGAGGGTTCATGTCCGCCAATGATTTTATTTTCTATGGATTGACTTCGATCCCTCGTTGAGTAACCATATAGCCAAGGAACTTTCCAGAGGTTACGCCAAAGGAACATTTGCTAGGGTTAAGTTTCATCTTGTAATACCTTAACACTGCAAAAGTTTCGCTGAGGTCTGCAATGTGGTTCTCTGCCCGTTGGCTCTTCACTAACATATTGTCCACGTATGCTTCCATATTTCGTCCAATCTGACCTTTGAATAGTTTGTTCACCAATCTCTGGTAAGTTTCCCCTGCGTTCTTCAGACCGAAGGGCATGACCTTGTAACAATACAAACCTCGCTCAGTGACAAACGAGGTCTTTGCTTCATCATCTGGATGCATTCTTATTTGATGGTATCCCTGAAATACATCCATGAAGCTAAGGAGTTCACATCCAGCCGTGGCATCTACCAGTTGGTCAATCCTTGGTAGGGGAAAACTATCCTTTGGACATGCATTATTTAAGCTCGTAAAGTTTATGCACATTCTCCAATTGCCATTGGGTTTATGAACTAGAACAACGTTTGACAACCAGTCAGGGTAGTCAACCTCTCTTATGTAATCAGCGTCAAGGAGCTTGTCCACTTCTTCATTCATGGCCTGGATTCTATCCGGTGCGAAACTCATTTTCTTTTGCCTTATGGGTCTGAAGTCAGGGTTCACATTAAGTTTATGAACTATGACATCAGGATCAATCCCCGGCATGTCGGATGGACTCCATGCAAATACGTCAGCGTTCTCTCTTAGGAATTGAATAAGCTTTTTTCGTACGTCTTCATCTAGCAAAGATCCAATCCACCGGCCTGTGGGATATAACATTCCCAGTGCCTGGGGAAATAAGACATCGGTTTAAATATTTTTATTTCTCCTATGGTAAGAGTTGAAATTACATCCTCGTGATCAAGGACCAGAGATTTGTGGGTATTTTGGCGATACTCGGCTAGAGGAACACAATCCGAGGGTTAATTTTCATGAGACATGGTTAAGAGTTTGAGAGATAAGGACTCACTTCACGGCCTTGGTTTGATTCCCACGGAGCAAAATCTCCAACCTGAAAGTGACGAAAAGAATTGAAAGGAGTATCAGAGGCTTGGCTCAAAGAATCTGAGGTCTTGTGATACATGTTAACTTACTTGCCAAGTATGGACAAGCTAAGGACTAACTTTTGGAGTCTAGGGAGACCAAACATTCATGTGAATGCACAAAAATCCAAAGGCCAAGTATGGACAAGATAAGGACTAACTTTTGGAGTCCATGGAGACCAAACATTCATGTGAATGCACAAAAATTCAAAGACCAAGTATGGACAAGCTAAGGACTAACTTTGGAGTCCAAGGAGACCAAGCATTCATGTGAATGCACAAAAATCCAAAGGCATTACAATCATGGCTTCCAATTTCAAAAAAAAAAAAAAGCGAAAAAAAAATTTCAGCATCTGGTAGGCCAGGTCCTTGCTTCAAACACTATCGCATTTAATGATGATGAGCTCCCACCTGAGGGTACGGGACACAATAAGGCCTTACATATCCAAGTAATGTGCAATGAAATGGTGGTAGCAAGTCTTCGATAATGGCTCAGCCATCAACGTATGTCCATTGGTCACTATTATGAAGTTAGGAATTTTTGAGTGAACCATCCGACGCGTCTTTTTTTTCCCCCCCGTGGACCCCCCATCGTTCCAGGCTTCTAAGGAAGTCGGCCGCTTCTCAATTAGTGTTCATTCTTGAGTGATCGGAAGGACTTGACTTATCCGAACAAGCGATAGCGGCTTAAAGCTATCATGAGAATCAAAATCCTTGATCGACGGGGAGGAGCATCTCAAAGTATGGGGCAAAGGATCAAGCGCTTTGACTTTGTCTCCCGGGATCCACCATAGGTTGGGTTTGAGAGCCGTGTGATGGGTCACTATCCACGGTTCGCAGAGCACTTTTAGTATGCGTTGGTGAATAGAAGCCCCCCCATCAAGCAAGAAGGAAGCGGCTCTTCCCACGGTCATACGCCCCAGCCCTGATTCGAACAGGACAACAACAATTCCAGGAGACAGGCGTCCTGTCTGCTGAGCGAGCCGAGAATCTTGAAAAACACATAGGTGCCATAGTCGAATAGTTTTCATTAAAATTCGAAAAAATAAATTCGAAAAAGAAAAAAAAAGAAGAAAAAGAAGGGAGTTAAGCTTCTACAATTCCACGGACTCATTTGAGGTCCTATGACTATTGCCAAGGTCTCCTCGGCTCAAGTTGCTTCTCAAAATTAGTAGCCAAGGACTTTGCCAAGGTCCTAGGACAATTGCCAAGGTCTTCCAGACTCAAGTTCCTTCACAAGTTCATTGGCTAAGGACTTTGTTAAGGTCCTAGGATTATTGCCAAAGTCTCCCAAGATCAAGTTGCCACTCAAGGTTATTGGCTAAAGACTTTGCCGTGGTCTCCTAAAAATTGAGTATGACAAGCTCATTTCCTAAGGACTTGGCCAAGGTCTACATGCCAAGAATTTTAGCTCTGGGACTTAGCTAATATTTGCTAAGGTCTACATGCCAAGAATTTTAGCTTACTGCGACTTAGCTAATATTTGCTAAGGTCGACTCCAAGGTGTACATGCCAATAATTTTAGCTTTAGAATTATTGGAAATGAGAATGATATATTTTACCAAGAACTTGCCAAGGACCATGCATGCATAACAGTAACTAATACTAAGGAGCAAAAGCATTGGCCATAAAAATTAAGATGGCATGAAAAAGTAAGGCATACCTTGAATTGCTGAGGATTTCGACTTCTACCAAATACCGAGGTGCAAAGGTCTGAGCTGCTTTAGCCAGGGGATAATAACCAGCCTTTTCTTTTCTCCACACCTTTTTTCTGAAACTCTCAATTGTAAAATGAGAGAATTTTCTCATTGTAGTCTATTTATTAAAAAAAATGGCTAAACGACAGAAGCTCTTTATCGCGATATGAGTCATTGCCCAAGCTAATAATTCATCCGGATATACTTCTCAAAATACTTCTTGTCCGCGCCATAACTTGCGCGCACAAGAAGTGGAGGGCAAGTGATGAGGATAATTCTGACATCGACACGTGGCATTGTGAGAACATAACACGTGTACCCCTAAGATGACAACTTTCTGGAGATAAGACCTATCTTAACTGACCGAGGAGTATCTGGTGGTAAGATTTATCTTAACTGACTGAGGAGTCTGACCTCAGAAGAATTGCTAAGGAGTCTAACCTCGGGAGAAGTCCTTGGCGAGGTAAATAACCAAGGTCTATAAAAGAGGACCTTGGCTCTAGGTAAGGGGGACACGAAAAACTCACTACTCAATCTACACGAGCAAACACTAACTTAAGCATCAGAGTATCTATCCCTGGGGACCACCCCGGGGTTCTGTTTTGCAGGTTTACGCCGGATCTTTGGATCAATCGTTCCAACTTCGACTGACTTCAGATTTCCTCCTTGGCATCGTAAGTCCTCAGATTAGTCCTTGATTTTTATACATCATCAATTATAAATTGTGAAAAAAACCCTATAGAGACTCTTAGGTTGCAGTTGGATTGATAGGATTCGAATTTGAGGAGAGAACTTGAGGGAATGATTTCAAAAAGACTCATCCAAGATGACGTTAATCCACGAGAATGACTCAAAAAATGGCTCAAAATTGGAACATATAGATTTGAGCTCCATTATATCCAAACAAGGTCAATGTATTTGTGATTATGAATTTGAAATTATCAACTTCAAAATCGTGCAATCCAAATGAAACATTTGGTATTTTATACTCCCTCCGTCCCAATAAGATATGTCACTTTTTTTTTTCGTCTGTCCCAAATTATAGGCTTCTTTCTTTATTTAGAGTATTAATTACACAACAATAGACTAAATTACCCCTATTTAATGCAAGGGCAAAGTAGGAAGAATATGAAAAAAATTATGATCCCAATTATATTTATTGTGTTTTCTTAACCTGTGTGAAATATTCTACTTGCCTATTTTATTGAGACAGAGGGAGGGAATAGTAAAATATTTTAGAGCAAAAAAAAAAAAGCTTAGTCGTAAAATTGGTCACGTAATTTTAGGGCAATGATATTTTAGGAATTTTATTTTTTCACTTTGTAAAATAGGATTTTAATTTAAAAATTAGGCACAATACAGACAAAAATCGTCGAAAATTCGAAAACTGTCGGAATTTGATGACGTGGCCTCCACATGACCGCCTTTAATTGGGGATTATTAATTTTTCGGTGGAATTAGTCACGTAGATGATGACTAGGATGCATTTTGCAGATAGACACCACGTGGTGCATTTTTTATCCCAATCAACATCCACATCACTATTCTATCGGAAAATTGAAAATCCCAAATTTTGGAGTGACAATGTAGTGGCCAACTCATCAAATTCCGGCAATTTTTGAGTGTTTGGTGATCTTTGTTTTTATGCCAAAAATTTCAATTTAAAGTCCTATTTTGCAAAGTAAAAATGTAAAAATGCTACGGATCAATCTTGTGTTCCAGTGGTTGAGACGTGTGTTGTAAGAACGATTGACCTGAGTTCGATCCTATACGAGTGCGTATGTCCCCCAAATTTCCCCGTACTAAAAAAAGAAAAATGTAAAAGTGCTAAAATGCCACCGCCTATTTTACATACTAATTTGAAATTAAGCCTAAAAAGGAAAAGAATACAACAATTGGAGAGGTTTTTTCTCTCATACTCGTACGAAAAAAAGTCACAAGACATACGCCGCCGGCGTTCTCAGCTTCCACCGTTCCACACCAAAAGCCCCCACCTCAAAACACTCCCGCCGCCGCACAATATTTTACAGAATAGATTGAATAAAAAAGAGAAAGAGAATGTGGAGATAGAGAAAGAAAAATCATCTTTACTTCTCAAATATGGCGGCAGCTTCAGAAACTGAGAGCTCATCACCTAAAATTTTTATACCTGAGGAATGGTCTAATGCAGCTGAGGCCATAGCGTATGGTTCCGTTTCGTTTCCAATTGCTTTTGTTTGCGGGCCCAAAAATAGCGGCAAAACTACTTTCTCCCGCCACCTCATTAATGTTCTTCTCCAGAGGTATCTTGTGGTAACTTACCTCGTCCATGTGGTTTATTTCTTGTCTGTTTGTCTTTTGTATAGGCTGTGGTTCTTTATTGGGAGCTTTTATTTATTGAATTGGGTTCTCTGAAAATGTCGTAGTATTTGTTTAATTCTTTGTGCCTTGAGGATAGCTGACGTGATGTTTAGTTACTCGTTCCATCAAATAGTTTGTGATAATATTCTTAGTGATTGCAAGTGTAGTTTGATAAGACAGTTGGGTGAAGTATGCTATTTAGTAGACCTATCAAAAATAAAATATAAAGCAATTGTCAGCCCCCACCAGTGTAGCCGTAAAATAGGAGGAGATGAAATTAGAGTATCGGGGTTGGAGTCCTGATGGAGGCAGAGTCATGGCACATCCTGTGACCCCCCTGGGCATCCTGTCCGTGTAAAGGGATGTCATGGGAGGGTTGTCCGTCCTGAATGTCTACTCCAACTGTGTATAGGCTGTGACTGCATCTTAATCCATCTTTCCCTAGGACTAGCATTCTAGCAACACGAACTCGGAGCCTGAGTTATCACAGAAAAAAAGAAAGGAAAAAGAAAAAAATGTGAGATATGTGTTAGTATATGTGCACATCTATAAATACTTATTAGATCAACTAGTATTCATATGTAAAACATGTGCCTCTATATGTGCTTCTGCAAGTGTACTTAACCTGAAATATTGAAAAGTTCACTAATTTCCATGTGAAAGAAGAATTGTAGGTTGATAAAATGATGAAGTGAGAGTCTGGAGTTAAACTTGTATATCTATAGTGGAAGTCTTCGTAAACCAAAATCACATGTCATAACTAAGGATCTTGATTTCAGGCACAAAAAGGTGGCTTACCTTGATACGGATGTTGGGCAGACAGAGTTCACTCCTCCTGGTCTCCTATCACTTACAATTATTGACAAAATAACTACAGGTACATTATTTTCTCTGTTTCAACTTCAACTAAGGTGGTTATTTCTTATTCTTGGGTTGAGTGGTTAATTTGTTGCCTGGAAGAACATTGTTCTGACGAATCTGTTTGATATTTAGATCTGACAGTTCCATGCTTGAAAACTCCTGAGAGGTATGAAATTTTCTAACTCATTTTGATACTGTATGGCTTTTCAAATCTCAGTTTTATTTATAAAATGCAAACAGAAATGATTGCAAAAGTCTAAGATGCAACAGATTTTGATATGCATATGAATTTAGCCTCATGAACTTAGCATGTGAGATGTGCACTATTGCATTGATGTGGCGCCATAATCGTTTATTGTGGATTACTGAATTTTTATTCTTATGTTTTTCAAACTTTTTTTGAGGGAATTTATATCTAAAAATGTGTGTTGCTTCTATCTATCAGCTGCCATTGAATCATAGTTCATAAATTCATAACAAACCTCAGAGTGGTATGGCTAAACGTTAAAAGTTGATTGGTTCATTTTTCAAAATGCATAAGAAGTTAAGAAGCATTATAACAAAAGACAGTTTCTCTGGGGCTAGGAGCTCATTAAATACTGTCTATTGACCTTGGACTGAGATCTTATTAGTTCCCAATGTTTTTGGTTTCGGTTCCCTCTGGATCGGGGAGGGGGGTGCAGTTGAGCAAAAATCATAAGAATTTCTGAGTTGAAACTTGTGGGCTCTGATTTACAAGCCTGGATATATGTGTAGCGATCTTTTTACAACATTTCTTGATCTATTGTAAACCAGTGTTTCCAAAATGAATTGGTGATCAAACCATTCTTGCTATCAGTTGGTGAATTAACTGATCGGACCAGTTCAATCGCCGTCCCAGCTGGTCTACTGATGATTAATTATATTTTTTTATTACATTATGTCAAATGATGATATAGTAGACTAATTGTTATGTAATTTTTATTCAAGATAAATTAAGAACAAAATAACCAAATAAAAAATATACACAACGAAGCCCATCAAAAAATCACATTTATATAATAAAATACCAAGTTTAAGACTTTAGTCTTCCTAAAAGAAGTTTAAAGAAACTAAAAATAATAAAAAAATATTCATTTTGACTGTTAACATATGAGGATTTTTAAGGGTAACCAGAACGAACCGGTCGGACCTATTCAGTCTGCTTTTACAAACATGGTTGTTGGCCTTTCGCTGCTTGAATCTCACAAAATCATATCATAGATTAACATGTATCGAAGTTCGGGTTCTGTGATATTGCTTATTTTTAGCCGTTCAAGCTAAATTTCCTGTCAAATCTGTGTAATGGAACCCTAATGGCTTATTTACTTTTGAATATAATTGCAGATGCTTTTTCTATGGTGATATCTCTTCAAAAAGGGACCCAACTACCTATTTGACTTATATATTGGCCCTGTATGACCACTATGTGAAAGAATACTGCATGAATAACAACACAGCGACTCGGGGTAGTGCTGGGTTGCCACTTGTCATAAATACCCCTGGCTGGGTAAAAGGTTTGTTCATTGTTATTCCATCGCTCTATTCGTTTGTAACCTGCAATAAATTTAAAGTTCAGATATTTTTAGTGTAAGGCAACGACTTGCTTTATTGTCTATTTTGTGTGCCAGGTATTGGTTATGAAATACTTGTGGACATGCTAAAATATATGTTTCCTACCCATGTGGTTAAGATTCAAATATCTGCTGAGAGGAAGAACTTACCTGCTGGGGCATTTTGGTCATCTGAGGGGAATGCTGATGCTGTGACCGTTATTGAGATCAATGCTGCTCTTCAGGACCATTTTAACAGATCGTATGTTTTTTGTTATCTTCATTTTTGTGTTAAAGATTTGTTTTTTCGTATGTCTATTGTCATGCACAATTTGTTGAGGTTTTAACTCTTTAGTGTGATTTTGGAGTTTTCTTGCCCGGTGCTCTATTACTATCCTTTTGAACTTCAAAATGCATATTCAGTTTCCGTTTTTTATAAATGTTTGGATGCTTGCTTTTGTATCCTAATTCTTTTACTATGTGATACTTCCTCCTACTAGGGAAATTTCGTAACATCTGCAGCAATAGACATTTAACTTTTGCGATTTGCTAGATCTTATCTCCTTTTCATACTTTCTGATCTCGTTAATTGAAAGTCTCCATGAATTCAGATCGTCTCTATCTATTTAGAAGGTGTCAGTTCGTTTGTATTCCTAACACTCTCTTTTTAGGGTGCTGGTACCAAAAGATTCACGACTTCTACGAGATCTGCGTATAATGGCATACTTTAGGCAATGCTTTCCGAGTGATATGACTATCTCCACAATCAAGGAACTTGCTCGTGCATTAGCTGCTCACCCTCCTTATGAAATCTCGATTTCAAGTATCAAAATTAAACACGTTCATTGCCAGGTAGACTCAGCTACTCAGGTCTTTGCATTATTTGCAAGAAGTTGAAACACAAATATCTTTCTAGTGTAGGAGTACAGAGGGTTATATTTGTTGCCACTTGTTCCTTTCTCTCTGGAGAAATATTTAGGTTGTTGGTGTTTAAGTTTATATTATATTGGATTAGTTATTCTACAAATCCACACTCAAAATGAATATTTCTGATATCACATTGTCTTCCTGCTAGGTCCCAGTGACTGAAACTTTCTACAGTTTGAATGCATCTATTGTTGGCCTGGCAGACAGCTCAATGTCTGAACAATGGCCTGAATGTGTTGGCTTGGGTTAGTTAACTGACCCTTTTTAGGAGCATTAGTATGGTTTTGTTTTAATTCTTGCGAAAGCTCAAATTTCTCTCTTTTGTGAACCAGGAATAGTGAGAGGCATTGACACCTTCAGAGGGGTGCTCCATGTTATAACCCCTGTTCCACAGCAGAGTTTGGATGATGTTGATCTGTTACTTCAGGGGTTTATTCAAATTCCCACTTCTTTATTGCAGGTACTCGTCTTGCCAAGAAAACAAATTATTTCTTTTTCTTTTGCGGAATTCGTCTTCTTGTTCTCTCTCTCTTTTCCAGAATATTGTCAATATTTTTCTTTAAAATTATATTATGCTGGTCCTTAATCTCTAAAAAGATTACCTTGAAGCACTTTGAGGTAATGGGACTTTTTAGGCCAACCTTAAATGCTGCTGCGAGCTGTTGGAACTTTTTGCTCGGGCTATGTAAAGCTCGAGTCAAGCTTGTCAAACTCGAGCTTATTTGCGAGCTGAGCTTGAGCTCACATAGAGTTTTTCTCGTTAGCTCTCTATCATTTTTGAAATACTATTTTATATATGTATCTGTATTTAATTTTATGTGAAAATGCATTAACAATTTAACCGAATTACACCCACAGTCACATGTATGTGTGTAAAAATTGCAATGTTGTAAAAAGCGCTAGGCGCTCGCTAGGCGGCAGACTGGGGCCTAGCGCCTAGGCGGAGCCTAGGCGGGGTTAGGCGGGATTAGGCGGGCCAAATCGGAAAAAAAATCGTAGGCGGACAAGGGGGGCCTGGATTAATCGGGGCTAGGCGGAGAATTTTTCAACAGAGAAAAATTGTATATACGTAAACGATATAGACATGCATGTGTCTGTTTAAATAAATATTGTGTATACATACATGCGTGTGTGAGTGGTTGGATAAACAAATGTACAACATAATTAATATCGATAGTATGCCAATTTTAAATATTTATTAAAGTTATGATTGTATAAAAAATGTATTTCAAGTGATGTGTATTTGGTATGTTGCTGAAATATCAAACAATTGATATGTCTTTCAAGTGATATGTATTTAGAAAGTGTTATTTCTGCATCTCAGTTGCTGTTTTCTTTGTCTATCCATTTGTTTTATCCTTTTTCTTTCCCTTGTAAATTATTATTATTATTATTATCCACTTAAGTTCAAGTTAGTCCGTCCTTGTTCATGTTCATCCTTCCCCACCCCTACATTTTGTTGCAGTTTTTTTTCTCATTTCTTTCTTTAAACATACGTACATATAGTAATTTAATACTTTCTCTATCATAAGACTCACCATCATTAACAATATCTCATCTTAAAAAAAAGATTTAGAATCTCTAAAAATAAATAAATAAAACATTTCTTGAGCTTGACATCTTGGCTTTATCTTGGGCTTGTCTTCTCTTCTTTGAGCTTGAGGCTTCAAAAATAGGCTCATTGAGCTCAAGCTCGATCCAATATATATTCGAAATGTCAAGTCAAGGTTTACAGCCCCAGGTTCACTTGAACCATGGACTTCAAGTGAACCTGGGGCTGTAGTGTAAACATCATATGATCCTCTTCATATTCAGCAAGTATTTAACTACTGAATGGCGGCTATAGATATCTGTCTTTGGACTGGTGACTTTTCACGCATAGGGCCTTTCATTTTGTGTCATTGTTTGAAATTGCAGCGTGCAATCGATCATACACTCCCTAACTTTATTATTAGGGATAGTTAAAAAATCTACCCCCGAGGTTTGAGCTAATAACAGAAAAACCCATATTTTTTTAAAATTACAAATATCCCCTTGAGGTTTGATTTTAAATTACACTTTGCCTACTTCATAAGCAAAAACACCTTTACATTTGTAAAATATTACAACTACCCTCTTACATTTAAGACAATCAAACCACACCTTTTTTTTTTGTGTAATTTTGAATCTTCTCTGTTTTTCTTTTTGTAATTACTCCAAACCTGAGAGGTGGTTTTTGTAATTATCCCTTATTATTATTTAGAATTCTTGAATTTTCGCTATCTATTGGTTTGAAACGGTGAAGCGTGAATTTATTACCATTCATGTGCCTCACAATTTGCATCTCTTGTAGACAACTTATCTTCAGCTATTTTTCTAAACTCCATTTGAATTTGAACTGTTGCTTTTTCCAGGTACAAGGCTGTATTTCTCCTTACATGTCTGCAAACGTACTCTCGACTAATTAGGCGATACCATAAAGCTTCACTTACAACTTACCATCTGCAAAAGTTACTCCCCGTTCCATAAGGGGTTCCCCACAAGCGATGTCTGGGGGTATTTAACTGCTTGAAACATATACTTACCGAAAGGATTAACGTGTTATTGAGACTTAAGCGGGGATCAAATGTTGTACTTCGAAATATTTGGTAAACTTTGGAAATGAACTCAGTCCACGACTATGCTATCTTAGTTTGTTTGCTCTTTGTTTTTGGTCCAATTAATTAAGTTGGACTTAAATATTGTTTTATCACGCATTTCAATAGTATTACATGTCAAGCACTATTGATTCCCTCAAGCCACTTGAGGGCCAAGGGTTAATTGCCATTTTTTGTAATAACCTTATGACCTTAAGAAAAACAGAAATTAAAAAAATATGAAAAAGGGTTGTTCTTAAACACCTTACAGGATAGAAAGATATCTTTCAATCCCTTCATTTTTCTTTTCTTCTTCTCATTCGTGAACCTTGAAAAACCTGAGACTTGAACTATTGATCATTTCTTTCCCTTTCTCAAAATTTTGTACATTTTCTTTGCTCTACAATAAACATGAGTTCGAATTTTGGCATTACTTTCTTGTGTCTCTAGTCTCTTTCGGGATTTAGGGTTCATTATCAAGTCGTAGAATTAAAAGGATGAATAATTTTCATCATTATTGAGTAGAGCTATTTTATTATATGATCCATCATTATCAAAATTGGTACTTATTTATAGTTTTATTTTTAGAGTTGATGTATTGTACTTCATTATTATATTAATGTTAGTTAGGTCCCCTGCCCGAAGTTTCTGGCTTCGTCACTGGATGTCCCCATATTAGGTATTATTGTTATTATTGAAGTATTTAATGAAACACCATATTGTAGAAGTTCCACAACGGCCAATAAGTAGCTTATTTCTGGAGGCTTTCTCTAATAGAGGTATTCTACTCGTGGGGTCCAAAATCAAATCAAATTACTAGATATTAGATATGAGATGGATGATTAAAGCTCATTTGAGCTCGATTGTTGAAGAGGACAATTAAGATTTTAATTATATTTGATTAGATATAAAGCTACTAGCATGTGTTAAAAGAATAAATAATTCGTGTGTTAATAAGTATAATAAGTTCAAACATAAATTCTAAAATTTAATAGAAAATTGAGTAAGTTGGAATAGTAATATATTCTATTTTATTCATGTTTTATACATTTTGGAACTGCAAGAAATGACGATTCAATTACTTGCCATGATTTTGGGATTGAGATTTTCTGTTTCACTTCCCTATTCCGCTCCCTATTCCACTGCATCAGATGAATGACGCGTGTACAAGATGTCACAATTGTACACGTGTCTTTCATCCAATATATGGAATAAAGAGTGGAATAGGAAAAGTGGAACAGTGAGATCTCATCCCTTTGAAACTTTTTTGTTTAATAGTGCTAAGATAGAATATAGAGAGAGAATATTGAATTCATTGATGATCAGAAACTTGAAACTATCCGAGTGATTTACATGATTTTATACAACTCAAATTTAGTAGAAAGATATAACTGACTCCTAACTAATCTTGTAACAGAATAACTAACTTCTAGTTACTAACTGTTTGCTTGACTCCTTGTACACCAGCGTTGAAGCCAAGCGGGGATGAGAAATGAGACATAATTTGGGACTGAGTATCTGAAATTTGACAATGGGCAAAGGTTTTGTGAGAATGTCTGCCGTTTAATCTTCAGAAGGAACATATCGAACTCCCACATCCGTTTGCTGCACTTTTTCTCTAATAAAGTGGACATCTATTTCAATATGCTTTGTTCTAGCATGAAAAGCAGGGTTACTGGCAAGTGTGAGGGCTCCAACATTATCACACCATAGGAGAGATGGAGAGGATATGGATAAACTGAGTTCCTAAAGTAAAGACTTGATCCAAATCAGCTCAGTTGTTGCCAAGGCCAAAGATCTGTATTCAGATTTCGTACTACTCCTTGCTACTAATATTGTTTCTCTCCAAGCAATGAGATTTCCGCTAAGGAAGATACACTAACCACTTGTAGAACGTCTGTCATTAATGCTACTTGCCCAGTCCGCATCAGCAAAGCCCCCAAATGTCAAGTGAGAGATAGGCTTAAACAACAGACCTAAACACCTTGTACCCTGAAGGAAACGTAAAACCCTTTTACATGTCTGCCATATTGGCACAGTGGTGGGAGAGTGAAGTAACTGACTTAGTTTGTTAACAATATAAGAGATATCCGGACAAGTCACAATGAGGTATTGAAGAGCACCAATAATACTTCTGTATAAAAAAAGCCTGGCAAAAGGAAAACCATCATTAATGGAAAGTTTAGTATTAAGACATGAGGGAGTTGGAATGGGAGAACAATTTTCCATAGTTGCCTTAGCCAAAAGATAAACAATATACTTAGATTGATTTGAGTAGTAGTCCTCCAGCTGCCTTGTGAGCTTCAAGACCCAAGAAATAACTGACCTCTCCCAGGTTCTTTAAAGAGAATTTCTGATCAAGAATGTCAATAACCTGTGTGATCTCAGAAGGGTTGTCGCCAGTGATAAGAATGTCATCCACATAGACTAGGACCATAAGAAGTTGACCTTTGGAGCTTTTGAAAAAGAGAGAAGTGTCTGAAATAGAGCCCCTGAATTTCAGAGAGAGTATGAAGGCATTGAGTTTGTTATACCATGCCTTGGGAGCCTGTTTAAGGCCATAAAGAGATCTATTAAGTCTGCAAACATGAGATGGTTCCTTGGAGTCAATATATCCCTCAGATTGTGCCATATACACAACTTCCATCAAGTCTCCCTTCAAAAATGCATTGTTAACATCTACATGTTGGACCTTCCATCCCCTTGTAACAACCAATGTACACATACACAACATGACTAAATGTATCAAAGAAGTTTACCCCTGCATTTTGTTGGAACCCCCTTGCAACCAATATAGTCGTTAACCTGTCCACTGAACCATTTGCTTTGTACTTGGTTCTGAAAATCCATTTGCTAGTAACTAAATTCATGTGCTCTAAGAAAGGAACCAATTCCCATGTGTGATTTTTCATTAGGGCGGAGTATTCTTCATCCATTGCAACCTTCCACTGAGGTAAAGCAAATGCTTGTTGAGCATTAGCAGGGTCAGAAAAAGGAGAGACAGTGTCAGAGTAGACTTTAGGTTTAGAAATGCCATTTTTGGATCTTTTGAACATTTAATGAGAGTTAGTAGATATGGGAGGAGGAATAAAAGAAGGTTGAGGAGGATTGGGAGGATCAATGTGGAAAGGAGGAGAGTGAGGCTTAGAGTGAGGTAAGGGTGAAGTGGGAGGAGGAGGAGAAGTATGAGTTTTGGGTACATTGGGAAGAGTGTTAGAGAAGTCAGGCATTGGAAAAAGGGAAGAAGAAATGTGTGAGAGAAATGATGGAGTGGAGGAGGAGAACAAGATGGGACAAGGAAAATCTTGTTCGTTGAAACTAACAGTTCTTGAAATGTATAATCTTCATGTGGGGTGAAGACATTTATAGCCCTTGTGCTCATGACTGTAACCAATAAATATACATTTGGAGGATCTATATTGAAGTTTAGAAGTATTGTAAGATTTCAAATAAGGAAAACAAGCACAACCAAAACTTCTAAAAAAACTGTAATATGGAACTGAATTGTACAAAAGTTGATATGGTGAAATAAAAGTGAGAGCAAATGATGGAAGTCTATTGATGATGAAGGTTGCAGTAGCAAATGCATCCCATCAAAATTTCTGAGGAAGTAAAGCCTGAGCTAAAAGAGTGAGACCCATTTCAACTATGTGTTGATGTTTTCTTCCAGCTCTACCGTTTTGCTGGTGAGTATAAGGACAAGAGTATCTGAAAAGAATACCAAGTTTTTGAAGGATGTGTTTGAGAGGTCTGAATTTCTCACCCCTGTAAGATTGTATGCATTTGATTGTGGTATGAAGTTGAGTTTATATCATAGTATGAAAATGTAGAAAAACAGATTAAATTTGAGACTTTGAGTGTAAGGGATATATCCATGTGAATCTACTGTAATCATCTACAAAGTGCACATAATATTTATATCCATAATGGATGTACATGCTGCTGGTCCCCAAACATCCGTATGAACAAATTCAAAAGGAGACACAATATGTATAAGAACATGTGGAAAAGAAATGCTATGTTGTTTACCATATTTGCATGGTTCACAGAATGGAAGATGGGATAATGTAATAGGTAATTGCAATTGTTTTATTACATGAGTAAATGTGTTATTACACGGATGGCCTAGCGCTTGATGCCATATAGCAGAAACAACAAATCTTACATTTGACTGGGTGCTGAAGCACACATAATTACAATAGAATGATGATGGTGAATCAAGTTGACTGGTGGGTGAAATGGAGGACATATCGATTTGATGGAGGCCATCTTTAAGAAGTCCATCCAGCAGAGTTTGATAAGTTCTCTTATCCTTGACAACACAATAAGATTCATGAAATTCAATGAAAACATGATTATCTTTGATGAATTCGGAAATGCTAAGAAGGTTTTTAGTTATATCAGGAACAAAAAGCACATGGTTCAAGGATAGAGATTTAGAGGGATTAAGACTGGTGACATGTGTAGAGCCAATTTGAGAGATACAAACATAATTGCCATTACCAACAACAAGTTTTGCCTTACCTTGATAGGGAGAACGCAATGTCAGATTGCCCAAGTTAGATGTAACATAATGTGTGGCTCCACTGTCCATGGGCCATTCAGTGTTAGGGGTGGAGGTGCTAGGTCCTAATGTAGAGAGGCAATATATGAGACATGATTTGTAGAAAACTGATTCTCAGTAGCAACATAGGAAGCATGATCAATAGAAAACTGAGTATGATCAAAGAGGGAGTGTGGTTGCCCCAACGATGCAGCAACGTGAGCCTGAGGAGTCTGAAAATGTGACTGAGGTGAAAAAATTAGAATTCTAATAAGATGACTGAGTAGAAAAAAATAGAATTCTCCAAGCCATTACATTTTGGATCAAATCTCTTGAAATATTTGGCTGCAACATGATTATTTTACCATAAATTTGACAAATCACTATAGAACCACCCCTATAAAATTTGCCTTTGCCTCTGTATCTTCCTCCAAAATCACCCCTAGGTGGTCGAAAATTGGTGAAGCCTATGGGAGGTTTCTTTGCAACTAAGCGAGCTGAGGGAGTATTGCCAGGCTGAATGTTTAAAGCATGTAGAGTGCTAGTTAAAGAACTCTATTGTTGTTGAAGTCTCAATTCATGAGCCTGAAGCACATACTGAATCTCAGATAGACTTAGATTGCCAATTCTAGATGACAAAAGCACAACAACAGACTCAAATTCAGATGTGAGACCATTCAAAATATCCAAAATCAACTCATCATCAGAAATTTCTTGCCCTACAGTACGCATTTGATCTACAATTCCAGTCATTTGGAGGACATAATCCTCAATGCTCAAATTACCTTTCTTGTCTTCATGAAGTAAACATTTAAGATGTAACAATCTTTGTTTTGGACTATGTTCGAAAAAGAACATAAAAAACACTCCAGATTTCAGCAGAAGTTGCACATCTATTGATATAACGAAGCATTGATTCCGAAATAACTTAATAACCAGCTAAAGAGGAACTGATCCTTGCACATCCAAGTAATATATTCAGGAGTAGGGACTGAATTACCAGAAGATCCATCAAGAAACTCAGCCGGAATGGAAGAAGATCCAAGTAAAAATTCTTCAAAATCATGAGCTCTCACAATAGCCATGACCTGAGCTTTCCAAAAATTGAAGTTGCTACGATCCAACTGAACAACAAACGTGGGGAAGGTAGGTAATTGAAGTTGCGACATTGTTACAAACTCCTTGAAGAAGAAGAAAAGAAAAAAAAAATTAGGCCCAAAAGTTAGCTCTTGTTGATACCATGATAAAATAGAAAATAGAGAGTGACTATTTGAGAGAATATTGAATTCATTGATGATCAAAAACTTGAGTTATCTGAGTGATTTACAAGATTTTATACAGCTCAGAATTAGTAGAACGATATAACCAACTCCTAACTAATCTTGTAACAAAATAACTAACTTGCTTGACTTCTGATAAATAGTAACTGAGTGTGCACCATTGCCTGCAAAAACCTCCAGACTCACTAGTCCCTGCCTAATAAATTTTTTCATAAATGAAAGGTATAATTATAAAACACATCCCTTATGTTTCGCCTAATTACAAAAAATATCCACTCATCTTTTTAAATTATAAATATTCCCTTAAGGCAATGGCGTAGCCATGAAGTATATTGGGGTAGGCCGATACACAGAAGTGGAGTAGGTCAGATAAAAAACTGAAAAAAAAATCATATAAATCTTAATTAATTTATATTTTACAAAAAAAATCTTAGTGTAATTTTTTTTTTAAAAAAGATGGGGGTGATGCCCGCCCATACCTTTAGGTTTGTGTTTGTTTTACAAATACTCTTTAAGTACAATTTGTAAAATAGCTACATGTCTGAGAGTATTTGTAAGTTTAAAAGCTAACTCAATATGTTTGTTAAATCTCAATAATCGTATTGTAATTCTTTAATTAGATTGGAAACTTTTCTCGTGAGTTGTTTAAGGTAGACCGTTATTTCAGGTAAATGGTCCGCCTGACAATCTTCATAGTTTGAAAAACAAATTTCTGACCCTTGACCACACATACTATCAACACATCCAAATTTAGACAACCTCTCAAACATACAATCTTTTTTGTTCTTCTTCCTTAGTACAGACACAGCCATAGCAACTCAGACAGAAAGACAGAGAGAGAGAGAGAAAGAGAGGGTTAATGATCTGGGGTTTGCTAGTTCTCAGCATCTCATGATCTATCCCACTCCATTAATTTCAAACATTTCGAATCCCTCCATCTTTGTTACATATTTTCTGGTGTATTGCCTGTTACATGCTCGACGATATGCCTGTGGGATCATTTAAGACCCTTATTGAGCAAAAGCTCGGAAAATTTCCGAATTTCTTGATTTACGCCATCCTCGAATGGATGATGATAATCTTGCTTTTCATCGATGGATTACTCGCTTTCGTGTCAAACGAATTCGCCAAGTTTTTCGGACTCAGAATCCCCTGTTTGCTCTGCACTAGAATAGATCATGTCCTTGTCCAAAGAAACTCTAGCTTTTATTACAATGACTCCATATGTGAGGTTCATAAAAAAGACATTTCGTCCCTTGCTTATTGCCACATGCACAAAAAGTTATCCGATATTCGTAGCATGTGCCAAAAATGCCTTCTTTCGTTCGCCACGGAAAAAGATTCCGATTGTGATAAATACAAGTCCCTTGTCGGGATGTTGCACAAGGATATCGATTGTTTTGTGGAGAACGATCAGAAATTGCTTATGAAGCCATTAAAGAAGGACGATAAAGCGATATTTGATGAGAAGAGTGATATTCCTTTGTGTTCTTGTTGTGGGGAGCCTTTGAAATTGAAATCTTCCTCAAATTACGTAAGAAATTTATCGATGAATTCTCCGGCTCCATCTCCATCTCCTCGTGCATCGTTTTTGGCAAGCAGAAACGAGGAAGGACGAAGCATAGAGTCACCACGTTTTAGGTACTCAGAAACTAAGTTAATCTCGGACAACAAATCAGAGGTTCTTGAGGATGATGCTTCAAATGTAGGTGAGTATAAAAGGGCACTCTATTTTAGTCATCTATTCTAATGAATGAAATTATTGTATTGATGAAAGAATAAGAAATATTTTATAATTTCTTCTTGATTCTGCTCTTACATTATAGCAAGACAGAATACGTAATGTTCATGTTCTTGTTCGATTTTGTTATTCATTCAGCGGTCAACATTTTGCCTGAACGTCTGTGCTTTAGGGAATGTTTACAAACACTTAAAAACGGTGATTGTCAGCTTTTAGACCAAAAAAGTAGTTTTTAGTGTTTTCGAATGCCAACTCCTGCTTCTGATTCTGCATAATATAATTAAAATCTAAAAGCAGGGAGAGGAGGAGTGGTTTAGATTTGTTATATTTGCTTCTGGTTTGACTTTTACGAACAAATAAAATACATTTACAACTTATTAACCAAACACTCTTTTTAAATCATTCAACTTTTAGTTTCTATTTGCAAACACTACTAACTTCTAATGAACTACTTTTCACTTTGCTACAATAAATCAATTCCTCTAAAAGCAGAAGTTTTTGCGGACAATCATTTAACTCTTTTAGTAGGAAGCAAAAGAAACTTGTTCTTATCGTGTGTTTATCTCCTGTCTTTAATATGAACTTTGTTTTCATTTAAAGGATGAAATTGTACGATAGAGATATTTTAAAATTGCGTTTATGTAACACATAAACGCTAAACAGTTTATGTATCCTATATCAGGTAAACAGGATGTCAAAGCTACAACGGCGCCACTGCAGCCAAATTCCAAGGACACAAATGAAGAAACTAATATTAGAACTCCTACTTTTACCAGAGCAAATAAATTTTTCGGAATCCCATTAAATTCAGCTCCAGTGAGTCCTAGATGGGTGAACAGGGGTACTATTAGAAAATACTCGGTCGATAAAGGAGAATTTGTCGTCGAGCCTAGTGATGCAAACGAAGTGGATGGCGAGATTTTGAATCTTCTGAAAAAACAAGTTCGTTTGGACCACAAGTCGCTAATGGAGTTATACATGGAACTCGATGAAGAAAGGAATGCTTCTAATGTAGCTGCAAACAATGCGATGGCTATGATTACACGGTTACAAGCTGAAAAGGCGGCTGTTCAAATGGAGGCTTTACAGTATCAGCGAATGATGGAAGAGCAAGCGGAATACGACGAAGAAGCTTTACAAGTTATGAAAGATTTGCTTGAAAAGAGAGATGAAGATATAAAGGCTTTAGAGTCTGAACTTGAGATGTACAGAGAAAAATATGGGATTATCAAGAAAGTTGGTAGTGAGATTTGTGAAGTTGATGATGAAGATTACCAGGACAGAAAATCTCAGTCTCTGTATTCGTTTAGTGATGATAAGTCAGATAGTGGTAGCTTAAACGGAGGTGATCAAAATGGGAGCGAGCGTACTTATGAACGTTCTATGGAGAACGGAAGAGGAAATCAAGAAGATTTATCGTTAGATTTGGAGGGCGAGCGATATTATCTTTTTGGTCTTTTGAATGATCTCGAGAAAAATATAAATGCAAATGAAGGATCGAATTCCTCAGAGTTAGGCACAATCAAGCATGAAGATGAAGACAGAGGTAACTGAAACATGAAATTAAGGGAGCGTTTCCAAATACTTAAAAAAGTGATTGTCAGCTTTTGACAAAAAAAAATAGTTTTTGGTGTTATTAAGTGCCAACTTCTGCTCTGGTTCTGCATAATTGAATAAGGAAGTGTTTGCAATTACTGAAAATGAGTGCTTCTATGCTTTTGGCTTAAAACAATCATTCTGTAGCATTTGCAAATGTCAACTTCTTCTGCTTCTGTTTCATTTAATCAGAATCTAAAAACAGGGAGATGTGTGCTTTAGATTTCTGATTCTGCTTTTGGTTTAATTTTTATAAACAAATAAGCACCTTTACAACTTTTCCAAACATTGTCAACTTCTGATTCTATTTGCAAACACTATCAACTTTTGATTCTCAACTACTTTTATTTTTGCTACAATAAATCACTTCTTCTAAAGCAGAAAGTTTTGCAAACACTCCCTAAGTATGGGGGGAGGTCCTTTAGATTTCTAATTCTACTTCTGGTTCACACAAGTAAAACACTTTTACTACTTATTCACCAAACACTTTCTTTTAACTTATTCAACCTTTTGCTTCTATTTACAAACACTACCAACTTCTGATTTTTCAACTACATTTCGCTTTTGCTGCAATAAATCACTTCCTTTGTAGAAACATAAATTTTTGCAAAACACTCACCAAGTCCTTCAAGTTTGTGCTTCTGGCTACTGTTTATGGTATATTTTTCCTTTACATCTTAAACATTTTCTCCATATTCCTAAAACCTTAATGATTCTACTTTTCTAGTAGGAAACAAAAATAAGGTTACCCTTACAAGAGAAGTATCCTTAATTAAGGAGAGGTTGAGAGCCATTGAAGCAGATAGCGGTTTCTTAAAGCATGCTGCTATGACGCTGCAAAGAGGGGAGGAGGGAACTAAACTCTTGACTGAGATAGCTCACCATCTCCGGAAGATTAGACACTCGATAAAATCTTCACCAGACAACATAGAGGCATGACCTTTTTGTCCTGCAGGTGAATATTTCCTTCCAAAATCGCCCCCCTATTCGTTTTTGTGTCTTTCTTATATGAGATTGACATATTACAGCCAATTACACAAACCTAAATCATTTCTGAGTATTGTGCATGGATTATTACAAGTTCATTTCATGTTGTGAGGGCCACTTATCAATTAATATGCATGCTTCGCTTGTTCTTTGAAGAAAAACTTCACTACTTGAATAGTTTTCTAACTACTCATATGTTAGAGTAATATTTCACCTTTTTTTTAGTCTGCTAAAGAGACAATCTTTGCTTTGTTCTTCCAACTTGCGGAAACACAAAAGGGATAATTACAAAAGAACCCCTAAGATTTGGGATAACTACAAAAAAACCCAGAGAAGTTCCAAAATTATAGAAACCCCTCAAGGTTTGATTTCGTCTTTCATCTGGTTATTTGTAGTATTTAAAAAAGTCGAGGGATGTCATTGTATAATGCAAGACGAAAAGTTTGGGTTATTTGTAATACTTAGAAAAGTTGAAAGATGTAATTGTAAATATTTGATGATGCCAGCAAATTTTGTCAGTTCAACTAACGGTTGTGGTAAAAATGTAAGACTGAATCACAGTTTTTTTTTTTTTTTTTTTTTTTTTTTTAAATCCCAAAACAAAATGAGGAATATCATAGTTTGATACCTTTGTTGATATTTGCAGGTCCAAAAATATTCTCCTTGCAAGCAAAACCCGCAAGAAGACAAAACACAGTCGTGATGTCAGATGGAAGCTTTTTCATCTGCAATACATATATCTCTGTCCATATGAAAATACTATAATTGGATGATAAGCTGTAAATGGTGTTCATAGATCTGCTTGAAGACTGAGTGCCAATATTGTGAGATTAGGCATGTGAAACTTGTAGCTGATTAGCAGTATAGTATAAAGAGAAGAAAATGACTTTTTTACCTTTTTGATGTAATTGTATCCATTTATTTTACTTGGATTCATTATCATAGAGACTTCTCTTTGCAGAATGTGATAGTTTTATGGAACAAGATAGTTATTGACACTCAATTACTCGTACAATTTCTCATGCAGCTTTTTTTTTCCTGTCACATTAGCCTGTGCAAATAAGTCCACTTGATAATTTACTTCTATCTGTTGATATCTATATGTATATAACTCTTGAGCCTATAATTAAGTTGTACTGAAATTCTATTCGAAAATGGCCATTAATATTATTATCAATTTGGCTCGATGAAGATTCTAAAAGTCAGAGGGATTGACCTTTTTGCTTGCATGGAGTTTTCTGCATAAGATTTTTGTTAACCATAAAAGATTATCTTTTTTCAGAGCTTGTGCAATTAAAAATAAGGATAATTACATATACTACTTACAAAAAACTCCAATTATCTATATCTATCTATATATATATAACTATATATTATATTATGGCAAAAACTTGTATGAGACCGTCTTACGGGTCTAATTTCGTGAGACGGATCCTACCCTACCCGAACCATGTGGCATTTTGGGCAGAAACAACGTTTCTGAAAATAGGAGAACTTTTTTGATATTATTAGTCAAAAGTCAAAACTTATGGTGCGATTGGGTATGCTTTCATTTTGAAAATTTTCTTTTCGCTAGAGAATAGTGGAAAAAAAATTCTGATGAAAGTTTTTGGAAATTTTGAGAGTGAATGGATATGTAATGATTAAAGTTAATTTGATTTAAAAATAGTAAAATAATGATTAGATGTGATTGGTAGTTAGAAATGTGTGAGTGAGTGAATAGTGAAATTTGTGGGAGAATGTGTAATAATAATTATTTTTTTGTGAAAAAATGTGTAGATGTGACTGGTGAAAGAAAAAATGAGAGAAAGTGAAATTGAGAATAGTATATTTTTTGAAAATTTTCAAAAACAATCGCATGTTTGGTAAAAAAAAATTCTCCAATGGAACGAAAATGAAATCTCGTTCATATCCAATCACAATCACAACCTTAGCTTTTCTGCTCTCTCTTCTCTCACAAATAACGGTGGAACACTTCTCCATCTTCTTCAATCCCACCCCTAAAGCTCACAACAATGAAGGAGCGAGAAGCAGAGGAGCGAAGAAACAAAAATAAACCCTAAATCTTTGCTTCTAACATCTAAACGCTGTCCACCGAAAAATTCAATTTCTTGGGTTTCACTTTGAGCCCAAAAAGATTATCTTAATTTCAAAACTCTGTTTAATAATTTGTCGCGAAAAGAAATTGACGCAAAGAATCCATAAATTGATGCAAGGAAATTGTGCACTTGCATATTTTAGGTAAGATTTTGACTCTTTGCATAAGAAGATTCATCAAATTATAAACAAAAGCATCTTCAACTGTCTGTGGGTTATTTGACTTTTTAATCATATTTTTTTAATGTTTTCTTTTTTGTATTGTGCTTTCTAGAGTTGGAAAATTGAAAAGGTAAAAACCTTTTTTTCCCTTTATTTTCTCTTCCCAATCCTGGTTTCTTGTTTTCGTTTTCTGAAGTTGGGAACTGTTTGCTCGCTGCGAACTTGACATGCGCTTTGGTAGTTCGGCCGAAACTTACTGCATTTGTGTTTCGAATTACCCCTCTTTTTTGCTGTTTGAATTGTTTTTTATGCTTTTGATTAACTGTTCTATGTATTTTGTTCTATATCTTTTAGTAATCAAAATATAACTTTGGGCCCTGTTGTTGATACAGAGCTTACTTTGGACCCATAAGAGGATGCTGAATTTGCACAAAAAAGTACTTGAGTTAAGGAGTACGAAGACGATTTTATTAGAGGATAAGGAGGAGAAGCAGAACAAGACAAAAGAAATGAAGTTATTTGTTACAGTATAATACTAGTGAACATGTGTATACAGTAGGACTGTAAGACAAGTTGTCATGACGATAATTAAGAAGTATTGATTTTGAAAGTAATATTTTTTAAAAGCAAAAACTAATGCTAATATAAACAATTGATACTTTTACATGAATTTTTGTATTTATTTTTGTGCATGTGATGATATTCTTTTTGATCAAATGAATATTGCAAAAATTGTGATCTATATGGGCCAACCTCTCGTATTTTTATTTCAGTATCTTAGATTTTAAGAGTGATACTTTTAAGATAAATAATAATACTTTTAAAGGAAAAACTAATACTTTTACATAATGCCAGTTTTTTGTGTTTAACATGGGCTTATATCCTTGTTGATCAAATTATGATCACAAAGATTGTGATCTACATAAGCTAATCTCTTATATTTTGATTTAATATCTTAGTTTTTATAAGTGATACTTTTAAAGTAAAAAGTCATACTTTTATAGAAAATATTGATACTTTATACAAAAAACTGATATTTTTAAATGACTATCTTTTTTCATGTGTTGATATTCTTGTTGATAAAGATTGTAATTTATACAGGGTTTTGTTTCAATATTTTAGTTTTTAAAAGTGATAATTTAAAGTAAAAATTGATACTTTTAAAATAAAAATCGACATCTGTAAGTGTAAGGTTTAGAAGGGGTTGAATTTTGTAAAAAAAAGTTAATCTTCAAAACTCTGTTTAATAAAAATTTGAAAAAGACTTAACACCCTTAAAGATATTACACTTTTTAATTAGATTATCGATGGATAGCAAATTTATCAAACTATAAGCAATTAAAAGTTTTAAAAGTAAATGACACAAGATAAAGTTTTTATAGAGGTTCAAGATGGGGTAATTCTTCTACTCCTCTCTTCTCCACTCATAGAAATCCACTAAGACAAAGTGGTAACAATCCGATACAAGTCTTGATCAAATGACTTGATCCTTTGGGACTCATCAAATTATAACTTGCTCAAGCACTTTGGATTTGATCACGAAGCCCTCCAAACGCAAAAGCATTCAACTTCAACCTGTTGTATTATTTGACTTTTCAATGTTCTTCGAGATGAGGCTTTAAGAATATTTCAATTTTGATAAGCTTGTATATCTCACGTGTATCCACGATCTTCTTTCTAATCAAACTCCTGGAAAATTGAACTTTCAAAAAAAACCTTAGGCTTTTTCTTTGAAAATCACTTTGCGATTTTTGCTTTCTTGGAATTGCCATTTTCTTTTATCACCTTTTCGTTTTCTGAAGTTGGTTCATTTCTTTCACGCTTCTAAAAGTTGAGCACTCCAAGAAAGGTAGTATGGAGATATTACTTGTTTAAGTAAATCTCTTGATTTACGGCAACGAATCTCGACTTACATTTCCTCGCTTTCCCCGTGTGACTTTGTGTTCTTTCAGACTTGAGTTACCTGTTTCTTTTTGCTGTTTTCAATTCTGTCATTTTTTTTTGTTGTACTAAATGATGCTTTTCCTTCAAGATTAAGTTGGAGCTGTTAACTATGTATTTAATTGTTCAATACATTTCAAAGCAAGAATCTTTTCTATTCTAAGTTTTACATCAATCAAAATCTAAACAATAAAATTCTAACAATTTCCCCCTTTTTGATGATGCCAAAACTTAAATCATACAAAGATGCAAATAACAAAGATACATACGATAGTGTATTGACATAGAATGTATGCGCATAATCAATCTTTTTATTGATCATATCATTTTTGTATTAACACAATCAAGGTGTATCTATGTAATTGTCTCAAAAAAAATTTATAGCATTATTACGTAACTTACATTGTATGTATTTACATATAAAATTTGGGCAAAGAACACTTCATCTCCTTCGGGCCGTCTCCTTCTTTCATCTTGAAACTTCTTCTCTTCTTTCTCTTCTTCTCGTCAATATGCCTTCGTGGCGATTCATCTCTTTAAAGAATAAATCCTTCTTGCATACTTTTTTGGCCACTTGCAAGTTCGCCACATGGTCAAGCCCACCCCAGTAGATCCCTCCTTTCTTTCCCCGGATCTACGTATTCAATATTCTTGGGCGAGGCCTGGTCAAAGCTTCTTCCTTTTTTCTTTTTATCTTTGGGGGGCTTTTTCTTCTTAATTTTATTGCCCATTGAAATTTTATTTTGATCAAATGTGTGAGACCCTTTTCCCAAGATAAAAGCCAAGGACAAATTTGCAAAATAACCTTCAAATTCAAATTTAAAATTTAATGCCTCCGTGTTCTTTCAAAATGTTCATCACCCTGCATCCATTCTTCCTTCCACCTCCTTCATCCCCTCGCTTCAAATAGATAAAATAAAGTGTTGGAGTGGCGAGTCACGGAGTTTGCCGCTTATAATGTCATAATAATTTGTGCAATCATCAAATATTCTTTGAAATTTATTTTCCCTTCTCACTTGCTTCCTTGTCACCGCTTCCTTTTTCTCAAAATTTTCTTTGCTTTAAGGTATTCCTCTTCCCCCTTTTTGGCATCATCAAAGGATAGAAAATTTATGAAGTCGAATGTCTTTCGATGGTTGAATTTTTTGCTTCAAGTTTTAGGTAAAAATAATGTAGTATTTTAAATCTTAAAAAATTTTCTAAAATTTTTTCTTGTCATAAAATAATTTTATGATCTCACATGAGCTTTGTATATGTTCAATTTTTTTCGATTTATTTTCTAATAATTGTATATATCTCCATTTAATTCCTTATCCTCGATTGTGATGCCTCTCAAAATCTTTCTTTTCAACTAAAGAAAGAGCGCTAACACTTTAAAATTTACATCGTTCGAAAAAAATGGTGCCTGAGTGAAAACAGATGGTCTGTGATAGCGTGCTTGCATTTTCGACTCTTCGTGAGTTATTCTCCAATGAGAAAGGGAAAGATTCCACAAAGGATTCATCACCGCCATCCGGGGATTTGTTCGATGATAAGCGGTGGACGTGAAGTTCTTTTTAATTAATAAAATGAGCCGGAAAGTCTCCTCGGTTCAAATTGGTTTTGTGGTGCCAAAAATTAAATTTTTTCCTTTTGAGTAAAAATTGGTGGCTCATCATCAAAATTAAAGGTCATAAATCGATGCTCGTGCCTGGAACATCCGCACTTAGTCTTTTGGATTTGTCATGGGAGTTGACTCGGCCTTCATCCCGAGAAAGGTGAAATGAAGTGCGCCGATCTCCTTCTTGGATCGATGGTTGCGGAGGGATGTTCTCTACTTGAGTTAGTTTACCCCTGAAGTCTCAACCTCCCGTGGCCTTCATTTCCTCCAAGCAGTCTCTCTGCGAAAAAGTTAGGGTCTTCTACAAGTGGCATCCATTGAGTCTCATCCCCATGGATTGCGCTTTCATCGCCCAGTGTTAACTCCTGAGCATAAACAAGACAAAAGAAATATTCAATCGCCCGATTTGATGGCAACTTGCATTTTTCTTGTGTTTGAGTTTTCTTTGCTTCGCCTCCTACATTCTTTGTGGAGTCATCTGAATCCTCCGATGTGTGGAACAGCACCACCGAGTGACTTGGAGTGGGGTCACTAAACTCCCGCTGTTGCAATTGATGGTTCAGGCCGTTGTTCAATAGGGGTTGTTATAATCCCCAAGCCCGTTCATCGCCATTCCTTATTTTTCCGAATAGGAAGTAAAAGAACATCGGTGGCTATTTTTTAACTCCCATTGGATCGATTTCAAAAGGACTCTCCTGGTCCTCCATCGTCTTTGCTCGTGAAGGATTCTTGATTCACGCAATTGAATTTTTCATCAAAGAGAGGATGAAGTTTCGTAGTGCCGGAGATAGGCGTATACTTGCCTTTTCTTCGTGCTAATTTTCTCTCTCCTTGTCCTTTAGATCTGTCTCAAGTTTATTCTTTTCTTCTATGAATTCAAATTGAAACTTCCATTTTCTCCACTCACGCAGACGCATTACATCACTATCTGCTTGGTTGTCTTGAGTTTCATAATTGTGAAGTGTGTGGTTGCCTCTATTTTTATCACCTTCAAGAATCAATTACATCCGGAGACTCTTTCTCCGTATCTCCTAAAAATGCCGATCTCATTGCTTTACAAGTCTTCTTTTGTATTTCGTTCAGAGACTGTCCTCTTAGATCTTTGCTTGTGTTTGTTTAAGGAGCCGCCGTCAGGTTGTATCTCCTCTTTTTGACGAATAATTTGTGAGTCCTTCTCGACGCTTTTAAAGGAAAAACTTGCAGGGCGAATGTTTGTTTTCTTTGCTTTGCAATGCGGGGCAAGAGGAGAGCACAACATGGACTTATTTGCACCAAATTAGCTCGAACATCCTCTTGTTAACAAGGCCTTCCCATGAGAGTCCATAGCCGATAATCACTAGGCCATATCCTTATCCTCCAAATGACCCATCTTCTTTGAAGGACTTGTTTCCCACGTTTTGGCAGAGTCTTATATTTATCTTAATTCTTCGATTATTGCAAATGCCATCACAATTTATAAGTGTCGATACACTTTGTCCAACAATTTGTGATAATCCTCCTTCATCTCTTGTTTCTTTGTGAATATTATTTTGTCGGAACATCGGACTTGGCTATTTCTTTCCATAAAAGTTTACATCATCTGATGCTTTATAATATTCACCAAATCCTTTAGTCAGTTTAAATGACTTGATTCCTTTTGAATCTCATTCACGTTTGACCTTGAATATCTTGGATACTAAAGATTGTTAAAACGGTTTCGATCCTGCCGTTTATACCAGGGTTTTGTTTCAATATTTTGTTTTCCCAACTTGGTAAAGTCATATGTTGGTGCCATTTCTCGAATAATTTCAAGAAAAGTTCGAAATAGATTTGAAGTTTGATAGGGTTTTATAGTGTTTGCCTTTGCTTTTTGAAAGAGAATTGAAATATTTTTAGAAGTGTGAGAGAGAAACGGATGGTTTAAATATGGTTTATGAAAGGACGTGCGATGGTTTTGAATCGTGATCGAAATCAACGGCTTTTTCATGTATTGAAGCATGTCTCGTTTTAATGATTTATATCCAATCATAGTTGATGTGCGGCTTTAAATCATCATTATGAAAACATTCAAGTCAAAAACGATATTTTTGTGCTCATAAGTTATTCATCTCTTAAAATGACATTTCTTTAGTAATGTATAAAACTTTTCCGATGTTTTAGTTTTTGTTTTCTAATATTCTTCCGTGTCTCAAAAGCTCAATTAGCCCCAACTCATGTTTGAGTTCTTCAAATCTTGACTTAATGGTTTTGTGAAGATGTCGGCTAGTTGCTTATCAAGATATATTCCAAGATAATGTCCTTCTTTTCAACATGATCTCTTATGAAATTTTAATCTATATGTTTTGTTCTTGAGTGCAACACAGATTTTGAGTGATTGCAATGGCACTTGTGTTATCACACATGATTGGAATTTCTTTTTCTTCATTTCATAATCTCTCACCGTCTTTGTCTCATTGGACTTGGGCAAAATATGCCTATGTATTAACCACAAAGATTTGAAGGTGGCTATTGAGTTTTGCTTCTTGCTAAACCAGGAAATTAGTCCTTTCCAAGCATTTGACATGTTAAAAAGATAGTTTTATAAATGATTGGATACCATAATTTTAAAGTATCTCAATATTCTCTTAGTAAAATATAATTTTGGAGCAGATTGAAATCTTGCACATAAAAAAAAAGGTGATGTGAGATAGAGCAATTGATCAATAAGTGCTAATCTTGTTTGATCTAAAAGTTGCAATGTCCATTTTGATGATGTGTTCATTGGTATTTTTATTTCAATTTCTTCATTAAATCTCTGGTGTATTTTGTTTGACTTATGAAGTTCCATCCTTATAAATTTCACTTGAAGTCCAAGGAAAAATGTCGCTCTCCCATCATGCTCATTTCAAATTTACTTTGCATGAAGAATTTTTCACACAACTCTTTGTTAAATCCAAAAATGATGTCATTTAAGCAAAAAAATACTCTTCTTGTTTGCATTCTTTGTTCTATCCACTTTTCCTTTAATTCTCGTTAGGAATTATCATACCATTCACATGTTTTTCAATCCATATTTCTTGAGTTTGTACACTTTGTCTCCAAGAGTCTTCCGCTCAAATCCTGGAGGTTGTTCAACATACACTTCTTCTTCAATAATCCATTCAGAATGCACTTTTTACATCCATTTGATATACAATGAAATTTTTGTGAGTCAAGGCAAGAAACATCCTTATAGCTTCCAATCTTTAAATGTTTCATCAAAATCTATTCCTTCTTCTTGGCAATATCCTTTTGGCTACTAAGCTTTGTTTCTTACCACCGCACGAACCTTCCTTTCATCTTATTTCTGAATACCCATTTGGTTCCAATAACATTTTGATGTATTTGTACTAATTCCCATTTTATTTCTCTCAAACCGATTCACTCTTCTTGCATAGCTTGAATCCAATGTGTCATCAATGCTTGTGACACATCTTTGGGCTCTATCTCGAATGAAGCATGTGAACATTGCTTCTTGTTGAGTTCATCTTGTCTTGACACCTTCTCTCATGTCTCCAATGACAAGTTATGGGATGGTCTCTCGGCCATCTTACGCCAAAGTTGAAGTAAGTTAGCATTTGCGACTTAAAATTGTTCCGGGTCGCTCTCTAATCACTCACAAGTTTTCCAAAAGATTCAACATCTCATCTTTTCAATTGATAATCCTTGCTTCCTTGAAAGATAACTCTTCCTTGTATTATCGGACTTTTAATGTCTTCTCCATTTATGTTTGGCTCATCGAATACTTGAATGGATTCTTCAAACTAAGTTCTTTTGTTGAGTATTACAGATTATAATCTTTAAGATTGAAAAAAGCCTTTATTATCTTTGCATTGTGGATTAAGCATTTACATCCAAATATCCCAAATATGCAACATTTGGTTTTCTTCCAAAATCTCATAGGAGTCTTTGTCATTTATCATACATTTGTTGATTGCTTGACCAAAACCTTTTTGTAACCCCGAATAACATGGTCCTTTTTCTTTGAGGGTTCTGCTTTCTTCTTTCTCGCAACTCCATTCTCGATGTGGAGTCCTTGCGGTGATATTCATGACCAATACCATTCTCAACACAAGATCGATTTATTATTCCATTGATACTTTTCTTATTTTGATAATGGTTTGAATTTTGTATCATCTTCATTAGCTTTTGTAGAGTTTCTTTCTTCTTGCACATGAATATTGTCCATGTATATCTTGATCTACTACCACCAAGGTGTATTTCTTTCCACTTATGTTGGTTCCATTTGGGCCAAATAGATCCAAAAGCAAATATTCTTGTTGAGGATGGGCAAGTTTTTCTTGGAACGACATTTGATTTGTTTTCCTTTCACATATACTCTCCTTCAGATATCTTTTCCGAAGTCCTTCCACAAGATGACTTCTTGCTAGCTTATTAATCGTTTTGAAGTTCAGGATGAATTTTGTGCCAATTGATTTTTTCTTTTTGCTAGTAAAAAGTCTTTGGGTGTTGAATTGATCAATCTACTACATACATATTTTTCTTGACCCTTTGCAAAGACAACTTCATTAGATTCAACATTTTTGATTTGGCATATTCCCATGTTGAATCCAACATTGAAAATAAAGTTGAGATAGTAAATTGAAGTTTAGTCCTTCAACATATGCAACATCTTAAACCATTCCTCTGGATGGATCCAATGCCTTTATTTCACCAGGCTTCATTTCCTCCAAATATGACTTTGGCTCCTTTGACTTCCTTGAATTTTGATTGATTTCTCTTATTTCTGTTATGTCCGAATGTGTACCAGGTTCCTTGGCACTCATTTCTTGAACCTTGAAAGAAATTAAGTTTTAGGTACCCATTCTTCTTGTCAAAATTATAAGATGATCCAACCAACCTTAGCCAAATGATTTGACTTAAGAGGTTGCCATCTATCGAAATCATAATCAATCCTGGCAAATTGCTTGATTCTTTCATCAAATTTTCTCTTTTGTCTTAATGGTGTTTTATTGTGGTGTCTTTGAGTGTAGTGCAATATGTGTCAAAAGCTTTATGCATTTGGAATGACCTTTGTTGAGTTCTAGGCCTCCTTTGGGCTTGTATTCCATAAGTCTTCAGTCGATAGTTCACATTATTCATCGACATTCCCATCATATGTATTTCTTTTAAGTTTTAAGGAAATTTTGTTTGGAGTCGAGAGGACTCAAAAAGTCTCAATCGGGCCAAACCAAGGGCCATTTTTGTGCTTTGGATTGAAAGTGTGTGCATCATTTAGAGTTTTGGATTTTTCGGACTCTTCATGACTTGAAGATCCTTTTTCCAAAATTACTCTTGAGGTTTGACATGGCACAAAGGAATTAAATCTAAGTATTGTCTTGTCTCCACATTCTCTTTGACTCATAATAAGATCATCCAATGATTTAGATGCCTGTGAATGAGGCATAACATTTTATCATTCTCCTCTTTTCTATAGTTTAATTTCTGCTTTATTAATTTAGCATTTTCAAATTTTTAAACTCTTATTCTCATCGGCTATTTGACTTCAGGTGGGCTCCTTAGTCGATTGAGTTTTGAATTTTGAGTAGGGGAATAGTGTGTGTGAGGTTTTAATGTGCTCAAAATCTTTCATCATTTTGCCTAATGAATCATAAAGATCAAAGGTGTGTCAACTAGTGTCTGAGCTTGTTGAGATTGTACCTATCTTCTTGATCTTGTTCTTTGGCCATTAAGCGGATCATACTTCTTCTTCGAGTCACTTGAGTAGTAGATCGCTCTCTTGAGTCACTTTTATTATGAATCATTGCCTTTTTCTTCTCTTGTCTTCTTTCTCTCAAGACCTTTCTTTCTTCTTCGGTTTGTTGACTACAGGATATAAGGGGCATAGTGATTCCAACATAGATATTCACCTTTTGCTCTTTTCTATTCTTGAGTTGTCTTTGATACTCAACTTGTTGATGATCTGTCCTCTTGTTGGCCTATCATCCCTTGATTTGGAGGAGACTTCACACCCTTTCTCTCTTGTAGTTCTTGTTAAAGAACTTGTTAAATCTTTTAACCATTAGTGAATAGACTTCTATCTTTGAATGAATAATTTTCTTTATTTTCATAGGCTTTGAGGTCCGAGAATAACTCATGGTTGGATGTCTTTGATAGGTCCAAATGTCTCGGTCATGACATCTCCCATTCACAAAGACTTTTCAGATCTTCATACACATTTCCTTCTATATTTTTCCAACATTTTGATTTAGAGAATTGATCCAGTTTTCTCCAGAGATCATTTTAAAGTTCTCAAATTTTTTGAAAAGTTTGTTTTCTTTGATTTGCTCAAAATCAATGTCGGTTTGTCCCAGATTTCTTAGCTTTTGCAAGATTTCACCTTGTTGAATGGCTTTGTCCAAGGTTTTGTAGAGAATATCATATTGTCCAGTTGTATCTTTTTACTGTCATCATTTGTCCACTTTCTTGGTTTTTCAACCATGATCTTCTTAAATGCATATGTTCACCTTTAATATTTGCAGAGGCCCATCTTCTATCACTATCCACATCTCATCATGTAATGTTGATAAAATATCTTCAAATTCTTTAGTGAACATAGGAATTGTTAGATTTGCTTCCATGATAATAATTTTTAATGAAAGAAAGAAGTTTTGAAAGTTTAAGTACTAAACATAAAAAGTTTGGAATATTCAATGAACCAAAATACCACTCCCAAGGGGTGTAAGTGTAAGGTTTAGAAGGGGGTTGAATAAACCTTAAAATCTCTTTATTCTGCATCCTATATGTTTTTAAATTTGAAGTTAATCTCTCAAAGTCTTTTGGAGAACTCATGCTCTATAATTTGACTTCATTTGGTTTTGTTTTGTTCAAAGACTTAACACCCTTAAGTTTGTTTAAGCAAGATATTACGACTTGATTTAGTACTTATAGATTATCGGATGGATAGCAAATTTATCAATATATAAGCAATTAAAAGTGCGATGTAAATGACACAAGAAAGTTTTTATAGAGGTTCGAAGATGGGGTAATTCTTCTACTCCTCTCTTCTCCAACTCTGGAGGAATCCACTAAGTAATGATCAAAAAATACAAGTCTTGATCACAACAAATGACTTGATCCTTTGGGACTCGATGAGACGCCTGATCACTAAATGTAATTCTCATCGACTCGAAAAGGCGTACCCTTGCACTCTGACTCACTTGCTCAAGCACTTTGGATTTGATCACGAAGCCCTCCAAACGACTTGGTTCAACCTGAACACAATCCTTCTTGGAGTGTAGACCCCTTTTTTCGATAGTTTCCTCTTCAAAAAGTGTTGGATTGATGTTCTTCTGTAGGCTTGAGGATTGAGAATATTTCAATTTTGATAAGCTTGTATATCTCACGTGTGTGTCATCCACGCATCTTCTTCTTTCTCAATCAAACTCCTCGATAGTGAACTTTCAAAAATTTGCCCGTTGAAGAGATAGGCTCATCTTTGAAAATCAAATCGTTGGTTTGCACTTCTTGGAATTGCCATTTCATGTTTTATCACCTTTTCGTAGTTCGACACGGTGTAGTGCTTCCCATTGGTTCATTTCTTTGCACGCTTTTGAGCACTCAAGAAAGGTAGTATGGAGATATTACTTGTTTAAGTAAATCTCTTGATTTAAAAACGAGTTCTTTTTCGATTATCTCGACTTGACATTTCCTCGCTTTCCCCGGTGACTTAGAGTCGACTTCCAATCATTGGATGACTCTTACGACTTCATCTTGAGACTGTTGATTGATGTTTCATTCAAAATTATTTTACCTTTGTCTCACAAAAGTTTTCCTTCAAGCCTTCAATTTCTTGCAAGTTGGAGCGTAGGCGACTTAACTTTAATTGTTACAATACATTTCAAAGCAAGAATTGGGGAGCTAACTTTCTAACTCATCAAAATCTAAACAATAAAATTCCTAATGTGATACTTTTATAGAAAAAAATGATACTTTTACATGGTTGTCGATTTGTGTTAAGCATGTGTTGATATCCTTGTTGATCAAATAAAGATCACAAATATTATGATTTATATATGCCAACTTTTCGTATTTTTGTTTTGATGTATTAGTTTTTATAAACGTTACTTTTAAGGTAAAAAATAATACATTTAAAGACAAAACTGATACTTTTATAATTTTTAAATTGTTGACTGTTTCTTGTGATTGCATGTGTTGATGGCCTTATTGATCAAATGAAAACCACAAAGATTGTGATCTACAGAGGTCACCTCTTATACTTTTATTTCAATATATTAGTTTTATAAATGATACTTTTAAGGTAAAAATAATACTTTTAAAAATAAAACCGATACTTTTATAGAACAACTAATACTTTTACATTACTGGGTGGTCAACCTCTTGTATTTTTATTTCAATATCTTAGTTATTATAAGTGAAGCTTTTAAGGAAACAAATGATACCTTTAAAGAAAAAATAGATACTTTTACACGAATGCCTGTTTTTTTTTCTTTCACATGTTTTGATATCTTTGTTGATCAAATGAAGATCACAAAAGTTTTGATTTACATAGGTCAACCTCTTGTATTTTTGGTTCATCATCTTAATTTTTAAAAGTGATACTTTCAAGATAAAAGTTGATACTTTGCATATTTCAAAGAGCACATTAGCTTCTAACAGACATATCATCAAAATTTAGTCAGACAATGTTTTGCTCAAAAGTATTAGACATTTAGGTAATGTATTACACGTTCAACTGAAAAGTATTATAATTTTAATTGAAAAATATTACATGTTAAACAGAAAAATATTACATGTTAATTGAAGGGTATTATACATTTAAGTGAAAAGTATTACATGTTAAATCGAAAAGTATTACAATTTTAGTTCAACATTTGATACTTTTATAAGTTTATTTAACTGAAAGTATTCGTGCTTGGAGTACTTCTTTTAAAAAATATAATCTTCATCAGATTTTAGGTCTAGAAACAAGAACCATTAAGTTCAATCAATGAATTAATTTTTTCCAGCATAAAAAGTGAGATATCAATCAACGATTTGAAAAGAGGGATTGAATTAATGACCTTTTTTGCAGATATAAAGTATCCTAATTTTAGGTTCTAATTGACCATAATAATTTTGTAAGAACTCATGCGTCTCAATGTCTCATCCAATTCAAGTATCTTTCTTCATTATTTTTCAATTTTGCTGAAGGTGTTGGAATGCGATATGGAATTTGCAACAAACAAATTCATGCCTATGGTCCTTTATTGGGCTGAACGCAAATTTTAATTGGAAATCAGAGAAAAAAGTAGAAATCAAGGAGCGAGTGAGAGATACCATTGAGAGAGAGAGAGAGAGCATGGAGAAGAGTCTCGTTGTTATTTGTATGTATATGTTTATGCGTTTGTCTGCAATTCTCTCTCTGTTGGGTGGGCTCACGGATTGTAGTTGAATAATTGGGGGAAGGGGAGAAATTGAATGAGGGAGAAGGGTGAGAGAGAGATAAGGCAGATTTGTTAGATGTCTTTTTTATTCGGTTGGGTGAGGATCCGGGTTTGGGAAAGGGGATCCGTCTTACGGGCTTAGATCCGTGAGACCGTCTCACAAGAGACTCACTCTTAGAGCATGCCCAATAGACTCTCTAAATGAATAATTTTCTTTATTTTGAAGAGTCATCCACCAAAAATCATCTCCAACAAATACTTTATTTTAACATTTAGATTTAGAGAATGAGTTTTGACTCTCCAAATTTGAAGAGCCAAAACCACTCTCTATAATTAATTACAATAGTTTTCTTGCAATTTGAATGACCTTTATATGTGGCAGTTTCCAAAAACAACACAAATTTTGAAAAATATCTTAAATTACTTTCAATTATCCCATGTGTAATAAATTAATATTTAGAGAAGAGAAAACAAAGAGTTAAACATAAAGAGAGTGTTGGAATATGTAAAAAATATCACTCTTTAAATTTAAAGATGCTCTTTATTTTGCATTATATTTTTTTAAATTTGAAGAGTCTTTTGGGAATGCTCTTATATTATATTATATTATATCTGCTATCTATCTACTATCTACTATTTCTACTACTATCATAAAAACAATATTCATGTAAATATACAGTTAGACTAAAATACCCTCACTTAAACTATTAGGTAGAATGACATAAATGTAATTTAAATCTGATATGTAAAAAAATTCTGAAGACGTGTCGCCTCCATTCGCCTAAAGATGAAAAGGCATCTCAAAAGCATACACCTTAATTATTATCAACGCAATGAATCATCATATTTGATAAATTGGGGCCTCCGAATTTTATGCAAATTGTATCAGACGAGCTTCGCAAAGATGTAAGAGAGTGATTATTTGACCTTTCGTTCCGCGCACTCTTTTTTACTCTTTAGAGAGAATAGTATGAAAAAATTATTTTAAAAAATGAGAATAAATTTTGAGAGTGTGATTGTATATAAGATAAAAATGTGACGATTATATTTAATGTGATAGTTTTTTTAGTATAATAGTGATTAGATGTGATTGCTGATTTCAAAAGCAAAGTTATTATCATGGAAGCAAATCTAACTCGCATTCCCATGTTCATTGTGGAAGAGTTTGATGATTGGAAAATTCGTATGCAGGCTCATCTATCAGCTTTGCACAATGAGATGTGGCTAGTGATAGAGGATGGGCCACTGCAAATTCTAAAGGCCAACACTGCTATAAGAAGAGCACCTCCAGCTGAAGGAGAGGATGCTGCAGCAGAGCCCATACCTGCTATTGTTGAGAAGCCTCGTTGTGAATGGACCAACAAAGACAAAAAAAGATACAATCTTGACAATGTTGCCAAGGACATCCTTTATAAAACCTTGGACAAGGCTATGTTCAACAAAGTCAAATCTTGCAAATCAGCCAAAGAAATTTGGGAAAAACTTACTTTGATTTGTGAAAGATCTGAACAGATCAAAGAAAATAAATTAACTGTTGTAGTCCAAAAATTTGAAAACTTTAAAATGATTGCAGGTGAAAGTCTGGATTAGCTGGAAGCCAGTTTTATAGAAATCACTAATGAGCTTTCAGCTCTGGAAATGAGTACACACAGAAGGAGATGTGTATGAAAATCCTAAGGTCTCTCCCAGCTGAGTGGGAAATTAAAGTCATGGCCCTGAGATATTCCATGGCCTCTCCAAAACATCAAATCATGAGCTATTCTCAGACCTCAAGGCATATGAGTTTAAGCTGAGAAGAAAGGAGCAAGAAGAAATAGTTGTGCCCAAGACAGCTGCATTGATCGCCAGTGAAGGAAAGAAAGCTGAGCCAAATGAAACAATAGACCAGGAGGAAATAGCCCTAATGGTAAAAAGGTTCAACAAGTTCTTCAATAAGAACTACAAAAGGAACAAGGGTGAATCCTCAAGAAGACACTCAGTACCCTCTAAAGCAAGGGAGAACACACCACCCAAGAGAGGTGAACATCAAAGAATTGAATATCAGAGAGCTGATAATCAGAGGACTGAGAGAGCTAACTTGCAGAGAGCTGAGAACCTGTGTTGGAACTGTAGACAACCAGGACATTTTGCTATTGACTATCCGTATCCACCAGTCAACAAATATAGAAATGAAGAGGACAAAAGAGTCTTTAGAGAAAGAAGACAAGAAAAGAAGAAAGCAATGTTGGTTGCTGAGACTGCTGAAACAGCCAAGTGCAAGGAACCAACAAACTCAGATAGTAGTGAAACAGACTACTCCAGTGATACTGAGGAAGATGTTATGATCTGTCTCATGGCCAAAGAACGAGATCCAAAAGATCAAGAAGATGAGGTACACTCTAACTCATCTCATTCAGATTCTAGTGATAGTGATAGTGACACAAACACTTCATCACCCATAGATCTTTATGATTCAATTGACAAAATGATGAAAGACTTTGAGCACATCAAAACCTCACACAGACTATTAAATGAGGAGAACAACTAGCTCAAATGCCAAAACTCACAGCCGACTAAGGAGCTGAGTACTCTAAGTCACATAGCTGATGAGAATACAAAAGGTGAAGGCTGAAATTACCAAGATCCAAGCAGAGTTAGCAACTACAAAAAAGAGGGAAAAAGATCTTAAAAATGTGATTGTTTCATTCACTAAGGCATCCAAATCATTGGATGAACTTATAATGACTCGGAAAGAAAGTGGGGACAAGACATGCATAGGATACAACTCCTTTGTGCATGCCCAAGTTCCAAGAGTGATTATAGAAAAAGGATCCTCAAGCAATGAAGGAATCCAAAAATCCAAAATACTAAATGTTGCACCAACTCCCACACAAAAACACAATCACAATCATACTGGCCTTGGATATAAGGGAAAAGGCAAGAAGCAAGTAGAATATGCTGAAAGGACAACTGAAATCAAATTCAGAAAGGTCCATCAGCAGACTCCAAACAGAAAATACTCTGTGAAAGCTAAACAGAGCTACCAACAGCCCCAGAGATTTCAGCAAAGAAAATCATATGATGGGAATGGTAGAAACTATCCAAACCAAGCTAATTGGACTAACCAAGTAAGATATCAACCAAGACCTATGGGATACAAACCAAAATGGCAAAGACCTCAACCTCAACATATGTCATTCCCAAGGCAAAAGAGCTATCATCAGCACACATATGCACCTAGGTACAAAACCCATCAAGCACAAAAATTCTATTATTACCCAAAGAAAGCAAATGCTCAAACAAATACATACATACAGACAAAAGAGACATCCGTATGATCCTAAAATCCCCAAGCAATTTGCTAATGTGCACTATGATTATGGAAATGATAGATGGCAACCTCTTAGAGTCAGATCATCTGTCTATAGGTTGGTTGGAACATCTTATAGCACTAAGCCCTCAGAACCTAGACAAGTATGGGTACCTAAAAACTGATTTCCTTGATTGCGAGTTCAAGGAGCAGCTGAGTGCCAAGGAACCTGGTACATGGATAGTGGCTGTTCCAGACATATGTCAGGAAATAAGAGAAATCTGTCAAAGTTCAAGGAAATCAAAGGCGCAAAAGTTATATTTGGAGGAAATGAAGTTCCAGGGGAAATCAGAGGCACATGATCCATAAAGAAAAATGGATTGGAGATCTCAGATGTTGCATATGTTGAATGCCTCAACTTCAATCTGCTGAGCATCAGCCAACTTTGTGACAAAGGCTACAATGTGGGATTCAACATGGGATTTTGTCAAATCAAAGATGCTGAATCAAATGAAATTATGTTTCAAGGAATAAGACAAAATAACATGTATGTAGTGGATTGGTCAACTGCTACACGAAGCACATGTCTGCTAGCAAAGAGTACAACCGAATCAAGTTGGCTATGTCACAAGAAGTTTGAGTCACCTGAACTTCAAGACAATTAATAAGCTTGCAAGAAGCCATCTTGTATAAGGATTGCCTGACTCAATGTACAAGAAATAAAGCATTTGTGATGCATGCGAGATGGGAAAGAAAATCAAATCATCCTTTAAGGACAAGCCAAGTCTTTCTTCAACAAGGATATTGCATCTGTTGCACATGGACTTATTTGGTCCTGTTGAACCAGCCAGCATCAGTGGAAAGAAGTACACCTTAGTGGTGGTAGATGATTATTCAAGATATAAATGGACTATTTTCATGTGTAAATAGAAGGAAACACAACAGAAATTGCCTCAGCTGATGAGAAGAGTTCAAAATGAGAAAAGCCAAACCATTATCAAGATAAGGTCTGACAGGGAACTGAGTTTGTCAATGGGATTATAACTCCGTATTGTATTGAAAATGGTATTGCTCATGAGTTATCAGCTGCAAGAACTCCATAGCAGAATGGAGTAGCTAAAAGAAGAAACCAAACTCTCAAGGAAGCTGCAAGGACAATGCTAGTTGAAGCTGGATTGCCTAAAAGATTTTGGGCTGAAGCCATCAATACTACTTGTTAAACTCAGACTAGATGCATGATCAACAGGCAATTGACTAAAACTCCCTATGAAATTTGGACAGGGAGGAAGCCAAATGTTGATATTTCAAGATCTTTGGATGTAAGTGCTTCATCCACAACAATGGCAAGGACAACTTAAAGCTTCTGATGCTAAAGCTGATGAAGGTATCTTCTTAGGATACTCATCTGAAAGTAATGCTTATAGAGTGCTGAACAAAAGGACTATGGTCATAGAAGAGTTTATCCATGTGGTGTTTGATGAACCTAATGTGAATGGAGAAGACATAGATGAGTTAGCTGAGAAGAAGAATCAAGCAACTATGCAGAAACTAGTGATACTCCAGGAAGTCAACCATCCCCTCGAACTCCAAAACTACAAGAGGACGGTGTAACTCTCGAGGCTTCAACATCTCGAGAGCATACCTCTTAAGTTTACCAAGGAGGTAGGGAGGACAACCATCACCTAAAATATATTCCACTGGAAGGCGAGACTTGCCAAAAAGGACCCTAAACCATTTCTATTTAATCGATTTAGGGCTCTTAGCGACAGATCGAGTCTTATACCCAGCACCACCAATATGCATGAGATTCAAAAATCGCGATATTTTTGACTTTTCATGTATAGCCAGTAGGCCGTAGGGGTGGTGGTAGCCATATAAAGCTTTCATGGACACATGCTTTCTTTCATAACAGAGCCGTTATTCCCGGCTGGCATATAAGTCTCTCGCGCGGGTGAAGGAGATGAATTTCTGGTACTGGTAGTATTGGACAAGCTCTCAGGGAATAATCTATTTCTTTCTTATTTCTATCTTTCTTTCCCATGACGATTAAGAACAGGCAAATCCAAAATTTCACTTTGAATTTCGGACCTCAATATCCTGATGCTCATGGTGTTTCATGATTCACTCAATCCTGAAGAAGAAGAGATAGTTGAATCTCAGAGACAGCTGGAAGGTATGCAGCTGAATGATGATGAAGAAGCTGTTCAAGACAACTTAACTGTGAGACGGCTGAATCCAATAGACTTACTTCAACCAGATGTGAGATGGCTGAGAGACCATCCACCTGAGCTAATCATTAAATGTTGGAGATGGAGTAAGAACTATATCAAGAGCTCAACATGAAGCCATGTTTACTTGTTTCATTTCCCAGATAGAACCCAAAGATGTATCTCAAGCATTGGATGATACACATTGGATTCAGGCTATGTAGGAAGAGCTGAATCAATTTGAAAGGAACAAAGTATGGGAATTGGTTCAAAGACCTACCCACCAAAATGTTATTGGCACTAAGTGGGTATTCAGAAACAAGATGAATGGGGAATGATCTGTAGTAAGAAACAAATCAAGATTGATAGCCAAAGGGTATTTCCAAGAGGAAGGAATAGATTTTGATGAAACCTTTGCTCCTGTTGCTAGATTGGAAGCAATAAGGACGTTTCTTGCTTATACTGCACATAAGAACTTCACTGTGTATATCAAATGGATGTGAAGAGTGCATTTTTGAATTGACTTTTGGAAGAAGAAGTCTATGTTGAACAACCTCTAGGTTTTGAGCAGAAAACCATTGGAGATAAAGCCTACAAGCTCAACAAAGCACTGTATGGATTAAAACAAGCACCAAGAGCCTGGTGACACATTGTCACAATTTCTAATTGACAATGGATTCACCAAAGGAAAAATTGATAGAAAACTCTTAAGAATTCAAGATGGGGAAAATATACTGCTTGTTCAAATCTATATGGATGACATCATATTTGGATCCCCAAATAAAGAGTTGTGTGACAGATTTTTAAATCTTATGCAAGGGAAATTTGAAATGAGCATGATATGAGAGCTGACCTTCTTCCTAGGTCTTCAAGTCAAGCAAATGAATGGATGGAACCTTCATAAGTCAAACCAAATATACCAGAGATTTGATGAAGAAATTTGGTATGGAAGAAGAGTCATTTGTGAAGATCCCAATGAACACATCAGTTAAGATGGATATGGATGCAGATGGAAAAGCAGTTGATCAAACCAGATATAGTGCTCTCATTAGATCACTGCTCTATTTAACAAAGAAATAGGCCAGACATCACCTTTTCTGTAGGTGTATGTGCTAGATTTCAATCTGCACCAAAAGAAAGTCACATGACTGCAGCCAAGAGAATCCTAAGGTATTTAAAGGGATGCCAATAAGTTGGCTTATGGTATCCAAAGGATGGAGGATTCAAGCTGGCAGGCTACTCAGACTCAGACTATGCTGGATGTAGAGTGGACAAGAAAAGTACATCAAGTACTTGTAAAATGCTTGGAAATAGACTAATTTCTTAGTTCAGCAAGAAACAAAATTCAATAGCTACATCCACATTTGAAGCAGAGTACATAGCTGCAGGCAGCTGTTGTGCCCAAGTTCTATGGATAAGGCAACAACTGAGAGACTATGATATAGAAAAAAAAGAGATTCCAATCATGTGTGATAACACAAGTGCTATTGCAATCACTCAGAATCTTGTATTCTATTCAATAACAAAGCACATTGATGTTCGATATCATTTTATAAGAGATCATGTTGAAAAGAAGGACATCACTTTGGAATATATCTCAACTGATAAGCAGCTAGCTGACGTATTCACTAAGCCATTATGTGAATCAAGATTTGAAGAGCTTAAGAATGAGCTAAGATTGATTGAGCTAAGTTGAAAGACTCAGAAGTCTCAATCAATAGAGTCAAAGAAGAGAAATGAAAATCAACAAAGTTTTATTTTCCAGCCAAGTGAAATAGCCAAGACAGGAAATCAGCTGTGTTGAGTTAACTGACAGCTAAGTGATCATTATGTGCAGAGAGAAGCAGAGTTTTGTCACTTTTGGAAGATAACTGAGTTATTTATGAGCTAAGTGACAAAACGCAGTCATTGTCTGTGAGCAGGAATATTTTTGGGCATTACATCAGCATAATTATGGTGTCCGAATAAAGCCTGCTCATATTTAGCCTATGATTGGATATAAATGCGGGGAAATTAATGCGGTTTCAAATGTTTAATCTTGACCGTTGATTTTGATCAATCTTTTCAAATTCTAAAACCATCCCCTCACGACCCATATAAACTAAAATCCAATTTTCTCTCTCCTCACAAAACACTCTTCGTTCTCAAGCAAGATAAAGCTTTTCTCTGCAAAACAAGTGAAACCCTAGTTCTCAAGCGTATGTTTTTATAAGTTTTTCACTGTCTATTTCTCAAAAAATGGCACCCAACTATGATTTTGTCAAAATGGCTAAGAAGATCCACTCTGGATCAACTGTGGACTTCGAAGTATTGGTGAAACATGGAATAGATAAGACCCTGGCTCAGAAGATAGCAACAAAGTTGGAGAAATCTGGTCTGAAGGGATTTCTCACTATGGAATACTCCCACACGTACCTAGAAGAAGTTGCTATGTTTTACCTGAACGCTGAGGTTCACGATGGAGAGATAAGGTCATCAGTCCACAACAAGGACATCAAAATTACTGCTGCAGACTTAGCTGAACACTGCCATCTGCCCTCGGAAGGGATGAATGAGATAGCTGAGAAGGACGTGAACCTGGCTGCGACATGGAATGAGATTGCCAAGCCAGAGTCTGCTGCTAAGGCTGTTTACATAGCCAAGAAGTCATCAATCAAGGATGACTATCACAAGTTGACGGACATTGTGTCCAAATGTGTGGACATGAAATTTGACAGCTTCAATCAGTTGTCTCGTACAAAGATGACGATCATGGCTGCGATCATGGAGAAGAAAAAGGTCAACTGGGCTGAGTTCATCTTCAGCCGAATCTGCCAGATGTTCTGAACAAGACCATAACTAATGATGGCCTGTTTGTAAGCTCACTGGGATATGGCCTGGTCATTGGCCATCTCATGGAGGTGAAAGGGATTGCACTAAGACATGGGAAGCCATTCCATGTCAACAAGAAAATGTTCAAGGCTAACTTATATGGTTCTCGGAGGCAAGCACATGCACGCAGAGCTGACACCAAAAATATTTTGGAAGTGAAAATTCATTGAGCATAGACCGACAAATTTCTTGAAGAGTCCAATTTTTCCTCTCGGCAACACCATTTTGTTGAGGAGTTCTTGGAGCCGAAAAGTTATGTGCAACCTCTTAGTTTCACACAATATTCTAAACTCACCATCAAATTTACCTCCTCGGTCACTCCTTATAGATTTAATAGTATCTTCTTTTTCATTCTTATAAGTCTACACAACTTAGCAAACTCATTAGCGACATCACTTTTATTTGCAAGAAAAATTGCCCAAGTATATATAGAGAAGTCATCAACTATAACAAAGGTGTAATATTTTCCATTTAGACTTTCGGTGCCAATTAACCTGTAAGGCTACTCGGCACCCCAGAGGCACTGCCGTCCGTATTCACTTTGATCCACCCCGGGAGGGGTTTTTGCCAATTAACCTGCACGATCTTGGGAGCTTGTCTTGCACGCCCCAGAACGCGAAGTCGCCCAAGGATAAAGAGGTCTTTCTGATCATTGTCCATTGAGCCGTTATCTAAAGAAGACGATTCAACAATAAGAACCCAGAGATGGGTGATCGCCGTTTCCACCGTCCAGACTTTATCATTGAAAGCCAAATCATTTCGAACGTGCCAAATCAACCAGATGCAGGAGATCGCTGCCACACGCCATAGAAAAACAACCTGATCACTGAACCGGTAATTCATTAATCGCACCAGGAATTCGTTAAAACTATGGGCCGTGAAAGGATGAATATCAAAAGCACCAAAAATCCAACGCCATAGAGCCCCTGCAAAGACACAAGAGACAAACAAATGGTCAACAGATTCAGCAGATGCACAACAAAGACCACATATCGATAAAGGTATTTTCCTTCTCTTTAACAAGATCAAATCACAAAAGAAAGATAATATAAAAAAAATCATTTCTATTTTTTTTTTCAACTAAAGGCTGAATATTTCAAGTCCAATATTTTGAAGCCGCAAAATCAAGCTCATTAGGTCCTGAAGGATCCGAAATAATGGTGAGGTCATGAATAGCCCGAGATGACCCTTGCTCGACATGTTGAAGTATCCTAGTTTTGGCCGTATCAAGTGAGCAGGTTCTTTTGACAAGTGTCACATAAGCCAAGATTTTCAAAATTTAATTTGGGTAGTTCTTTGACATGTTGGTTTTTGTAAATCTTTTGTAAATTTTGTATCTAACATGTCCAAGTCGCCTATGCCATAAACTAGTAAAATCATTATTGGTGACAAGACAAGAAACATTTTGACTAACCAAATCACTTGTACAAATTTTATAAAGATTCTCTTTTCTACTTGCTTCACAAATAATTTTATCATTTTTGAGAATAAGACATTTTTCTTTATTAGATACAACATCATAATTTGAATTACAAAGTTGGCTTACACTTATCAAATTGAACTTAAACCCTTCTAATAAAACATCACGAAGAGAGAAAGAAGAATTATCAATGTCTCCATTGCCAAGAATTTTGCCTTTGCTATTTCCGAACATGACCATTCCTTCTTCTTGAAGCTTGATGTTAGAAAAAAAGTTCTTCTTTTCCGGTCATGTGGCGCGAACACCCGCTATCTATGAGCCATTTGGAATCTTTCGTGATTGTTATAGCCCCTAGTACCTACAAATAAATCATTTTTAGGTTCCCTAAAATTTTGGGGTCCACGGGGCTTAGCATTGAGACCTTTTGGTCTCCAAAAATGACTATTGCTATTTGTAAGTTTACATGTACTAGCAAAATGTCTATTTTTACCACAATAATAACAACTAATAATATTAGGACTACTAGCACGTATGAAGGTTGGAACTTGGTTCTTTTTCTTAAAATCGGTTTGAAAAGGTTTATAACCAAGTCCTAGTTTTGATTGCTCACTTCTGTGTGCACCAATGATTTTTATGACCTTATCGGTACTCAAATTAAAAATTTGCACATCCTTTTTCAAAATTTCAATCTCTTAGTGAGCAATTATTTTTCGGAATCAAGACATTGAACTTTAGCAAGAGTAATAGAGTGTGCATGATTAAGAGATTCATAATAAATAAATAACTTGTCTTTTTCTAGTTTTAAGTCTTTAAAATCCTTTTTCAAATTCTTGTACTTGCAAATAATATCTTTTAACTCATTTTGTAATTCATTATAATCACATTGAAGTTCATCAATTAACGAGGAAGAGGAAGATTTAGGCGTACCTCATTACTATCATCGTCTATGGCCATAAGACCATGTTCGGTTTCTCTTCGTCGTCGGATGTTGAAAAAAATTCATCCCATATTTTGACTTCTGTATTGAGAGCCTTCTTTTTTGGAAAAGTATTTTTTTTCTTTTGTTCCTCCTCCGCTAATTTTGGGCAATCGGCTATAAAGTGCCCGGGTTTTCTCATTTAAAGCAAGAGTCATCTCTAGTTTTTCTTGCTTTGTTTTTATTGACAAATTTTGCAAATGTTCGAACAAGGGCGTCGGTTTTCTCATCATCCTCATCACTAGCATAATAGGAATTATTAGAAGCAAGACCCTTAGGAATAGATTGCATACCCGATTGTAAGATTGCATACCCGATTGTAAGGTGGATGGTTTGGAGTTCTTTATTTCCTTGAGATAAACTTCATAGATGAGAAGAGTTCCAATGAGTTCATCAAATTTGAGAGTCTTGAGGTTTTGTCCTTCCGTTATAGCCGTCACCATTTCGGACCATAAGCCGGGAAGAGCATTAAATACTTTGGTTACCTTATCTTCTTCCGTGATGACACTTCCGAGTGCCAATAGGGGATTGACGATGTTGTCAAACCTTTCCACCATTTTTGAAATTCTTTCACCCTCGAGCATTATGAAGTTTTCAAAATCTTTAACAAGCATTATTTTTCTAGCTTGTTTAACTTTCTTAGTACCTTCATAAATGGTTTCTAATTTTTTCCACACTTCATGTGCTGACCCTATTCCTCTAATTCGGTTGTACTCGGTGGCGGTGAGTGAGCAATGCTAAATATTCAAAGCCTTACTACTTAGAGATAATGCCTTCTTTCATTTTCGTCGAATTCTTTGAGGCCTTTTGGAGCTAGAGTTCCATCCTCTAATTTCTTTGTTGGTTGTGTAATTTCTTCAATAACTGCATTCCAAATATCGAACCCGCAACCTTGTAGAAAGCATTCCATTCGGCCTTTCCAAAAAGGGTAGTTGTTGGCATCGAATAGTGGTGGCTTGTTGGTGAAGTGGCCGGTTGTGATGTAGTTTTCGTTCGTAGCCATGGATCTCTTCTTTACTCACAAAGATTAAACGAGCTTGTCAAAGAGTTTGGCTTTGATACCACTTGTTAGTCCAAGTGGCTACGAAAATCTAGAGGGGAGGAGAATAGATTTTCTCGATTTTCCAATTTACGCCTTCTTTTACGAATATGAATATGTTGAAGAAATAAAAGTGCAGAAATATAAATAACACACAATGATTTATAGAGCTTCAACCCACCTAGGGCCTAATGCTCTATCACCCGGTATGTCTGAATATATTTCGAAAAGGAAAAAGTATATTAATAGATACTAAACTATTACAACCTTACCTTGAAGAGTACCACACTCTTCTTACAATATCACCTATGAAGATTACCATAATCTTCTTACAACAATGAAGAGCACCAAACTCTTCAACACCTGGAATCCCAAAGAAGGCGGATTCAATTTGATTGGATACTCAGACTCATACTATGATGGTGTAGAGTTGACAAGAAGAGTACATCTGGAACTTGTCAAATTCTTGGAAATATATTAGTTTTATGGATGAGGCGACAACTGAGAGATTATGACATTGAAGAGAAGAAAATTCCAATTATGTGTGATAACACAGGTGCTATTGCAATTACGCAGTATCCAGTATCACACTCAAGAATAAAGCATATTGATGTCAGATATCACTTTATAAGAGATCATGTTGAAAAGAAAGACATTATATTGGAATATGTATCAACTGAGAAGCGGTTAGCTGATATATTCACAAAGCCTTTTATGTGAATCAAAGTTTGAAGAACTTAAAAATGAGCTTGGATTGATTGATCTGAGTTAATATGCTCAGAAGACTCATACAATAAGCCGACTTCTTGGCTTTTCTTCAACTATCTCAGAATCTTCTTAGCTGCAGTTGTATGACTCTCTTTGGAGATAGACTGAAACCTTGCACATACACCTACTGCAAAGATGATGTCAGGTCTGCTGGCAGTCAAGTAGAGCAATGATCCAATGAGTGCTCTATATCTTGTCTGATCCACTGACTTTCTTTCAGCATCCATATCCATCTTGGTAGAAAGTTGTCCAAATTTTGTCAAAAATCAAGTTCAAGAAGTGTTGGGAAATTTATTGTTTAGATTTTGATGAATGCCATGTAAAACTTAGAATAGGAAGTTGGCACCCCAATTTTGTTAAACTCATTGTAATAAATAGGGTAGGTGGGTCAAGCCGAGTTAAGTCGGCATGCCCAAACATGCAAAGAAGACAATCAAGACTAGAAGGAAGACTCATTGCAAAGACAAATTTGAGTATGGCAAAGAAGAGAAGACGGAACTCTCTCATCAAGGAGCGGTGAGATGCAAGTGGAGTATCGATCAAGTCAACTTAAGAAAAGCCAAGTCTCAAGTTGAAGTGACAAAAGTCATCCAATGATTGGAAGTCGACTCTAAGTCACCTGGGAAAGCAAGAAAATGCGGTCAAGTCGAGATAATCAAAAAGATCCGTTGCCGAAATCAAGAGAATTACTTAAACAAGTAATATCTCCATGCTACCTTTCTCGAAGTGCTCAGTCCCAGAAGCGTGCAAAAGGAATAAACCAATGGGAAGCACTACACCGTGTCAGAACTCTGAAAAGGTGGAGAACAATTCATACGAGGAAATGGCAATTCCAAGGACTACAACAAGACAAGCCAATGACCACAAGTGACTTTCAAAAATAAGCCTATCTCTTCAACGGGCAGATTTTTAAAAAGCTCACTATAAAAGGCTGAGGAATAACTCTAAAAAAAAAGAGAGACAGAGATTACGCAGGTTACCTAAACCACAAACATTCAAGCAATTATTAGAATTGTAACCTAAAATATTCTCAAGTTATTAAATGCTCAATCCTCAAGCCTACACTACGAAGAACATCAATCCAACACTCACCTGTGAAGGAAAGATAACTTCAATCAGTTGAAGAGGAAATTACTGAAGAATCAAGGGGTCTACATTCCACGAAGGATTGTAGGAAGGTTCAAAGTCGAACCAAGTCTTGAGCTTTTGGAGGGCTTCGTGATCAAATCCAAAGAGCTTGAGCAAATGGGTCTGTAGTAGCAAGGCAAAACGCCTGTGAAGAAGCCGAGTCGTCACGAGAAGCCACCAGTGATCAAGGCATCCCAGTTGAGTCCCAAAGGATCAAGTCACCGTGTGATCAAGACTTTTATCCGGACCTGTTACCACTTTGTATACTTGATCAATACCTAGTGGATTCCTCCAGAGTTGGAGAAGAGAGGAGTAGAAGAATTACCCCATCTTGAACCTCTATAAAAACTTATCGTGTCATTTACATTTCAAAGACTTTAATTCTTGCATCATATTTGTTTAATTCTGCGACATATTTGCTATCCATTAGATAATCTCTAAGTACTAAATCAAGCTCTAAATCTCTACTTAACCAAACTTAAGGGTGTTAAGTCTTTCCGCTAAAAACAAACCACGTTGAGTTAATTTAGACTTAACAACCGAGTTATTCCATCAACAACTCGGTTGAGTTTGTTGAGAGACTAACTCTCTGATTAACTAAATTGGTCATCCACCAAGGACACAAATTGTAGTATCAACTCGAACTTTTAAAAGGACTAAATCAAAAATTTGGTAAGGTTTTATTCAACCCCCTTCTAAACCTTACACTTACACCCCTTGGGACCTACAAGTGGTATCGGAGCGGTTGGTTCATTGAGCCTTCCGCACCGTTCTTTCTTGAACTAGATCTCCAAACTTTTCAAAGTCTGCTTAGTACTTAAATTTTCAAAACTCCTTTTATCATTAAAATTTATTATCATGGAAGCAAATTTGACACGCATCCCTATGTTCACAATTGAAGAATTTGATGATTGGAAAATTCGTATGCGAGGCTCATCTATCAAAGATTACATGATGAGATGTGGATAGTGATAGAGGATGGGCCACTGCAAATCTTAAAGGTGAACACAAATTGTAAGAAGAGAGTGCAATCAAGGTGAAGAGGATGTTGCTCCCGGACCAGCTATGATCGAAAAACCAAGAGTGAATGGACAAATGATGACAAAAAAGATATAACTTGGACAATGTGGCCAAGGACATTCTTTACAAAACCTTGGACAAAGCCATGTTCAATAAAGTCAAATCATGCAAAACGGCTAAAGAAATGCAGGACAAACTAACATTGATTTGTGAAGGCTCGTGAGCAAATCAAAGAAAACAAATTATCGGTGGGGTCATCAGAAAATTTGAGAACTTCAAAATGATCTCGGGAGAGAACCTAGATCAACCGGATGCTCGATTCACGAAATCACCAACGAGTACAAAGACTTGGAAAGGAATATACACGAAGAAATGTGTATGAAGATCCTAAAAAGTCTCCCAAATGAATGGGAAATGAAGGTCATGTTCACTAAGACATTCCATGGACCTATCAAAGACATCCAACCATGAACTATTCTCGGACCTCAAAGCCTACGAGTTTGAGCCGAGAAGAAAAAGACCAGGAAGAGACAATTTGTGCCCAAAACAAATTTGCTCTAATTGTTAAAGATGGGAAGAGAGGCTGAGGTCAAAGAAGTCATTGACCCGGAAGAAATAGCCCTACTAGTAAAAGGTTCAACAAGTTCTTCAATAAGAACTACAAGAGAGGCAAGGGCGAATCCTCCGTAAGACACTCGGCTCCCTCCAAATCAAGGGAAGATAGGCCAACCAAGAACAGATCATCAAAAAGTTGAATATCAAAGGGTGACAATCCAAGAATGGAAAGAGCGATCAAAAGGTTGAATATCTATGCTAGAATCTGTAGGCAACTGTGTCACTATGCCATTGATCGCCCATATCCTGTAGTCAACAAATACAGAATGAAGAAGAAAGAAAGGTTTTCGAGAGAAAGAAGACAAGAAAAGAAAAAGCAATGTTGGCTCGCAGAGATCTGGCCGAGACAAACCAAGTCAAAAGACATAGCCGAGTCGAGAGAGTAGTGAAGCTGATTACTCAAGTGACTCGAAGAAGAAGCTCTAACTGTTTGATGGCCGAGGAACAAGATCAACTCGACCAAGAAGATGAGGTACACTCTAACTCATCAAACTCGATTCTAGTGATAGTGACTGACACACACACACTTCATCACCCACTGATCTTTATGATTCATTAGGCAAAATGATGAAAGATTTTGAACACATTAAATCCTCACACACACTACTAAATGAGGAAAACAACCTACTCAAGAGCCAAACTCACAAATGACTAAGGAGCCGAGTACTCTAAGTCAAATAGGCGATGAGAATGAAAGTTTAAAGGCTGAAAATGCCAAGCTAATAGCGAGAAATTGCCGCCATAGAAAAGAGGGAGAATGACCTCAAAATGTAATTGCCTCATTCACTAAGGCATCTAAATCATTGGATGATCTTATTATGAGTCAAAGAAAATGTGGAGACAAGACAGGCTTAGGATTTAATTCCTCTCGTGCTATGTCAAACTCCGAAAGTAATTTTGGAAAAAGGATCTTCAAGCAATGAAGAGTCTAAAAATCCAAAACTCCAAAGGGTGCACACACATTCACCCCAAAGCACAATTACAAGCAAACTAGCCTTGGTTATAAAGGAAAAGGAAAACGACCCGATTGAGTGCGCTGAAAGGACATCCGAGAAAAGATTCATCGAGTTCCTCAAAAACTCCAAACAAAAATACTCAGTAAAGAAGAAACAGAGCTACCAAAACCCCAAAAATCTATAAAAGAAATACATATGATGGGAATGGTAGAAAATATCCAAGCCAAGCCGATTGGAATAATGTGAACTATCGAAATAGACTTATGGAATATAAGCCCAAATGGCAAAGGCCTAGAACTCCGCAAAAAGGCCATTCCAAAAGTATAAGAGCTTTCATCAAAGATACATATGCACCTAAGCACTACACTCGAGACACCACAATTACCCAAAGAAGGCGATTGCTAAAACACATATACATGCATACAGACAAAAGAGACAAATTTGTATGAACCTAAAATCCCCAAGCAATTTGCCAAGATTAATTATGATTATGGCACGATAGATGGCAACCCCTTAGAGTCAAATCATTTGGCTATAAGTTGGTTGGATCATCTTACAATTCTAACCCCTCGGGACCCGGATAAAGTATGGGTACCTAAAACTTAATTTCCTTGATTGCGGGTTCAAGGAAAAAATGAGTGCCAAGGAACCTGGTACATGGATAGTGGTCACATTCCCGGACATATGACGGAAATAAGAAAAATCTGTCAAAATTCAAGGAAGTTAAAGGAGCAAAAGTCATATTTGGAGGAAATGAAGCTCCACGGTGAAATAAGAGGCATTGGATCCATCAAGAGGAATGGATTAGAAATCACGATGTTGCATATGTTGAAGGACTCAACTTCAACTTGCTAAGCATCGATCCAACTCGTGACAAGGGCTATAATGTTGGATTTAACATGGGTATATGCCAAATCAAGGATGATGAATCGAATGAAGTTGTGTTGCAAGGATGCGGACAAAAGAACATGTATGTAGTATATTGGTCAACCGCTACACCCAAAGACTGTCTACTAGCAAAAAGCACAAATTTGAATCAAGTTGGTGTGGCACAAAAAGCCGAGTCACCCGAATTTCAAAACGATTAACAAGCTTGCGAGTAGTAGTCTTGTGGAAGGACTTCCGGACTCGATATACAAAAAGGAGAGTATATGTGACGCATGTCGAAGGGAAAACAAATCAAATCATCATTCAAAGAAAAGACATGCCCATCTTCAACAAGAATATTACATCTCGCTACATATAGATCTATTTGGCCCAAAGTGGAACCAAATAGCATAAGTGGAAAGAAATACACCTTGGTGGTAGTAGATGATTACTCAAGATATACATGGACTATATTCATGTGTAAGAAGAAAAAAAACTCTACGAAACTACCACACTGATGAAGAGGATTCAAAATGAGAAGAGCCAAACCATTATCAAAATAAGATCGAGCGAGAGAACTGCGTTTGTCAATGGTATAATAACTCACTATTGTATTGAAAATGGCATTGGTCATGAATTATCTGCAGCAAGGACTCCACAAATGCAGAATGGAGTTGCGAGAAAAAGGAATAGAACTCTCAAAGAAGCGGAAGGACCATGTTAGTCAAGCGGGGGTTACCAAAAAGATTTTGGGTGAAGCAATCAACACAAACTTGCTACACTCAAAACAGATGTATGATAAACAGACAAAATTGACAAAGACTCCTATGAGATTTGGACTGGAAGAAAACCAAATGTTGCATATTTTAGAATATTTGTATGTAAATGCTTCATCCATAACAATGGCAAAGACAATCTAAAGGCTTTCGATGCTAAAGTGATGAAGGTATCTTCTTGGGATACTCAAATGAAAGCAAAGCCTCTGAGTACTCAACAAAAGGACTATGGTTGGAGAAGAATCCATTCATGTGGTATTCAATGAGCCAAATGTAAATGGAGAAGACATTGAAGAGTCAATGATAAGTCAATCATCCAACCATACGAAAGAGTCCCTATCTTTGTCAAGCCGGAATTATAAACTCGAGAAGAAGATGAGATAGCTGAATCTCAAAAATAGATGAAAATTTGCGGCTAAGTGACTACGAGAGAGCCGATCAAAGCAACACAAAATTTGCAAGACGATCGAACTAACTTACTCCAACTCGATGTAAGATGGCCGAGAGACCATCCACCGAACTTGTCATTGGAGATATAAGAGAGAGGTGTCAAAACAAGATCCGAACTCAACAAGAAGCTATGTTCACATGCTTTATCTCACAAATAGAGCCCAAAGATGTGTTACAAGCATTGGATGACACACATTGGATTCAAGCTATGCAAGAAGAGCTAAATCGATTTGAAAGAAATAAAGTATGGGAATTAGTTCAAAGACCCACCCATCAAAATGTTATTGGCACTAAATGGGTGTTCGAAAATAAGATGAACGAGGAAGGTTCAAAGGTGGTAAGAAACAAAGCAAGACTAGTAGCCAAAGGATATTGCCAAGAAGAAGGAATAGATTTTGATGAAACATTTGCTCCTGTAGCAAGATTGGAAGCAATAAGGATGTTTCTTGCCTATGCAACTCACAAGAATTTCATTGTATCGATGGATGTAAAAAGTTCATTCCTAAATGGTTTATTGGAAGAAGAAGTTTATGTTGAACAACCTCCAGGATTTGAGCGAGAAGACTCTTGGAGATAAGGTATACAAACTCAAGAAAGCTCTGTATGGATTGAAACAGGCACCCGAGAATGGTATGATACTTTGTCGAATTCCTAACGAGAATGGATTCACAAAAGGAAAAGTAGATAGAACACTTTTCGAATTCAAGACAAGAAGAGTATACTTTGCTTGTTCAAATATATGTGGATGACATCATTTTTGGATCCACAAACAAAGAGTCATGTGTGAAAAATTTTCAAACCTCATGCAAAGTAAATTTGAAATGAGCATGATGGGAGAGTGACATTCTTCCTTGGACTCCAAGTGAAACAACTAAAGGATGGAACCTTCATAAGTCAAACAAAATACACCGGATATTTAATGAAGAAATTTGGTATGGAGGAGAAGTCTTCTCACGAAAATACCAATAAATACATCACCAAAATGGACATGGATGCGGATGGCAAGCTCAGAGATCAAACAAGATATAGAGCACTTATTGGATCATTGCTCTATCTCACAAAGAATCGGCGAGCGACATCACCTTTGTTTGTAGATGTATGTGCAAGATTTCAATCTGCTCCAAAAGAGAGCCATATGACAAAGAAGCTAAGAGAATCTTGAGATACTTGAAAGGAAGCAAAGAAGTTGGCTTATGGTATCCAAAGGAAGGTGGATTCAAACTAATTGGCTATTCGACTCGACTCGACTATCTTTGGATGCGAGTTGACAGAAAAGCACCTCGGCACATGTCAAATGCTAGGAAACAGTGATTTCCTGGTTTAGCAAGAAGCAAAATTCCATAGCCACCTCTACAAACCGAAGCGAATACATAGGCTGCGGCAGCAAACTTTGTGTAAAGTCCTATGGATGAGACAACAACGAGAGACTATGAAGTTGAAGAAAAGGAAATTCCAATCATGTGTGATAACACAAGTGCAATTGCAATCACTCGAGAATCTGTGTTGCACTCAAGAACAAAGCATATCGATGTCGATATCACTTCATAAGAGATCATGTTGAAATGAAGGACATCATATTGGAATATATCTCAACTGATAAACAGTTGGCTGACATATTCACAAAACCATTATGTGAGTCAAGATTTGAAGAACTCAAGCATGAGTTAGGGTTAATTGAACTGAGCTAACACTCAGAAGAATCAAAGAAAAGAAATGGAACACAAAAAGGGAAAAAGAGCTGAACTCACAAATCAGCTAAGTAAATCAGCCGTATCGGAAAGACAACTATACCGAGTCAGCTGACAACTGAGTCACAAAGAGAACTGTGAGAAGAAGAGTTAAACCAGCTGAGGGTAAAAGCTTAGTCATTTATGAGCAAAGTGACAAAAACGCAGTCATTTTTACTAAGCGGGAATGTTTTTAAGAATGACGTCAGCATAATGATGATGTGTATAGACAAAAGCTGCACACCAAGCTTATGATTGGATATAAATGCTGCCGCATTAAATACGAGACATTAAATGCTAAATCGACGTGCAAAATCTAAGCCATTGATTTCGATCATATTTCAAAAACCACCCGCACGTCCTTTCATAAACCATACTTAAGCTTTCATTCTTCTCTCTCTCATATTACCAAAACCGTTCATTTCTCTCAGAAGCAAAGGCAAACTCTCTCAAAACCCTATCTATCTTCAAATCAACCTCTAAGTTTTCTTCGGTGAAATCCTGAAAAATGGCACCAACCAATGATTTTGTCAAGTTAGGAAAGCAAATCCACACCGGGTCTACTGTGGATTTCGACGGCATGGTGAAACAGGGGTCCGACGACACCTTAGTGAAGAAAATTGCTGAGAAATTGGTACCGTCTGGGCTGAAACCGTTTCTGACGTTGGAATATACGATGACCTATGTGGAGGAGGTCGCATAGTTCTATGTGAACGCTGAGATTCACGATGAAGGGATAAAGTCATCATGCTCACGGAAAAATTTCACCATCTCTCGCCAAGGATTTGGTGAACACCGCCACTACCGACGGGGAAGGAGCATTAGAAATCAACGATCTTTGATGTAAACCTGGCTTCTTTGCTTGGAAGGAAATAGCCAAGCCCGACTATCTTTGATAAAATAGTTTACACAACAAACAAGAGGTCAAAGGAGGATTACCACAAACTGTTGTTGGACATAGTTTCCAAATGCATAGACATCAAATTTGGCGACTTTGACCAATCACAAAAGCAAAATTGATCGTAATGGCCGCGATCATTCAAGAAAAGAAAATAAACTGGCCGAGTTTGTCTACAAAGAGACTCTGCAGAATGTAGGGAACAAATCCTTCAAGGAAGATGGTGCATTTGGAGGATCCCTAGGATATGGCCTGTGATTGGCCTGATGGAGGTGAAAGGAGTCCTCTTAGAGATGGAAAGGTGTTCCATGTAAACAAAAGAATGTTCAGATCAAACCTCTCTCGGCGCACGAAGAGAGCCCACGCCAAGAGAGCGACACGAGTGAGGGGAAATCACCGACCACAAGACACAAATGCTTTTCCTCTCCACCAAAGAAGAAAGCTGCCCCTGCAAATTTGCTAAGAAGATCTACTGCTCTCCTCGCAAAAAAAAAAACAAACTGCTCCTCCCGCTGCGGCCGAGTCACCCGCCCCGCAGCCGTGTCTCTCCCGCCCAAAGAAGAACGATCGAGAAGGACTCTCAAATACCTTCTCCGATCGTCAAAAGAGGAGAACGATAAGCCAAGACGGCCACTCCTCGAAGAAAAACTACACTAGCACCGCCCCCCACCCAAGACTCGAAGAAACTCTCTCTCGAACTAGAAATCCCTCCGGTACAAACTAGAGACGAAGAAGAATCATCAAGCACTCCGAGCTTGAGAAACCGGCCGAGTCGGCCACTCACCGAGCAGAGATATCGGAGACTCGCTGGAGAAGTAGAGTCTCCGGATATAATTGATGAAACAACTAAGTCTGTTGAAGGCGATCAACAGGCAAAAGCGAAGACAAACCGTAGTCCGCGCAATCGAGAGACAAGAAGAAGGCGATAGAGTGATAGTGATGTGATGATCCTATCCCCACCTTACCCGACATCCAAAATCGTCTGCGTGAGTGGAGGGAGTGGAAATTGAGTCGATCAAGGAAACAGTTCCAACGGCCCTAGTTTATCGAAGAAGAAGAGGAATCTGCTGAACTTCCTTGACTAACCTCTGTGATCTCAAAGATCGATGAAGAAAATCGCATGATATCCTGCATTTTCAAGGATAAGGAGAATGAGAGATCGGCAGAGGAAGGCGAGGCAAGAGAGAAGGCCAACATCTCGCCTCTCTCACCGGCACCACATAACATACACATTCTCACTTCGATATTCTATCGATGCAAAGATGAGGATCTCGACCTGCCCGCCGCCCTACGAAAGAGTTGCAAATGCAACAAGCAATGCATGAATCCGAGAATTCTTCATGAGAAGAGCATGATGGAGGGACCAGGAGAGTCCTCCAAAACACAATTGAAATTGATCCAATGGGAGTGGTTCAAAGAAATCGCCACCGTTGTTGCTACCACCACTTCCCACTCACTCGGAAGAAGGAATTAAGGGAATTGGCGATGAAACTAGGTTAGTGGGGACCCCAATTGAGCCAACCCCTAATGAAGGTGTCTTACCACCGCCCCAACGGCTGAACACTCGAGATACAACCGGGAGTTTGGAGACGAGTGACCCCATTCCAAGCCACTCGGTGATGCCCCACCGGGGGGGAAACTCCCTCCACTGCAGCAAGGTCGGAGAATGCTGCAGATGCCTCCACAACGAATCTAGGAGGTGAAATGGAGAAGGAACAACCACAAAGTACATAGGAAGTTGTCATCAACGAAGCTCGGATGCGATTGAGACTGCTCTCAATCCGAGGTGCCAACCGCTCTGCGAGCTAATGACGCCGCCGATGCGGTCGAGGCACATGAAGGAACACCTGGGAGTTAACACTGGGCGATGAAAGTGCAATCCATGGGGTTGAGACTCCAATGGATGCCACCACGAAAAACCCTAAGACAGTGACACTTTGTCGAAAGGGAGGTCCAAGGCCTCACCGCAGTTGAGACTGTAGGAGGTAATGAGGCCCACGGAGGTTGAGACTTCCCGGGGTAAAGAAGTCAAGTAGAGAACATCCTCTCCCGCTATCATTGATCCATCTTAAAAGGAGATAAGCGCGCTTCATGATTCCCGGATAATCCTGATGTAACCTTTCTCGGGATCGGGCGAAGAACGAAGAAGCGAGTCATCCCCCGATGATCCAAAAAAAGACTCACGGATGTTCCCAAAGACGAGCAAGTCGATCTCAAGACTACTCGTCAAACTTTAAATTTTGATGATGAGCCACCAATGGAAATCTCATCATCGTCCGATGACGCTTCGATATATAAGGCCGAGGACCAGTCCACTCAATTGGAGAAACCAAATGAGTCCAACGAAGCTGTTGAGACAACTGAGGCTCAAAGCTGGTCGGGTCCACTTCACAACAGACCCAAACAAACAGTCCACCGCACAGCTCCTCAAGCCGCAGCAGGTTCGACTCAAAAAGGAACTTCACGCGCACCTCTCATCATTGAACAAATCCCGGAGGCCGTGATGATTCCTTTGTAGAATCATTTCCTTTCTCCCTAGAGATACCCAACCTCCCGAAGAGTCGAGAACGAGCTCGCACGCTTCCACGCACCCTCCTATCATTCCGTCAGTACCATCATTCCAAATGACTATGACTTTGACGCCGCATGGCCATCACCGCAAACGGAAGAAACAATCGAAGTTCGGGAGGTGTTCAAAGCATTATTTGCTGAAATTGAACGGATGGAGAGGCACCAGGCCTCTATGGACATGCGATCGACAACAGAGATGCCAACCTTACTGACTTGAGAGGCATAACAATCGGGATCGGGGAATGGTGGCAACAACAACAAACAATGCGTGTGGAACAAGTTAGATACTTCAGGACATTGTTCAACAAGTCGCTGGTATGGCGAAATGAGAATGCCGATGCAAAGACGAAATTGAGAGAACACATTGAGCACATGCATGAAGCTCACACTCTTGAGATAAAGTGCTGCGTGAGCAAAAAAAAGAGTGATCTCCTACGTCTGGAAGAAAATATGGATAGAAAATTCAGCCTTCTCATGGCCGAGATGAAGCTAATTTCAAAGAGAGTCCAACGCTACTCGCTCCGAATTTCGTGCCGCATACACCACAGCGAGACTCGAGGCGAACTCGACTATCAACAGCTCGACTTCCTACTTGCCAAGATATGTTTCGGTGTTCCTCTCTCTTTTGATGATGCCAAAAAGGGGGAAGATGAATACTTTAAAGCGCTAAAGAGATCTCGAAAGGCTGAAAAGGAGGAAGCAAATTGTGAAGGGAAATACAAATGGTGAGGAAGTGTCAAAACAAAAGAAAGGAAAGTCCGTTGAGGGGAAGGATCGAAAGATATGACCTTGATGATTGCACAAACCCCCAACAAGGTCTTGTCACAATGATATTATCAACATCAAACTCCCAATGACTCGCCACTCCAACACTCTGCTATATCTATGGCCGAAAAGAGAAAACAATTGAAGCGGGGATGGAGGAAGTGGAAGGAAGAATGGATGCCCGAGTTATGAACATCTTGAAACAACATGTAGGCATTCCAAGAGACAGAGACACTTATGCCATCTCGGATGCCGGGACCGAGCCACGATCGTTGATGAATTTAAAACGCCGCATCCGAAGGATACTTTGCAAAAATGTCTATGGCTCAAGCTTGGGACCTCGTCTTGGGAAAAGGGTCTCACGTTATGTGAAGAAGGCGACAGCGGACTACCGAATCACTCTGCTCTGTCACACTCACTCGTCACTCACCGAAAGAAGAAGACCCCAAGACAATACACGCCCGGAGGAAGAGGAAAAAGTAGTGGTGGAGGAAGAGGTTTCAACCTAGGCCTCGCCCAAAAACATTGAGTACGTAGATCCGGCAAGAAAGGAGGGATCTCTTGGGGTGGTCTTGACCAAGTAGCCAATTTGCAAGTGGCTAAAAGCAATCTTGAGTATGCGGAAAGAATAGAAGAAGAAAATAAGAGACAAACTCAGCTATGGGAGGAAAGACAAGAGAGATTAAGAAGAGATGAAGCTGCCTTAAGGCATATGAAAAGAAGAAAAAGGCGGTGACGATGAGAAAAAGAAAAGAAGAGCGAGAAGATCTTGAAGAAGATGAAAGAAGGAGACAAAGGGAGATGAAGTGTTCTTTGTCCACCCCTTCATGTATTTTACTATGTAAATACATACTATGTAAGTCTTCCGCAATAAAGTCAGTAAATTCTTTATTTTATTGTAGACAAATGTTTGCTCGATACACCTTGTAAAACATTGTGTAAAAGAACTAGAATGTTATGATCAATAAAAGAATTGATTCTACGCATACATTCTATGTGAATGCACTATCTGTATGTATCTTTTCTATTTACATTTTGAATGTTTTAAGTTTTGGCATCATCAAAAAGGGGGAAATTGTTGGGAAATTTATTGTTTAGATTTTGATGAATGCCATGTAAAACTTAGAATAGGAAGTTGGCACCCCAATTTTTGTTGTAAACTCGCATTGTAATAAATAGGGCTGGTCAAGCCGAAAGTTAAGTCATCTATGCCCAAACATGCAAGAAGACAATCAAGACTAGAAGGAAGACTCCACCGCAAGACAAATTTGAGTATGGCAAAGAAGAGAAGACGGAACTCTATCAAGGAGCAAACAGATGCGGTGAGTGGAGTATCAATCAAGTCAACTTAAGAAAAGCCAAGTCTCAAGTTGAAGTGACAAGAAGAGTCATCCAATGATTGGAAGGCGACTCTAAGTCACCTGGGAAAAGCAAGGAAATGCGGTCAAGTCGAGATAATCGAAAAAGATCCGTTGCCGTAAATCAAGAGAATTACTTAAACAAGTAATATTTCCATGCTACCTTTCTCAAAGTGCTCGATCCCGAGAAGCGTGCAAAAGGAATAAACCAATGGGAAGCACTACAACGTGTCAGAACTCTGAAAAGGTGGAGAACAATTCATATGAGGAAATGGCAATTTCAAGGACTGCAACAAGACAAGCCAACGACCACAAGTGACTTTCAAAAATAAGCCTATCTCTTCAACGGGCAGATTTTTAAAAAGCTCACTATAAAAGGCCGAGGAATAACTCTAAAGAAAAAGAGAGAGACAGAGATTACGCAGGTTACCTGAACCACAAACATTCAAGCAATTATTAGAATTGTAACCTGAAATATTCTCAAGTTATTAAACGCTCAATCCTCAAGCCTACACTACGAAGAACATCAATCCAACACTCACCTGTGAAGGAAAGATAACTTCAATCAGTTGAAGAGGAAATTACTGAAGAATCAAAGGGTCTACATTCCACGAAGGATTGTAGGAAGGTTCAAGGTCGAACCAAGTCTTGAGCTTTTGGAGGGCTTCGTGATCAAATCCAAAGAGCTTGAGCAAGTGGGTGTAGTAGCAAGGCAAATTGCCTGTGAAGAAGGCGAGTCGTCGAGAAGCCAACGAGTGATCAAGGCATCTCCAGATTGAGTCCCAAACGATCAAGTCACCGTGTGATCAAGACTTGTATCCGGACTGTACCACTTTGTATACTTGATCAATACCTAGTGGATTCCTCCAGGAGTTGGAGAAGAGAGGAGTAGAAGAATTACCCCATCTTCGAACCTCTATAAAAACTTATCGTGTCATTTACATTTCAAAGACTTTAATTCTTGCATCATATTTGTTTAATTCTGTGACATATTTGCTATCCATTAGATAATCTCTAAGTACTAAATCAAGCTCTAAATCTCTACTTAACCAAACTTAAGGGTGTTAAGTCTTCCACTGAAAAACAAACCACAATTGAGTTAATTTAGACTTAACAGCTGAGTTATTCCATCAACAACTCAGTTGAGTCTGTTGAGAGACTAACTCTATTGATTAACTAAATTGGCTGTCCACCAAGGATATAGCTGTGTAGTATCAACTCTGAACTTTTAAAAGGACTAAATCAAAAATTTTGTAAGGTTTATTGAACCCCCCTTCTAAACCTTACACTTACACCCCTTGGGACCTACAAGAAGTACTTCAAAAATTTAGTAAAAATCATTGAAAATGTTTTAAAATATTTGGACAATATTTGGGGATATTGTTTTGGTATAAAACCCAATTATATGAAATAATCAAAATTATAATAAAAACATTTATCTAACATATGTTCCTAAAGCTCCAAAGCAATTTGCTAAGATTCATTATGATTATGGAACAGTAGGTGGCAACCTATTAGAGACATATCATTTGGCTATAGGCTGGTTGGATCATCTTATAGTGCTAACCCCTTAGTACCTAGACATATTTGGGCACCTAAAACTTGATTTCCTTGATTGCAAGTTTAGGGAACAACAGAGTGCCAAGGAACCTGGTACATGGAAAGTGGCTGTTCCAGACATTAGACAGGAAACAAAAAGTATTTGTCAAATTTCAAGGAGTCAAGAGGAGCCAAAGTCAAATTCGGAGGAAATGAAGCTCCAGGGAAAATCAAAGGCATTAGATCCATCAAGAAAAATGGATTAGAGATCACATATGTTGCTTATGTTGAAGGACTGAATTTCGATCTGTTGAGTATCAGCCAACTCAGTAAAAAAGGCTATAATGTTGGATTCAACATGGGTGTTTGCCAAATCAAGGATGCTGAAACCAATGAAGTAGTGCTATCTAGAATGAAAAAGAAGAATATGTATATTGTGGATTGGTCCACTGCTACACCAAGCACATGTCTATTGGCAAAGAGCACATCTCAATCAAGCTGGTTGTGGCACAAGATGTTGAGGCATCTGAATTTCAAGACAATCAACAAGCTTGTAAGAAGTCATTTGGTTAAAGGATTGCTAGACTCAATCTACAAGAAGGAAAGTATTTGTGATGCATGCCAGAAAGGAAAGCAGATCAAGTCATCTTTCAAGGATAAGCCAAGTCCTTCTTCAACAATGATTTTGCATTTATTACACATGAATCTATTTGGACCAGTTGAGCCAAGTAACATAAGTGGAAAAAAATACACCCTAGTGGTGGTGGATGATTTTTCAAGATACACATGAACCATGTTTATGTGTAAGAAAAAGAAACTTTGCAAAAGCTTCCTCAGCTGATGAAGAGAGTTTAAAATGAGAAGAGCCAAACCTTTATCAAGATAAGGGGTGATATAGAAACTGAGTTTGTCAATAGAATTATAACTCAGTACTTCATGGAAAATGGTATTGCTCATGAGTTATCAACTTCAAGAACTCCACAACAGAATGGAGTGGCTGAAAAAAGGAATAGAACCCTCAAGGAAGCTGCAAGGGCCATGTTAGCTGAAGCCACATTCCCTAAGAGATTAGGTTGAAGCCATTAACACTGGTTGCTACACTCAGAATAGGTGTATGATCAATAGGCAGCTGTCCAAAACCCCCAATGAAATTTGGACAGGAAGAAAGCCTAATGTGGGATATTTTCACATTTTTGGAAGCAAGTATTTTATTCAAAATAATGGCAAGAACAATTTGAAGGCTTTTGATGATAAAATTTATGAAGGCATTTTTCTTGGATATTCAGCTTAGAGTAAAGCTTTCAAAGTGCTGAACAAAAGGACTATGGCAAAAAAGAGTATATCAATGTGGTTTTTGAACCCAATGTGAATGAAGAAGACATTTAAGAGTTTGTTGAGAAGATGAACCAGTCAACTATACAGAAGAGTCCTTATGCAGAAGCAAATCTTAGAAGACTCGATCTTGATGAGAGTAAGTTAGTTGAATATCAAAGACATACGGAAGGTTTGCAGCTGAATGAAGATAATCGGGAAGAAGTTGTTCAAGACAACTTAGCTGCAAGAAGAACCAATCAGCAAACTTACTCCAACCATATGTGAGATGGCTGAGAGACCATCAACCTGAGTTAGTCATTGGAAATGTAAGAGAAGGAGTAAGGATAAGATCCATGACTCAACATGAAACTATGTTCACTTGATTCATTTCTCAAATTGAGCCAAAGGATGTGTCACAAATATTGGATGACACTCATTGGATTCTAGGTGTGCAGGAAGAGCTGAATTAGTTTGAAAAGAATAAAGTTTGGAAATTGGTTCAAAGGCCTACTCACTAAAATGTCATTGGTACAAAGTGGGTATTCAGGAACAAGATGAATGAGGAAGGATCTGTTGTGAGAAACAAAGCAAGATTGATAGCAAAAGGGTATTGTCAAGAGAAAGGTATAGATTTTGATGATACCTGATGTGTGTAAAATATACGTGTATTTTGGGGCTTAAATTGATATATAATTGATTCATTTGCATGCATATTTACTACATTTTTACTTGGTTTCCTTTAAAGGGTATGATACTGCATATTCTTGTAATTTTTGCAGGAAACAAAGCTTAAAATGAAGACATGTCAGTTGGGATGCCCGGATAAGATTGCCGAATGCAAAGAGAAGATCAAAATGATGGAAAAAGGGAACAAAAGCAAGTCACACGGCCAGACAGTGTAGCCTCACACGGCCGTGTGGACTAGTGTTCTGAAAATCACATGGTTTTGTGAAGAAAGGAAGAAAACAGAGGACGGAGCAGGTCCACACGGTCAAACCGTGTGAACTCACACGGCCGTGTGGACAAGGATTTCAACGGCACCACTTGTCGTGCGACATGTAAGTCCAAGCGGCTATGATAATCTAGAGGGGGGGTGAATAGATTATCTCCATCTTTTCGATTTCGCCCTCTTTTTCAAACCGAATGTTCAAAGACAATAATAAAGGTGCGGAATGTAAATAGCACACGTCGATTTATAGAGCTTCACCCCACCTAGGGACTACATGCTCTACCACCCCAGTATATCCGGGATGGGTTTCGAAAAGAGAAAAAAGATTTTATTAATAATTACCAAAATTATTACAACAAAATCTTACACCAACACCTTGAAGAGCACCACACTCTTCTTCAACACCACCTTTGAGATTACCACAATCTCACTTGAAGATTACCACAATCTCCAACGGCACCTTGTGAAGATTACCACAATCTTCAACCTTGAAGAATACCAAATTCTTCAACACCTCAACAAGAAGATTACCACAATCTTCTCACACCTAACACCTAGATCACCCAAGTGTGTTCTTACCACAAGAACACTCACAAGGATATCTTGTGTTGAATGATTACCCAAAAATTCAAGATTACAACTCGATAATGAATTATACAATTGAGTGCAAGTGTAATCAAGAATAGCCTAGACCTCAAGAATGTGAAAGTGAATAGCTAGGCAAATTACAACAAGAAATAAGACAATGTAAGAACAAGTGTATTCTTGAGTGTATCTTGTTGTGTTGTAGTTTTCTCTCTTGTTGTTGTGCTTCAAAACTTCCTCTATTTATAGGAGATGATTGATACTTGATAGGCTCCTCTTGGAATCTGATTTCTACAAAAAAATTGCAATTAAAAACAAGATTATAGCTGTTAGAAATCAATTCCACAATTTAAGGAAAAGCTGTCTGCTGCACAACGGTTAAAATTTTGTTGTCAAACTTAAGGGCGACCGGTCGCACACAAATAGACGTTTGAAAATGAGAAAACACATTTACACAGGGCGACGGTCGGTCGACGGGGTCCGACCGACCCGACCCTTATGCATGCGCAACTTGGTCGAGCAAGACCAAAAATGAGTCGAAGCTCTGTTTGAAAATTGCTCCACACACGTCACCACGGCCGATCGGCGACGCACCGCTTTGCCCTATATAGGGCGACCGGTTGCCCTGACCATTTTCTGCAAACATGAAGTTTTCTGTTTTCCTCAACTTTTAGGTACGGGTTGCCCTATACGGCGACCGATTGACCTCAAAACAAAAGTGTTATCCAATTTTATATCGAAAATAAACTTGAAGAAATACTCCGGAAAATGTTAAAATCATTTTAAATCATTTAGGAGTATTTGGACAACCTTTAAAACCATTGTTTTGGTGTAAAATCAAAATCATGATAAAACCATTTATCAAACAATCTCCCCCTTTTTGATGATTACAAACCAAAACAATTTTAACGAGGTCGATTTTGAAAACAAAACAATTTTACCGGTTAAAGAGAACTATCCGTTGTGAGTGACAACATTCCATGCAATAAAAACACAAGGATGGGAGTAGAGATATTCAAACACATATAGCAAATGCTCCCCCTATCAACATGCACAACAAGAGTTATAAAGAAGCAACTACATCATAAGCTAAAATCTTAGTTTTTCGATATTGAGCTTAAGTATCAAAAACTTAAAAGCTCCCCCTGTCAAAGAGACATCATTAGAACCGTATGTAAGTCCATACTACAACCAATGGACCATGATTCATACATAACCATAATGCACCAAGTGGACTAAATATGATCCACAACTTATGGCTTTATGAAGCCATAGCTTATAGCTTCTTTTTTGTTAAGCTTATCTTAGCTTTTGTGAGCTAATGAGCTTATAACCTGTTTCTCCCCCTTTGGAATCATCAAAAAGAATGTTAGCACGATAAATACATCATATATTCATATCAAAGTGCGCAAGTAAACCGATGTATCGAGCTATTTTGAACATTGAAGCTTTTAAACCAAATAGGAGGGAAGAGTCGAACTATACGACTTGTAGGAAGCTTATGAAAACTCATTTGATAAGCAAAACATGATCTCTATAAAAATATAAGACTTTTGAAATCGAGAGAATCATGTAGGTGATGAATTTTTCATTGAAACATTTTATCAAACACTTGGCGGGCGTCAAAATTAGAAAATGATATATATAGCCCTTGTAAATGTAATCAAGCCAAGTTTTTCATCACCAAATGCAATTTAACAAATATCATTCATCAACAATCAATAAGCTCATCACAAAAATATATGAATTTCATCAAGAAAAATACATATAAGCCACAAACTCAAGGGTTCAACCCAATTGAGCTAAAGAGAGTGAAATTCTTACCATTCGATTGGTAAAGACGAGCATCAATGATGATAACCGAGCTAGGTAGTCCCAAAATATATAATTCATGCATCAAAACTCATTTGAAGTGAATCGTGTGTGAAAATTGCAAAGTGGACGAAATAGAGAAGAAAAACGCCAAAATGGCTAAGTCTGAAACATAACTCATTTTAATCAAATATCACCAAGGGCGACGGTCATGGGCAAGGGGACCGGTCGACGGCATGGGCGACGACCGGCCTTGCCCCTGTCGGCCAAATTGTTTTTGAGTTCTGTCTCAAAATTCAAGTTTGATCCAAAAATCCGATTTTTCGCCCCAGGTTTTAAAAACGTGCAAAATGAAAACGTAGACCTCATTCAATATACATTATGTCATGATCAAGCTCGAAATGAGGTAAAATACTCGGCGGTGGGTGATTAAAAAGTCCGCGAGTTATTCTTGAGACGGAATTTAAACACATCTCAAGTTTTTGTTAAAAACTCAATCCCTTTTAAAAAAACATCGAATCTCAATATATTTAGTTCGATGATGACGAACTATATTTTGAATAATTTTCACCGGACTTGTTATCCCAAAAAAAATGAGAACGTTTTAAAAGCTTTGGATGAACAAGTCATAAGAAGAAGTGCCTTATAAATATTTGAAAATTTATTTTAACGGTACTTTAATGAGATTCGTTGGGATAATTTTTGAAGTCGAGCATATAGACATAAGGCATATAAAATGTCGAGTCTATGGAAATAATAAAAGAGAAACGTACCTCGAACTTGTTTGTCAATTATCATGCCTACTTCAACCTTTTGTCAATTTTCACATTTGTAGCCATATAAGTTGAAATGGATGTTCTTTCTTCAATGCTTAACTCCTTCAAGAGTTATTTTGAAATATAACCATCTTCTTGGCATTGAATAATTAGTAGTCCAAGCAAGAAATTGAACTCCCCCATCATGATCACCTTGAGTTCACCTTGCATTGACTTTGGAAAAATATCTTGCACAAATACTTATTAGTAGCACCATAAATATTATCAACAAAAAATTGCACAAGTAAATAACCTTGCCCTTTTTTTTTTTATTAAACAAGAAGTGTAGTATCAACTTTACCTTTTGTAAAATAATTTTGCAAAAATAGCTAAGTCTATCAACCGTACAAGGCCTTTTATAAAAATCATTTGGCCTAAAATTTTAAACTCCGATAGACTTATATTTGAATAAAACCATTTAGAAAATTGGATTTAACATCCATTTGGTAAAGCTTGAAATTTTCTTAAAACAAGAATGGGCAAGTAAAATGCAAATAGCTACTAAAGGTGCTATGAGTGCAAATGTTACATCAAAATTAATTACCTTCTTATTGAAAATACCTTCGAGCTACTAACCTCGCCTTAGTTCGACCAATGTTGCCTTGGTCATCGAGTTTGTTCCGGAATACCCTTTTTGTCTTCTTCATCACTATCATCATAGGGCATCCAATTGATCTAAGGTGTTCATAATAGAACATTTACATCCAAATATTTTGAGGTAACTAATATTTGGAGTATTTCATTTCTTATCTACACAACTTAACAAACTCATTAACGGCATCGCTTATATAAGCAAGAGAAAAATAGCCCAAGTGTAAAAACATGCCTCAATCATCAATCACAAAATATCTTGCATAAGAGCATAGTAGAAATAGACACTATATATATAGACCATGAAGCAAGAAACACATACTATGCATTTAGAATATCATCAAGAGTCTAATAAATCATTCAAGTTCAAATAAGCTTAAGAAAGCTATAAAAGGTCTCTTTTGAAATTTGAAAATCCGATAGCATATAGTTGAGACCTCATTTAGAAGAAGTATTTGAATAGGAGTTGTCAAAGCAAATATGTGCAATCAAATATCAAATAGTGCCTTTCAAAAAAAATCTAAAAATCCTCTTAATGGCACTTGTATGAAATACTATTAAAAACAAGCACATAGGCACATGTCAATACATATATCGAGTCTATAAGAGTAAGAATAACACAAGTAAACGTACCTCGATAATTTATGCCTTTCTTGACAAATAATGACGTAAATGGCCATTTGTGAAAATATGTAAATCCTACACAATTCTTGAAACAAATCTAGCACAAATCATAATGATAAAAGTGTAGGCTAAGAGATATCACAAGTAAGCTCATGCCATATAAATCCATAATAGATGATAAAAATACTTTAGTCTACAAAATTGCACAAGAGTTTTAAAAACATTATATAAGGTCTCTTTTTTTTTTTTTAATTTAAAAAATCCAAATATATATTGAAGACCTTAATTTTAAAAATAAATATATAAAACACTCAATTTGCAATTAAGACACAAATAACAACATGCATAAGAATTATAAAATGCATATTTAAATGGAGAGATACGGGTTACCAATTACGCCATTTCCATGGGTTGTGCCGTTCCCATTTTTGTTGATATCTTCCCCTTGAGAAGTCACTTTGTTGATGATAGCTTCTTTGATTTCTCCATTTCCAAGGTTTGTTGCCTTCCCATTGTTGAAGGTCTCTTCTTCTTTGAAAATCATCTTGTTGATGATGTCTTTGCCATTTCCAAGGATTGTGTTCTTCCCATTTTTGATTATATCCTCTTCTTGGAAATTGGCTTTGTCGAAAATAGTTTCTCCTTCTTTGATCAAATGAAATGGTCATTTGATGTCTTCTTGGCGGTATAAATTTTCTTCGATCATTATTTCGCCGGGTACCTAATATGACATTGTTTTGTGGTACCCTCATGTGTTTGGGTCCTTTGGGATTAGTCTTGAGACTTTTAGGTCTCCAACAATAATTAGAGCTATTTCTAGCCCGACAAGTTTTTACCGTATGACCCTTCTTTCCGCAATAAAAACAAGTAATAATTCTAGAAACATAATGACCAACATGCTTAGAGACTTGATTCTTTTTCATATGATTGACAACATTAAACTTATGATCAAGTTCTAGTTTTGAATTATCACAATAATCAACAATTTCATCGGTACTCAAGTTGGATTTAGATAAATCCCCTTTTATGCAATTAATATCCTCAATAAGAGTACTATTTTCTTTTTCAAGGTTTCTAACCTTGTCAAGTGTGGTGGTGTGAGCATATGATAGTGATTCATAGGAATTAAATAAACTATCCTTTTCATTTTTCAAAATATTGAATTCCTTTTTCAAATTTTTGTATTTAACAAGCAAGCTTTGGAATTCATTTTGAAGTTCATCATAATCATTTTGCAAATCACTATAATCATTATCATAAGAGGTAGAAGGTTTAGAACTTACCTTGTTTTCTTCTTCGAAGCCCATAAGACATTTTTTGACTTCATCATCGGAATTTGTAAGAGGCTCATCCCATATTGTTGGATTTGATGTTGTATCCATTTGAGAAGTAGATGCTTTTGAGTTGCTCCTTTTATTTGCATATACTTCATAGATGGCTTCTAATTTTTGCCATACTTCATGTGCCGATCAAATACCTACAACATGATCAAATTCCAAAGTGGTAAGTGAACAATACAAAATACTAAGAGCTTTACCATTTAAGGAGATGATTCTCTTCTCTTCATCATTGAGCTCTTTGAAGCCTTTAGAGGTGTGTGGTGTATTCTTCGTCGGAATGGATTCTCCATTGATGACGGTGTTCCAAATATCGAACCCGCAACTTTGTAAATAGCATTTCATTCTTTCTTTCCAAAATATAAAATTTTTGGAATCAAATAGTGGTGGCTTAATGGTGGATGTGCCGGTAAGATGAGCTTCATTCATAGCCGATCGTTCCTCTTCACTCGCGATGTGAAACGAGCTTGCCAAAGAGTTTGGCTCTGATACCACTTGTAAGTCCAAGCGGCTACAATAATCTAGAGGGGGTGAATAGATTATCTCCATCTTTTCGATTTCACCCTCCTTTTCAAACCGAATGCTCAAAGACAATAATAAAGGTGCGGAATGTAAATAGCACACGTCGATTTATAGAGCTTCACCCCACCTAGGGACTACGTGCTCTACCACCCCAGTATATCCGGGATGGGTTTCGAAAAGAGAAAAAAGATTTTATTAATAATTACCAAAATTATTACAACAAAATCTTACAGCAACACCTTGAAGAGCACCACACTCTTCTTCAACACCACCTTTGAGATTACCACAATCTCACTTGAAGATTACCACAATCTCCAACGGCACCTTGTGAAGATTACCACAATCTTCAACCTTGAAGAATACCAAATTCTTCAACACCTCAACAAGAAGATTACCACAATCTTCTCACACCTAACACCTAGATCACCCAAGTGTGTTCTTACCACAAGAACACTCACAAGGATATCTTGTGTTGAATGATTACCCAAAAATTCAAGATTACAACTCGATAATGAATTATACAATTGAGTGCAAGTGTAATCAAGAATATCCTAGACCTCAAGAATGTGAAAGTGAATAGCTAGGCAAATTACAACAAGAAATAAGACAATGTAAGAACAAGTGTATTCTTAAGTGTATCTTGTTATGTTGTAGTTTTCTCTCTTGTTGTTGTGCTTCAAAACTTCCTCTATTTATAGGAGATGATTGATACTTGATAGGCTCCTCTTGGAATCTGATTTCTACAAAAAATTGCAATTAAAAACAAGATTATAGCTGTTAGAAATCAATTCCACAATTTAAGGAAAAGTCATCACGCACAACGGTTAAAATTTTTTGTCAAAACTTAAGGGCGACGGTCGCACACAAATAGACATTTGAAAATGAGAAAACACATTTACACAGGGCGACCGGTCGACGGGGGGTCCGACCGATCAACCCCATGCGCAACCGGTCGAGCAAGACCAAAAAACGAGTTAGGAAGCTCTGTTTCAGAAATTGCTCCCAGGTGCCGGTCACGCGCCGGTCGACCGGTCGACCGCACCGCTTGCCCTATAGGGCGACCGGTTGCCCTGACCATTTTCTGCAAACATGAAGTTTTCTGTTTTCCTAAACTTTTAGGTACGGGTTGCCCTATACGGCGATCGATTGACCTCAAAACAAAAGTGTTATCCAATTTTATATCGAAAATAAACTTGAAGAAATACTCCGGAAAATGTTAAAACCATTTTAAATCATTTAGGAGTATTTGGACAACCTTTAAAACCATTGTTTTGGTGTAAAATCAAAATCATCAAAATCATGATAAAACCATTTATCAAACATGACATGCCTGCCTATGCGACAAAGGGCTACGCCCAAGACCACACGACCGTGTGGACCCACACAGCCAGACCGTGTGGGACTCTGCCAGACGCGTATTTTGGAGTTTTCTCCCATTCAAACTCTACAAGTGACCTCTCAAAGCATCTATATAAAGGGGACCAAGGCTTGAACGAATTTTCATCATCCTATATCATTCCATACAGCAAAAACACATCAAATAACACAGGAATGAAGGAATCAAAGAGCTTCTGAGCAAAGAAGGCTAGGTCACAAAGAACACCACAAGGCTTTCGCATCTAGGGAGCACAAGAGCTTCGAGGGCTTGGAAGGGGAATCCATCCTGACAAGAAGGGGTTTTCTCTCTAAGTCTAAGAACTCTTGTCTGTGCTTATATGATGCCATAATGTTGATTCGAATGTGTCTATGAGTTTGTAATCAATGTTTGGCATATTTTTCGGATCTTAGGGGCATAGGTGAAACCTTGGATTTGTATTAAATATGATTACTTGGTTTTATAATTAATTCGTGCGTTCTATTTTATGAATTCGAGTGCTTACTATTTAATTGCCTTTTATCTGATCAATAAATTGGATGTCATATTTGTTATTACAACATTCGGAAGACGAGTTCTAACAAAGACGAAAATCGAATTCAGACATGAAACATGTGTGACAAGCGTGTTTGTGGGGAGTAATTCAATTCACAAATCTTTTTGGAGTTATTAATGATTGTAACGATCCGGGAGGACTACAATTGTTCTTAATCAACTGTTTACGCACCACCCGGGAGGGGGAGTAAATGATATTAGGAATTTGAACCCATAAAACTGCATGAATTGGTTTTTAAAACTTTATTCGCATTTAATATTGAAGAAGCATGCTGAGATTATGTGCCTAAGGTTGCTCCCAAAGATGTTGAAAATACTTGTGGGGTTCACAAATTTATTTTATTTATTTTTCTTATTTTTTTGATTTTAGTTAGATAAATTACTTGATATTTGGTCACTTCAATAAAAATTGAATACGATGTTATCCTATATCCGATGTTGCTTGCCATTATCCTATAAACTACACTGTACACTTGCAGTTGTATGAACCAAAACAGTTTTTGGCGAACAATACCTTTGCACCTGTTGTTAAACTGGCAGCAATAAGGATGTTTCTTTCTTATGTTGCACACAAGAACTTCATAGTCTATCAAATGAGTGTGAAGAGTGCATTTCTCAATGGACTTTTAGAAGAAGAAGTCTATGTGGAACATCCTCCAGGTTTTGAGCAGAAAACTATTTGGCATCTCAAAAAGCATTGTATGGTTTGAAACAAGCATCAAGAGCATGGTATGATACATTGTCTTAATTCCTAATAGCCAATGGATTTACCAAAATAAAAGTTGATAGAACACTCTTCAGACTTGAAGATGGAGAGAGTATTTTGCTTGTTCAAATATATGTGGACGACATCATCTTTGGATCCACAAATAAAGAGATGTGTGACAAATTCTCAAACGTTATTCAGCAGAGTTAAAAGTGGGAGGATTGCATGTCAAAAGAGTTTTGTTCGATCATCAGGGTAAAAAAACCTATTTAGTCATTCAACAGAGTTAAGTTAGCTGAACAGTCGAGTCTTCATCAGCAGACTAAAGATAAAGAGAAGCAGAAGTTGAGTCATAAATGAAGAAACTAACTTATTTATGAGCTAAGAGACAAAACGAGGGCGTTATTAATGCGGTAGTGTGTGACTCTGCCGCTCCAACATCCTGTAGTACCCATGGCTGAAAAGAGAAAAGATAGTTGAAGCAGGGATGAAGGAAGTGGAAGGAAAGATGGATGCCCGAGTTATGGATATTCTGAAACAACATGGAGGCATTCCAATAGACAGAGACACCTATGCCATTTCGGACGCGTCGGGCCGAGCCAAGATCTCGTTGATGAATTCAAGACGCCGCATCCATCCGGGGTTACTTAGTAAATATGTCTATGGCCCAAGCTTGGGATTTGTATTGGGAAAAAGGCCTCAAGCTATGTGAAGAAGGCGACAGCAGCAGACCACTCGCGATCGCTCTGTTGGTCACTCTGCTAGTCACTCACCGGGAAAAAAGAAGGCCCCGACAATACACGCCCGAGAGGAAGAGGAAGAAGCGAGGTGGAGAAAGAGGTTTCGACCTAGACCTCTGCCCAAAAACATTGAGTACATAGATCCAGGCAAGAAAGGAGGGATCTATTAGGCCAGATTCGACGAAGTAGCCAACCTGCAAGTGGCTAAAAACAATGCTGAGTATGTGAAAAGGATTGAAGAAGAAAATAGAAGACAAACTCAAATTTGTGGGAGGAAAGACAAGAAAGAAAAAGAAGAGAAGAAGTCGCCGAAAAGGCTTATGAGAAAAAGAAGGAGGTCAAGATGAGAAGAAGAGAAAAAGGTCAGAAGATGACAGAGCTGAAGAAGAGGAAATAAGGAGGCAGCGAAGGAGATGAAGTGTTGTTGTTCACCCCTTCATGTATTTTACTATGTAAATACATCTTTATGTAAGTCTTCTGTACATCAAATAAAATTGTATAATTTCTATACTTGCGTAGATATAGAACAACATGGTTACCTTAAGTTTTGTTTAAGCGCTGATACACTCTGTAAATAGCTATGTAAAGAACAAAAATGTTATGATCAATAAAAGATTGATTCTACGCATACATTCTGTGATTCTACATTGTCTGTACGTATCTTTGCTGTTCAATTATTGAATGAATGTTTTAAGTTTTGGCATCATCAAAAAGGGGGAAATTGTTGGGAAATCATTTTTAGATTTTGATGAATGCCATGTAAAACTTAGAATAGAAAGTTGGAACCCATTTTTGTTGTAAATTGCATTGTAATAGATAGGGCTGGTCGAAATGAGTTAAGTCGCTATGCCAAGATATGCAAGAAATCAATCGAGACTAGAAGGAAGACTCATTGTGAGGCAAGTGAGTGTGGCAAAGAAGAGAAGACAAGAACTCTCGACCAAGGTGCAATGAGATGCAAACAGAGTGAAGTGTCAGTCAAGTCAACTCAAGACAGCCAAGTCTCAAGTTGAAGTGACATATGAGTCATCCAATGATTGGAAGTTGACTTGAAGTCACTTGGGGAAGTCAAGGAAATGTAGTCAAGTCGAGATAACTGAAAGAGATCCGTTGCACATAAGTCAAGAGAATTTCTTAAACAAGTAATACTTCCATACTGCCTTTCTTGAAGTGCTCAGTCCCAGAAGCGTGCAAAAGGAATAAACCAATAGGAAGCACTCCACCTATGTCAGAACTCTGAAAAGCTGAATACTCATTCATACGAGGAAATGTCAATTTCAAGGACTACAACAAGACAACCAACAACCACAAGTGTCTTTTGAAAATTAGCCTATCTCTTCAACGGGGAAATTTTTCAAAAGAACACTATAAAAGGCTGAGGAATCTATTTGAGAAAAGGGGGTTACCTTGACAATCAAAAAACAAACACGAACAAGAAAAGCAATATCTGTAATCAAAAATATTCTCAAATCATTCAAGTTCAATCCTCAAGCCTACACTACGAAGGAAATCAATCCAACACTCACCTGTGAAGGAAAGACGACTTCAATCAGTTGAAGAGGAAACATTTGAAGAATCAAGGGGTCTACACTCCACGGAGGATTGTAGAAAGGTTCAAAGACGAACCAGTCTCAACCTTTTGGAGGGCTTCGTGATCAAATCCAAGAAGCTTGAGCAAGTGGGCTGTAGTAGCAAGGCAACTACCCTGTGAAGAAAGCTGAGTCGTACGAGAAGCCAGCTGTGTGATCAAGGCATCTCCGGATCGAGTCCCAAAGGATCAAGTCAATCGTGTGATCAAGACTGATCATTAACCACTTTGTATATTGATCAATACTTAGTGGATTCCTCCAGGAGTTGGAAAAGAGAGGAGTAGAAGAATTACCCCATCTTCGAACCTCTATAAAAACTTATTGTGTCATTTACTATTCAACACTTTAATTTCTGCACATTACTTTAATATCTGCTGATAAATTTGCTATCCAATTGATAATCAACAAAGTGCTAAAACCAAGCATTAAAACATATTTAACCAAAATTCAAGGGTGTTAAGTCTTGGTGAAAAACATATCACAAGCGAGTTAAGTCTTTAGTCAAAACAATGAGTTATTCTATCAATAGCTCGAATCGAAATCGTTGAGTGACTAACTCTACTGATTAACTAACTTAGCTGTCCACCAAGGTCAACTGTGAAGTATTAACTCTAAACGTTTTAAAAGGACTAAATCGAAAAGTTGGTAAGGTTTATTCAACCCCCCATTCTAAACCTTACACCCACACCCCTTGGGACCTACAAGTGGTATCAGAGCGGTTGGTTCATTGAGTGTAGGTCCCAAGGGGTGTAAGTGTAAGGTTTAGAAGGGGGTTGAATAAACCTTACCAAATTTTTGATTTAGTCCTTTTAAAAGTTCAGAGAAGATACTACACAGCTGTGTCCTTGGTGGACAACCAATTTAGTTAATCAGTAGAGTTAGTCTCTCAACAGACTCAACAGAAATTGATGGAATAACTCACCGTTAAGTCTAAATTAACTCAACTGTGGTTTGTTTTCAGCGGAAGACTTAACACCCTTAAGTTTGGTTTAGTAGAGATTTAAAGCTTGATTTAGTACTTAGAAATTATCTAATGGATAGCAAATATGTCAGCAGAATTAAACAAATATGATGCATGAATTAAAGTCTTTGAAATATAAATGACACGATAAGTTTTTATAGAGGTTCAAGATGGGGTAATTCTTCTACTCCTCTCTCTCCAACTCCCGGAGGAATCCACTAGGTATTGATCAAGATACAAAGTGGTAATACCCGTATACAAGTCTTGATCACACAACCGACTTGATCCTTTGGGACTCGATCTGAGACGCCTTGATCACTCACCGGCTTCTCGTGCGACTCGGCCTTCTTCACAGTGGCACTGCCTTGCTACTACAGCCCACTTGCTCAAGCTCTTTGATTTGATCACGAAGCCCTCCAAAAGCTCAAGACTTGGTTCGACCTTGAACCTTCCTACAATCCTTCGTGGAATGTAGACCCTTGATTCTTCGAGAATTTCCTCTTCAACCGATTGAAGTTATCTTTCCTTCACATGTGAGTGTTGGATTGATGTTCTTCGTGTGTAGGCTTGAGGATTGAGCGTTTAATAACTTGAGAATATTTCAGGTTACAATTCTAATAATTGCTTGAATGTTTGTGGTTCGTAACCTGCGTAATCTCGCCTATTTTTCTCGAGTTATTCCTCGGCCTTTTATAGTGAGCTTTTCAAAAATCGCCCGTTGAAGAGATAGCTTATTTTTGAAAGTCACTTGTGGTTGTTGGCTTGTCTTGTTGCGATCCTGGAATTGCCATTTCCTCGTATGAATTGTTCTCCACCTTTTCGCAGTTCGACACGGTGTAGTGCTTCCCATTGGTTTATTCCTTTTGCACGCTTTTGGGACCGAGCACTTCGAGAAATGTAGCATGGAGATATTACTTGTTTAAGTAATTCTTTTGATTTCTCGTACAACGGATCTTTTTCATTATCTCCACTTGACCGCATTTCCTTGCTTTCCCCAGGTGACTTAGAGTCGCTTCTTCCAATCATTGGATGACTCTTCCGTCACTTCAACTTGAGACTTGCTTTTCTTAAGTTGACTTGACTGATACTCCACTCACCGCATCTCACCGCTCCTTCAAGAGAGTTCCCATCTTCTCTTCTTTTTGCCATACTCACTGCCTTGCAATGAGTCTTCCTTCTAGTCTTCAGCTTGTCTTCTTGCATGTTTGGGCATAGTGACTTAACTCACTGACCAGCCCTATTTATTACAATGCGCTTTACAACAAAAATTGGGGTGCCAACTTCCTATTCTAAGTTTTACATGGCATTCATCAAAATCTAAACAATAAATTTCCCAACAATTTCCCCTTTTTGATGATGCCAAAACTTAAAACATTCAAAATGTAAATAGCAAAGATACATACAGATAGTGCATTCACATAGAATGTATGCGTATAATCAATCCTTTTATTGATCATAACATTCTTGTTCTTTTACACAACTGTTTACAAGGTGTATCAGAGCAAACGTTTGTCTACGCAAAACTTAGAGAATTTACAAATGTTTATGACAGAAGACTTACATAAAGTGTATTTACATGGTAAAATACATGAAGGGGTGGACAACAACACTTCATCTCCTTCGCTGTCTCCTTCTTTCTTCTTCTTCAGCATCTTCTGCTCTTCTTCTCTTTTTCTCATCGTCAGCCGCCTTCTTCTTCTTTTCATATGCCTTCCGGGCAGCTTCATCTCTTCTTAATCTCTCTTGTCTTTCCTCCCATAGCTGAGTTTGTCTCTTATTTTCTTCTTCTATTCTTTTCGCATACTCAGCATTGCTTTTAGCCACTTGCAAATTGGCTACTTGGTCAAGACCAGCCCAGTAGATCCCTCCTTTCTTGCCTGGATCTACGTACTCAATGTTTTTGGGCAGAGGTCTAGGTCTGAAGCCTCTTCCTTCACTGCTGCTTCTTTCTCTACCTCTCCCTCTGGGCGTGTATTGTACTGGGGTCTTCTTCTTCCCACCGAGTGACCACGGAGTGACCAAAGCAGAGTGATCGCCGTAGTCTGTCGCTGTCGCCTTCTTCACATAACGTGAGACCCTTTTCCCAAGACAAGTCCCAAGCTTGAGCCATAGACATTTTTGCAAAGTATCCTTCGATGCGGCGTTTTAAATTCATCAACGATCGTGGCTCGGTCCCGACATCCGAGATGGCATAAGTGTCTCTCGCTCTTTGGAATGCCTCCATGTTGTTTCAAGATGTTCATAACTCGGGCATCCATTCTTCCTTCCACTTCCTCCATCCCCGCTTCAATTGTCTTTCTCTTTTTCACCATAGATATAGCCGAGTGTTGGAGTGGCGAGTCACTGGAGTTTGTCTTTGATAATATCACCGTGAAAGACCTTGTTGGGGGTTTGTGCAATCATCAAGGTCACATCTTTCGATCCTTCCCCTCAACGGACTTTCCTTTCTTTTGTTTTGACACTTCCTCACTGTCTTTCCCTTCACAAATGCTTCCTCCTTTTCGGCTTTAGATCTCTTTAGCGCTTTAAAGTATTCCTCTTCCCCCTTTTTGGCATCATCAAAAGAGAGAGGAACACTGAAACATATCGGCAAGTAGGAAGTCGAGCTCACGATAGCCGAGTTCTACCTCGAGTCCGTGCAAGGTGTATGCGGCACGAAATTCGGAGCGAGTAGCGTTGGACTCTCTTGAAATTAGCTTCATCTCAGCCATGAGAAGGCTGAATTTTCTATCCATGTTTTCTTCCATACGCTGGAGATCACTCTTATTTTGCTCATGCAAAGCTTTATCTCGGCAAAGGTGAGCTTCATGCATGTGCTCAATGTGTTCTCTCAATTCGTTTTTGCATCGATTCTCGGCTCTCCCATACCAAAGACTTGTTGAACAATGTCCTCAAGTATCTAACTTGTTCCACACGCATTGTTTGTTTCAGCCACCCATTCCCGATCCCGACTATTATGCCTCTCAAGTCGCCAGCAGCAAGGTTGGCATCTCTCATGTCCGATCTCATGTCCATAGAGGCCTGGTGCCTCTCCATCCGTTCAATTTCAAAAATAATGCTTTGAACACCTCCCGAACTTCAAATTTGTTTCTTCCGTTGCGGTGCTGATGGCCATGCAACAAAAGTCATAGTTAATCGAACGATGGTACCGATGGAATGACAGAGCTGGTCTGTGGAAGTGTGCGAGTTCGTTTTCGACTCTTCAGGAGGTCGGGTACCACCAGAGAGAAAGGAAATGATTCTACAAAGGAATCATCATGGCCTCATCGGGATTTGTTCAATGATGAGAGGTGAGCGTGAAGTTCCTTTTGAGCCAAACCTGCTGCAGCTTGAGGAGCCTGTGCGGTGGACTCTTTTCAAATTGGGGTCTTTTGTGAAGTGGACCCGACTTGCTCGCTCACCAAATGTCTCAACAGCCTTCATTGGTCTCACTGGTTTCTCCAATTGAGTGGACTGGTCCTCGGCCTTATCGAAGCGTCATCGACGATGATGAGATTTCCATTGGTGGCTCATCATCAAAATTGAAAGTTTGACGAGTAGTCTTGAGATCGACTTGCTCGTGGCCGGGAACATCCGTAGGTGAGTCTTTTGGATCTGTCACGGGGGATAACTCGGCCTTCTTCGTCGCTTTCCGATCCCAAAAAGTTTACATCGGATTATCCTAGGAATCATGAAACGCGCTTATCTCCTTTTTTTTCGGATGGATCAATGATAGAAGGAGGGATGTTCTCTACTTCAACTTCTTTACCCCGGAAGTCTCAACCTCCCGTGGCCTTCATTACCTCCTACGCCTCAACCGCAAAGGAGGCCTTGGACCTCCCTTTCGACAAAGTGTCACTGCCTTAGGGTCTTCTCGTGGTGGCATCCATTGGAGTCTCAACCCCACGGATTGCACTTTCATCGCCCAGTGTTAACTCCCGTATCTGTTCCTTCATGTGCCTCGACTACATCGCGCGTCATTAGCCTCGCAGAGCGTTGGGACTCACCGAGACAGTCTCAATCGCCTCGAGCTTCGTTGATGACAACTTGCTTGTACTTTGTGGTTGTTCCTTCTCCACTTCGCCTCCTAGAATGGGGTCACTCGTCTCAAACTCCCGGGGTCTGTTTCTCTCGAGTGTTTAGCCATTGGGGCGGTGGTAAGACACCTTCATTAGGGGTTGGATCAACTGGGGTCCCTACTAACCCGGTTCATCGCCAGTTCCTTAATTCCTTCTTCCGAGAGCCGAGGAAGTGGTGGCAGCAACAACGGTGGCGATTTGTTGAACCACTCCCATTGGATCAATTTCACTGTGTTTTTGGAGGACTCTCCTGGTCCCTCCATCAATCTTTTCTCGTGAAGGATTCTCGATTCGGCATTGCTTGCTGCATTTGCAACTTTTCGTGGTGGCAAAGAGTCCTGGATCCTCATCATCACGATAAGACATCAAGGAGATGATGTGTGTGTTACTGTGGTGCCGGTGATAGGGCGATCTTTGGCCTTCTCATGTGCCTCGCCTTCCTCCGCCTTTTTTTCTTCTCCTTGTCCTTGAAGATCCGCAAGATATCTCGTGCGCTTTTCTTCATCCAAGATCTTGGACCACAATGGTCACTCCAAGGAAGTTCAATGATCAGCTCCTCTTCCTCTTCTATAAATTCAGCCCGTTGGAACTGCTCCCTTGATCGACTCAATTTCCACTTCCTCCACTCTCGCAGACGATTTTGGATGTCTGCAGGTAAAGTGGGGATATGATCATCACATCCCTATCGCTCTATCAACTTCTTCTTGTGTCTCACCTTTTACTTAAGAGGACTACATCTGTCTTGATTTGCCTCTGCGATCGACGCTTCTTGAGCAGACTTAGTTTCAACAATTATATCCGGAGACTCTACTTCTCCAAGAGTCTCCCAGATCTGCTGCACCGGTGGCCGGTCGACTCACCGGTTTCTCAAGCTCAAAGTGCTTGATGATTCTTCTTCGTCTCCTAGTTTGTACCGGAGGGATTTCTCGTTCGGAGAGAGTTTCTTCCGAGTCTTGGGTGGCGGGGGCCTTTAGTCTTTGTGTTTTCTTCGAGGAGCCGGCCATCTTGGCTTATCGATCTCCTCTTTTTGACGATCGGAGAAGGTAGTTGAGAGTCCTTCTCGACCGCCATCGCTTTGCTTCTTTGGGGAGGAGACACGGCTACGGGGGCGGTGACTCCTACGCAGGGGCGGAGCAGCGAGTTTGACTTTCTTTCTTTCAGAGCAAGCAATCTTCTTAGCAGGGCAAAACATCTTTTCTTCTTTGGTGGAGAGGAAACAACAGATCTTCAGGGTCACCGATTCCCCTCACTCGTGTCGCTCTCTTGGCGTAGGCTCTCTTCTATGGGCCGAGAGGTCCGATCTCAACATTTTTGTTTACATGGAACGCCTTTCCATGTCTAAGAGGGACTCCTTTCACCACCATCACCGCCAATCACTGGCCATATCCTAGGGATCCTCCAAATGCACCATCTTCCTTGAAGGATTTGTTCCCTATATTCTCGCGTAGTCTCATTGACAAACTCAACCGAGTTTATTTTCTTTTCTTTAATGATCGCACATTACGATCAACTTTGCTTTTGATGATTGGTTGGTCAAAGCCACCAAATTTGATGTCTATGCATTTGGCAACTATGTCCAACAGCTTTGTGGTAATCCTCCTTCAAAGAGCCTCTTGTTTGTTTCTTTGTGTAAACTATTTTATCAAAGATAGTCGGGCTTGGCTATTTCCTTCTAAGCAAAGAAATGGTTTACATCAAAGATCGTTGATTTCGATGCTCCTTGCTCCTTCCGCTTAGTGGCGGTGTTCAAAATCCTTGGCAGAGATGGTGAACTTCTTTCCCGTGAACAATGATGACTTTATCCCTTCATCGTGAACCTCAACATTCACGTAGAACCTCGTGCGACCTCCTCCACATAGGTCATCATATATTCCAACGTCGAAACGGTTTCACCCGAGACGTTACCAATTTCTCAAAGAATTTTCTTCACTAAGGTGTCGTCGGACCCCTGTTTCACCATGCCGTCGAAATCCACAAGAGACCCGGTGTGGATTTGCTTTCCTAACTTGACATAATCATAGGTTGGTGCCATTTTTCAGATTTCACCGAAGAAAACTTAGAGGTTGATTTGAAGATAGATAGGGTTTTGAGAGAGTTTTGCCTTTGCTTCTTCTAGAGAAATGAACGGTTTTGGTAATATGAGAGAGAGAAGAAGGAAAGCTTAAGTATGGTTTATGAAAGGACGTGGTGGTGGTTTTGAAATGTGATCGAAATCAACGGCTTAGATTTTGCACGCCTATTTAGCATTTAATGTCTTGTATTTAATGCGGCAAAGCATTTATATCCAATCATAAGCTTGGTGTGCAACTTTTGCTTGTACACGCATAATTATCTTTGACGTAATTCTTAAAAAACATTCCCGCTTAGTAAAAACGATCATGTTTTTGTCACTTTGCTCATAAATGACTCAACTTTTACCCTCACTGGTTTAACTCTTCTTCTCACGCTCTCTTTGTGACTCGAATTGTCACCGACTCGATAGTCAGTCTTTCCGATCGATCGATTTACTTAGCTGATTTGTGAGTTCACTCTTTTTCCTTTTTTTGTGTTCCATTTCTTTTCTTTGATTCTTCTCGAGTGTCACCACTCAATTAACCCTAACTCATGCTTGAGTTCTTCAAATCTTGACTCACATAATATGTCACAGAATTAAACAAATATGATGCAGAATTAAAGTGCTTTGAAATGTGAATGACACGATAAGTTTTAGAGGTTCAAGATGGGGTAATTCTTCTACTCCTCTCTTCTCCAACTCCCGGAGGAATCCACTAGGTATTGATCAAGATACAAAGTGGTAACAATCCGTATACAAGTCTTGATCACACAACCGACTTGATCCTTTGGGACTCGATCCGAGACGCCTTGATCACTCACCGGCTTCTCGTGCGACTCGAAGCTTCTTCACAGGGCAAACCGCTTGCTACTACAACCCACTTGCTCAAGCTCTTTGGATTTGATCACGAAGCCCTCCAAAAGCTCAAGACTTGGTTCGACCTTGAACCTTCCTACAATCCTTCGTGGAATGTAGACCCTTGATTCTTCAAGAATTTCCTCTTCAACCGATTGAAGTTATCTTTGCTTCACAGGTGAGTGTTGGATTGATGTTCTTCGTAGTGTAGGCTTGAGGATTGAGCGTTTAATAACTTGAGAATATTTCAGTTACAATTCTAATAATTGCTTGAATGTTTGTGGTTCGTAACCCGCATAATCTCGCTATTTTTCTCGAGTTATTCCTCACCTTTTATAGTGAGCTTTTCAAAAATCACCTCCCGTTGAAGAGATAGGCTTATTTTTGAAAGTCACTTGTGGTCGGTCGTTGGCTTGTCTTGTTGCAGTCCTTGGAATTGCCATTTCCTCGTATGAATTGTTCTCCACCTTTTCGAGTTCGACACGGTGTAGTGCTTCCCATTGGTTTATTCCTTTTGCACGCTTCGGGACCGAGCACTTCGAGAAAGGTAGCATGGAGATATTACTTGTTTAAGTAATTCTCTTGATTTCTCAACGGATCTTTTTCGATTATCTCGACTTGACTCGCATTTCCTTGCTTTCCCCCAGGTGACTTAGAGTCAACTTCCAATCATTGGATGACTCTTCCGTCACTTCAACTTGAGACTTGGCTTTTCTTAAGTTGACTTGATCGATACTCCACTCACCGCATCTCACCGCTCCTTCATAGAGTTCCCGTCTTCTCTTCTTTGCCATACTCAACCTGTCTTGCAAATGAGTCTTCCTTCTAGTCTTGATTGTCTTCTTGCATGTTTGGGCATAGGCATACTTAACTCACTTGACCAGCCTATTTATTACAATGCGCTTTTTAAACAAAATTGGGGTGCCAACTTCCTATTCTAAGTTTTACATGGCATTCATCAAAATCTAAACAATAAATTTCCCAACATTGAGCCTTCCGCATGTTCTTGAACTAGATCTCCAAAATTTTTCAAAGCTTGCTTTAGCACTTGATCTTTCAAAACTCTTTTATTCAAAGAAAGTTATTATCATGGAAGCAAATCGACACTCATCCCTATGTTCGACCTGAGGAATTTGATGATTGAAAATTCGTATGCGATGCTCATCTATCAAAGATTACACGATGAAATGTGGATAGTAATAGAAGACGGGCCACCGCAAATCTTAAAAGTGAACACAAATTGCAAGGAGAGCTGCTGCATGAAGGAGAAAAGGATTCGCTCCCCAGCACTAGCGATGGTTGAAAAACCAAGAGCTGAATGGACAAATGATGACAGGAAAAGATATAACTTGGACAATGTGGCTAAGGACATTCTTTACAAAACTTTGGACAAAGCCATGTTCAACAAAGTCAAATCATGCAAAACGGCAAAAGAAATCTGGGACAAGCTAACCTTGATTTGTGAAGGCTCAGAGCAAATCAAAAAAAATAAACTATCTGTTGTTGTACAAAAATTTGAAAACTTTAAGATGCTTGCAGGAGAAACCTTGGATCAGCTGGATGCTCGGTTCACAGAATTTACCAATGAACTATCTGCACTTGGAAAAGAATATACATAGAAGGAAATGTGCATGAAGATTCTAAGAAGTCTCCCAACTGAGTGGGATATGAAAGTCATGGCCATGAGACACTCCATGGACCTATCAAAGACATCCAACCATGAGCTATTCTCAGATCTCAAAGCCTGCGAATTTGAGCTGAGAAGAAGAGACCAAGAGGAGACAGCTGTGCCCAAAACAACTGCTTTAATAGTTAAGGATGGTAAAAGAGCCGAGGTTAAATAAGTCATTGACCAAGAGGAGATAGCTCTGATGGTTAAAAGGTTTAATAAGTTCTTCAACAAGAATTACAAGAGAGGCAAAGGTGAATCCTCCAGAAGACACTCAGCTCCCTCCAAGTCAAGGGAAGATAGGCCAACCAAGAGAGCAGAGTATCAAAAGGCTGAGTATCAAAGAGCTGACAACCCAAGAATGGAAAGAACTGAACAAAAAGTTGAAAATCTATGCTGGAACTGCAGGCAACCCGGTCACTATGCCATTGATTGCCCATATCCTGTAGTCAACAAATACAGGAATGAAGAGGAAAGAAAAGTATTCAAAGAAAGAAGACAAGAAAAGAGAAAGGCAATGTTGGTGCAGAGATCACCGAGACAAACAAGTCAAAAGACGCAGCAGACTCGAGAGAGTGAAGTGAAGGGACTCACTCAAGTGACTCAAAAAGAAGCCTTGATTTGTCTAATGGCCAAAGAACGAAACCAACCTGACCAAGAAGATGAGGTACACTCTAACTCATCACACTCAGATACTAGTGATAGTGATTGTGACACACATACTTCATCACCCACTGATCTTGATGATTCATTAGGCAAAATGATGAAAGACTTTGAACACATTAAATCCTCTCACACACTACTAAATGAGGAAAACAACCTACTCAAAAGCCAAAACTCACAAATTTGACTAAGGAGCCGAGTACTCTAAGTCAAATAGCCGATGAGAATAAAAGTCTAAAGGCTGAAAATGCTAAGTTAATAGCAGAGATAGCTGCTATAGAAAAGAGGGAGAATGACCTCAAAAATGTGATTGCCTCATTCACTAAGGCATCTAAATCCTTGGATGATCTCATTATAAGTCAATGAGAATGTGGAGATAAAACAAAGCTTGGGATTTAATTCCTCGTGCTATGTCAAGCTCCAAAAGTGATTTTGGAAAAAGGATCTTCAAGTAATGAAGCATCTCAAAAATCCAAAACTCCAAATGGTGCACACACATTTATTCCAAAGCACAATCACAAGCAAACTGGCCTTGGTTATAAAGGAAAAGGAAAACATCTAGTTGAGTGTGCTGAGAGGACACCTGAGAAGAAATCCAGCCGAGTTCCTCAGCAAACTCCAAACAGGAAGTACTATGTAAAGAAGAAACAGAGCTACCAAAAGCCCCAAAAATTCTATAAAAGGAATACATATGATGGGAATGGTAGAAATTATCCAAGTTGGAATAATGTGAACTATCAACAAAGATCTATGGAATATAAGCCTAAATGGCAAAGGCCTAAGACTCAGCAAAGGCCATTCAAAAGGCAAAAGAGCTATCATCAGCACACATATACACTCAGACACTATACTCAAAGATATCACAACTACCCAAACAAAGCAATTGCTAAAACACATACACAGGTATACAGATAAAAGAGAGAGCTGTATGAACCCAAAATCCCCAAGCAATTTGCTAAAATTAATTATGATTATGGGACTGATAGATGGCAACCTCTTAGAGTCAAATCATTTGGCTATAGGTTGGTTGGATCATCTTACAATACTAACCCCTCAGATCCGCACAAATATGGGTACCTAAAACCTAATTTCCTTGATTGCAGTTCAAGGAGCAAATGAGTGCCAAGGAAATCGGTACATGGATAGTGGCTTCCCGGACACATGACAGAAACAAGAAAAATCTTCCAAATTCAAGGAGGTTAGAGGTGCAAAAGTCATATTTGGAGGAAATGAAGCTCCAGGAGAAATAAAAGGCATTGGATCCATCAAGAAAAATGGATTATAAATTACAAATGTTGCATACGTTGAAGGCCTCAATTTCAACTTACTAAGCATAAGTCAACTCTGTGACAAGGGCTATAATGTTGGATTCAATATGGGAGTGTGCCAAATCAAGAGCATCAATCTAATGAAGTAGTGTTGCAAGGATGCGCACAAAATAACATGTATGTGGTAGATTGGTCAATCGCAATACCAAGCACTTGTCTCATAGCAAAAACCACAAATTGAATCAAGTTGGTCAGGGCACAAGAAGTCGAGTCACCCGAACTTCAAAACAATTAACAAGCTTGCAAGGAGCAATCTCGTGGAAGGACTTCCGGACTAAAGATTATACAAGAAGGAAAGTGTATGTGATGCATGCCAGATGGGAAAGCAAATCAAATCATCATTCAAAGAAAAGGCATGTCCATCTTCAACAAGAATATTGCACCTGCTACATATGGATCTATTTGGTCCAGTTGAACCAACTAGCATAAGTGGGAAGAAATACACCTTGGTGGTAGTAGATGACTACTCTAGATATACATGGACAATATTCATGTGTAAGAAGAAAGAAACTCTGCAGAAACTACCACAGATGATGAAGAGAGTCCAAAATGAGAAGAGTCAAACCATTATAAAAATAAGATCTCGACAGAGGAACCGAGTTTGTCAATGGTATAATAACTCGATTGTGTTGAAAATGGTATTGGTCATGAATTATCACCGCAAGGACTCCACAAAAAATGGAGTTGCGAAAGAGGAACAAAACTCTCAAAGAAGCAAAGCAAGGACCATGTTAGTCAAGTAGGGCTGCTAAAAGATTTTGTGTCAAGCAATAAACACAAACATGCTATACTCAAAATAGATGCATGATAAACAGACAAATGACAAAGACTCCCTATGAGATTTGGACAGGAGAAAGCCAAATGTTGCATATTTTAGAATATTTGGATGCAAATGCTTCATCCATAACAATGGTAAGGACAACTTAAAGGCTTCGATGCTAAAGCCGATGAAGGTATCTTTTTGGATACTCAAATTTGAAAGCAAAGCCTCAGAGTGCTCAACAAAAGGACAATGGTCACCGAAAAATCCATTCATGAGGTGTTTGATGAACCCAATGTAAATGGAGAAGACATTGAAGAGTCACCGATAAGTCAATCAACCAACCATGCGAAGAGTCCCTATGTTGAAGTCAAGCCGGAATTAAGAACCCGTAAGAAGATGAGATAGCCGAGTCTCAAAGGCACAACCGAAAATCTGCAGCTAAGTGATGATGAGAGAGCGATCAAAATAACACAACTGCAAGACGGATGAATCCAGCTAACTTACTCCAACCTGATGTAAGATGGCTGAGAGACCATCCACCAGAACTAATCATTGGAGATGTAAGAGAAGGTGTAAAAACTAGATCCAAAACCCAACAAGAAGCTATGTTCACTTGTTTCATCTCACAAATAGAGCCAAAAGATGTGTCACAAGATTTGGATGACACGCATTGGATTCAAGCCATGCAAGAAGAGCTGAATCAGTTTGAAAGAAACAAAGTGTGGGAATTGGTTCAAAGACCTACCCATCAAAATGTTATTGGCACTAAATGGGTGTTCAAAAACAAGATGAATGAGGAAGGTTCTGTGGTAAGAAACAAAGTAAGATTGGTAGCCAAAGGGTATTGCCAAGAAGAAGGGATAGATTTTGATGAAACATTTGCCCTGTAGCAAGATTGGAAGCCATAAGGATGTTTCTTGCCTATGCAGCTCACAAGAACTTCACTGTATATCAAATAGATGTGAAGAGCGCATTTCTCAACGGTTTATTGGAAGAAGAAGTGTATGTTGAGCAAACTCCAGGATTTGAGCAGAAGACTCTTGGAGATAAGGTATACAAACTCAAGAAAGCTTTATATGGATTGAAACAGGTACCCAGAGCATGGTATGATACATTATCACAATTCCTGACTAAGAACGGATTCACAAAAGGCAAAGTGGATAGAACACTCTTCTGAATTCAAGATGGGAAGAGTATACTGCTTGTTCAAATATATGTGGATGACATCATCTTTGGATCCACAAACAAAGAGCTGTGTGATAAATTCTCAAATCTCATGCAAAGCAAATTTGAAATGAGCATGATGAGAGAGCTGACATTCTTCCTTGGACTCCAAGTAAAACAACTGAAGGATGGAACCTTCATAAGTCGACAAAATACACCAGAGATTTAATGAAGAAATTTGGTATGAAAGAGAAGTCTTACGTGAAAATACCGATGAATACATCAATCAAAATGGATATGGTTGCAGATGGCAAGCCTGTGGATCAAACAAGATACAGAGCACTTATTGGATCACTACTCTATCTTACAACAAGCAGGCCAGACATCACCTTTGCTGTAGGTGTATGTGCAAGATTTCAATATGCTCCAAAAGAAAGCCACATGACTGCAGCCAAGAGAATCTTGAGATATTTGAAAGGAAGCCAAGAAGTTGGCCTATCGTATCCAAAGGAAGGTGGATTCAAGCTAATTGGGTATTCGGACTCGACTATCTTTGGATGTAGAGTTGACAGAAGAGTACCTCGTGGCACATGTCAAATGCTTGGAAATAGGCTAATTTCCTGGTTTAGCAAGAAGCAAAATTCAATAGCTACCTCCACAAATGCGAAGAGAATACATAGTCATGCGGCAAATTGTTGCCCAAGTCTTATGGATGAGACAAACACGAGAGATTATGAAGTTGAAGAAAAGGAAATTCCAATTATGTGTGATAACACAAGTGCAATTGCAATCACTCAAAATCCTGTGTTGCACTCTAGAACAAAGCACATTGATGTCAGATATCATTTCATAAGAGATAATGTTGAAAAAAAGGACATCACCTTGGAATATATCTCAACTGATAAGCAGTTAGCTGACATAATCACAAAACCATTATGTGAATCAAGATTTGAAGAACTCAAACATGAATTGGGGTTAATTGAGGTGACTTGACACTCAGAAGACTCAAAGAAAAGAGATGAAACACGAAAAAATGAAAAGAGCTGAACTCTTAAATCAGCTAAGTGAATCAGCCATATCGGAGAATCAGCTACGTCAAGTTAACTGACAGCTGAGTACCTATGTGCAAAGAGAGAAGAGTTAAATCAGCTAAGGAATAAGCTGAGTCATTTATGAGCAAAGTGACAAAAACGCAGTCGTTTTTACTAAGTGGGAATGTTTTTAAGAATGACGTCAACATAATTATGACGTGTACAGTCAAAAGCTGCACACAAAGCTTATGATTAGATATAAATGCTGCCGCATTAAATACGAGAAATTAAGTGTTAATTGGCGTGCAAAATCTGAGCCGTTGATCTTGATCAAATTTCAAAAACCACCCGCACGTTCTTTCATAACCCATACTTATACCGTTTTGTCCGATTTTCTCTCACTTTACCAAAACTGTTCATCTCTCTCTCTCGAAGGCAAAGAAAAAAATTGTCTCTCAAAACCCTACAAATCCTCAAGTTCATTTTCAAAGTTTCGTTCGGTAAAACATCGAGAAATGGCATCTACTCATGATTTCGTCAAGTTGGGAAAGCAAATCCACACTGGGTCTACTATGGATTTCCCCGGCATGATCAAATAGGGGTCTGACGACACCCTCGTGAAGAAGATTACAGAGAAGCTGGAAAAGTCTGGATTAAAACCGTTTTTGACAATAGAGTTTCCGATGACCTACGTGGAAGAGGTCGCACAGTTCTATGTGAATGCTGAAGTTCACGATGAGGGCATCAAGTCCTCTGTTCACGGAAAAGAGTTCACCATCACCGCCGAGATCCGCGAACATCGCTTTGTTGCCGGCGGAAGGAGTGCCGAAGATTTATGAAGCTGATGTTAACCTGGCTGCTGCTTGGAAGGAAGTAGCCAAGCCCGACTATGCTGCGAAGGTTGTCTACACAGCTGAGAAGAAGCTGTTGAAGGAAGACTACCACAAACTGCTGGATATTGTTGCCAAGTGCATTGATATCAAATTTGGAAGCTATAATCAGCTGTCCAAAACTAAGCTGATCGTGATGGCTGCGATCATAGAAGAAAAGAAGGTGAACTGGGCTGAGTTTGTATACAGCAGACTCTGCCAGAATATTGGGAATAAATCCTTCAAGGAGGATGGTACGTTTGGAGGATCCCTGGGGTACGGCCTGGTGATTGGCCGGATGATGGAAGTAAAAGGAGTCCCTCTTCGACATGGAAAGGCGTTCCATGTAAACAAGAAGATGTTCCGGTCTAATCTCTCCGGAGCACAGAGGAGAGCTTATGCCAAGAGAGAGCGACATGAGTGAGGGGGAATCACCGTCCCGAAGAAACATCCGTCTCCTTCTCTCCCCGGAAAGAAAGCCGCCCGCACCGCAGCAAAGAAGATTGCTGCCCCTGTAGCAAAGAAGAAGAAAACAAAAGATGCCCCTACCCCGCAGCCGTGTCTCCCGCTCCCGCGCAGCCGGAGCGGAGAAGGAACCTCAAATACCTTCTCCGGTTGTCAAGAAAAGGAGGACTGATAAGCCGAGATGACCACTCCTCGAAAAGACAACAAAGACTGCCGCCATCGCCCAGACTCGAAGAAACCATATCCGAGCCGAAATCCCTCTCGTAAGGACTAAAAGAAGAAGAATCTTCAAGCGTTCGAGCTTGAGAAACCGGGCCGAGTCACCACTCACCAAAAACAGATATCAAGACTCGCTGGAGAAGTAGAGTCTCCGAAAATCATTGATGAAACAAAGTCTCTTTGGCCGATCAAGAGGCACATTGGAGACACAAATGTCGGCCGAACACTAAAGGCAGCTGAGAGAGCAAACTCTCCTGTTGACAGGGTTGTTTCCCCTCCTGCAACAGACGCTACTGAGGGTGCGGAGCACCAAATTTTACTACCTTCAATCCCTGAGAACGAGGGACAACAGGGAGAAGATGACAAAGATGATGATGATGTGATGATCCTATCCCCACCATATCCAGACATCCAAAATCGTTTGCGAGAATGGAGGAAGTGGAAGCTGAGTCGATCCAGGGAACAGTTCCAAAGACCGGAATTTATTGAAGAAGAAGACGAACTATTGAACTTTCTCGGATTGACCAATGTGGTCCAAGCACCGATGAAGAAAAATCGCACGATATATCTTGCGGATCTTCAAAGACAAGGAGAAGCGAGATCGGCGCGAGAGAAGGCGAGGCTCGTGAAAAGGCCAAGATTTGTCCCTTTACGGAACCACGATCATACACATCCTCATCTTGACATCCTCTCTGGGAGTGATGAGGATCTGGATCCTGCTGCTACTACAGAAGAATTGCAGATGCAACAAGCCATGCGGGAATCCAGGAACCTGCATGAGCAATGGTTATTGGAAGGACCAGGGAGTCTTCCACATCACACCGAGATCGATCCGATGGGAGTGGTGCGAGATATTGCCACGCTTTTTATCGCCACCACTTCTCCACTCACTCGTAAGAAGGTGTTAAGGAAACTCGGCGATGAAATCGGGATTGTGGGGACCCCAAATGAGCCTACCCCTAACGAAGGTGTCTTACCACCGCCCCAACGGCCGACTACTCAAAGGAATAGCCGAGTCCGGAGATGAGTGACCCCATTCCAAGTCACTCACCGGGTGTGCCACCGAGGGGAAACTCCCTCCACCGCAGCAAGGTTGGAGGATGTCTTTGCACTGACTCCACAACAAATCTTGGAGGCGAAGTGGAGAAGGAACAACAAACGGATACACAACAAGTTGTCATCGACGAGGCTTAGACTTAAAGATCGTCTCACCAAGTGCCAACTACTCGCAGCCAATGACGCTGCTGTGCAAATCAAGGCACATGAAGGAACGCCCGGGAGTTAACACTGACAATGAAAGTGCAATCCATGGAGTTGAGACTCCGGTGGATGCCACCTCGAAGACCCCAAGACATGGACACGAAGGGGATCGTCAAGAGCCCTCGGAGTTGAGACTCAGGAGGTAGTGAAGGCAAACGGGAGGTTGAGACTTCTCGGGGTAAAGAGACGGAAGCACAGAACATCCCTCCTACTATCATTGATCCATCTGAAAAGGAGATAAGTGCTCTTCACGATTCCCAAGAAAATCCTGATGTAACCTTTCTGGGATCTGAAGGTGAAGACAAAGCTGAGTCATCCCCTATTGCCAATCCAAAAGACTCAGCTGAGGATGTTTTCCCAAGCACGAGTAAGTCCGACCTTAAGGCTACTCACCATACCTTTAATTTTGATGATGAGCCACCCTTGGAAATCTCATCATCGTCCGATGACACTTCGGATATGGCCGAGGACCAGTCAACTCATGTGGAAAAACCACCGAGAGACCGAAGTTTGCATTAAGACAAATGAGGCTCACAAGTGCTGGGTCAACTTCACAACAAACCACAGCTGAAATAGAGTCAACTGCGCAGGCTCCCCAAGCTACAGCAGGATCGACTCCACTGGGAATTTCACAAGCACAAGTTGTCATTCAGCTGATTCTCGTTGCCCATGATGATTCGTTTGAAGAATCATTTCTCTTATCTCTGGAAGTACCTGACCTTCCTGAAGAATCACCTTGAGATCAAGAACGTTTCCATAAAACTGATCCTGTTATTCCAACAGACACCATTATCCCAGCAGACTTTAACTTTGACGCTGCTTGGCCGCCAGCTGAGACAAAAGTGACAACTGAGGTTTGAGAAGTTTTCAAGGCCATATTTTCAGAGATAGAAAAGATGGAGAGGCACCAGGCCTCACTGGACATGAGGCTGGACAACAGAGAAGCAAATCTTACTGCCGATCTGCGAGGAATAATTGTCAAGATCCAGGAATGGTGGCAACAACAACAAACAATGCTGCGTAGAACAAGCTCGATATTTCAGGACATTGTTCAATAAATTGCTAGTCTGGCGGGCTGAGAATGATGATACGAAGACAAGAATGCAAGAGAACATCGATCGAATGCATGAATCTCACAAAGACAGATGATGCACAAGCTGAATATAATAAGAAAGAGCTCCTGGCGCGTGAGAGAGAACATGGATAGGAAGTTCAACCTCCTCATGGCTAAAATGAAGCTAGTCACAGCTGAATCCAACGCCACCCGCTCCGAATTCCGTACAACATACTCCACAGCAGATTCGAAGCATAACTCAACTATTAGCCGCTTAGACTTCATGATTGCTAGCTTGTTTCCAGGCGTTCCTCTCTCCTTTGATGATGCCAAAAAGGGGGAAGAGGAATACCTAAAGGCGTTGAAAGGATCTCGGTCGAAAAGGACGCAAATTGTGAAGGGAAAGACAAAACCGAGGAACAAAGAAGAGAGAAGAAAGGAAAATCTGTTGAGGGGAAGGATCGAAAGATATAACCTTGAAGATTGCTAAAACCCCCAACAAGGTCTTGTCACAACTTATATCATCAAAGAAACTCCCCGTGACTCTACCGCTCAACATCCTGCAGCACCCATGGTCGAAAAGAGAAAGATAGTTGAAGCGAGGGATGAAAGAAGTGGAAGGAAAGATGGATGCCTGAGTTATGGATATTCTCAAACAACATGGAGGCATTCCAACGACAGAGACACTATGCCATTTCGGGCACGCTCGGAACCGAGCCAAGATCTCGTTGATGAATTAAAGACGCCGCATCCGAGGTTTACTTCAAATATGTCTATGGCCCAAGCTTGGGATTTGTATTGGGAAAAAGGCCTCAAGCTATGTGAAGAAGCCGACAGCAAATGGACTCTCGGCGATCACTCTGGGTCACTCTGCTAGTCACTCACCAAGCGAAAAAGAAGGCCCCAAAGACAATACACGCCCGAGGAAGAGAAGAAGAAGCGATGGTGGAGGAAGAGGTTTCGACCTAGACCTCTCGCCCAAAAACATTGAGTACATAGATCCGAGGCAAGAAAAGAGGGATCTATTAGGCCGATTCGACGAAGTAGCCAACCCGCAAGTGGCTAAAAACAATGTTGAGTATGTGAAAAGGATTGAAGAAGAAAATAGAAGACAAACTCACTTTGTGGGAGGAAAGACAAGAATGAAAAAGAAGAGATGAAGTCGCCGAGAAAGGCTTATGAGAAAAAGAAGGAGGCTGAAGATGAGAAGAAGAGAAAAGGTCAGAAGATGACAGAGCTGAAGAAGAGGAAAGAAGGAGGCAGCGAAGGAGATGAAGTGTTGTTGTTCACCCCTTCATGTATTTTACTATGTAAATACATCTTTATGTAAGTCTTCTGTACATCAAATAAAATTGTATAATTTCTATACTTGCGTAGATATAGAACATCATGGTTAACTTAAGTTTTGTTTAAGCGATACACTCTGTAAACAACTATGTAAAGAACAAGAATGTTATGATCAATAAAAGATTGATTCTACGCATACATTCTGTTATTCTACATTGTCTATACGTATCTTTGCTATTCAATTATTGAATGAATGTTTTAAGTTTTGGCATCATCAAAAAGGGGGAAATTGTTGGGAAATCATTTTTAGATTTTGATGAATGCCATGTAAAACTTAGAATAGAAAGTTGGCACCCCATTTTTGTTGTAAATTGCATTGTAATAGATAGGGCTGGTCGAGCTGAGTTAAGTCAGCTATGCCAAGATATGCAAGAAATCAACTGGAGACTAGAAGGAAGACTCCGCTGTGAGGCAGCTGAGTGTGGCAAAGAAGAGAGACAGAACTCGATCAAGGTGCAACAGGGAAAGTCAAAGATGCAATGAGTGAAATGTCGACAAGTCAACTCAAGACAAATAAGTCTCAAGTTGAAGTGACAGATGAGTCATCCAATGATTGGAAGTCGACTTGAAGTCACCTGGGAAGTCAAGGAAATGCAAAGAAGTCGAGATAATCGAAAGAGATCCGTTGTACGTAAGTCAAGAGAATTTCTTAAACAAGTAATACTTCCATATCGCTTTTCTTGAAGTGCTCAAAAAAATGAAGCGTGCAAAAGGAATAAACCAATAGGAAGCACAAATCGCACTGTGTCGAACTCAAAAGTCAATACTCATTCTTACGAGAAAATGTCAATTTCAAGGATCGCAACAAGACAAATTAACGACCACAAGTGTCTTTTGAAAATTAGCCTATCTCTTCAACGGGCAAATTTTTCAAAAGAACACTATAAAAGGCCGAGGAATCTATTTGAGAAAAGGGGTTACCTTGACAATCGAAAAAAACAAACACGAACAAGAAAAGCAATATCTCAGAACCAAAAATATTCTCAAATCATTCAAGTTCAATCCTCAAGCCTACACTACGAAGGAAATCAATCCAACACTCACCCGTGAAGGAAAGACGACTTCAATCGTTGAAGAGAGAAACATTTGAAGAATCAAGGGGTCTACACTCCACGGAGGATTGTAGAAAGGTTCAAAACGAACCCGCTCAACGTTTTGGAGGGCTTCGTGATCAAATCCAAGAAGCTTGAGCAAATGGGTCAGTAGTAGCAAAGGCAAGCTCCCAAACGGGAGAAGCCGAGTCAAGCGCACGAGAAGCCACTTTGTGTGTGATCAAGGCATCTCCAGACATCGAGTCCCAAAGGATCAAGTCACCTTATGTGTGATCAAGATTTGCATCTGGATTACTTTAACCACTTTGTATATTGATCAATACTTAGTGGATTCCTCCGAGTTGGAGGAGAGAGGAGAAAGAATTTACTATCCAATTGCTAATCAACAAAGTGCTAAAACCAAGCATTAAAACATATTTAACCAAAATTCAAGGGTGTTAAGTCTTACGCTAAAATATATCAAGAGCACGAGTTAAGTGTTTAGTCAAAACAAAGTGTTGTTCTTACCAAAGAACACTTGAAATATCTTATTCTATCAACAATGAATCGGTTTGGACAGTCAAAATTGACTAACTCAAAATCATCAAAATTTACGATTAACTAACTTAGTCTGTCCACCAAGGACTCATTTATAGAGATGATTGATCAAGAAGTATTAACTCTGAATGTTTTAAAAGGACTAAATAGAAAAGTTGGTAAGGTTTATTCAACCCCCCCTTCTAAACCTTACACCCACACCCCTTGGGACCTACAGCTGCGACAATAACCTATGATTGGCTATAAATGATGCTCACATTAAATGTGACGTGATTAATGTTTTTTTCACGTTCTAATCTGGACCGTTGATCACATTTCAAATTTTGAGAATCCCTAATAAGTCTCTTCATATTTCATATATATCGTTTCAAATTTTTCTCTCTTCTCACATACTCTCAAGCATTTGAACCTTCAGTATTCTCTCTCTGCAAACGAAAACCTCTCAAGTTTGTTCAAGCTTTTTCAGGAAATCCTCAATGGTACCCAATAAATCCGCTCTTGATTTTGCCAAACTCACTGAGAAAGTGTACTCCAGTGCACTGATGGATGCCGAAGGCCTTGTCAAGCAGTCTGCTGACAACGAAAGGGCCAGAAAGGTTGTTGGCCATCTGGAGAAATCTGGTTTAATGGAGTTTCTCTCCATTAACATGCCTCAGACCTTTCAGGAGGAGATATTCTATGTGAACGCTTATGTTCACGATGATGGCATTCACTCTTCAGTGAATGGGAAAGAAGTCAAGTTGGTTGCAAATGACTTGACTGAGCTGGTACATCTCGCCAACAGCGGACTCACTGAGGTGAAAGATTGTGAGTTCGACTATATGAAGATATGGAAGATGATAGCTAAGAATGAGGTAGCAGATAAGCTGAATCCATCAGCTACCAAGACTATGATAAAGGAAGAGTACCACAAACTTATGGATGTGGTGGCGAAGTGCATCGACATAAAGTTTGGGTCCTATAATCAGTTGTCACATACTAAGCTGACTGTGATGACAATAATAATGGAGGAGTTGGAAGTGAACTGGAGCGAGTTCATTTTTAACAAGTTATGTCAAAATGTCTAAAATGTTAAGCTGGAGGATAGAAAATTCAAGAATACCTTGGGCTATGGGCTAGTCCTAGGGTATTTGTTGGAGAAGAAAGGAGTGCCCCTTCGCAAAGGGAAGCCCTTCCATGTCAACAAAAGAATATTTAAGGATAAATTATCATATGCTTAGAAGAAGGCGCATGCAAAGAAGAAATGAGCTTCTGAGGGGGAATTAGCTGAGAACATTCCTGAAGAGACAGTTGTCCCTACTCCAGTCCCCTCTCCTAAATCTTCTCCCGTTGCCCCTAAGGTAACGAAGAAATGTAGGACAACTACATCCCAGAAGGTAGCTGCAAAGAAGCAAAAGACTCAGGCCAATGCTGGTTTGAGAGATGAAGAGGAATCAGTTGGTAAGGCTGCTTATAAGCTGCTGAATCTTCTATAGTTGAATCAGCCATTTGTATTATGGTTGAGGCATCAGACAGAGAGGAGAAATAAGTCCTCTTAGAGAGACGCTCCAAAAGACGACTTGTCAAGAAGTTTCCTGGAGAAACCTTTATTGAAACTGCTGCAGCAAACACATCTGCTTCTATGCCCCCAACAGCTGAGCCAGTTAAAGAAGAGGTTGTCGATGACACAACTGCACCTGAAATTGAAAATTCAGCTGCTGAGACAATTGTTGGAGGTGGTGATTCCATCTTGCCCCATGTTGAGGAGAAGCAAGTTGTCCAAGACCCTATCACCTCAGATGAACAAGAATCTCCTGCTTATCCTGAGATTGAAGCCAGACAACGTGCATGGAGGCTATGGAAACTGAGCAACAACAGTCCAATTCATGAGGCTATTATTTTGCATCTTTTGGTGAGTGTTTTGTGTGATGATTTGTGAACATTTTTGGTGTGTTTTATGTTCATTTGCATGTTTAGTGTTTTGTTGGAAAAAATAAGTTTGGGAGCAAGAAACGTTAAAAATGCATTTTGTGCAACTGCACAAGTTGTCATATTCTGGACATAATGTTTTCATATGAAGTCCAATTGACACGATTCTTATATCATTGGAAACCTAAGACAAAGTTATACAAGGTTTATTTCTGGTACTAAATGTAAATGAAGACATTTGGATGGGTTAAAAGCATGTGCAAGTGGAAATAATGTGTTGAAATTTCAGAAATGACACATCTTAGTATTTTATCCGTAACGCTCTCTAGAAAATTGATATTGAGGTCATTCAAGTGGCTATGAAAATCTAAGAGATAGATCTACAATTCCTATGAAGACCAAAGAGCAAATTCTGATGTTTTGAGGGTGTGCGGTCGCGCGCGGCTGGCAGAAGACAGCGCGGTCTTGCGCGCGGAAGTGCGCAGTCACGCACAGTGACTTCCTGAACACGAAATTCGTGATTTTTTCCATTTTTTGGTTCGTCCACCTTGTATAGAACTCTAGAATTATAAATAGGAGTTGGGGAGCCCATATTTTCGAACACCTTTACTTCTTAGCACTTTTCAACCCTAGTTTTTGTTATTTTCTCTTCCATTCAACATTGGGATTCCTTGGGTTCTTCCCATCGAAGTTATTTTGCGGCTTATTCAAAGCGTAATATTTCTTCATCTTTTTTATCTGATTTTAATTGTTTAGTGATTATTATTGTTGCATGATGATTTCGATCCTTTAATTGAAATTATGATCCCATCCCCAAGCATGAACTAACTTCTTTGTTCTAGGATTAGAATGATTTGATTCAAACAAATAAGCACGAATAAAGACTTATTGATTTGCTTTCCTAAATGAATTGCTTTACTTGATAATTGATTGTATTATCAACTTTTGATTATTTTGTGAGAATAATTGAGATCGAGAGAAGATATTATTCCTGGACTAAATTTATTTAGGGAGTTAGATATGACTCAGAGATGTATTATCTAACTTGGTTAATGAAAATAGCAAATTGGTTATGTATAGACTTAATCTATAAATATGTGAGTTATCAGATCTAGACCTAGTTTATATCTGTTTGCTATAATTTAAAATCAAACAAATCTAGTTAGAGTGTTTAGGATTTATTTTATATCTTTCGTGATACACGATTATTTACCGGCTAAGTCTTCCTTGAGAGACGACTTCTGGTCAACTTGCCGCCCTACAATTGATCTCATTCTCTTGCGAGGATCGTTAGACTTTTATAGGTGTTTAGTGGTTGAACATATAAATGATTGTAGAAGAAGAATGGCTTCTTGAATTCCTGGACAACGCAATTGTTGTGTTGGTTCTAGATGAATTATACTCAAACACGATTCTCTTTGAGAAGAAGGAAGCTCAAAAGGCCAAGGCCCTTGAGAAGGCTAAGGGTCCCGCACCTCATATTTGCCCCTTCTCTGCCACAAATATTCCAGACTGCACATTTAATAGTGATGAAGATGAGCCTATCAAGGGAGCTGATGCATTTGAAGCTGCTTAGCTGAGGCAAGCAAATGAAAGAATCCCGTGAGCTGCACAAGCAAGAGAATCTTAAGGGTGTTGGAGAATCATCCGTGGTTCACTCTTCAACTCCCATTATTGAAGATGTGGTGAGAAACTTAGATGCAGTTAACTCCCAAGCTCACTCAATGGGACAAGACACAAGGGAGGTTGGCGATGATACTAGGATCGAAGAAGTTGTGGAGGGTAACCCTGTGGTGCCACGCCCTATGGAAACTGTTGAGATAACTAAGGAATTGGCTGACCATTCAAGAGATACAACCAAGTCCCCGTTGACAGTTGACCCCATCGAACAACAATCAGCTGGTGAGCCAGCTGAGGGGGAAACTGATCACATTGCAGCCAGGTCGAATGAGGCTGCAGGGGAGTAAGAAAATATGGGGTTAGGAGGTGAAGATGAGTTGGATGCGAAAGAAGTTGTTAGTACCAATAAAATTGTGATGGTTGAGACTGTCACAGTTGAGGACTCAACAACATTGAAGGCCAATGAAGTTACAGAGGTCCAAATTCCTGTAACTGAGGCACATGATGGAGTGGAAAAGACCATGGCAATTGAGATTTCTGGTCCTGAAAGTGCAATCCAAGAGGTTGGGACCTCGAATGATGCCAACATCGAAGACCCATCTGCAGCTATGTCTGTAGCAGGGAATGTAGAAGGCCTTACAGTGGTTGAGACTGCTGATAAGGTGGTTGAAGACCCTGTGGTGGTTGAGACTACCAGAGGGAATGTATCTATTTTTGATGAAGGTCCAATTCTTCTAGAATCCGAGTCTGCTGAACCTATGGTATTGATGCTCTAATTAACTATGAGGCTGAATACTCCGATATTGCTGTAGATCTTGAAAAATCAGCAGAGTCAGATGAAGAGGCCAGGGACTTGGAAGATAAAATGAAATCAACCAGAATGAGATTTGTGCTAGTTGATGGGCCACCCCCACTAGCTCGATCTCATGCCTGTGATGCTGCTAAGGCAGCTGAGGCAACACGCAAAAAAAGACATCAACTGTCGCTAATGAAGCTGTTGAGACAGCCGAGGCACAGTCAGCTCGGCAGGCTTCCACAGCTACCCTGCCAATGAAGCTTCCGCAGCTAAGGCAAAAAGAGTTGCTCGCCAGGGTGAAGATCAAAGTCTTCCTGAAGAAGGAGTGGGAACTTCCTCGGAACCAAACATGTTTGAGATGCTGCAATTTTCGTTTGTCAAAGAGATCTCATATGAAGCTGAGCCTACGGAGAAAGATGCTCGCTACAATGTACAGATTGACCCAACTGACCTGCATGTTCCAGCGGAGACAAGGATTGTTCCATTTGGCCATGACTTTGAGTCATTATTTCCTGAGGATTCATGTCCAGAAGCAGCAGACTTTCGACGTTCCTTCTGAGCGATGTGCGAGGGAATGCAAGCCATGGAGAGATGATTTGCTGAACTAAATGACATGATAAACAATCATGATGCCTCTATAATTGGAGACATCCATGGAGTAGTGTTGGGGATCAAAGAATGGGCCCAAAGACACTAAGACTCTTCGCAGAGCGCAAGTTGGCTACTCTAGACAACTGTTTTCAAAGTTGGTTGTCTAGGGGACTGACCAAGTTGTATTTCAACAGAAGCAAAGGGACAATATCAATAGGATGGGGATAAGCCATCTCGCGGACATGGATGTGCTAAAGATCACAATGGAAAAGAAGATTGAGCATATGGAAGCATCTTTTAAGGCTGAGATTCTTGCAATAAAGAATAATCTATATTCACTTAGCTCCTATCAGAAGGCAGCAAACTCCGTTAACCATAAGAAGCTCGACTCTCTTCTTAAGTCAGCTCACTTTCCGTAAAGTTCCTCACAAGGTGATGATGCCAAAAGGGGGGTAGATAAGTCTGAAAAACTCCATATGAAGATCATTTTTAAATAAAAAGGCACCACCTCACTCCATTCGCATCTACCTCAACACCTGTCAGCTGAAGAAGAAGTTGAGTTAACTTTTTAGAAGAATAAAGCTGAAATTGGAAAGCTAGACAGAAGTCAAGAGAATAGAATCCAGAAGCTCAATGTTCGATTTGGACGTCCACCAGCAGGAAAAATCCCAACTGAATAAAGAGAAGAAGCTACTTCCCCTCCTAGTCCATTGGAAGAAAGGTCCAATGAAGAGTTTGACACTCTTCGGTTAGAAGGATTCTACGAGGGAATGGATTTAGCTGATGCATAGATTTGCACTGGGAGAAGGGTTTAAGAGATATTGAAACAACCAAGAAACAACCAACTCAAGGAAAACCATCCAAGAGTCAGCAGACTTCAAGGGTTCAACCCAGTCAAACTCCCAGGGGAGAAAGCCCTACCAGAAGAAGAGGAAGAAGAAGGGATTCCAGGTCTGGTGGGAGAGGCAGAAACTCTCCACCAAGGAGACCAAGTGAAATCATGTCAATAAACCATCTGAATAAGGACTCCATGTATTAGAAGAGCTTTGATAAAGCCAAGAATAGAGAAGCAACCCGAAGAGCTAATAAGCTAGCATAAATTTGCGAAGAAGAAGCTCAAAGTATCCAAAGAATGGAGGATGAGAAACTGAAATCGACCTATGAGAAGAAGAAAAGACAAAAAAGAAGAAGAAATGAGGAGGAGAGCTGAAGAAGATCGTTGTAGGCGAGAAGATGAAGAAGAAATAAGGAGAAGACAACAGAGGCGCTAGAAGATAGTTGTCTTGAAAATTTTGTTGTATTCTTACAATTTCTTGTAAATACACAAAATTAATGTAAGTGATGAATGATTCATTAACAAAATGATACATTCTTTTCAATTATTTTATTTCAGCACTTTACAATGTATTTAAGTTTTGGCATCATCAAAAAGGGGGAAATTGTTAGGAAATTTATTTGTATAGATTTTGAAGATGCATAGAAAACGTAGATTAGAAAGTTGGCACCCTATTTTCTGTATGTATTTCAACTTTGTAATAGTTAGAAAAATAGCTGAGTTATCAAGCAACCAAGTTAAAGATGCAGAAGACTTGTGAAGAAGTACAAAGAAGATTCAGCTGTGTCGCAACTGATTTTCTTAGATGACCTTCACTCAAGTAAAGAAGTTGTGTCTTTCAGTAGACTTACAACAGAGTCATCCAAGAATCAAGGAGAAGACTCAACTAAAGGAGTAAAACAACTGAAGGACTCAGAGAAAGATGAAGAAGTGCATTGCAAAGAAATGCTAAAACTTACCCAATTTTGTTAGAGAAAACCTTCAACCTTAAAAGCTGTCTTGCTGAAAGAGTGCAAGTAGCAGGAGCCACGAAGCTTGCAGAAACCTGGTACAACACAGGCACCTGCAGGGAATTAATGCTAAGGTCGGGTCAACATCAAAAGCTGCAAAACAAGACAAGCCAATGAACAAGAAGTGAAGTTTGAATTTGTCTATCTCTTCAACGAACAAATTTCAAACTCTCACTATAAAAGGCTGACGAATTTTCAGGGAGAAGTACGTGACACAGAGACAAGAACATCAAGTGAAAATTTGAGCACTAACGCAAATCTGTAATACTCTCTCTCAAGCTAAAATTCTAATACCCTCAGACCTAACATTCGAAGTGATTCTATCCAACACAACACAGTGAAGGAAAGAATCAAACTTCAAAAGTTGAAGAGAAAAATTATTCCAAAAGAACAAGGGATCTGCACATCCACGAAGTGATCGAAGTGCAGTGAGTTTAAGTTAGAACTTGGTTCAAATCCATCGAAGGGCTACGTGATCAAGTCCGAAGGGTTTGCAGAGCTGAAATAGTGAGACAACTGCCTTACGAAGAGCTGAGTCCCAGGAGTGAAGTTAGATGTGTGATCAAGGCTTAGTCGGGCTGCTTTTTGTACTCTTGTAACAAGTTAAGTTGCATTAGCATATTCCTCCTGGAGTAGGAGAATAGTGGTGTAGAGGAATTACACCATCTTCGAACCACTATGAAATTACCTGTGCACTTTATTTTCTGAATTTTTATTACTTGTGCTTATTTGCTCATCCAACTGATAATAACTAAGGCTAAAACAAGTGTTGATAACCAATTTTAAAAAGAGTGTAAGATTTCCGCTGTTAAAAACCAAGAAAACTGACTTTGTAAAACGCTAACTTCACTCATCTGAGTTACTCTATCAACAACTCTCTCGAGTATATTGAGTGGTTAACTCTCCTGTTGAGGTTTGACACAACTATCTCTCAAGAGAATTAACTTTTTCTCTTTTGAAAACTTTGATTTGATTTAAAATCGAAAAATTAGTCAAGTCTATTCAACCCCCCTTTCTAGACTTAACTAATACCCCTTGGGACCTACAAAGCTTCTTTTTCTTCTTGCATTATCTCTCCTTATGTATATACACATTTGCAAGTGAGCTTCTCCGCCTTCATTAGTACAATTTCTCCTCTCGCATCTTTATGATACCTCTCTCGATATGGGTCTTACATCTAACATCATCCAATTGCTCCACGGACAAAATATTCTTCTGTAGGCCCTTCACACGTCGTACATCCTGAATGGTGCGAACAGTTCCATCAAACATTTTTATTTTGATAGTACCCAAAAATATTCAAGACATAATCATTCCCCATAAATACAGATCCTCTAGAGATTGGTTTATACTTGTGAGACCATTCCCACCGGGAGGTCATGTGTCAGGTTGCTTCTGAGTCTAAAAGCTAGACATCAGAAAATAACTTTTTTTATAGAAGAAAATAGATTTGTGCCTTCAACATTGGTTGTTGTTTCGCCGTATAAAACTTCTCTACTATCAAAGGTACTTGCGACATTCCATTGAGCATTTCACTCTTCTTTTTCCAATAATCTTTCTTGAAGTACCCTTTTTTGCCACAATTGTAGCACTTGATGTTCATTTTATTCTTGGATTTTGATCTATCATTATTTTGACTCCCACAGGAGCCACGTTCCGTGGGTCTTACTCTCATCACCGCCAAAGCTTCCAATTATTGCAGATTTCCTTGTCTGTCCTCCTTATTTCTGCGCATGCTCTCTTGTTCTAGTATAACAACTACAATTTCATTGAAGACTAGATAGTCTGAAAGGACATTGCTCGTCAAGTTGATGATGAGTTGATCATACAAATCTGATAACTTTGAAGTAAAAGTTCCGCATGTTGAATTGCTTCTAGTAACCATTCATGTGAGTTGCGAAAATAGAGTATTCAAGGTGTTAATATGATCAGACATCGAAGTGGTTTCCACCATACAGAGAGTATACAATTTTCTTTTTAAGAAAATCTTGTTGTGTAGTGACTTGATCTCATACAACTTTGTCAATGTATCCCAAACCTCATTTGTCGTCTTCTTCTCAGCCACAATATATAACACTCCATCAGCTAATGCTAAATGTGGACCAACAATTGCATTGCCTGCATCTCATTCCACTTGACATCGTTAGTGATATCTGCTGGCCTATTTCCAATTGCCTCCAATCAATTGTATTTTCTCAAAATTGTCTTAATCTTCATTTTCCATGATGAGAAATTATTCCTATTGAACTTCTCTATGTCGAATTTTGTCGTCATTTTATTCACATCCGATTTGTTTCACTTGAACTAGATTTCACTATTCACGTGAATAGTAACCACATCAAATACTAATCCTAAACCAATGATTTTGATACAACGTTAGGAAATTACGGACCAAAACAAACACATGACAAAGGTGATGTGAAAAAAATAAAGTTAAAATAAATACGAATATTTTTACGTGGAAAACCCCCAAATACGTTTAAGGTAAAAATCATAGGCAAGTGTAGGAGCAATTTAACTATAAAATAAGGATTACAACACATTCTCTCTAAGTACAAGGAAGAACAATATCACATTCTCTCTTGAAATAGGATAAAACTAACACTTTTTATATAAGGAAATAATTGGAGAAATATCTGAATGAAGCTTGCTTGGTTGCTTCACTTGGGATGAATCTCAAATTATGATTTCTTAAGCCTATTTATAGGCTTTAAACAAGAATTAATTAGGACAACAATTTCTTCCTCAAAAAAAAAAAAAAAAAAAAAAAATTAGAACAACAATTTGATTGGGTAGTTCCAATAATTTGCCGGTTCGCAAAGTCTTCATTTCCATTCTTCAAAAGTCATCATCATCCACTTAATTGGCCCTCAACTCAAAGACTGCTTTTCTCACCAAAACATGACTTTATTATTCGCACTAGTCTTTTTCCCTTGCATCACACGAATATATATTCGTGAGGCCTCCATTTTGTATCGTGACATATGCATTTTCCTAATAGTTCTACAAATTCTACCTCATGCATTATAAATAATTTTGATATAGCATCAAACGATAGGCAGAAAATACTATTTAATGTTTTTTATAGATGAAGTAAAAAAATTAAAAAAAATCATATTTCATAATCATAAAAAATACATTCAAGACTACATATTTGTGTTTGATATTTGAAAACTTATTTTTCATAAAACCGCACATGCATACCTTCATCGTCTATATGTTCAGATTTTTAATAAGTTTGAAAATTGGTGTATACTTTTCTTTCAAGGTCGTAGTAGTAAATTCAGATGAAAATTTATTTTCCAAAGTTGTTTGTATTTCTGAGTTGGGGTAAAGATTTTTGTAAAAGCTGATTATAAAATAAACGAAAAGTCAACACACGAGTATATGATAATAGGAGAATTAAGTACAATAATTAAGGAAATGGTAGACACAAAAGATAATTTTACCAATAATATTGATTTTTTTATAATTTTTTTTAAAATATTTTTCATTCCTGTCGATTTTCCTATATATTTTATTTCTTCACTTTATTAAGTCATTGAAATTTTTTCAAATTTTGTTGTGGAGATTTGTATTGTACTATTTGGATTTTATAATTATTATATTTTATTCGAGTTCTCATATTTGGAATTTTCCAGACCATGCGATGCACGCAGTATATTTTTACAAAAATAATTTTTACTAATAGTAAAGTTTATAATTTCACTAAATGATTAAAAAATAAATTTAATTAATTTGATATAAACTATGCCAATATACAGTCTAAAAATAAATTATTAAAAACTATTAAAATCCCTCTTTAAATACTATAAATTTGATTGATAATAAATTTTGTGAATTTGTATGTTTATATAGAAGAAAGTTAAAATTTGAAAAAAATATAATTTCTAATACTAAATATTTAATACATTATATTTTCAATACAATCAAGTACAATAAAGTCATTTCAAATTTCAATACTTTTCAGGGTTTAAAAAGTTGAACAATTGTTAGAATCATTAAAAGAATTAAAAAAATCATGGTTTATATTTAGAAACATAATCTTAGGGGTAAATGAAATATTTCAAAATGTAAAAGTATTATATATATATATGTGTGTGCGTATGTGTGTATAAGAAAATATCAAATAGACAAATTCATGTCTTATAGTCCAAATGTACAACTTTAAAAGTTAAATATCAAAAATATTTTGATAAATATAAAGAAAACCTATTAAAATGAAAAGTATGCTAATAATATAAAAATTAATTTTCTATATATAAAAAACTATTATGAATACAATTTTATATACAGCAAAAATTTAGTTTATTCTTTCATGAATATATATAATGCTATATGGATATTAGTAATATATATTTTTTTGAATTAAAAAATAATTAATTTTTTTGATCGAATTTAATCAACTTAAATACAATTCTATAGATTTATGAAGCAATAAGATAAAGCCATATAACAACTATACATATATATATATCATAAATAGTCAAAATACATGAATATACAAATTGATGTCCAATAGCCCAAATACATAATTTTTGAAGCTCATTATAAGATAATGAGTAAATATATTATATATTTTTTATTTATTATGTTTATTTTTATTTTAGATATGCAATACGGGTTTCAAACTGAAAAACATAAAAAGATGATTAATTTGGATATATTATATATAGAAAACAAATCTAAAATGAAAAATATTAAAGTTTAAAAAAGAAAAAGAAAAAGACAAACATTATAATTAATGTAGTGCACACAAATTTAGAAAGCTAATTTTACATATCTCTATTTTTCATATATTTAAAATAATTTATTTATATAAAGAAAGTTGACTACCAAAAATAATTAAATCCCAAACACTTATCATTTCATATTTTCCCACATAATTTTATTACTTTTTTTTAGCAATAACAAATAAGCGTGAAAATTTTCGGGTTATTATTCTCAGAATACTATCTATCTATCTATCTATCTATATATATATATATAAATATATATATGAGAAGGGTTATATATGAGACCAATGCCTTAGGTAAGAACGTAAGACCAAATCTGGATCATAGATCTACAAATTTCAATGACTAATAATAATATGCTTAAAATATATAAAAATACCTAATTAAATTGATAAAGGGGACATATTAGTCTAAACAAATCAATCATATCCCATGAAACTGGGGAAGTTACACACAACAGTGTAGATGTTATCTTACCATATAAAACCATAACAAAATTACGTAATATTTGTAAGCAACAAATATACACTGTCTAAGCAACATATTTGTCATCAATAAGCAACATGGGTGACATAAAAAGCAACAAAAATACATATATATACAAGACATATGACTTATTTAAATCATCAGATTTTCACCAATCTTAGCAAAATTGTCTACTTAAAAAAGCAGAATAATTATCTTCAATAAGCAACACAGTCCACATAAAAAAGCAGCATGCTTACTTAGCAACATTGTCTGCCTAAATAAGCAACATATTTATCCTTGATAAGTAACATAGTTGACATAAATAAGCAACACAATTACACATATATAAAAAGACAAATGGAAGGAAATAGTTTGTGGTTGCAACATTGTGTGCCTAAATAAGCAACATATTTGTTCTCAATAAGCAACATATTTTGCGCAACGGAATGTCGAATATTAATGGCAAGAAGGAAAGAGAGAATTTCAGGGATACGGTTTCAAACATATCAAAAAAAAAAAAAAACAACATATTTGTCTTCAATAAACAAAATATTTGTCTTCATTAAGCAACATATTTCTCATAGTGGATAAGGCCATAGATACGATTTCAAACAAATCCCAAACAATTCGGAATGTGAATGGGCACTACCAAAAATAACTCCCTTTTTTACTGATATTCAATCAAAATTACCTATTTATCCTTAACAACCATTTATTAAATATAAACTAAAATAAAATCAAATAAATCTGGATCATTAAAAGAAGAGGTCAACGCTCAAGATTTGGTCTCACGTACTTATTTAAATTATATGAACTCACCAGATTCAAATCCTATATATATATATATATATAGAGAGAGAGAGAGAGAGATTGGAGAGGGTCATGGGAGTTGTAAGTAGCTTTGTTAGTGTTGTACGAGTTACCAATCTTCTTCAATCTTCAAGAAAACAAGCATTGGTATGGTTGTTATAAAAACTTTTAGTTAGTTAAAAATTTAAATTAACCATCTAATTTATCAATGATATAGTATTATAAATATAAATTAACCAAATTAAGTTAGGATAAGGTAGTTCTAATAACTAATTATCAAAACTTTAACATGAGCTAAAATATTTCCTTATTACGTAAATCTGTGAAGATACTGTTGGAAAAACTAGTTGGTGTATATCGAAATGGCTATAGAAATTTGAGCAGAGTAACAGAAAAAAAGTCAAGACAAGAGTCGAACTCTTTGTCTTTAAAATGAAATTGCCCTTCTCACGGTGTTAACGGAATCTGGCAATCGCCTCCAAAGATATAACGACTTACTTCTTGTGATAACAACACTACAAATCACAAGAACAACGAACACTTGGTGTTTTATGAACTTTCAATTAAATTTTATGCAGAATGAGTATGAATTCAAAATTTTTCTGATGCAAAATGAATTCTGGGGACTGCTATTTATAGAGCTTCTTATGCCTTTTCAAACTGGGTGACCCATGTTCGAATCAATCATGACCGTTAGATCGTGCCCTGTGATCAACAACTGCAAGCTGATGGACTAGATTGCATCCACTTGAAGGTACACATCTCTTGGCATGCACCCCTGCACACTGGATAGTCGTGTCCAGTCATGGTGCCCTGTCAGCGATCAGACGCGTCCAATCAGTGCCACATCATGCCATGTGTCGCCACCAGACGACTCTGCCAAGTCACTGCCACCTAAGGTGTGCTGCCACATCACCGAGCCACTGGACCGAACCCTGGTTTAATTTTTCGAAACTTTAAGGCTCCTCAAAGCTCCTCGCGATGATGCGTACGTGCAAAGTGCGCCTCTAAAGCGCCCAATGCGACTATATGCGACGTGCACTAGGCTCGGGCCCGAGCCCAGCTCGGGCTCGGGCGGTGCTCTGCACCATCCTTGATGTTATTTGAGCTAGCCAAAGGCTAGTCAAAGTTGACTTGGTCCACTAGGGTGTACCATAAGGAGCTCCACATGATCACTCATTATTAGTGGTGGAATTCTATATAAACTAGTCAAATATTTAATATGTTTCCTATGTGAGATATGACTTTCCATATTTCCACCCTTTCAAATTCTATATGTAAAAGGCATTTAAGTGGCTCACTTTATGCACTAATTTCTTATTCACCCGAAATTGGTTTTGAGAAATTCAAAATGCTAAATTCATCTCGAGAAATTCTTACCACAAGCATATGGTGTCAAGTTAGATGTATAGATTAAAATGTAGGGTTATTGTTTCCATAGGGATTGGTATCAAATTTTAAACTAAGTACTATAATTATAATAGCTTAATTCTATCTAGATAATCGAAAAGAGATGATAACCACATTATCTCCAAGAATGTAGCCGGGTGGGCATTCAGATCATCCACTGGACCGCCCCCAAACTGATTCTGTTGAATCATGCTTATGAGGGCCGACTTTAGTTCAAAATTGTTTGTATTTATAGGCTAGCGCACAACTCCAGAGTAGTTCTGGTTCATAGTAGGCCGGAAATAATCCCGAATTGCCCTTTCGTGTTCCTCTGGCTACGGTGGTACTAGTGGAACCAAATTCTCATTATTCTCATTTTCTACGTTGCCTACCATTGGTCGCTTTGTTGCTTTGATTGCTCAAAGTGTCTTTTCAATCTCTGGATCAAAGGAAGAAAGTTAATATCTTTGGATTTTCGCATAAACCGACAACTCAACGACAACAACGAACTAATATTACCTAAACTAATCTAGATTAGGATTAAGACTACTTGGTAACAGTATTAGCATAAAATAAGTTAAAACAATCCCCGACAACGATGCCAAAAACTTGTTCGAGAAATTCTTACCGCAATCATACATTGTCAAGTTTTAGTATATATTAAAAAGTAGGGTTATCATCTCCACAGGGATTGGTATCAAATTTTAAACTAAGTACTGTAATTATAATAGCTTAATTCTAGCTAGATAATTGAAAAGAGATGGATTTTAATTAAACTAAAAATAAAATTAAAATTAAAATAAAAAGTTCGTTTAGACAATTTATCAAACACTTAGTAGATGTGAATTCTAGAGGGTTGATTCACCAAGTTATCCCCTATGTTCTCAATTCAGTTTATTAATCACATGTTATTAATGTATGAGCCCTATATTTCTACCGTTTATCAATTCCTCTCTCGAGTACCAAGTGATTCTAGGTTTCAATCTTGATTTTGATATCTCTATAAAAATCATAAATTAAACCCTATTGCGCTCAATGAATATTCTATGACAAGCATCAAAAGATTCATAAAATTCTCAGTTCTATTTAACCCTAGGTTAGGCTATTCTATGGCCAAGAATTCAATTACCTCTCTCGAGTGTCAAATCAAACACGACAAACAATCTAAACTATTGATCAGGTAATTCAGATGCAATCAATCCAAATAGCACAGATAGATTTAATAACATGTGAATCCAATAAACTAAAAATCAAAACATAGGTTCAAACGTACGTTACATCAATCCCTTAGACAAATAGGTTTAGTTCATGATGGATGTACAAAGACTCATGAAAAAGTAATGATACATCTCAAAGATAGACAAAGAAAACAAACAAGTAATTAAATTCAGTTGTTTTTCAACACTTATTTTTGGCAATGGTTATTATCAGTTGAGTTTAACAGATATAAATTAATAGCAGATATAAATGATATGCAAGAAATTAAAGTGTTGTAAGTAAATAAGACAAACAATTTTTACAGTGGTTCGAGGATAGGGTATTTTCTCTAATTAACTCTTCTCCAACTCCTGGAGGAATCCACTAAGTAACAGATCTTAGTTACAAAGCAATCAACAGTTCGAGTCAGCCTTGATCACACAGCTGGCTGTTCCTGGGACTCAGCTTCTTCACAAAATAGCTATCTTGCTATTTCAGCTCCCTCGAACTCTTGGAATTGATCACACAGCCTCCCAACGAGCCCACAGCTTCTGGTTCGAACTTGAACCTTACTACTTCTTCTTCAACCTTGGAGAGTAGACCCTTTTGTTCTTTAAAAAATTTCCTCTTCAACTTGATGAAGTAATCGTTCCTTCACTGAGTGTGTTGGATTGAGTTCCTTCAATTTTAGGCTTGAGGATTGTCTTTGAAAGATTGAGAGTATTTTGCAGATTTTGCTTTCTTGAATGCTTGAGAGTCTTATAAAATTCGTAATTGGTTACCTTCTCTCGCTTCCTCAGCTTTTTATAGTGCAGATTCGAAAATATGTCCATTGAAGAGATAGACATATGTTTCAAATCTCACTCGTAGGTTGTTGGCATGTCTTGTCCTTTGCAACATTAATGAGGATCGTACCATGATTTTAATGCTCTGCAACCTTTCCTTGGTCTCTGCAAGTTTTCAGGTACATCCTATTGGTTCCTTGCTTTTTGCATTCTTTCAGCAAAACAACTTTATTGCTGGCAGCCTGACACAGGCCTATTTCCAGCAAAACTTTGATTTATGTTGACAACGGATCTCTATCTAGCTTTCTTCAAGTCTTGTCTATTGTATACCCCTTTGACATTCGATTCCAATCATCTTGGAATGACTTAGTTGTCGGGTCACCGACCGAGACAGCTTTTTTCATTAAGCTTTAATCGATCCTTCACACACATCACGGGTCTTCTCTTCAATCTTCAGTCGACTCTTGTAATCTTCCACTTAACTGACTCCAACTCAGCTCATACAATCCTATCTATTACAAGTTGAATTACAAAGAAAATGGGGTGCCAACTTCCTATTCTAAGTTTTACATGGTATCATCAAAATCTAAACATAAATTTTCCTAACAATTTCCCCATTTTTGATGATGCCGAAACTTAAATAAGTACAACAAAGTAAATGGTGCAGTAACAAAGAATGTGTGTGTGAAATATGTCAATTTTATTGAACATATCATTCTTGTACTTTACAATGCACTTTACAACGCTTTTACAAAGTATACCCAATACACTGTATCAGAGCTATAGTATTTATACAAATATATCAGAGCTTATTATAATAACAATATACATGTATCAGAGCTATGAGGATAAAATATATTTGTATTTACAGCTAAGTAAAATATATTTGAAGGGGTTTCAGTCGTCTTCAATGCCTCGGCTGCTTCCTTCTTCTCTCATCTTCTTCAGCTCTCTTTCTTTTTCTGTCTTCTTCTTTTCTTCTCTTCTTCTCATAGGCTCTTTTAGCAGCAGGGTCCTCCCTTCTCCGCCTTTCTTCCCATTCATGCGTAAGCCTCTCGTTTTCAGCTTCTTACCTTTTTCTAGCCTCCTCATTTTTCCTCTCCACTTCAATGTTTGCAGTGTATCGTACCCGGCCCAGTAGTTGACTCCCTTCTTCTGTGCATCAACATATCTTACATCTTTGGGTCTTGGCTGTGATGGAGTACTTCTTCATCTTCCACCACTTCCAAACATTCCCCTTCCTCGATATGACTTAGCTCCTCCCCTAGGAGTGTACTGTACAGAAGTCTTTTCAGTCGACTGACTGCTTGAACTCTGCTACATCTCAGCTGATTTGCATAAGTCGAGTCCTTTCTCCCAGTACAAATCCCACACCTATGGTAGAGTTATTTTCTTGAAGTATCCTTCAGCAGCTAGAGTTTCAAATTCCTCTAGAGATATAGGTTCAGATCCTACATCCGGGGTCGTGATTTCTGGAGGGGGTCTTACAGCTGGAGAATCATTCAACAAACCAACTGGGGGGCCGTCGTACCTTGCTTTTATATCTTTTATCCTCTCGGAGTGCTTCTCAGCTACCTTGTCGAACTCAGCTTCAATGTCTTTTCTTGACTGTTTAACTGCCAAATCAGCTTTCTCTTCTACGGACAACTCTTTCGGTAGTTTGCTGAGAATTGAGGCTGTAACATCACCTTGCAAAGGGGTCTTAGCAAGCATGATTTTCAAGGGTGACTTCTTCATTAAACTACATTCCCCCTTGCTTGCTTCCCCTTTCAATCCTTCCTTATCACTCCGATGTTCTTCTTTCCTTTCATCTTCCCCTTTTTTGGCATCATCACCAAGGGGTAGAGCCAGGTTAGGGAGTACTCCACTTAGGAGTAGACGAATCTTATTATTTGTCATGTCATGCTTATCGTGAGTCGTGGAGTATGCTGTTCTGAATTCGGATCCCAAAGCCATGGTCTCAGCTGCCATCAACTTCATATCAGTTTGGAGCACCTTTATTTGATATTCTACATTGGCCTCCATCCTCTCAATTTCTGAATTGTGCTGAGCCTTGAGCAACTCCATGTCACTTTTGTGGGATTGATCTATCCTAAACATGTGGCCCCTCTGCCGTTGCTGGAACTTGGCATTGTCTGAGCTCCAGATCACCATTTTTGTGAATAAAGACTTTAAGTAGGTGACCTGCTCATACCTTAATGCCTTTATCTGCCGATCCATTCTCTAATTCTCAACACAGCTCCTCGGATATCTCCAGTGATGGTGGCATCGCGGTTGTCTAGCCATTGGTCTAATACTGCAAAACCATGCTCCATGTTCTGTATTTCAGCATAGATGGCTTTAAAGGCTTTATAGAAGTCGCCTGCATCAGCAGACTATTCCTCTGGCCATACTACATCGAAGTTGAATCCAATCGGCACCATAGTGGTTTCAGCTAGAGTTCCAATTTCTTCTGGAGAGATTTGGACGGTATATCTGGCACGTTCTGCGGCTGACTCTGCTTCGAAGGGTATATGGGCTTTGAATGGAAAGTATTCAGCAAATAAATCCCAGGGAAAATAGGAATCTCCACATCCTCGACCTGTGGAGATTTTTCCTTCTCTTTCAAAATTTCCTCAGCTCTATGTGCCTCAGCTGCTTCAGTGTCATCGACATTTTGAGCAGCTGTGTTAGCCTGTGGAGCTGGTTGATCCTCAGTTGTCTTAACAACTTCTTCCTGTATCTTCCAGTTGTCTTAAGCTCTTCAAATCTTGATTCACATAATGGCTTGGTGAATATGTCAACTAACTTCTTATCAGCCGATATGTATTCCAAAGTGATGCCTTCCTTTACAACATGATCTCTTGTAAAATGATATCTAACATCAATGTACTTTGTTCTTGAATGCAATACATGATTCTGAGTAATTGCAATAGCACTTGTGTTATCACACATAATTGGAACTCTTTTTATTCTATATCATAGTCTCTCAGCTGTTGCCTTATCCATAGAACTTGGGCACAACAGCTGCCTGCAGCTATGTACTCTGCTTCAGCTGTGGATGTAGCTATTGAATTTTGTTTCTTGCTGAACCAAGAAACGAATCTATTTGCAAGCATTTGACAGGTACCTATTGTACTCTTCTTGTCCACTCTACATCCAACATAGTCTGAGTCTGAGTAGCCTACCATCTTGAATCCTCCATCCTTTGGATACCATAAGCCAACTTCTTGGCATCCCTTCAAATACTTTAGGATTCTCTTGGCTGCAGTCATGTGACTCTCTTTTGGTGCATATTGAAATCTTGCACATACATCTACATCAAAGGTGATGTCTGGCCTACTTGTTGTTAAATAGAGCAGTGATCCAGTGAGAGCTCTGTATCTGGTTTGATCAACAGCTTTGCCATCTGCATCCATATCCATCTTAACTGATGTGTTCATTGGGATCTTCACTGATGACTTTGCTTCCATACCAAATTTCTTTATCAAATCTCTGGTATATTTGGTTTTCCTTATGAAGGTTCCATCCTTCATTTGCTTAACTTGAAGACCTAAAAAGAAAGTCAGATCTCCCATAATACTTATTTCAAACTTCCCTTGCATGAGGTTTGAAATTTTGTCACACAACTCTTTATTTGTGGATCCAAATATGATGTCATCCACATAGATTTGAACAAGCAATATACTCTCCCCATCTTGATTCTGAAGAGTGTTCTTTCAATTTTGCCTTTGGTGAATCCATTGTCAATTAGAAACTGTGACAATGTGTCATACCAGCATCTTGGTGCTGGTTTTAATCCATACAATGCTTTCTTGAGCTTGTATACTTTATCTCCAATAGTTTTCTGCTCAAAACTTGGAGGTTGCTCAACATAGACTTTTTCTTCCAAAAGTCCATCAATAATGCACTCTTCACATCCATTTGATAAACAGTGACGTTCTTGTGTGCAACATAAGCAAGAAACATCCTTATTGCTTCCAATCTAGCAACATGAGCAAAGGTTTCATCAAAATCTATTCATTCCTCTTGGCAATACCTTTTGGATACCAATCTTGCTTTATTTCTTACTATAGATCCTTCCTCATTCATCTTTTTTCTAAATACCCACTTAGTACCAATACATTTTGGTGGGTAGGTGTTTGAACTAATTCCCAAACATTGTTCCTTTCAAATTGATTCAGCTCTTCTTGCATAGCCTGAATCCAATGTGTATCATCCAATGCTTGAGATACATCTTTGGGTGCTATCTGGGAAATGAAACAAGTAAACTTGGCTTCATGTTGAGCTCTGGATCTGGTTCTTACTGCATCTCCAACTTTTCCAATGATTAGCTCAGGTGGATGGTCTCTCAGCCATCTCACATCTGGTTGGAGTAAGTCTGTTGGATTAAGCCCTCTTGCAGCTAAGTTGTCTTCAACAGCTTCTTCATCATCATTTAGCTGCAGACCTTCCAACTGTCTCTGAGATTCAGTTATCTCATCTTCTTCAGGGTTGAATGCTCTTACATCTGCTTCAGCATATGGACTCTTCTGCATAGTTAGCTGATTCTTCTTCTCAGCTAACTCATCTATGTCTTCTCCATTCACATTAGGTTCATCAAAAACCATATGGATAGACTCTTCTATGACCATAGTCCTTTTGTTCAGCACTCTATACACTTTACTCTCAGCTGAGTATCACAAAAAGATACCTTTATCAGCTTTAGCATCAAAAGCTTTTAAGTTGTCCTTGCCATTGTTGTGGATGAAGCACTTACATCCAAAGATCTTGAAATATCCAACATTTGGCTTCCTCACTGTCCAAATTTCATAGGGAGTTTTAGTCAAATGCCTGTTGATCATACATCTATTATGAGTGTAACAAGCAGTATTGATGGATTCAGCCCAAAATCTCTTGGGCTCCATTTGGATAGAAGGATTTGAGCTATGGATTTCAAATCTATAATAACAAATCCATTGAGGTTGTTTGGATGGAGTCATTTTATAATGGATTTCAAATCCTTTGAAGCTATTTTTGGAGTCATTTTGGAGGATTCCAAATCCTTTTCATTTGGAGTCATTTGAAATCCTTCCCTAAATCCTCTCCCCAAATCCAAATCCTCCCATCCAAATGCAACCTTAGGCAATCCAGCTTCAAGTAACATTGTCCTTGCAGCTTTCTTGAGAGTTTTGTTCCTTCTTTCAACTACTCCATTTTGCTGTGGAGTTCTTGCAGTTGACAACTCATGAGAAATACCATTTTCAACATAATACTGAATTATAATCCCATTGACAATCTCAGTTCCCCTGTCAGATCTTATCTTAATAATGGTTTGACTCTTCTCATGTTGAACTCTTCTCATCAGCTGAGGCAATTTCTGCAATGTTTCTTTCTTTTTACACATGAAAATAGTCCATGTATATCTTGAATAATCATCCACCACCACTAGGGTGTATTTCTTTCCACTGATGCTAATTTGTTCAACAAGACCAAATAAGTCCATGTGCAACAGATGCAATATTCTTGTTGAAGAAGGACATGGTTTGTCCTTGAAGGATGACTTAGTTTGCTTTCCCATCTGGCATGCATCACAAATGCTTTTTTTCTTGTACACTGAGTTAGGAAATCCTTCTACAAGATGGCTCCTTGCAAGCTTGTTGATTGTCTTGAAATTCAGATGACTCAACTTCTTGTGCCACAGCCAACCTGATTCGGTTGTACTTTTGCTAGCAAACATGTGCTTGGTGTAGCAGTTGACCAATCCACTACATACATGTTCTTCTACCTTGTTCCTTGAAGCACAATTTCTTTTGATTCAGTATCTTTGATCTGGCAAACTCCCATGTTGAATCCCATATTGCAACCTTTGTCACAGAGTTGACTGATGCTCAGCTGATTGAAGTTGAGGCCTTCAACATATGCAATATTTGTGATCTCCAACCCATTTTTTATGGATCCTATGCCTTTGATTTCCCCTGGAGCTTCATTTCCTCCAAATATAAATTTTGCACCTTTGATTTCCTTGAACTTTGACAGATTTCTCTTTTTTCTCTTTCATATGCCTGGAACAACCACTATCCATGTACCAGGTTCCTTGGCACTCAGCTGCTCCCTGAACCTGTAATCAAGGAAATTAGTTTTTAGGTACCCATACTTGCCTGGGTGTTAAGGGGTTAGTGCTATAGGATGTTTCAACCAACCTATAGCCAGATGATCTAACTCTAAGAGGTTGCCATCTATCAATTCCATAATCATAGTGTACATTAGCAAATTGCTTGGGGTTTTAGGATCATACAGTTGTATTTTTTGTCTGTATGCCTGTGCATTTGTTTGAGCAATTGCTATCTTAGGGTAATAGTGGAATTTCTGTGCTTGTTGGGTTTTGTGCCTGCGTGCATATGTGTGCTGATGATCGCTCTTTTGCCTTGGGAATGGCCTATGATAAGGTTTAGGTCTTTGCCACTTTGGCTTATATCCCATATGTCTTGGCTGATATCTCACTTGGTTATTCCAATCAACTTGGTTTGGATAGTTTCTACCATTCCCATCATATGATTTTCTTTGTTGAAATCTCTGGGGCTTTTGGTAGCTCTGCTTGGCTTTCACAGAGTATTTTCTATTTGGAGTCTGCTGATGGACCTGTCTGAATTTTATTTCAGTTGTCCTTCCAGCATACTCAACTTGCTTCTTGCCTTTACCCTTATATCCAAAGCCAGTATGGTTGTGATTGTGCTTTTGTGTGGGTGTTGGTGCAACATTTGGTGTTTTGGATTTTTGGACTCCTTCATTACTTGAGGATCCTTTTTCCAGAATCACTCTTGGAACTTGGACATGCACAAACGAATTGAATTCTATGCCTGTCTTATCCCCACTTTTTTTTCTCAATCATTATAAGTTCATCCAATGATTTAGATGCCTTAGTGAATGAAGCAATCACATTTTTAAGATCATTTATCCTCTTTTCTGTAGCAGCTAATTCTGCTTGGATCTTGGCAATTTCAGCCTTCAGCTTTGTATTCTCATCAGCTATGTGACTTAGAGTACTCAGCTCTTTAGTCACCTGTGAGTTTTGGCATTTAAGCTGACTGTTTTTCTCATTTAATAGTTTATGTGAGGTTTTGATGTGCTTAAAATCTTTCAGCATTTTGCCAATTGAATCATAAAGACCCTGTGGATGATGAAGTGTTTGTGTCACAATCACTATCACTAGAATCTGAATGAGATGAGTTAGAGTGTACCTCATCTTCTTGATCTTTTGGATCTTGTTCTTTGGCCATCAGATAGATCATAGCCTCTTCCTCAGTGTCACTGGATTAGTCTACTTCACTACTATCTGAGTATGTTGGTTCATTGCACTTGGCTGTTTTAGCAGTCAACATGGCTTTCTTCTTTTCATGTCTCCTTTCTCTGAAGACTCTTCTATTCTCTTCATTTCTGTATTTGTTGACTGGTGGATAAGGATAGTCAACAGCAAAATGTCATGGTTGTCTACAGTTCCAACATAGGTTCTCAGCTCTCTGCAAGTCAGCTCTCTCAGTCCTCTGATTATCAATTCTTTGATATTCAGTTCTTTGATGTTTAGCTCTCTTGGGTGGCCTGTCCTCCCTTGTGTTGGAGGGTGCTGAGTGTCTTCTTGGGGATTCACCCTTGTTCTTTTTGTAGTTCTTATTGAAAAATTTGTTTAACTTTTTTACCATTAGGGCAATTTCCTCCTGGTCTATTGTTTCCTTTGGCTCAACTTTCTTCCATTCACTGACCATCAGTGCAGCTGTCTTGGGCACAACTATTTCTTCTTGCCCCTTTCTTCTCAGCTCAAACTCATATGCCTTGAGGTTTGAGAATAGCTCATGGTTTGATGTTTTGGAGAGGTCCATGGAGTGTCTCGGGGCCATGGCCTTCATTTCCCACTCAGCTGAGAGAGACCTTAGGATCTTCATACACATCTCCTTCTGTGTGTACTCTTTCCCAGAGCTGAAAGCTCATTGGTGATTTTTGTAAGTCTGACATCCAACTGATCCAGACTTTCACCTGCACTAATTTTAAAATTTTCAAATTTTTGGACTGCAATAGTTAATTTATTTTCTTTGATTTGATCAGATCGTTCACAAATTAAAGTAAGTTTTTCCCAAATTTCTTTGGCTGATCTGTAAGATTTGACTTTGTTAAACACAACCTTGTCCAAAGTTTTATAAAAAATGTCCTTGGCAACATTGCCAAGATTGTATCTCGTTCTATCTTCATTGGTCCAATCACAACGAGGTTTCTCAACCATAGCAGGTCTGGGCTCTGCTGCAACATCCTCTCCTTCAGCTGGATGTGCTCTTCCTACTTTTGTGTTGACCTTTAGAATTTGCAGTGGCCCATCCTCTATCACTAGCCACATTTCATCATGCAAAGTTGATAGATGAGCCTGCATACGAATTTTCCAGTCATCAACACATCCACAGTGAACATAGGAATACGAGTTAGATTTGCTTCCATGATAATAACTTTGCTTTTAAAAAAAAAAAAGGCTTTAAAAACTCTAGTGTTGTTTCTTTTGAAAAGACTGAGATCAAGTTCAGTAACCAGTGCGGGAGGCTCAATGAACCAACCACTATGATACCACTTTTAGGTCCCAAGGGGTGAGTAGTAAGGTTTAGAAAGGGGTGGGTTGAATAAATCTTACCGAATTTTCGATTTAGTCCTTTTAAATATTTTCAAACTTAATCACAAATTATCTTAGTCCTTGGGGGACAACTAGGTTGGCTTACTTCAGCAAAGTTACCCACTCAACAGACTCGACTGAGCTGTTGATAGTATAACTCAGCTGGTATCAGCTAACACTTAGATTTACAGTTGATTTGATTTTTGTTCAGTGGAGACTTTTCAACCTTGTTGTTTTAAATTTGTTTTTCAACACTTGTTTTTAGCAATGGTTATTATTAGTTGAGTTCAACAGATATAACTTAACAACAGATATAAATGATAAGCAAGAAATTAAAGTGTTGTAAGTAAATAAGACACAAGCAATTTTTATAGTGGTTCAAGGATTGGGTAATTCCTCTAATCCACTCTTCTCCAACTCCTGGAGGAATCCACTAAGTAACAAATCTTGGTTACAAAGCAGTCAACAGTCCGAGTAAGCCTTGATCACACAACTGGCTGCTCCTGGGACTCAGCTTCTTTAAAAAGCAACTGTCTTGCTACTTCAGCTCCCCTCCAACTCTTGGAATTGATCACACAACCTTCCAACGAGCCCAAAGCTTATGGTTCGAACTTGAACCTTACTACTTATCCTTCAACCTTGGAGAGTAGACCCATTTTGTTCTTCAAACAAATTTCCTCTTCAACTTGATGAAGTAATCTTTCCTTCACTGAGTATGTTGGATTGAGTTCCTTCGATTTTAGGATTTTCTTTGAAAGCTTGAGAGTATTTTGTAGGTTTTGCTTGATTGAATGCTTGATAGTCTTATAAAATTTGTAATTTGTTGCCTTCTCTCACTTGCTTCTTCAACCTTTTATATTGCAGATTCGAAAATATGTCCGTTGAAGAGATAGACATATGATTCAAATATCATCCGTAGGTTGTTGGCATGTCTTGTCCTTGCAGCATTAATGAGGATCGTACCATGATTTTAATGCTCTACATCCTTTCCTTGGTATCTGCAGGTTTTCATGTACATCACATTAGTTCCTTGCTTTTTGCACTCTTTCAGCAAAGCAGCTTTATTGCTGGCAGCCTGACACAGGCCTATTTCCACAAAACCTTGACCTGTGTTGACAACGGATCCCTATCAGCTTTCTCCAAGTCTTATCTGCTGTATACCCCTTGGACATTCGATTCCAATCATCTTGGAATGACTTAGCTGTCAGTCAGCTGACTGAGACAACTTTTCTGTCACTTGACTGATCCTTCTCTTGGCTTCACACAGCTAGGTCTTCTCTTCAATCTTCAGTCGACTATTGTAATCTTCAACTTAGTTGACTCCAACTCAGCTCATACAGTCATATCTATTAAAAGTTGAATTACAAAGAAAATGGAGTGCCAACTTCCTATTCTAAGTTTTACATGGTATCATCAAAATCTAAACATAAATTTTCTTAAAAGGATGCATTCAATAGTCGTCCCGAACCCTTTCTCTGTGTTTCTTGCCATGTGTTGTGCTCAAAATAATGTCCAACCCCTTTTTTGTATGTCCCCTAGGTGTATTTATACCCGAAAATCCATCCAAAACCCTAAAAATAACAAGTTTCTAAGTCTGACCGGATGTCATGGGCTGTAGCGCGCCTAAACGGGCGTTGCAGCGCACAAAGACGTGCACTCTGCCTAATTTTTGGGTACCGCACTGCAGCACACTATTTGGAGCAATGTATCCCTCCTGCACTTTTAGCGTTTTATTGCATTTTCTCTTCTTCAATTGTGACTCCAAACACGTTTTTCCTCATTTTCCATCGTCCTTCGGCTACCATAACCTGTATCAACTCCCTAACGACACCTAATGAAATAAAAAGGACTCAAACGACTCTAAAACACCCAAAACAATGCAAAATCCTAGTCCAGAATACTCAATTCATTGGTATAAAGCCAACTTAATAAAGACCCCAAACATAGACTTTTGCTTGTCCTCAAGCAATTTTTACTGACTCTTGAAAAACTCAAGACACAAAGAAAATAGAAATATCAACAACTGACTCGAAGAGACCAAATGTAAAACTTCACAACCAAGCTCATTCGTCTCAAAATTAGTTTCACTATCAATCAAGCATATGTTTTAACAATGTGATCTCATGGATGTGGAATGTTCTTGCTAACTCTATTTTGATTATTCGGATAAATTAACGCAATCAAGATTTTTCCAAAATGATCCACTTTCTCAATATAGAGGTGTAATGCTTATCGGACTCCATCGACTTGTCTTTCACACTAATCTCCACTAATGTAGGCTAATGTAACACAAGGATCAATAGGACTTTCAAGTTTCAAAGCTTGTAATGTGGGCTTAGGTCAAGATAGAAAAATAGTGGATTATATGGCCCAAATCACGTAGATGGAGTAAATGCGAAGTAAAATAGATCATAGCTTAAACACAAACTCTTTTGATCGTTCAACTTATATTCAACAAATTTACTTAGGCATGCAGTTTTACAGTTACACAACCGACTCGACTTGACTCCAGACTCGAAATTTTTTATCTTTTCATTTTTTAACTCAAGGCTCGACTCAATGAACGAATACAAAATACACCCCTAAAACTTATAACGACATTGTCCCCAATGTAGAGGTGAGAAAGGGACTTTCCTGGTAGCCCAGGAGCTAAGGCTCCTCATCAGAATCATGTGGTAATACTACGTGTATGAAGCATCTCGTATAAGCACACTTGCGCTTCCTCGCGCACAAACCCCTGGGTGTTGTATTCCTCCGAGGTAGTGGCCTTTTCTTTCCCTTTGCCTTGGCCCGTGCCTTTTTTGGTTTCACATATTTGTAACCTAGCAAGATAAACAAGAAAACAAAACTTGTGGAACCACATAATTCGGTTACGGATGAGAAATCGACAATCAAAGTATTTACAAAATGCACCCAAGTGGAAGAAGTAGCGTCATGTGGAGAAGACAAGCATAAATATGCAAGATGGCACTCAACAATGTGAAAATTGTTGAAATCAAAGAAGCCATAAAACACTTGTACTCTTATTATGCAAAACCAAAAGTGAATTACAAAAGAAACAAAGGAGAGCCTTATATAGGCAAATAGAAAACATAACCCAAAAAGGACTAAAATCCTAACATAAAAGGACTACACTTAAATAAGGAAACTAAATATATATTATACTTCAGTACTTCCCCCTCAAACTCACGATGCAACCGCAAGAAGCATTGAGAGTTTGTCAAACAAGAAACAAAAACGCGAAAAGGAATGTGCCTTGGTAAACATATTTATCAATCTGCACAGAAGAAGAAACAAAAGGCATTGTGATGATACCAGTATGATAATAATGTCGAATAATATGGCAATCAATCTTAATATGTTTAGTCCTCTCATGAAAAACTGTATTGCGGACAATCTGAATAGCACTCTTATTATCACAATGCAGCGGAGTGGGATGATCAAGAAAAACACCATATCTGCTAGCAACCAACGTAACCAAACTATCTCACAAGCAGTAGTTGACATGACACGATTCTCAACTTCTGTGGAAGATCTAGAAACCACATCTTGTTTCTTACTCTTCAAAGAAATGAGAGAGTCACCCAGGCACACACAAAAACCAGTGATAGATTTGCAATTAATAGGATCACCAGCCCAATCAACATTAGAGTATGCACGCAGCTCCAATGAAGAACTAGATGGAAATAAAAGACTCTGAAACTGAGTTCCCCGAAGATATCTAAGAATACGCAGAACAACAGCTCAATGAACTATTGAGTGAGAAGTAACAAACTGACTAACCACATGAACAACATGTGCAATATCCGGATGAGTAACTGTGAGATAAACCAAACTGCCAACAATAGTATGATATAAACTGGGATCCGTCAAGGGTGAACCATCAGAGGGAGAATACCAAGCATTAGTCTCAAGCGGAGTATCAACAATCTTGTTATCAGTAATATGTGCACGCTCAAATATATCAATAATGTACTTTGATTGAGACAAAAGATAACCTTGTGGGGAAGAGGCAACCTCAATACCAAGAAAATAATGGAGCGAACCCAAATCTTTCATAGCAAAAGAACGAGCTAACGTAGACTTCAAAGTTTCTCTACCATCAAGATCATCACCAGTAATAATCCTATCATCAACATATAAAGAAAGAAAAATACGAACTGTTGCAGTACTTTTGACAAACAAGGCTGAATCATGATGACTTGGTCGAAAACCAAGAGAAGTAACAACACAAGTAAACTTGTCATACCACGCTCTAGAGGCTTGCTTAAGGCCATAAAGAGATTTACGAAGCTTACAAACTTCACCTAGTTGATGGGAAACACCAGGAGGAGGCTGCATATACACTTCGTCAACAAGATCACCATTCAAAAATGCATGCTTTACATCCATCTGAGATATACCCCATCGACGAACCAAAGCGACTGCAAGAAGGGTACGAATAGTTGTCATCTTTGTAACAGGCGCAAATGTCTCCTCATAATCGATCCCATACTCCTGAGTATAACCCTTAGAAACCAGTCGGGCTTTATATCTTTCAATAGACCCATCAGATTTGGTTTTGATTTTGTAGACCCAACGATATCCAATTGCATGTTTTCCCGGTGGCAAAGGTATCATGTCCCAAGTATGAGTATGATGTAAAGCAGTAAGTTACTCAGCCATAGCATCCTGCCAAAGTGGATCACGAATCACCTCTCTATATGTTGAAGGCTCAGAAATATGATGAAGAGAGGCTAAAAAAGAGAAGAATGAACTAGAATAACAAGAGTAAACGAAATATGGTAACTTAGTAGACTTACAGACACGTGTGGAATGACGAGGAGCAACATCAGGAGCTCCAGTTGGAGAAGTTGAAGGGACAACATCACTAGTAGGAGAATCAGTCACATCAGAATTAGAAGTCAATGTACCAGAACCTGCAGAACCGTTAGTAGTGGATTCGTCACCATGAAAAGGGTCAATATGAATGAGGTCAGACCTGGATACATTATGGGAGCCAGCTGGGACAGAAAAGAATGGAATATGTTCAAGAAACACTACATGAAGCGAGACATATAATTTTTGGCTAACTGGATCAAAACTACGATAACCTTTCTGGCCTTCCCCATAACCAAGAAAAACGCATAAAGCAATCCGCGAGGTCAACTTAGTGCGTTCAACTTGAGGTCGAAGTACAACACAAGTAGAACCAAAAACGCGCAAAGATAAATAATCAGGAGCATACCCATACAACTTCTCAAAAGGTGTCAAACCCGAATTATGCGAAGTAGGAATTCTATTAATCAAATAGGTAGCAGTGAGAACTGCTTCCCCCAAAAAATACTAGGAACACTTGCAGACAACAAAAGAGACCTAACAGTTTCTACAAGATGTCTATGTTTTTCTGCAACACCATTTTGCTCAAGGGTATCCGTACAAGATGTTTGTCGTATCGTACCATCAGAAACAAGTAAAGTAAGAAAAGCATTGGAAGAATATTCCCCACCCAAGTCATAACGAAAACACTTTATGGTGGCTGAATGTTGGGTTTTCACAAGTGCTCGAAAGTTGTAGAAAATGTTGAAGAAATCAGAACGTTGTTTCATAAGATAAACCCAACAACAACGTGTATAATCATCAATAAACGAAACATAATATCGAGATCCACCCTTTGTATTGACAGGGGAAGGTCCCTATACATCAGAATGAACAAGAGCAAAAGGCGCATGAGTAACAAAAACACTTTTATTGAAAGGTAAAGCAGAAAATTTTGCTAGTTTGCAAACATCACAATCCGAAATATCATGAAATTTCAAATCTCCTAAGACACTAGTAGAAACCAAAAACCGTAAACAAGAAGCAAATACATGACCTAAACGAGAATGCCATAAGTAGAAATCTGAAGACAAACGACTCAAACGGAAATATGACAAATCCACACTAAAAGCTGTAGCTTCCGGTATTTTGAGCTGATCTAAAACATAAAGTCCCCTCTGCTTACGGCCTGTCCCAATCAGCTTCTGAGACTGCGGTTCCTGTATAGAACAAGTAGAAGATAAAAAAGATACTAAATAACCAGATGCACATAATTGGCCAACTGAAACCAGATTCAAGGTGAGATTAGGAACATAATAAACATTAGGAATGGAAAAACAAGGTGTGATAATGGAACCAATTCCTGCTAATGCCATTGGAGTACAATCAGTAGTTAGAACTGACACAGACGGATTAGGAGACAAAGAGACAAAGGACGACATACTAGGTGACATATTATGGGAAGCTCCAGAATCTAAGATCCACAATAGTCCAGAAGAATTAGAATGAGATAGACCTATATTTGATGAGGCAGACATAGCATGAACTTTTGAAACTGCTCAAACATATACCGATCCAATGATGGTGCGGCGATTGCATTGCTCCATGGAGGTGTTCTAGAAGACCATTGGGATGGCGATGGTGCTGGTGGTTGCTGTGGAGGACGTGAAGCTCGTTGTTGCTGGAATCGCGGTTGCTGGTGTTGGGATCTCGACTGTTGTGGTTTACCGTTATTCAATAACAGGGGATATTGAGCCTTCCAATGATTCTTTTGGTGGCAAAAGTCCTCGAATTCACCTGATTAGGATTATTATTAATCGACTTTTGTGGTGCGGAAAAAACCAATACAATAGATGTTGAAACAATCCCCTTATCAGCGTGAATCTGAAGTCGTATCTCTTCAGCTAAAAGTTCATTGACCACCGAATCTACAGAAGATAATGGGTTGCGATGCAGAATACTACCATGCAACCCCTCAAAATCAGAACGAAGAGCCATCAAAAATTGCACCAATCGTTGTTCTTCTCGACGTGTAACATAGGGCGAAAAAGCTTGCAAATCAGCAAATTCAGTAAGCGACAATTGATCCCAAAAATCTGACATAGCGAAATAAAACTCTTGAATACTCATATCATTCTGTTTCAAAGCACAAATATCAGCCTCCAATTGATATTGTTTCAAAACGTTGGACTGTGTATACAACCGTGCCAGATGGTCCCAAACATCTTTCGCAGTCTCTGTGACGCCCACCCCTATTGCTACTATTAGAAAATATATAAATAACGCGACTCGACCACAAAGCCTTTTTAAAACATGTAATTTTTTTTTCTTGTGTTTAAATTTAATAACAGACGATCAATGAAACAAACCCTGCACACTGCAACAGAGATTTTATCATTTAGAGGCAAAAGGTCAGTCAACCCTATTTGTACGTAAATATGATAACTAGATATACAAACCCAAAACTCAAACCAGCAAGCTAATTTACATATTTTTACAATACGGCTGAAAAAGATATAAACAATATGAGTTCCTTCATAAACACAACAGAAGCAAAATCAACATGAACCCAACAACAAGCCCGACAGGTCGTCATCCATATCCATGACCCTCAAAACCTGAAGAAGCTCCAGCACTGTCCAGTAAGCTAACAGGCTCAGGTATTGTCATGCTCACCTACAATGCATGAACTACATGAGCTAAAGCTCAGCAAGTAAAAATCATGCATGTCCAAAGAATAATGATGCTTTTCCAACATGTAATGCTAACATGTAAAATCCATGGATTCAAAATACTTTTCTCAAATCATTTTCTTTCATTTGGGCCCCTGACCCAACTACTATGCACCGGAAAAGAGCTCTGCACACAGCAATAATCAAATGGCCAATAATATCGTTATGATGTTACGTGTGGACCATCCTCCCGCATGCCCACCAAGGGTCCCTACTGCGTCCCTTGTGTCCGCTAAGAAGTATCCCACCCCCGCAGGTCATAACATATGTACCCACAAATGGTCCATCCTCCTGTGACCCACCGAGAGCCCATCTCCCATCTAGCTCTGTGTTCACCAGGAAGTACCCCACTTGCTATACCTAAATATATATCATAAGCACGCCCAGTGTGCCTCGGTGCACTAGCAGTGGTCAGCAAATATCTATTTTCTTCCAGAAAATATTTTCGTGCATGCGAACATCCTCTTGTAATATGCATGCACATGCAAATGCTGTGAATGGCATGTTCAATGGCTCACCAAGCACCATATTGCAAAATCATACAAGTCAATTATGCAACATATAATATCCACGTATATTTAACAAGATACCACAATCACATATAATACAATCAATTCAAGCAATACTATGTTCATGCATTACAGTTGCAGATGGATTTTTACTTACCTTACATGATCGTGTCTTACTTACTGGTTTGGTAAAGATCACTCCCCAACCATAAGTCTGAATTATCTGTAATTATAAAAGATATTAAATTCCTGATATTCGATAAATATGTTCATTACACCAAATTTCATATAGACCTCAGATTTTAAATTTGACTCGATATCAATGAACTTGAATCTTGTGATCAAGAGCTTAATCAAACCCACCAAACACCTTAATCTTTCATTCTGAATATATATTATAACGTTTTGTAATTAGTACAATTTAACTCTTGCATTAATCTTTAAATTTTAGATATCCTTCCCACTATTTCTATTAGATTTTGTATACTTTGTAACGTAACTAAGGTCATATCTCCATTTAACATCTAACTGCTATATAATTACACTTATTATTTCCCTATTTTATATATTTGTATTAACTTTATTTGACTCCTACTATGCAATTTAAATGAGGGCGTGAGATTAAAAGTCATTTTTTTTAAGGAATTGAGAATCCAAAGCTTTTCATCCACAAGTACCATAATTCCACTACTTGGGTTATTAGACGGCATTGAAAGAATCATAAATTCAAAAATTCTCTAAACATAGAAATATTATTAATAGACATCTGAACCTTTAATTCTAGTAACATCACATAATCATAACCTTACCCAATCTCGTGAAGTAGTGATTGATAACTTTTAGCATATAAATAATGATTACCTTCACTAGTGCTTTCCAAGAATTATCCACCTGAGAATTTGAGTTACCATATATATGAGTGTTTGACATGTGAGCATAATTTGCTCTTCTGAGTAGTGGTGTAGATGTGTGTGTATATACTTAGTTATTAAGTTAGAGTAAGGCGGTGACGTGAATTGTGGAGATAAGCATATCCCTTAATTTCTTTAATTTTCTTTATGCAAATACAAGGTGTATGTTTAGTTTACAAGCATTCTCAGCCACGTATGTATATCAATTAGCCACGTATGTACATGTATTCCTTTATATATGTGTTATATATATAAAAGTATAATTAATTGGAGTGTTTCAATTTTGGCTATTTATAAATTTATGCATGTTTAAGTATGTATGCCACCTTTTGTCCCTAAATTTACCACGTGTAGTCTTGTAATTCCTTGAATAGCTACTTCGTGTAACTTAATAGCTAGTTTCTAATAGTCGAAAACTAAATATCTTATAATAAGGGTTCTACAATTGTGAAATTTATCATGCCCTATAAAATGATATAAATGACAAAAACACCAATACTATGTAAGCAACAAATAAACAACATATAATGCATGAACTATATTGGCCAGTGAGTAGTAAGAGGCTCGGGTATTACATCCTCCCCTCCTTATAAAAATTCTTCTTTGGTCCGAATAACTTTTCGATGGCTCGAGCGATTCCCATCCTCTGAAATTTTACTGTCACAACTTCTGTCAATAAATCGGGTATTTAGCTCTCATCTCGTCCCCAAATCTCTTTCCTTTCTACCGTAGCCTCTTCAGGGGAGCCATTCGATTGATTCCTCCAAAATACTTTACTAATGGGATTTTACTTATTCTTGAAATCTCTTTACTATCCTCTAAAATATCCCCACAAGTCTCTCTTGTAGCTCAAATCCATTTTCAATTCTATTGGCTCGCTTGTCAAAATATGAGATTAGTTTGCAAATCATATTTCTTAACATAGATAACACCATGGAATACATAATGCGATTTGGAAAGAAAGGAAAACTTAGTCCTGATAATAGGATCAAGTTTTCCTTTCATTTCACAAATCAGAGAATTGGTGATGTGTGCTATCTATTGTTTACTTAAAAGATCAATGTCTCAAATACATGATGTATTCCATGTTTCTATTTAAGTTATGTTGCAAACCCATCTCATATTTTGACAAGCGAGCAATAGAATTGAAAATGGATTTGAGCTATCTAAGAGATACAATGGGATATTGTTTGAGAAGTAAAGAAACTCCTATAAAAATCCCATTATCAAAGTATTTTGGAGGAATCAATCGGGAAGAGGCTACATAGGAACAGAGAAGACAGATGAGAGCTAAATACCCCCCATTTATTTTTCGGAAGTAAAATTTCGAAGGATGCTAAATTTTTATAAGGAGGGGAGGATGTAATACCCGAGCCTCTTACTACTCAAATATAGTTCATGCATTATATGTTGTTTATTTGTTGCTTACATAGTATTGATGTTTTTGTCATTTATATCATTTTATAGGGCATGATAAATTTCACAATTGTAGAACCCTTATTATATGATATTTAGTTTTCGATATTAGAAACTAGCTATTAAGTTACACAAGTAGCTATTCAAGGAATTACAAGACTACACGTGGTAAATTTAGGGACAAAAGGTGGCATACATACTTAAACATGCATAAATTTATAAATAGCCAAAATTGAAACACTCCAATTAATTATACTTTTATATATATAACACATATATAAAGGAATACATGTACATACGTGGCTAATTGATATACATACGTGGCTGAGAATGCTTGTAAACTAAACATACACCTTGTATTTGCATAAAGAAAATTAAAGAAATTAAGGGATATGCTTATCTCCACAATTCACGTCACCGCCTTACTCTAACTTAATAACTAAGTATATACACACACATCTACACCACTACTCAGAAGAGCAAATTATGCTCACATGTCAAACACTCATATATATGGTAACTCAAATTCTCAGGTGGATAATTCTAGGAAAGCACTAGTGAAGGTAATCATTATTTATATGCTAAAAGTTATCAATCAATACTTCACGAGATTGGGTAAGGTTATGATTATGTGATGTTACTAGAATTAAAGGTTCAGATGTCTATTAATCATATTTCTATGTTTAGAGAATTTTTGAATTTATGATTCTTTCAATGACGTCTAATAACCCAAGTAGTGGAATTATGGTACTTGTGGATGAAAAGCTTTGGATTCTCAATTCCTTAAAAAATAAATGACTTTTAATCTCACGCCCTCATTTAAATTGCATAGTAGGAGTCAAATAAAGTTAATACAAATATATAAAATAGGGAAATAATAAGTGTAATTATATAGCAGTTAGATGTTAAATGGAGATATGACCTTAGTTACGTTACAAAGTATACAAAATCTAATAGAAATAGTGGGAAGGATATCTAAAATTTAAAGATTAATGCAAGAGTTAAATTGTACTAATTACAAAACGTTATAATATATATTCAGAATGCAAGAGTTCATTGATATCGAGTCAAATTTAAAATCTGAGGTCTATATGAAATTTGGTGTAATGAACATATTTATCGAATATCAGGAATTTAATATCTTTTATAATTACAGATAATTCAGACTTATGGTTGGGGAGTGATCTTTACCAAACCAGTAAGTAAGACACGATCATGTAAGGTAAGTAAAAATCCATCTGCAACTGTAATGCATGAACATAGTATTGCTTGAATTGATTGTATTATATGTGACTGTGGTATCTTGTTGAATATACGTGGATATTATATGTTGCATAATTGACTTGTATGATTTTGCAATATGGTGCTTGGTGAGCCATTGAACATGCCATTCACAGCATTTGCATGTGCATGCATATTACAAGAGGATGTTCGCATGCACGAAAATATTTTCTTGAAGAAAATAGATATTTACCACCACTGCTAGTGCACCGAGGCACGCTGGGCGTGCTTATGATATATATTTAGGTATAGCAAGTGGGGTACTTCCTGGTGAACACAGAGCTAGATGGGAGATGGGCTCTCGGTGGGTCACAGGAGGATGGACCATTTGTGGGTACCTATGTTATGACCCTGCGGGGTGGGATACTTCTTGGCGGACACAAGGGACGCAAGTAGGGGACCCTTGGCTGAGCCGCGGGAGGATGGTCCACACGTAACATCATAACGATATTATTGGCCATTTGATTATTGCTGTGTGCAGAGCTCTTTTCCGGTGCATAGTAGTTGGGTCAGGGGCCCAAATGAAAGAAAATGATTTGAGAAAAGTATTTTGAATCCATGGATTTTACATGTTAGCATTACATGTTGGAAAAGCATCATTATTCTTTGGACATGCATGATTTTTACTTGCTGAGCTTTAGCTCATGTAGTTCATGCATTGTAGGTGAGCATGACAATACCGAGCCTCGTTAGCTTCATCGGGCAAAGATCTTTGAGCTTCTTCGTGGTTTTGAGGGTCATGGATATGGATGATGACTGTCGGGCTTGTTGTTGGGTTCATGTTGATTTTGCTTCATTGTGTTTATGAAGGAACTCATCTTTTTATATCTTTTTCAAATTTGTATTGTAAAAATATGTAAATTAGCTTGCTTGGTTTGAGTTTTGGGTTTGTATATCTAGTTATCGTATTTACGCACAAATAGGGTTGACTGGCCTTTTGCCTCTAAATGATAAAATCTCTGTTGCAGTGTGCAGGGTTTGTTTCGTTGATCGTCTGTTATTAAATTTAAACACAAAAAAAAAAGTTACATGTTTTAAAAAGGCTTTGTGGTCGAGTCGCGTTATTTATATATTTTCTAATAGTAGCAATAGGGGTGGGCGTCACAGTCTCATACTTTGCCAACTGAGCCTCTATAGATTGCGAAACCGAATTATTAATCCAAGTAATAATCTTCGAATTATCTACTTCCCAAGCCTCCAACGGATCTGCACCATCCTAACCAAGTTTCGTAGGTTTAACCTTTGTCCCACTAATATAACCCCACATAGATTTACCTCGCAATTTTTTTTTCATCACATAACTCCAATACGAATAGTTTTTCCCATCCAATTACACGCTAATTGCCTAAAGAGAGTCATCCTTATGAACAACCATGACGAACAGAAAAGATCCCCAAATCATAACCTCCAAAACAAATAAAAACTAACCAAATTAGAACCCAAAACTAGCGATAACAAAACAAAAACGGAACCAAGAAATGAGCCAGAAAGAAAAACAAACGAAAAAGCTGTGGCGAAGATTAAAAATTTGGCTTTTGATACCATGTTGAAATCGAAGAAGCCAAAAATACTTGTAATCTTATTATGCAAAACCAAAAGTTAATTACAAAAGAAACAAAGAAGAGCCTTATATAGGCAAATAGAAAACCTAACCCTAAAAGGACTAAAATCCTAACCATAAACGGACTACACTTAAATAAAGAAACTAAATATATATTATATTTCAATAAAAATGACACTGGGGCATTTGATCAAACACCTTGTAAACATGAATTTATGAGAAGATGGTAAATGCATTGGATAATTCAATTCAATCCCAAAATTCAATACCAAAACCAAATTCTAGCATGAAAACTCAAACCACAATCCAACATCCAACAATAATTACCCCAATACCACCACAACCAATCATACAACATAGAGAAAATGGGAAAACATGGGGGGAAGGGTTTTGAGTGAAGAACACTTACCAATAGATGTATGGAAGAGGGGTAAATGGTGTGATGTGTGAGAATGCGTCCAAATCGAAGATTGAGTGATGAAGGGCATGATTTGGTGTGGGGAGGTGTTTGGGCGTCGACTCTCTAGGATAAGGGGAAAGAATGTTAAGTTTTAAAAAATGGAGGATTCGGGCGGATATAAGGCGCGTAGGGGGCCGCACGCTGCAACGCTCCTAAACGGGCGCTGCAGCACTGTAGATGGGCGCTTTTGCTAGATTTTCTAGGAGCATGTTGTGGCGCTCTCCGGGAAGCGCTGCATCGCTATGTCATTTAAGCAATTTAGAGTTCCTACTGCATGTTGCAGCAGGCATCTTGACATGCTTGCCCGGATTTCGTGTTAACAACACTTTGTGACATGGAATAAGGGGTCGGGGAATAATGCAACTAACTAATCCTAATAATACAAAAAGAGATACTACTATGATACAATAAAACCGAAACAACTACTCAACTATTATAACAACTACTCAAGCAATAAAAGAGCTTGGGTTGCTTCCCAAGAAGCCCTAAGTTTACAGTCTTCAGCCAGTCTTTGTCAGCAAATCATCAAGTTGGAGCTCCAATGGGAATGTTGTCCACGTTTCCTTTAGACACTTCCCAACCACCAATATCTTCAGCTCGATGCCCATCCAATTGATGACAATCATTAGGTTCAAATTGAAGCCTCTTCGTTGGATGGATGGTGAACACAACTTCTTCCTTATTAACTCGCAAAATCAGTTCCACCATTTCTACGTTAATCTATGCCCTTGCGGTAGCTAAAAATGGCCGACCAAAGATTATAGGTATATTATGATCCTCCTTCACATCCAACACTATAAACTCCACATGAAAACGAATTTGTCAATTCTCACTAACACATCCTCAATAACTCCCCAAGGATAGACGATGGATCGATCTGCAAATTGCTACGTGATATTGGACGGCTTCACCTCCCCAAGCGCAAACTTCATGAAATCAGATAGGGATATAAGATTAACGCTGGAACCAAGATAAAAAAGTGGTTTTCCAAAGAAAACGCCTCCAATTGTACAAGGAATAGTAAAACTCTCCGGATCCTTCATTTTCCTGAGGTAATTTTCTCTGCACTATCGAACTGCAATCATTTGTCAGATAGACAGTCTCAAACTCCTCCAACTTTTTGTTTTTGGTTCCACTCCCTTAGTATAATTGGGCAACTGTTCGGGTGCATGCTGACTTTCTGACTCATTCTTCACATAAACTGCATTGTGGTGCTCTCTAGGATTAACCTCTATGTCACTTGGAAACTTCCCTTTCTGCTGCAATGAATTCACTGTTGTCGCCAACTGACTCATTTGTGTCTCGATTGACCTAAGATTCTTCTCCATCGTATTCATCTTTGTACCTAAATTATCAATCTGTGCATCACTTCTGTTCAACCGATTCTTGGTCTATCCTTTAAATGAGCTGAGTATCTCTTCTAGCGACTGCTTCTTTTCACCTCCAGGTGCATTAGAACTAGATGGGCTGGAATAACCCGGAGGTGGGTTCAACACATTCCTGTTGTTTCTGTAAGAGAAATTCTCATGATTGTGAAGCCCTGGGTGATAGTGAGTTGGTAATGAATTACCTCTATTGTAAAATCCCAGTTATTCACATAAATGACTTACTCGGCCTCTGAGTGGTGGCTTGCATGAATAACCGCGGGTAGGATCTCAGCTTGTTGCGGTTTTCCACTAGAATTCATGATTGTTACTTGCTTGGTTAGGCTCGAGATTTGAGCTGCTAAATCTGACATTATATCTAGCTCAAGAACACCGACAACTTTCTTTGGCACTGACCTCTCGGAGGGCCATTGATAACTGTTTGTGGCCATTTTTTCAAGCAGAAGTAATGCCTCAGTCGGAGTTTTAGCCATCAATGATCCTCCTGCTGCCGCATCTAATATCGTCCTCGTAGGCCCATTCAGACCATTGTAAAAGTATTGAACCGTCTGCCATTCTGCATAACCGTGCTATGGGCATCTGCTCAAAAGATCCTTAAATCGCTCCCAAGCTTCATATAATGGATCAAAATCAATCTGTTGGAACTGAGTTATCTCACCTTTCAGTTCGAGCATCTTACTGGGAGGAAAGAATTTCGCCATGAACTTTTGAGTCAGATCATCCTGGCTTGTGATACTCCCAGGTGTAAATATCTGCAACCACTGTCTGGCTTTATCCCGGAGTAAAAATGGGAAAAGCCTCAATCGAATAGCCTCATCAGACACACCAGTCATCTTGATGGTGTCGCATATCTCCAAGAATGTAGCCAGATGGGCATTCGGATCATCCACTGGACTCCCCCCAAACTGATTCTGCTGAACCATGCTTATGAGGGCCAGTTTCAGTTCGAAATAGTTTGCATTTATAGGCTGACGCACAATTCCGGAGTAGTTTTGGTTCATAATAGGCCGGAAATAATCCCGAATTGCCCTTTCGTGCTCCTCTGGCTGTGGTGGTACAAGTGGAACCAAGTTCTCGTTATTCTTATTTTCTACATTGCCTGCCATTGCTCGATTTTCTGCTCTCTTTGTTGCTCTGATTGCTCGAAGTGTCCTTTCAATCTCTGGATCAAAAGGAAGCAAGTTAGTATCTTTAGTTTTTTGCATAAATAGACAACTCAATGTGAACAACGAACTAATATTACCTAAACTAATCTAGATTAGGATTAAGACTACTTGGTAACAGTATTAGCACAAAATAAGATAAAATAATCCCCATTAACGACGCCAAAAACTTGTTCGAGAAAATCTTACCGCAAGCGTACGGTGTCAAGTTTTAGTTTAAATTAAAAAGTAGGGTTATTGTCTCCACATGGATTGGTATCAAATTTTAAACTAAGTAATGTAATTATAATAGCTTAATTCTATCTAGATAATCAAAAATAGATGGATTTTAATTAATCTAAAAATAAAACTAAAATTAAAATTAAACGTTCGCTTAGACAATTTATCAAACACTTAGTAGATGTGAATTCTAGAGAGTTGATTCACCTAGTTATCCCCTATGTTCTCAATCCAGTTTATTAATTACATGTTATTAATCTATAAGCCCAATATTCCTACCGTTTATCACTTCCTCTCTCGAGTGCCAAGTAATTCTAGGTTTCAATCCTGATTTTGATATCTCTATAAAAATCATAAATTAAACCCTAGTGCGCTCAATGAATATTCTATCACAGGCTTCAAAAGATTCATAAACTTCTTAGTTCTATGCAACCCTAGGTTATGCTATTCTATGGTCAAGCGTTCAATTACCTCTCTCGAGTGTCAAATCAAACACGACAAACAATCTAAACTATTGATCGGATAATTCAGATGCAATAAATCCAAATAGCACAAATTGATTTAATAACATGCAAATCCAATAAACTGAAAATCAAAACATAGGTTCAAAGTAAGTTACATCTATCCCCTAGACAAATAGATTTATCTCACGATGGATGTACAAAGACTCATGAAAAAGAAATTATACATCTCAAAGATAGACGAAGAAAACAAAGAAGGAATTGAAAAGATAAGAGAAGAAATCCTCTTTGTGTCCAGATGAGAGATGCCTTCAATCGTCGTCCTGAACCCTAGCTCTGTGTTTCTTGCCTTGCGTTGTGCTCAAAATAATGTCCAACCTCTTTTTCGTACGTCCCCTAGGTGTATTTATACCCGGAAATCCGTCCAAAACCCTAAAAATAACAAGTTTTCAAGTCTTGCTGGACGTCGCGGGCTGTAGCGCGTCTAAACGGGCACTGTAGCGCACAAAGACGTGCCCTCTGCCCAATTTTTGGGTACCGCGCTGCAACGCTCTATTTGTAGCACTGTAACCCTCCTAGCGCTGCAACTCTCTATTTACACTTTCAGCGTTTTATTGCGTTTTCTCTTCTTCAAGTGCGACTCCAAGCACGTTTTTCATCATTTTTCATCGTCCTTCGGCTACCATAATATGTATCGACTCCCTAATGACACCTAATGAAATAAAAGGACTCAAACGACTCTAAAACACCCAAAAACAATGCAAAATCCTAGTTTAGAATACTCAATTCATTGGTATAAAACACTCAATTCATTGGTATAAAACCAACTTAACAATTACGATTATATCATTTATTTTTCAAATCTAATAAATAATTCCACTTAAATAATTGGTTAAAATCAGGTAAAAACCCAATTTATTACAAAACAATTTCAACAGAAAGAACAAAGGAAGCAAAAGAGAGAAAACGAAAAAAAAAAAGGCAAATGAAAGTAATTTTTTAATCTATTTTTTTGTCTTATATTATTTCTTAATTATTGAGTTAAATGTTTATTTCTAACAATATTCTTATTGTAACTTTTTGAAAAAGAAGGAAATAACATTAAATATTTATCATATTTTTTATTTGATTAATTATGTTAAAGAAATAAGAGAAGCAAAAGAAAAATAATCTTTTTAGTAATAATTTTTTGTTGGTTAATTAAAAATTTAAAATAGCTGACGTTAAAGTTTTGATAGTTAATTAACTGATTAATTTAATCGCCTTTAATTATTAAAATAGTTGAGTCATGCATAAAGTAAAACTTATAAGAATTTTTTTTTCCGAAATCGAATTAGCTGACTAAATTGACATTTTTAAAAACTTCAAGGATTTCTTTTGCCAAATAGAATTCGAACGGGATTAATACTGCTATTCCTCTATACTAACTAGACAAATTTTGCAATTTTTCCCAAACATACTGATGATACCTGAGTTGAACTGGGAAAAAATATATACATGTGTCCATTCAGCTGATGATGACGAAAACCGTCTAGGATGACGTGGACCGACCTGGATGACGTAAGCAACCGAACTGATGACGTGGCACGAGCCGAGCCCGGCCTACTATAACCAAATAAAATCCAGCAAGTGCTCCACTCAACAAATATCCAACTAAGTGGGTTCAACACACCAGTGGCAGACCAAGTTGCCACCTGTCAACAAGTTAAAGGAACAAGTCAACAAGCTTCTCTCAACACATGGCCAACATGCGCCTCATGCACACCAGAGAGAAGACACGTGTCCCAATAATCCCACTATTATGCTAGAAGTAATGATGATTAGCCCACTAATTGTATTAGTATAAATAGATCTCATTTATTAGGGAAAAGGGGAGGGAGATAATCCTACTATATAGCTTGTAAAATTTAAACTGAGTGTACGAAACCGACCAGACACGCTCTATTCGGTCTTCAATATAAAAGGTAGAATTAGCCACTTTTTGCAATTTCTAAGTGTTCGTTTTATTTCCACGTCATATTGTCCAAGTATTTTCTTTGTTGATCCAAGAAGAACGTCAACAAATTGGCGCTAGAAGGAGGGCCCATTTGGTCCAGTCAGCTTTTCGAGATATCCAAACCATTCCAGCCAAAGTAATTTGTTTCATTTTCCCTACAAAAAATGAGTGAGAATTCCAGAAACCTACGTAGAAATGAAGATCCACCACAAGAGACCCAGAATGGCCAAAATGCCAACGGCCAAAACATACCCCCAGCTGGGGCTGGGGGCGCGGTTTTATTTCCCCTTGCACAACTTTTCACCAACTCAAATTTCATCCAACAGATGAACTAGCTCGTTACCCAAGCCCTTGCAAATCCTCCACATCAAATACAACCTCCCCCACCGATAAACCCTCCGCGAGTAGATCCACCACTGAACGCCAACCATTAAGATCCCACACCTTCAAACAATGATAATCAGGAAGTCAACTCTCGGAACCGACAACCTGATGAGAGACGTGAAAGGAGGAGGCCGCGACACAATGCGGGCGAATGCAGCCAAGTGGCGGAATCGTCACCTTTACTTCATCGCCCCCATCGGGCCCGTTCAGTGTTTGCGGGGCGCCTGGGGCCAGACCAAATTTGGGAACAACCTTTGCAGTCAATTTATTCAAGGATTCGATTTCCTGATGATAGAGAGCCACCCAGGGCCGACCGGGCTCAAGGCCCCAGTCCAATTAACGAGCGAGAGGCATAGATACCTGGCCTTCAGCGCTGTTTGAATGAGTTGGAGGAGAAACCCAACGATGCTCACTACCAGTCAAACCCTGTGACAGGCCGGCCAGATGTTGTGTTGCCATTCGCTCCACACATTCTGTCAACTCCTCTCCCCGCGAAAATTAAAGTTCCCCAAATTGGTCTGTATGATGGAGAAACTGACCCAACTACTAATATCCACAAATACTTGGCGTGGACAGAGTTATATGGCCTAAGTGACGCCATCCTATGCATAGCGTTCCCTTTGACCCTGGGCGACCGAGTCCATCGATGGTTTCAGACCTTACCTCAAGGGTCCATTCGCTCCTAGAATGATTTAATGCTTGCTTTCACCACCCACTTCCTAACATCCAAGGTCCGCGCAGCGCCAAAGGACTCTCTATTAAACATCAAGCAGGGCAAGGATGAACCGCTGAAAAGTTATATCGCCAGATTCAACAAACAAATCCGAGAAATGGAGCCAGTTTTGGATGATGCAATCATACCATGGCCGAGCTCGCACCCCATACTCGGCTCAACTATGCCATCCACGAGTCGGGGGCGAGCACCTTCCAAGTGTTCCTTATTCGCGCGGAGCGTCACATATGCGCCGAGGAAGCCATGGCTGGCTTACAACCCGACAAGAAAACTCAGGGCACCAAAAAAGATGGCAAGAAAAAAGCCGCCTCTGGTTTTGGGTCAGGATTCAAGTCTTTCGCAGACAATCCGACCACGGATACAAGTCATACCAAGAAGTCCGCGCCAAGGTGGCGGCAATGAGGAGCACCTTGACTTACACTCCATCAGCAATTTGGAACGATATCAAGAACCTTAACCTGCTACCAAAGCTCGCCCTTTGAAGCTGGATCCATCTAAATTAGATGGCAACAGATACTGCTGCTACCACAAGTCGATTGGACATGAAACATATGAGTGCTGAGACCTCATTCGAGAGATCATGAGGATTGTTCAAAAGGGGGATTGAAGAGATATGTTTATGAGCTCCCACCACCGCTGGCCCTCGCTCCCAGAACAAATCCAGTGCGACTGGCCAATCCAGCTCGTTTACCACCTCACAACGAGAACCTGGGACATAATATCCCGACATTGATCAACACTAATAGGGCCAAATACAACCGGTCCATCCAAAAAAGAAAAGCAGAAGTCAAAGAAGCTGCGAACGCTGAGCAACAGGTTCGAGTTGCCGAAATCCGAGAAGGCCAACCAATGGGGTACTTTACTTTTTCCGATCAAGACGCTGATCACCTGGTACACCCCCACTATGACCCTCTGGTTGTGATGGCGCTGATCCTGGCATCCATTTTCACATGATCCTTGTCGACTCGGGTAGCTACGCCTCTGTCATATACATCAGAGCTTTCAGAAGATTGAATGTAGACGACAGCTATATCCGACCATGCAACGACAACATTTTAGATTTTGGAGGGGGAAGAATCATCCCACTTGGTGAAGTCGACCTATCTATTCAAATGGGCCAGGGGGCGCATAAGAGAACAGTGATCACTACTTTCAAGATCACCAATTTGGACTCCGAGTATAATGCTATTATCGGATGGCCACTGCTTTATCACTTGAAGGCGGCCGTCTCGGTGTTCCATTTCTGCATTAAGTTTCTCACATCCGACGGAGATGGTGTCCACAAAGGAAATCAGAGGGAATCCAGGAAATACTCCCTAAAGATCAGGCCGGTGGAGATAAATGTGATCGAAAAGGGTGAATCCAACAAGTTAAAAGAAGGAGAAGGCATCGGATCAGCCGATGAGACTGAGTCGAACGCTAAACAAGGCAACCGAACATAAAATCCAACAGAAAAAAGCTTACCCGGGCAGATGACCCGGGAAAGAACCAATCACTGAGGAAGAAGAATTACTTCTGCAGAAAAGAAAGGGCAAAGTAAGAAACACAAACATGCTGAGCCGGTAGAGAGACGTCGACATAGTATATGTCGATAAGCAAAACGGGGGGAGCTAATTGAGAATCGGGCACAACTTACTAGATCCGCTCAAATCGGAGCTGATCGAATTTCTGAACAATAACCTGGATGTGTTTGCATGGACTCACGTCGATATGTCTAGCATCGACCCCAAATATGCTTGCCACCATCTGAACATCGACCTCACTTATCGGCCAGTGGTTCAGAAAAAAAGAAAATTGGGCCCAGGATAGACAGGCGGCACTAGAAGCCTAGGTCGGCAAATTGCTGGACAATCAGTTCATCAGGGAGGCACTTTACCCACGATGGGTGGCCAACCCTGTACTGGTCAAAAATAGCAACGGCAGTGGCGTCTCTGCATGGATTTCACTGATTTAAACAAGGCGTGCCCGAAGGACAACTATCCTCTTATGAACATAGACTACATGGTCGATGCCACGACCGGTCACAAGTTAATGAGCTTCATGGATGCATACTCAGGCTACAACCTGATCCGGATGCACCCGGACAACGAAGAAAACACTTCTTTCTACTCAGCCCGAGGAGTATACTGCTACAAGATGATGTCGTTTGGCTTAAAAAATGCTGGGGCGACCTATCAGAGGTTAGTTAACAAAATGTTTGAAAAGCTGATAAGGCATACTATGGAAGTATATGTAGATGATATGCTTGTAAAATCTCTGTATGTTGCCGATCATCTTTCTGATCTTAATGAAATGTTGAAAATTTTACGCTAGTATAAGATTATGTTAGATCCGAAAAAATATATATTTAGGGTCGGCTCGGGTAAATTTTTAGGATATATGGTTAGTCAGGGGGGATTGAGGCTAATCCACATAAAATGAAAGCTATAGTCAACTTGGAATCCCCTAATTCTGTTAAAAAATGCAAAGTTTAACTGGGGGCCTAGCCGCTTTAAGTAGATTCGTCTCGAGATCGATGAATAAATGTAAACCATAATTCGAAATAATCAAGAAAAATAAGGATTTCGAATGGACCGAGCAGACGCAGGCATAATTCGAATCATTGAAGCAACACTTAGCATCCATCCCTGTTCTACAAAAACCGAGCCAGGGGGAGGACTTGTATTTGTATCTCGCAGTCTCCGAATATTCTGTCAGCTCGGTACTCATCCAATTAGATAATTTGATTCAACATCCAGTTTATTATATCAGCCAAGCCCTGCACGATGCTGAACTGAGATATCCTCCAATGGAAAAGCTGGCATATGCGTTAGTTATCTCGGCACGGAAGCTAAGGCCATACTTTTGGGAAGACAAGATCATTGTGTTAGCATATTATCCTTTGAAACAAGTCATGCACCGACCCGACACTTCAGGTCGGATGATCAAGTGGGCCATAGAACTCAGCCAATTCGAAATCTCATATGAGCCGAGAACAGCTATCAAAGGACAAACGCTGGCAGACTTCATCGAGAGTTTACTCCATCGATTCAACTAGACATCATCGAAGAGCAAGAATGGAAATTGTTTGTCGATGGCTCTTCCACCGCAGATCGAGCCGGTGCGGGATTGTGATAATAAATCCAAAACATAAGTGCTACTGCTTGGCCGTACGGTTCCAGTTCCCAACAACCAACAATGAGATAGAGTATAAAGCGTTAGGTCTGGAAATGGCAGCGTTGATGGGTCTGAAAAGACTACTCGTCCACAGTGACTCCAAATTGGTGGTTAATCAAATAAATGGAGAGTATGAAGCAAAAGAGCCAAAGATAGCACGATATTTGGAGCTTGCAAAGGGAAAACTCTCTCAGTTCAAGGCATAAGTAATACATATACCCAAAACTGAGAACGTGCAAGCAGACGCCTTGGCAAGGTTAGCATCCAGCCCGGAACCGACCTAATCGAAGACATTATGGTAACCCACTTATCTTAACCTTCATGAACACGAAAAAGATAAATGCCAACAAAGGTGCCAAGCCAACATGGTTGACACCAATCATTCAATACCTGGAGCATGGGATTAAACCAGAAAACAAGGCCGAGGCCAGAACATTAAGAACACAGGCTTCTCGGTATACTATAGTTGATGGGGTCCTGTAAAAATGTGGGTACTCGGTCCCGTTGCTCAGGTGCTTATCATAAACAGATGCCGACTACGCTCTTCGCGAGGTACATGAAGGAATCTGTGGAAATCATGCAGGGGACCAGACACTAGCATACAAGCTGATCTGACAAGGGTACTACTGGCCGTCCTTGAAGCAGGACACGATCTTATTAGTCAAGAAATGCGAAAGGTGTCAATGATTCGCACCGTAAGTCAAGTACCACCTTGAACAACTCACTTCAATTTTCAGTCCTTGGCCGTTTGCCAAATGGGGAGTAGACCTCATCGAACCACTCCCCACTGGCAAAGAGAGCGTGGAGTATGCCATAATGGTAGTAGATTATTTTACTAAGTGGGCTGAGGCGGAGCCCCTAGCAAAGATAGACGAATAGAGGATCATCAATTTTGTATGGAAGTCAATCATATGTAGGTTTGGGATACCATACTCAATAGTAACAGACAATTGAAAACAATTCGATAACCGAAGATTTCAAACTTTTTGCGAAAGCTTTCATATCAAGAATCATTTCTCCACCCAATATCACCCACAGTCTAACGGCCAAGTCGAGGCGGTGAACAAAATCCTCAAATATACGTTGAAGACAAGACTGCAAGAATCCAAGAGAAATTGGCCCGAAGAGCTGCCCGGAGTATTATGGGCTTATAGAACAACACATCGATTTGCCATGGGTGAAATACCTTTCTCCCTGGCATATGGAGCCGAGGCCATCATTCCCGTAGAAATTGGGGCCCCAACATTTCGAATAGCTAATTTTTCCAAAGAAAAGAATGAGGTTGCCCTACAAGCTGAACTGGATCTGCTAGAAGAATAGAGATGCAGTGCCGAGATGAAAAATGCCATATACAAACAGAGAACTGAAATGTACTACAACTCAAAAGTGAAGGAAAGAAAATTCCTGGTCGGCGATCTAGTCTAAAAAAAGGTCACCGGGACCGAGCCTAGCCCACTAAAGCCAACCTAGGAAGGTCCATATAGGGTTAGCAAAGTATTGTTAAATGGGGCATACGAACTCGAGTATTTGAGTGGGGAGAAGTTCAATCATCCCTGGAATGTATCTTATTTGAAGAAATATTATCAATAAAGTCTAAGTTTTCCGAGCAAAAATTGATTGTCTTTAATTCTATACGTCTCGGCCAAGCCTTGAGCACAACACATAACTTTATGTCTCGGCCTAGATCCGAGCACGTCAAAAATAATTGTTTTCGAAACTCGATCTAGCATCAAGCTCGCTACAAACAAGACTCGGCCTAGTCTTGAGTACAACACTTAGAAGAGATTCATTCCAACATTCGTGCAGATCAACTTCTATCTCGACATCTAATCCATACATTCTTCTCTTCAAGTATGCCGAGTTCAACACTTGATAAAATTTAGAAAGAACAACAAACTAAAGAGACGACTAAAAGGAAATTTTCATTAATGACAATATGTACATGGGGGCTCGAGTCCAATTACATCAAAGGCCAAAGGCCAGCTACATCAAAAAACAAAAAAAGGAAAAATACAAAAAACACCCTATGGAGCGGGAGGCTGGGTTCCACCAGGGGCAGGAGTCTGAGTCGGACAACTTGAAGCTACTTCATCCCCATCATCATTGGCTGGAGGGGCATCTTGCTCGGAGACGACACCCGGGAACTGATGACGAAGGACGACCAGGTCTGCATTCAGATCAATGAGCTCTTTCTCCAGGTCGCCCACAGTCTTACCCTTCTTAAGATCCCCAAGGATCTCTTCGATGCTGGTTGCATGCCCACAAGTCAGCATGTAGGCATACCCCCCCGATCATTTATAAGCCCAAACAGTCTCTGCCCGAGCTTCCTCTAATTGTTTCCGGAAGGCCTCCTCCATCTCCCTCCAAATTTCGACCTCTCGCCTCTCCAACTACCCGGGATGCGCAGCCACCAGCCCTTATCAGCTCCACAACTTCAGCACGGAGCTCCTCCTCAGCTTTCATCACCTAGTCCCGAGCAGCTCTGGCCTCCTCAGCATCCCTTTTCTCAGTGTTGGCCGCCCTAACGGCCTCTTTGATCCGGGACTCCAAGGAATCTTGAATCCCACGTAAGGTAGTGTGGGCCTCTTGCAGATCGCCATGGCGCCTCTGTAGGTCATGCGCCTGCCCAATCATATGACATAGGGTGCCAATGATCCTACCAGACAACCCCATGGCATACTGATCCTTCTCCTCCCACCAGGTCTACAAGCAGAACTGCTCTATCCGACACATCCCGTGCTACCCGACCAGCTTCTGGCAATGCCGCCACCTGCTCCTCGGTCGGTGTTGAGCATTTGGAAAACTCCAAAAACCACTTGTTAGGAAATTTATTGTTTAGATTTTGATGAATGCCATGTAAAACTTAGAATAGAAAGTTGGCACCCCAATTCTAGTTGTAAAATGCTTTGTAATAAATAGAGCTGGCCAAGCCGAGTTAAGTCGCCACACCTAACATGCAAGAAGACAATCAAGACTAGAAGGAAGACTCACATTGCGAGACAATTTGAGTATGGCAAAGAAGAGTAGACGGGAACTCTACTAAAGAAGCGGTGAGATACGGTGAGTGGAGTATCGATCAAGTCAACTCAAGAAAAGCCAAGTCCCAAGTTGAAGTGAAAGAGTCATCCAATGATTGGAAGTGACTCTAAGTCACCTGGGAAAGCATGGAAATGCGGCAGTCAAGTCGAGATAATCAAAAAGATCGATTACCAGAAATCAAGAGATTTACTTAAACAAGTAATATCTCCATACCACCTTTCTCGAGTGCTCGGTCGAAGCGTGCAAAAGGAATGAACCAATGGGAAGCACTACACCGTGTCGAACTCGAAAAAGTGAAAGAACAATTCATACGAGGAAATGGCAATTCCAAGGATCGCAACAAGACAAGCCAACGATTGCAAGTGACTTTCAAAAATAAGCCTATCTCTTCAACGGGCAAATTTTTGAAAGATCACTATAAAAGGCTGAGGAGTTTATTTGAGAATGTGTGACACACGAGACACACAAGTTACAGACCTGAACTAAAAACGTTCAAGCAATTATTAGAAAATCTGAAACATTCTCAATCCTCAAGCCTACACTACGAAGAACATCAATCCAACACTCACTTTGTGAAGGAGAGATAACTTCAATCAGTTGAAGAGGAAAATACTTTGAAAAATTAAAGGGGTCTACATTCCACGAAGGATTGTAGGAAGGTTCAAGGTCGAACCAAGTCTTAAACTTTTGGAGGGCTTCGTGATCAAATCCAAAGAGCTTGAGCAAGTGAGTCAGAGTAGCAAGCGATTGCCCCGTGAAGAAGCTGAGTCGTGCGAGAAGCCACCGAGTGATCAAGGCCTCTCCGTGATCGAGTCCCAAAGGATCAAGTCACCGGTGTGTGATCAAGACTTGTATCCGGACTGTACCACTTTATATACTTGATCATTACCTAGTGGATTCCTCCGGGAGTTGGAGAAGAGAGGAGTAGAAGAAGTACCCCATCTTCGAACCTCTATAAAAATTTCATTGTGTCATTTACATTTTAGCACTTTAATTTCGCATCTTAATTGTTTAATCCTGGACATATTTGCTATCCACTTGATAATTTATAAGTACTAAATCAAGCACTAAATCCTTGCTTAATCAAACTTAAGGGTGTTAAGTCTTCCAAAAACAAAACCACATTGAGTTAAACAAATTGAGTTATTCCATCAACAAATCGTTGAGTCCGTTGAGATACTAACTCTCTTGATTAACTAAATTGGTTGTCCATCAAGGACACAAATTGTGTAGTGTTAACTCAATATTTAAAAGGAATAAATCGAAAATTTGGTAAGGTTTATTCAACCCCCTTCTAAACCTTACACTTACACCCCTTGGGACCTACAAGTGGTATCGGAGCACCCCTCCACACCGGATCTCCAAACTTTTCAAAGTCCGCTTTAGTACTTAAACTTTCAAAACTCTTTTTATCATTAAAAGTTATTATCATGGAAGCAAATTTGACATGCATCCCTATGTTCACTATTGAAGAATTTGATGATTGGAAAATTCGTATGCGAGCTCATCTATCAAAGATTACATGATGAGATGTGGATAGTGATAGAAGATGGGCCTCTGCAAATCTTAAAGGTGAACACAATCATGAAATCTTTGAGTGGACAAATGAGTGCTCCCAGGACTGTCATGGTTGAAAAACCAAGAACCGAGTGGACAAATGATGACGAAAAAGATACAACCTGGACAATGTAGCCAAGGACATCCTTTACAAAACCTTGGACAAAGCTATGTTCAATAAAGTCAAATCATGCAAAACGGCTAAAGAAATGGGGACAAGTGACACTTATTTGTGAAGGCTCGAGCAAATCAAAGAAAACAAATTATCGGTGGATGTCTGAAAATTTGAGAACTTCAAAATGATCTCGGAGAAAACCTGGATCAACCGGATGCTCGGTTCACGAAATCACAAATGAGTATCATGCACTTGGAAAGGAATATACACGAGAAGGAAATGTGTATGAAGATCCTAAAAAGTCTTCGGTGAATGGGAAATGAAGGTCATGGCACCGAGACATTCCATGGACCTATCAAAGACATCCAACCATGAATTATTCTCGGACCTCAAAGCCTACGAGTTTGAAATGAGAAAGAAAAGACCGAGGAAGAGACAGTTGTACCCAAAACAAATTGCTCTAATTGTTAAAGATGGGAAGAGAGCCGAGGTCAAAGAAGTCATTGATCCGGAAGAAATAGCCACGATGGTTAAAAGATTCAACAAGTTCTTCAATAAGAACTACAAGAGAGGAAAGGGCGAATCTTCCGGAAGACACTCGGCTCCCTCCAAATCAAGGAAGATAGGCCAACCAAGAGAACAGATCATCAAAAAGTTGAGTATCAAAGGGTCGACAATCCAAGAATGGAAAGAGTGATCAAAAGGTGAATATCTATGTTGGAACTGTAGACAACCAGTCACTATGCCATTGATTGCTCATATCCTGTAGTTAACAAATACATGAATGAAGAAGAAAGAAAGGTCTTGAGAGAAAGAAGACAAGAAAAGAAAAAGGCAATGATGGCGGAGAGATCTGGCTGAAAATGAAAGTCAAGAGAGACAATGATTGAGAGAAGCGGTGAAGCGACTACTCAAGTGACTCGAAGAAGAAGCCCGATCGCTTGATGGCCAAGGAACAAGATCAACTCCGACCAAGAAGATGAGGTACACTCTAACTCATCAAACTCGGACTCTAGTGATAGTGATCGTGACACACACACTCATCACCCACTCGATCTTTATGATTCATTAGGAAAAATGATGAAAGATCTTGAACACATTAAATCCTCACACACACTATTAAATGAGGAAAACAAATCTACTCAAGAGTCAAAATTCAAAGTCACTAAGGAGCCGAGTACTCTAAGTCAAATAGGCGATGAGAATGAAAGTTTAAAAATTGAAAATGCTAAATTAATAGCGAAAATTGCTGCTATAGAGAAGAGGGAGAATGACCTCAAAAATGTTATTGCCTCATTCACTAAGGCATCTAAATCATTGGATGATCTTATTATGAGTCAAAGAGAATGTGGAGACAAGACAGGCTTAGGATTTAATTCCTCTGCTATGTCAAACCTCAAAAGTAATTTTGGAAAAAGGATCTTCAAGCCATGAAGAGTCCGAAAAATCCAAAACTCTAAATGTTGCACACACATTCACTCCAAAGCACAATAACAAGCAAACCGCCTTGGTTATAAAGGAAAAGGAAAAACGACCGAGTTGAGTGCGGCTGAAAGGACAACGAGAAGAGATTCAAAGAGTTCCAAGAAACTCCAAACAAAAATACTACTGTAAAGAAGAAGAAGGAGAGCTACCAAAACCCCAGAAAATCTATAAGAGAAATACATATGATGGGAATGGTAGAAAATATCCAAGCCAAGCCGATTGGAATAATGTGAACTATCGGATAGACTTATGGAATATAAGCCCAAATGGCAAAGGCCTAGAACTCAAAGAAAGGCCATTCCAAAAGTATAAGAGCTTTCATCAAAGACACACATATGAACCTAGGCACTACACTCAAAGACACCACAATTACCCAAGGAAGGCAATTGCTAAAACACATATGCAGGCATACGGACAAAAGAGACAATTGTATGAACCTAGAATCCCCAAGCAATTTGCCAGGATTAATTATGATTATGGCACCGATAGATGGCAACCCTTTAGAGTCAAATCATTTGGCTATAGGTTGGTTGGATCATCTTACAATTCTAACCCCTCAGACCCGCATAAGTATGGGTACCTAAACCTTAATTTCCTTGATTGCGGGTTCAAGGAACATCTGAAAACAACCTGGTACATGGATAGTGGTTGTTCCAGGCATATGACAGAAATAAGAAAAATCTATCAAAATTCAAGGAAGTTAAAGGAGCAAAAGTCATATTTGGTGGAAATGAAGCTCCTGGTGAAATAAGAGGCATTGGATCCATCAAGAGGAATGGATTAGAAATCACGCATGTTGCATATGTTGAAGGACTCAACTTCAACTTATCGAGCATCGATCCAACTCGTGACAAGGGTTACAATGTTGGATTCAACATGGGCGTATGCCAAATCAAGATACTTGAATCGAATGAAGTTATCTTTTTGCAAGGAAGTAGACAGAAGAATATGTATGTCGTGGATTGGTCAACGCAACACCCAAAGACTGTCTACTAGCAAAAAGAGCACAAATGAATCAAGTTGGGTGTGGCACAAAAGTCGAGTCATCTGAATTTCAAAACGATCAACAAGCTTGCATGAAGTAATCTTGTGGAAGGACTTCCACTCGATATACAAAAAGGAGAGTATATGCGACGCATGTCGAAGGGAAAACAAATTAAATCTTCATTCAAAGAAAAGACATGTCCATCTTCAACTAGAATATTGCATCAACATATGGATCTATTTGGCCCAGTGGAACCAAATAGCATAAGTGGGAAGAAATATACCTTGGTGGTAGTAGATGACTACTCAAGATATACATGGACAATATTCATGTGTAAGAAGAAAGAAACTCTCTGAAAACTACCACGGTGATGAAGAGGATTCAAAACGAGAAGAGTCAAACCATTATCAAAATAAGATCGAGAGAGGAACCGAGTTTGTCAATGGAATAATAACTCGATATTGTATTGAGAATGGTATTGGTCATGAACTATCGCAGAAGAACTCCACAACATAATGGAGTTGCGAAAGAAGGAACAGAACCCTCAAAGAAGCGGCAAGGACCATGTTAGTAAAATGGGGTTAACAAAAAGATTTTGGGGTCAAGCAATCAACACAAAGTTGCTACACTCAAAACAGATGTATGATAAATAGAAAATTGTGACAAAGACTCCCTATGAGATTTGGACTAGAAGAAAACCAAATGTTGCATATTTCAGAATATTTGGATGTAAATGCTTCATCCACAACAATGGCAAAGACAATCTAAAGGCTTTTGATGCTAAAGGCGATGAAGGTATCTTCTTAGGATACTCAAATGAAAGCAAAGCCTCTGAGTACTCAACAAAATGACTATGGTTGCGGAAGAATCCATTCATGTGGTATTCGATGAGCCAAATGTAAATGGAGAAGACATTGAAGAGTCACCGATAAGTCAATCATCCAACCATACGAGAAGAGTCCCTATCTTTGAAGTGAAGTTTGGAATTATCAATTCGAAAGAAGATGAGATAGTCAATCTCAAAAACAAATGGAAAATTTGCGGCTAAGTGATTACGAGAGAGCGACCCACAAAGAACACAAAGTCGATCAATCCAGCTAATTTACTCCAACTCGATGTAAGATGGCCGAGAGACCATCCACCAAAACTTGTCATTGGAGATATAAAAGAAGGTGTCAAAACAAGATCGAACTCAACAAGAAGCTATGTTCACATGCTTCATCTCGCAAAATAGAGCCCAAAGACGTGTCGCAAGCATTGGACAACACACATTGGATTCAAGCCATGCAAGAAGAGTGAATCGATTTGAAAGAAATAAAGTATGGGAATTAGTGCAAAGACCCATACATCAAAATGTTATTGGCACCAAATGGGTGTTCGAAATAAGATGAACGAGGAAGGTTACGTGGTAAGAAACAAAGCAAGATTAGTAGCCAAAGGATATTGCCAAGAAGAAGGGATAGATTTTGATGAAACATTTGCCCTGTGGCAAGATTGGAAAAACTATAAGGATGTTTCTTGCCTATGCGGTCACACAAGGATTTCATTGTATATCGAGATGGATGTAAAAAGTGCATTCCTAAATGGTTTATTGGAAGAAGAAGTGTATATTGAACAACCTCCGAGGATTTGAGCAGAAGACTCTTGGAGATAAGGTATACAAACTCAAGAAAGCTCTATATGGATTGAAACAGGCACCCGAGCATGGTATGATACTTTGTCACAATTCCTAACCGAAAATGGATTCACAAAAGGAAAAGTAGATAGAACACTTTTCGAATTCAAGACAAAAAGAGTATCTTGCTTGTTCAAATATATGTGGATGACATCATTTTTGATCCACAAACAAAGAGTCTGTGTGAAAAGTTTTCAAATCTCATGCAAAGTAAATTTGAAATGAGCATGATGGGAGAGGCGACATTCTTCCTTGGACTTCAAGTGAAACAATGAAGGATGGAACCTTAATAAGTCAAACAAAATACACCAGAGATTTAATGAAGAAGTTTGGTATGGAGGAGAAGTCTTCAGTAAAAATACCAATGAATACATCATCAAAATGGACATGGATGCGGATGGCAAGCCTGTAGATCAAACAAGATCTGAGCACTTATTGGATCATTGCTCTATCTCACAAAGGCAAAGCGGGCCGACATCACCTTTCTTTGTAGGTGTATGTGCAAGATTTCAATCTGCTCCAAAAGAGAGCCATATGACAAACAAATGCTAAGAGAATATTGAGATACTTGAAAGGAAGCCAAGAAGTTGGAATATGGTATCCAAAGGAAGGTGGATTCAAGCTAATTGGCTATTCGATTCTCGACTATCTTTGGATGCATAGTGGACATGAAGAGCACTTCAGGCACATGTCAAATGCTAGGAAACAGGCTGATTTCCTGGTTTAGCAAGAAGCAAAATTCAATAGCCACCTCTACAAAATTGAAAGCGGAATACATAGTCATGGGCAAACAAGCAGTGCCCAAGTCCTATGGATGAGACAATAGCTGAGAGACTATGAAGTTGAGGAAAAAGAAATTCCAATCATGTGTGATAACACAAGTGCAATTGCAATCACTCAAAATCCTGTGTTGCACTCAAGAACAAAGCATATTGATGTCAGATATCACTTCATAAGAGATCATGTTGAAAAGAAGGACATCATCTTGGAATATATCTCAACTGACAAACAATTGGCTGACATCTTCACAAAACCATTATGTGAGTCAAGATTTGAAGAACTCAAACATGAGTTGGGGTTAATTGAGCTGAGCTGACACTCATAAGAATCAAAGAAAAGAAATGGAACACAAAAAAGGTGAAAAAGAGCTGAACACACAAATCAGCTCAGTAAATCAGCTGTATCGGAAAGACAGCTACACCGAGTCACATAGAAAAGTCACTAAGATAACTCGTGAGAAGTAGAGTTAAATCGGCTAAGGGATAAGTTTAGAGTCACTTATGAGCAAAGTGACAAAAACGCAAATGTTTTGACTAAGCGGGAATGTTTTTAAGAATACGTCGACATAATGATGATGTGTACAGACATAAAGCTGCACACCAAGCTTATGATTGGATATAAATGATGCCGCATTAAATACGAGACATTAGATGCTAAATAGGCGTGCAAAATCTAAGCCGTTGATTTCGATCACATTTCAAAAAACCACCCGCACGTCCTTTCATAAACCATACTTAAACCATTTCCGTCCGTTTCTCTCTCACACTACCAAAACTGTTCATTTCTTTCTCTCAAAAGCAAAGGCAAAAATTCTCTCGAAACCCTATCTATCTTCAAATCAATCTCTAAGTTTTTCTTTGATAAAATCCTGAAAAATGGCACCAACCTATGATTTTACCAAGTTAGGAAAGCAAATCCACACCGGGTCTACTGTGGATTTCGACGGAATGGTGAAACAGGGGTCCGACGACACCCTAGTGAAGAAAATCGCTGAAAAATTGGAAACGACCGGGCTGAAACCGTTTCTGACGTTAGAATATCCGATGACCTATGTGGAGGAGGTCGCACAATTCTACGTGAATGCTGAGATTCACGATGAAGGAATAAAGTCGTCTGTTCACGGAAAGCAGCTGACTATCTCTCGCCAAGGATTTGGCCGAACATTGCTCACTACCAACAGAGAGGGAGCATCGAAATTAACGGCGATGTAAACCTGGCTGGATTGGAAAGAAATAGCCAAGCCCGACCATGCCGATAAAATAGTGTACACAAAGAAACAAAAGATCGCTGGCAAGGAGGATTATCACAAGTTGTTGGACATAGTTGCCAAATGTATTGACATCAAATTTGGCGGCTTTGACCAATCACAAAGGCAAAGCTGATTGTAATGGCCGCAATCATCGCAGAAAAGAAAATAAATCGGGCCGAGTTTGTCTACAGCAGAGACTCGCCGAACGTGGGAACAAATCCTTCAAGGAAGATGGCACATTTGGAGGATCCCTAGGATATGGCCTAGTGATTGGCCGGTGATGGAGGTGAAAGGAGTCCCTCTTAGACATGGGAAGGCATTCCATGTTAACAAGAGGATGTTCAGAGCAAACCTCTCTCGGCGCACGAAGAGAGCCTACGCCAAGAGAGCGACACGAGTGAGGGGGAATCACCACCCCAAGATACAATTGTTTCCTCTCCACCCAAGAAGAAAGATGCCCCTGCAAACATTAAGAAGATCACGCCCCTACAAAGAAAGAAAGTCAAAATCGCTCCTCCCCTGCAGCCAGAGTCACCGCCCCAGCCGTGTGTCCCCGCCTCAAAGAGCCGGTCGAGAAGGACTCTCAAATACCTTCTCCGATCGTCAAAAGGAGGAGAACTCGATAAGCCTGACGGCCGCTCCTCGGAAAACACTAGCACGCCCCCGCCGCCCAAGACTCGAGAGGACACCGTCTCCGAACCAAAATCCCTCTGTACAAACTAGAGACGAAGAAGAATCATCAAGCACTCCGAGCTTGAGAAACCGACCGAGTCACCACTCACCGAGCAGATCTGGAGATCTGCCGGAGAAGTAGAGTCTCGGATGTAATTGATAAAACATCCAAGTCTGCTGAAGGCGATCAGCAGAGGCAACTCAAGACACACTGTAGTTCACATAGTTGAAACACAAGAAGAAGCCGATAAAGCCGATAGTGATGTAATGATCCTATCTCCACCTTACCCGGACATCCAAAATCATCTTCGTGAGTGGAGGAAATGGAAGTTAAGTAAATCAAGGGAACATTCCAACGACCCGAGTTTATAGAAGAAGAAGAGGAACTGTTGAACTTCCTTGGACTAACCATCGTGCTCCCAAAGATGGATGAAGACAATCGCACGGACATCCTGCAGATCATCAAGGACAAGGAGAAAGAAAGGCAAGCGGCAGAAGGCCGAGGCACGTGAGAAGGCCAAAGATCTCATCCCTATCTCCGCACCACGAACACTCACATCCTCTACTCGATGTCTTCTCCGATGATGAGGATCCTGGGAGAATGCCGCCCCCGTAAGAGTTGCAAATGCAAATGCATGCATGCATTGCATGAATTGAATCCTTCACGAGCAAAGATTGATGGAGGGACCAGGAGAGTCCTCCGAACACAACGAAATTGATCCAATGGGAGTGGTTCAAAAATCGCATCACTGTTGTTCTTTGCCACCACTTCCCACTCACTCGGAAGAAGGCAATAAGGGACCAGCGATGAAACCGGGATAATGGGGACCCCGTCGAGCCAACCCCTATTGAAGGTGTTTTCCCACCTGCCCCAATGGCTGAACATTCAATCGAAACAGTAGGGAGTTTGGAGACGAGTGACCCCATTCCAAGTCACTCGGTTGGTGCGCCACCGAGGGGAAACTCCTCCACTCGCAGCTGCGGCAAGGTCGGAGGATGCTTTGAGATAACTCCACAACGAATCAAGGAGGCGAAGGAGATAAAATACAAACACTAGAAGAATAGCAAGTTGCCATCAACCTCACCGAGACGCTTGAGAATGTCTCACCGAGGTGCCAACCGCTCGAAGGCTAATGACGCTGCGATGCGGTCGAGGCACGAGGAAGGAACGCCGGGAGTTAACACTGGGCGATGAAAGTGCAATCCATGGGGTTGAGACTCCAATGGATGCCACCGCAGAAAGACCCTAAGACAACCGACATCGTTGAAAGGGAGGTCCAAGCCTCGCTGCATTGAGATCTAACGGGAGGTAATGAAGGCCCACGGGAGGTTGAGACCTCCTGGGTAAAGAAGTCAAATAGAGAACATCCCTCCCGCTATCATCGACCCATCCGAGAAGGAGATAAGCGCACTTCATGATTCCCAGGATAATCCTGATGTAACCTTCCCGGGATCGGAAAGGCGAAGAAGAAGCCGAGTCATCCCCCGTGACAAATCTAAAAGACTCAAACGCGGATGTTCCAAGCACGAGCAAGTCGATCCCAAGACTACTCGTCAAACCTTTAATTTTGATGATGAGCCACCAATGGAAATCTCATCATCGTCCGATGACGCTTCCGATAAGGCCAAGGACCATCTACTCAATTGGAGAAATCACCGAGACCAACGGCATTGAGACACCGAGGCTCGCAAGCGGATCCACTTCACAACAAAACCCAATCGAACTCCGAGTCCACCTGCGCAGGCTCCTCAAGTCGCAGCAGGTCGATTCCAAAAAGAACTTCACGCGCACCGCTCATCATCGAACAAATTCCGGTTGGCGGTGATGAATCCTTTATAGAATCTTTTCCTTTTTCCCTGGAGGTACCCGACCTCCATGAAGAGTCGAGAACAAACGCGCACGCTACCACCCACTCAGCTCCCGTTTTTCCATCGTGCACCATTGTTCTAGCTAATTATGATTTTGACGTTGCATGGCCATCACCGCAACGGAAGAATCAATTGAAGTCCGCGAAGTGTTCAAGGCATTATTCGCGAGATTGAACGGATGGAGAGGCATCGAGCCTCTATGGACATGCGATCGACAACAAAGATGCAAATCTCACTGCTGATTTAAGAGGCATAACAGTCCGGATCGGGGAATGGTGGCAACAAAGAAAACAATGCATGTGGAACAAGTTAGATACTTCAGGACATTGTTCAACAAGTGCTGGTATGGAGAGCTGAAAATGCCGATGCAAAACGAAGTGAGAGAACATATTGAGCACATGCATGAAGCTCACATTGCCGAGATTAAGCTGCTGCGTGAGCAAAACAAGAGTGATCTACAATATTTGGAAGAGACCATGAATACAAAATTCAGCCTTCTCATGGCCGAGATGAAGCGATTTCAGCAGAGTCCAACGCTACTCGATCCGAATTTCGTGTTGCATACTCTGCGCGGACTCAAGACAGAACTCTACCGTCAAAGGGCTAGACTTCCCGCTTGCAAAAGTCTGTTTCCAGCATTCCTCTATCCTTTGATGATGCCAAAAAGGGGAAGAGGAATACCTAAAGGCGCGAGAAGGAGGAAGCATTTCGAAGGGAAAGTCGATGAGGAAGTGTTGAAACAAAAGAAAGGAAAGCTTGTTGAGGGGAAGGATCGGCGATGTGACCTTGATGATTGCACAAACCCCCAACGGTCCTCACACAAATGACATTATCGAAACTCCTGTGACTCTGCCACTCCAACACTCTGCTATATCTATGGCTGAAAAGAGAAAAACAATTGAAGCGAGGGATGAAGGAAGTGGAAGGAAGAATGGATGCCCGAGTTATGAACATCTTGAAAGAACATGGAGGCATTCCAAAGAGACGAGACACTTATGCCATCTCGGATGTCGGGACAGAGCCACGATCGCTTGATGAATTTAAAACGCTCGAATCAAGGATACTTTGCAAATATGTCTATGGCTCAAGCTTGGGACTTGTCTTTGGGAAAAGGGCCTCACATTATGTGAAGAAGGCCGATTTACCGGCGACCACTCTGGGTCACTCCGCTGTCACTCGGCTAGAAAAAGAAGAAGCCACCCTAGTACAATACACGCCCGGTAGAGGAAGAAGCGATGGTGGAGGAAGAAGCTTTAGACCTAGGCCTCGCCCAAAAACATTGAATACGTAGATCCGGGAAAGAAAGGAGGGATCTACTAGCCGGTCTTGACCAAGTAGCAAATTTGCAAGTGGCTAAAAAAGTAACGCCGAGTATGCAAAAAGATTAGAAGAAGAAAACAAGAGACAAACTCAAATGGCTATGGGAGGAAAGACAGGAAAGATTAAGAAGAGATGAAGGCTGCCAGGAAGGCATATGAAAAGAAAAAGAAGGCAAAAGACGATGAGAAAAAGAGAAGAAGAGAAAGAAGATCTTTGAAAAAGATGAAAGAAGGAGACAAATGAAGGAGATGAAGTGTTGTTGTCCACCCCTTCGTGTATTTTATTATGTAAATACATACAATGTAAGTCTTCAAATAAAGCTATAAATTCTTTATTTTTCTCGTGTAGACAAATATGTGCTCACGATACACCTTGTAAACAAATTGTGTAAAAGAACAAGAATGTTATGATCAATAAAAGGATTGATTCTCAAATACATTCTATGTCAATACACTATCTCGTATGTATCTTTGCTATTTGCATTTTTGAATGGTTTAAGTTTTGGCATCATCAAAAAGGGGAAATTGTTAGGAAATTTATTGTTTAGATTTTGATGAATGCCATGTAAAACTTAGAATAGAAAATTGGCACCCCAATTCTTGTTGTAAAATGCTTTGTAATAAATAGAGCTGGCCAAGCTGAGTTAAGTCGGCTACGCCTAACATGCAAGAAGACAATCAAGACTAGAAGGAAGACTCTGCTGCGAGGCAACCGAGTATGAAAGAAGAGTAGAGTAGATGGAACTCTATCAAGAAGAAGAAGCGGTGAGATACTGGTGAGTGGAGTATCGATCAAGTCAACTCAAGAAAAGCCAAGTCTCAAGTTGAAGTGACAAAGAGTCATCCAATGAATTGGAAGCGACTTTAAGTCACCTGGGAAAGCATGGAAATGCGAATAAGTCGAGATAATCAGAAAAGATCGGTTGCAGAAATCAAGAGATTTACTTAAACAAGTAATATCTCCATACCACCTTTCTCGAGTGCTCACCCCGAAGCGTGCAAAAGGAATGAACCAATGGGAAGCACTACACCGTGTCGAACTCGAAAAGGTGAAAGAACAATTCATACGAGGAAATGGCAATTCCAAGGATCGCAACAAGACAAGCCAACGATCGCAAGTGACTTTCAAAAATAAGCCTATCTCTTCAACGGGCAAATTTTTGAAAGATCACTATAAAAGGTGAGGAGTTTATTTGAGAATGTGTGACACACGAGAGACACAAGTTCTGAGACACGAACTAAAAACGTTCAAGCAATTATTAGAAAATCAAACATTCTCAATCCTCAAGCCTACACTACGAAGAACATCAATCCAACACTCACCCGTGAAGGAGAGATAACTTCAATCGAGTTGAAGAGGAAAATACTGAAAAATTAAAGGGGGGTCTACATTCCACGAAGGATTGTAGGAAGGTTCAAGGTCGAACCAAGTCTTAAGCTTTTGGAGGGCTTCGTGATCAAATCCAAAGAACTTGAGCAAGTGAGTCTGTAGTAGCAAGACAAAACCTGTGAAGAAGCCGAGTCGTCTGAAGCCACCGAGTGATCAAGGCGTCTCGCATCGAGTCCCAAAGGATCAAGTCGGTTGTGTGATCAAGACTTGTATCCTGGACTGTTACCACTTTGTATACTGATCATTACCTAGTGGATTCCTCCAGGAGTTGGAGAAGAGAGGAGTAGAAGAATTACCCCATCTTCGAACCTCTATAAAAATTTCATTGTGTCATTTACATTTTAGCACTTTAATTTCTGCATCTTAATTGTTTAATCCTGCTGACATATTTGCTATCCACTTGATAATTTATAAGTACTAAATCAAGCACTAAATCCTTGCTTAATCAAACTTAAGGGTGTTAAGTCTTCCTCTGAAAACAAAACCACAGTTGAGTTAAACAACTGAGTTATTCCATCAACAGCTCAGTTGAGTCTGTTGAGAGACTAACTCTACTGATTAACTAAATTGGATGTCCATCAAGGACATAGCTGTGTAGTGTTAACTCTGAATATTTAAAAGGACTAAATCGAAAATTTGGTAAGGTTTATTCAACCCCCCCTTCTAAACCTTACACTTACACCCCTTGGGACCTACACCACTGGGGCCTCAGACCGGCCATACCTTTGCAAGCTTTCTCCCGGCCGAGGTTCGAGGGGATAAAATGTCCTTCCTGCCTCAGATTGTCCGAAAATGCCCACCGTCGGGCTTCATTCAAAGTTTTTCTCAAAGGAATTTTGATCGGGGGCACCCGTGGAATCGTCCTGGTCCTTTTAGTCTGGCTAGGCTCATTTATTTTAACTTTGCTCCCTCTCCTCTGCCTGTGAGGCTGCTCCTCTTCCTCCTGGTCATCCGTGGCCTTACGCTTGCCACGCTGAATCTCGACCCGCCTTTCTTCCTTAGTCTTGGTGGTCTTGCCGACATTTTCCCCAACACCCCAGGCAGTGGTTCACCTTACTCGGTTAAGATAAGCAAAAATGTCTACCCCCTCCGGTCCTACAACAAACATGCAAAGCATCAAATGTTGAAATATGAAGAAATTAAAGACTTATAGAAAGATGCTTACCTTGGGTTTCAGTCTGTCGCGCTGCTCAGTCTGCTTAGTCCGCTAAGCCATTGAAGGCACTTATCTGAGAGGCTCAGACCTTAACAGGGTCATCCCGACCTGTTCAGCCCTTGAAAGTTGCGTCTCTGGCACCGGCGTCCCACCTCGTTCAGCCTGCGGCGGACTCTCTCCGCCTTGTTGTTCCCAAACCCCCTCATCCTCAGCGTGCTGCTCGTCAGGTAATCTAGGGCGCAGGCTGGCCCGAGACAACCTGGCTTCACCAAATACTGTATTTTCCTTGCCAAGGTGGGCAAAACTTGGATATTCTCTAGATGGTTTGTGAACTCGGTCAAAAGATGGCTCGAAGAAGGACGATTCCGCACAAGAAAAATCAAAGTAGGTTAATGATCAGAAGGATTTCTGAAAATTTAAAAAAAGGGACAATAATGTACTCACGAAAGTTATATCGGAACTCTAGCGGAAGAGCAAGGAATGAATCTCCATCCGCACAGGGAGTCTGCCAGTCCCCACCAACCCAAAACCATTTATCCTTCCACTCCTTCAAGGATTGTGGAAGGCCCAAAACCAACCCATCCAGATAACCGGGCCGGTATATATGTAGTACAACCCCGAGGGCCGCCCCCGCCCCCAGGGTCGCTTTCTACACAATGAGCTCGTTCAGCTCTTCAAAATGAGGGAACGGATATTTGTGCTCGGAGAACAAGACAAGTAACCGAATCAGCCGACCCCAAGTCATCGGATGCACCTAGGACAAAGGGAGACCCCACCTCCGGAACCACTTGGTGATAAACCTTGGCAGGGGGAACCTCAACCCGAATGTGATACTGTGGGCGTACATGGTGATACACCCCGCTAGCGGATGCGCAGGCACCTCGGCATGATCAGGCAACCAAAAGTTCACCGACGAAGGAATCTGGTGCCTCTGATGAAGGGCATCCAACTCGTGCTGCATCATCAGACCTATCTGCTCGTTCTGGTCGGTCCGAGTCCACCCTTCCACCACATGTCACGGAGGCCCACCACCTGGCCTTGCGGCCTTAGCTCTATGTCCGGCCACGCTTGGACTACTTTGATTCCCCCTTGCTCCGGGGGCCTCTACGGTTACCGCATCCGTACCCTCCGGCACCCTGACCTCTTCCTGGTCACGACCTTCAGGTTCCATATCTAATTCTTTAGGGTGATTTTCACGACGGTTTGAACTCTCTACTTGTTCACCTGACTCCTTTGGGGACAAATTTGTCTTGTATATTTGACCCTCGCGGATCACTGTGATAGGGGTGGGATTGAAAATCACGTATTGCTCGTCTAATGGGATCGCTGGTTCAGGACTACGGCTTGAACTGGAGACATCGATGATGTCAGGGCTTTCTGGAGTTGCTTCCCTTTCTGGCGAAGGACTTACAGATGGAAGATCGTCGGACGGAGGGTCTTCGACTTCGACCTTTATGCTAAAATCTCGTTTTTGACTATCGTCAGCAGAACCATATATGTTTTTTGAAAAACGAAAAGGAAAGAAGAAAGAAAAGAAGAATTAGGAAAGTTACCTAAGTGTTCTTGAGCTTCTGTTCTCAAAAGCCGACCTGAAATCTCCTGCTCGTTCTCTGCAAATGCTAGTCTGTATGAAGTGAATGCAAAAGTGAGAAATGAAAGAGGAAAGCCATATTTATAGGTTAAATTCCCTCGGAAGCATCACACCAGTTGTAGAGGGCGCGTCTTTTCAAATTCAAAAAAAGCTGGGTAACTGTCACGTCCCCCCGTTTCCCGCACAATGATGGTCCAACAGAAAGATGCCACGTGTCTGTCCTCATGGGACTCAGTTAATGCGCCGTTTCAGACGTTGATGGACAGGTGACAACTGTCACCAAAATTGTTTGACTTTCCAACTTTCTATTTCCAGTTAAAGTTTAAATCCATTTCAAAGAATCTTCTCATTGGAATTAAACTTGGGAGCCATTGATAATACTCGAGCCGAGCTGGGCAAAAATATATACACGTGGCCATTCAGCTGATGATGACGAAAACTGTCCAGGATGATGTGGACCGACTTGGATGACGTAAGTAGCCGACCTGATGATGTGGCACGAGCCGAGCCCGGCCCACTATTACCAAATAAAATCCAACAAGTGCTCCACTCAACAAATCTCCCACTAAGTGGGTTCAACACACCAATGGCAGACCAAGCTGCCACCTATCAATAAGTTAAAGGGACAAGTCAACAAGCTTCTCTCAACACATGGCCAACATGCGCCTCATGCACACCAGGAGAAGACACGTGTCCCACAATAATCCCACTATTATGTTAGATGTAATGATGATTAGCCCACTAATTGTATTAGTATAAATAGATTTCATTTATTAGGGAAAAGGGGAGGGAGATAATCCTACTATATAGCTTGTAAAATTCAAACTGAGTGTACGAAACTGACCAGACACGCTCTGCTTGGTCTTCAATATAAAAAAGCAGAATTAGCCACTTTTCGCAATTTCTAAGTGTGCGTTTTATTTCCACGTCATATTGTCTAAGTATTTTCTTTGTTGATCCAAGAAGAACGTCAACACATACCATACCGCATGGGATATGCCTTAAGTTTGCTACTTAAGATTAAATAGATGCAAGTGAAATCAAACCTTAAGGGTTTTTTTGCCATTTTCAAAAATCTTTGGGTTTTTTTGTAATTAGCCCGAACCTCAGGGTGTTTTTATGTAATTATCCCTATTATATATATAATATATAGGTCTATATCCTGCTAGGCCAGCATATAACTAAATCCTATATTCAGTTAGTCCATCACTACAATAAATTCATATTTTCAGCAACTGAATAAAAACCGCAGTACGTCTTGTTCATTAATTCTCCTGCCATCATTCTCTAAACTCCACAAAATCATCTTCATTCTTCACTCTGCAAATCAATATCTGGTCACTTTTTCTTTTTTATTTTCTATTCATCATTAATTTTGGGATTAGCCCTGTTCTAGGGATCACTTTTCTTGAAATCAAGAAAATACTCCCTGTACGTCGGCATTCAAGATTGATCATATAATATACAATATAAAAAATGGAAAAGTGTTTGGGGATGAGATTTCACCCAACTAAGGAAGAGAAGATCGCTTATCTTCTTGTAAAGGTGAATGGTAAGCCATTGCCATGCGAAAACCTCACTTCCATTCCCACAGTTGAGATTTACGGCGACAGAGAGCCATCGGAGATTTTCGAAGATTCTAAAGATAATGAATTTCACTTTTTCACGCAGCTCAAGCGGAATAAGCAGACTACAAATAATGATGATCCGGCCGTATATATTCGAACAGTGGGCTGGAATGGAAAGTGGAAAATCCATCAGCTAAAAACTGGTATTCGTGACACTAGGAATGAAGAGATTGGTTTAGTTAAGAAGTTCAAATACAGGAAATGGATATTGGAAGAATACAGTCTTGCAGATAAATTCAAGGGTTGTGTCAAACATGAATACGCTGATTACGCATTTTGTTCGCTTACGAGAAATCCTGATGAGGACTCTGATGATCATCAAGAAAACAAAAATCCGGATGTTCCCAACATTCTTGATCAGATAATATTTGCTTCTTCTTCTTCGAATGATCCGCCTCAAACTCCATTGGATGTGGAATTAAAACTATAGAGACAATGATTTTTGAGAGTTTATTCACTTTGTTGCAGAAATAATTTTTAGTGTCAAATATTTGAAGTGTTTTGTGGTTTTCTATGCTTGCTGCTATGCTGTTAGCGTGATAGTATGTTGTTAGGTATATAGTTGGCTTATAAGTTGTTGCATGCGAAAAAAACGCAGAATTTGTGGTGTCAAACTTTACTTGTTCTTTAGTACTGTCTTTGATTGGAACTGAACTGACTCTGGAACTTGTTCTTTACTACTTTTTGTGTTTAGTCTTTCAGTCAGAAATGGTACGTTTTCAATTCTATTGTGTTGTGTTTTCATTGAGTTGATCAGATGATGATGCTGCTTAGTTCAAAATTTCTATAGGATATTGGATTAGATTTACTGTTTACTTGTTTTGTATTCTCAAGTCCTGCTTTCATTTACTATAGGAATATGTTTTACAGGTTTAATACATAATATGAAGGGATAATTATAAGAAGCTAGAAAAAACATAAGGTTTGGGCTAACTACAAAAAATATCCCGAGATGTTTCATAATTATAAAAAATCCCCTCGGATTTGATAATTATGTCAGTGGGGGTTTTGAAATATCTTTTGCTAATGAAAGGCAAAAAATGTTAGACGGAATGATATCTGAAGAGGATTTTGTAATTTTAAAAAAATTGAGGAGTTTTTCGTAGTTAGCTAGCCCGAACCTCCGGATTTTGTTTAATATGAAGTTGTGATGAGGTTCACATTGAGGCAGGTTAAGAGCCTTGATGTAAGAAAAGAAGCCAATTCAAGAAGGGCCTTAGGTATGTAAAAACTTGCTTCGTAGACATTACTATGAAATAGCCGCAGTTTAGGTCATCACCATATCATTGAGGTTGTTGAATAAGTGTTTTTGAACATCATCATCTTATCTAGCTAATATGTTGTTAGGCCTCAAATTAGTAACAGTATGTTTTTAGGTACTTCGCTTATTAATTATTGCAATCGTGTAGTGAGAAAAAAAATGCAGAATTTGTGGTGTCTATAGGAGCACGGCTTTACGTTTGACTTCTAGACTAGAACTGAACTAATAATTACTGTTCTTAGTACTGTGTGTATAGTTTTTGAATTAGAAATGATCATCATTTGTATTGCCTCGTGTTTTCATTGAGTTCATTAAGTCGTGAAATTTTGTAAAGGGTATTGGGTTAAATTTAAGTGTAAATATGCCAAAATATTGGTCATTTACCTTTCTAAAAAATAAAAGGAACCATGTTTTTCAAAAATATGTTTTAAGCCAACTAAAAAATGACAGTTATACCATATTTGTATTTTTGGTAAGTTACTTTTAAAATTGATGCGGTGCATATCTCGGTCCCAAAAAACGTATATGACCAATTTGACATATTTATTTAAGTTATAGGATTTTTATTATGGACAAATGATCATAAATCCAACGGACTGATAGATTTATTGTTTACTTGTTTTGTATTCTCGAGTACTCCTTTTTTATAGGAATGCTTTACAACTTCAATGCATAATATGAAATTGTGAGGTTCACAAGAGACTGGTTAAGAATCTTAATGTAAGATAAGAAGTTAATGCAAGAAGATTTTGCCTGAACCTCAAAATTGAATGAAAAAATCATTTATGTTGAAAAAAATTATTTTCGGAAATATTTTTTTCCCGAAAATTAATGTCCAACGCGTGAAGAATACCATTTAAATCATGAGAAAACAAACGAAAAAATATTAGTTCTATGTTGGATTTACCATGGGACATCAAAAATGCATCTATAATGAAAAATAAATTTTTCCGGGAATATCTTTTTTCCGAAATTGACACGTAAAGAATACCATTTAAAATTTCTTAGGCCTGTAAAAGTCTTGTAATCGGCAAATCCATGAATTAATTCGAGAATTTTATAAAGATATAGGGTGATTTTGCTACGCGGATTTAAAAGACCAAATTTGCTTCACCCTTATAGTTACAAGACTAATATTCCAATGAGGAAAAAACCTTAAACCTGTAAACTATGCAAATTTTTGTACTTTACCATATGAACTAATTTTTTTTTACACTTTACCATACAGGCTACATTTTGTAATTCTCCATACAACAAAGTACATTCCGGCAATGCCCTCTACGTAAAGGCAAAATAAACTTTATCTAAAATCTAAATAAATGTTGTTACATTTTACCATATGAACTTTGTTAAAAATTCACTTTGTCATTTGAACTTTGCGTAATTTCACTTTGTCATATCAATTTTAAAGAAAATAAAAAATTATGTTTATATACATTTATTTATCTTTGTTAACACATAAAAAAAGAGATAAAAACAAGTTTAAACCATACGTTTACAAATCTAATATATTATTTTAAATGTAAATAATTCAAATTCATTTCAATTGTAATATTCTTATCTTTTCTGCAACTTTCCTTGAGTTTTATATAAAAGAAATTATAAATGTATCCAATTATTAGAGGTGTTCATAATTCGGTAAACCGAGTGAATTGAGCTAAAACCAAAATCCAACACGTGCCAAATTTATTTTTATAGTATTGTGTATATATTTTCGAAGATATTATTTATTTTTATATTATTATGTATTATTTACCTACTAAAATTAAAGACATAACAAATATATTTTTTTATTTTTGTAAAATTTTGATTTACCAAAATACTAAACTGAAATTCTGAAAAACGTTCGGTAAAAGTTGAACCAAATCGATTATTTTGGTACAATATTTAGTACATTGATGCCTACCAAATTTCTGGTGCACCTATTATTTTTGTTCAATCACCAAATATCTATTAAATTTATGTGCTACTCCTAAGAGTATGAGATCATTGTAGTGTGGCCAATCGACCAAAATTGTCTCACAAGGAACTTTTGGTCGATTATGAACTTATGTAAATTTTGCGAAAAATAGAAATAATTCTTGAACACTATAATAAAGTTTTGAATATGCAATTATGTTGACATAAGAATTAAAATTATTTATTTAAAGTAACATCATTATAGAAAATTGAGATGAAATCAATATAAAAAGATGTTTAAACACTAAAATAATTCGAAAATATCTAAATCGTCCTAAAATAAATCAATATCAATGATGTTAACCCCCTTAAATCGTAAACCGTAAACCTAAAATGAAATCATGATTAATATATTTTATGAAGGTGAACACTAATTAAATATATTTCTTATGGATAAAAATTTGACCAAAAAATGATAAATACATGGATATACACATAATTTTTATTTTTTAAATTGATATAACAAAGTGAAATTACGCAAGTTCGGATTGTAAAGTTAAATAATTAACGAAGTTCAGACGCCAAAATGTAACAAAGTTTTGTTTACATTTTAGGTAAAGACAGTTCTACTCTCACGTGGAGAGCATGTGCCATAATATTCAGAGAGTATTCCACCGTCAACGACTGTTATATGTCAAAGTAAAAACTTGTGTAGTTCATTTGGTAATCTATAAAAAATATTAGTTCAATGATAAAGTTCGAAAACACATAGTTTGGAGGGTTTAATAGTTTTTTCCTCTATTGCAATTTACCCTGGTATTCTAAAGTATTGAATCTAAAAGTGCCTTGTTCTCACTGTATATTCATAATATATACTTAATTAGCGAAACCTCACAAAATTGAAAAGTGATGCTGTAAAAATCCGTACAATTCACTACGAGTTAGAAAAATCGATCTAATTCCGATCCGAAGACCAATCAATGTATAGGGAACCGGCCTGCAATATGCAAACATGGTTAGAATGGTTTCATCGGTGTCCCTAGAAAGCTCCTCCAATACTTAAGTCAGCATAGTGTACGAGAAAAATCCAGAGCACAGGAAGTCACCGATAGTTAATTGTGCTTAATTAAAAATAATGAAGTATGAGCTATTTATATATGGGACTGTGGGCTTCATGGACCAATGTTAGGAAATTTATTGTTTAGATTTTGATGAATGCCATGTAAAACTTAGAATAGGAAGTTGGCACCCCATTTTTTGCTGTAAAATGCATTGTAATAAATAGGGCTAGCCAAGCTGAGTTAAGTCAGCTACGCCCTAACATGCAAGAAGACAACTGAAGACTAGAAGGAAGACTGTGCTGCGAGACAATTGAGTATGGCAAAGAAGAGTAGACGGAACTCTATCGGAAGAAGCGGATGAGATCTGGTGAGTGGAGTATCGATCAAGTCAACTCGAGAAAAGCCAAGTCTCAAGTTGAAGTGACAAAGAGTCATCCATGATTGGAAGTCGACTCTAAGTCACCTGGGGAAAGCAAAGAAATGCGGTCAAGTCGAGATAATCAAAAAGATCCGTTGCACAGAAATCAAGAGAATTACTTAAACAAGTAATATCTCCATACCACCTTTCTTGGAGTGCTCGTCCCTGAAGCATGCAAAAGGAATGAACCAATGGGAAGCACTACACCGTGTCGAACTCGAAAAGGTGAAAACATTTCATACGAGGAAATGGCAATTCCAAGGATCGCAACAAGACAAGCTAACGATCGTAAGTGACTTTAAAAAATAAGCTATCTCTTCAACGGGCAAATTTTTGAAAGATCACTATAAAAGGCTGAAAATGACATTGAGAAAAAGGGCGGACTGAACCAAAAACGTTCAAGCAATTATTAGAAAATCAAATATTCTCAATCCTCAAGCCTACACTACGAAGAACATCAATCCAACACTCACTTGTGAAGGAAAGATAACTTCAATCGGTTGAAGAGGAAAATACTTGAAAAATCAAGGGGTCTACATTCCACGAAGGATTGTAGGAAGGTTCAAGGTCGAACCAAGTTTTGAGCTTTTGGAGGGCTTCGTGATCAAATCCAAAGAGCTTGAGCAAGTGAGTCAGAGTAGCAAGACAAACCGCCCTGTGAAGAAGGTCGAGTCGTCGAGAAGCCAAGTGAGTGATCAAGGCGTCTCGGATCGAGTCCCAAAGGATCAAGTCACCATTGTGTGATCAAGACTTGTATCTCTGGGACCGTTACCACTTTGATATCTTGATCAATACCTAGTGGATTCCTCCGGGAGTTGGAGAAGAGACACTACAAAAAAAACAATGCTACTTCACAGCGGCGGTTTATTTTAAATATTACGGCGGTTTAAAACCGCCGCCCAAGTATTTCGCAGCGGTTTGCAATCCGCTGTCCATACAGGTGTCGCGAGAGATTTGGCAACAGTTTTTCACAAACGCTGAAAATTGTGTCACTAAATATTTTAGCAGTGGTTTTTAGCAGCGGTTCCAAACCGCCGCTAATTTTAACATTGCAGCGGTTCCAAACCGCCACGAATAGAAAAGAACGGATGGAAAAAAGGGCAGCGGTTATGTGAACCGCCGCAAATATAATTCTACTATAATTTCTCATTTCTAAAATGCATGTAGTTGTAACAGCTACCACTAATATTTTTATAAAATTTCTTCATAGTTTTTATTCAACTATGTGACAGATGTGTCACATAATTGTGACAAAGTCATAGTATCATCCAATTATGTAAAAGTCTTATAAACTGTAATAACATCATAAAGTCAAAAACATTACATTACAATCACTAAAAACCATCTACAAAAGTATATGTTCTTATACAATAGCAATATATGCAACATTACGCAAATGAAAATTCTCATTTATATCATGACTAGAGGATGACCATCGTCTTCTGTGCCTGCAATTGAAACCAAATTATAATATTATACCTCATAACTTATATTCAATACAGAAGTCGTAATTCTAGAAATGCTCATAAGTAAAATCATCAAGTGACAAAATGCTAATTGATGAAACAAGTATATACATATAGTTGAATATGGAGAAACAAATGTAATATGCAAGTACATACCATTTCAAATGTTTGGTTTAGCCAATTAGCGAACTGTTTGGGGCCTTTTGTAGCAACATCAGTATAACAAATCATTTTTATGAAACTTTGGTAGCGACTATCATCCAACAGTTGATTAATTCTTAATAGTTAAAGTCTAGATAAAAAATCATAATCCAAAAGAAGTGAATTTGTCCCTTTCTGTCTTTCCTTGATAGACATTTGAGTGGATAAGAAGTGCTTAAACCTACTCTTTCATTTAATCATGCATTTGTCTGGTTGTAATTTTGCAACAGTGCTTGCCATAATTGATTAAACAATTAGAGTCCCACCAAATTTTCTGCATTCACTCTATTGATATAATTCTATAATTCTAATTCTCATGTCAAGAAGCGACCAGCATGACAATAAATATACAATAAAATCTATAGCATACTGGTTGGTTCACAAAAACTTGACAGCATACTGGAAAAAAGAAAAGAAACCACACATTCCTTACACAAGTTTTCGATCAAGAGCTTGTTAATTGTCATTGAAGTTTTCGATCAAGAGCGTCTTTGTTATCTAAGATAAGTAAACAGCGGTTTCCAAATATTTTAAGTCATAGTTAACTACTTGTCTATTTCTTCAAAACTAGTTTTCAGAATTTTTCTTTCCATGATTGTAGATATGAGACCACAGAATGATAAATAAAGCAATAATCAGGTGATCAATAAACATCAGAATCATTGGTCATGCAAATAAAAGCAACTTACCTCAAAAGCATTCGGGATAAGCGTGCTTACTGCATCAGTTGATTTAGTTTCTTCAGATTTATCCTCCACATCGGCATTCGCTGTTACTTATTGAAAGAAAAAGCTGGATTACAAAGAGAAATAATGAAGGGTGTAACAGAATTATGTGATATGTCCTACACATAATTTCATTACAATACCAGTACGTGTCAAATAAATAACAGGACGTCCCTTCCCCGATTTTGCCATTAGTAACGAGTACTACTGTACTAAACGCCTCTTCTTGATATGAGAGCAAGCAATCATACTTACATCTGATCTATTTAACTTTCAAAAGTACTAATATCCAAAACCCAAAAAAACTAAACTTATATATCCACATATTTTGGCTTTAAGTGAATCGATAATCAAAACAAAGGAGTTTTAAGAGCAAAGTTTTCTTGCCAGATGAATCACGTTTATCATTAACATACAAATTCTGTAATTTCATAACACCTAATCCTAAAATCGTATGGCGAATAAATAATGAACAAACTTAATGATGACTGCTGAGTTTCACCTTTCAGTACTTATATTATTATGGATGCCATACAACCATCACTCAGATAGATATTCACATCAATAAATTAGCATTTTAAATTGATTCTCTTTATGAGTTCATTATATTAAATAAAAAATTTCACTAAATGTTAACAATAGAACTAAACAGAACACAGTTACTTCAACAACAGAACAAGCAAGGTTAATGCCATAAGGCTAGTGCCATAAGCGGAGCAGAATAAATTCACAGAATATCAACTCACAATCAACTTCAGTAGCTGAAATTCGACACCCGATTATTGGCTTCTGTGATCTACGCGACAAAACTAAACCAACAAATCGAACAATTTTTTAAGTCCTTAAAACCATGCAAAGACTGCAATGTTCTCAATTTGGGCCTCACAGAACCGAAATCCAAGTTCTTTATCTTAAGGCCTGAAGCCCCAAAACCGCCTGAAACAAATACCACCATAAAAATTCATCAAACATGATCTATTTGACAACAATACAAGTTTTTCAGGGGAGAAATAGAAAAAAGGAAAACTAGAAAATCAAAATTCCTTAGCACACAAATCCAAGAAATCAAAACGGAACTCCATTACGCGTAAAACCAGTATCGATAAACGAAGAACAACATAATTAACAGGAAATTGAGACATATAGATGAACAATAAACATCATAAATGTTAACAGATATAAAGTACGATCAACTTTACGCCCAAGCTCAAATTCCTTACACGACAATTTGTTTATTAATAAGAGACTATAATCATTAAACTAACCAACACAAAAGAAGAAAAAATATGTACCATTTCAGCTCGTCTTCTTGCAAAAGCTTTTAGATCCACTACTATGTGGAACTTGATTGATGCTTTCTAGATTCAGTATTTTTTCGAAGTAATAGACCAAAATACTCATACCTTAGACAAACAAGGGAAATTTAGTAAAAAACACTAATGCACAAAAGTTACCTGACAATCAGAATTTGTTATAATGTCTTCAATAGAGGGCACAACTCAACAGGGGCAACTGGAATTTTTTCTTCAATAACAAAGACTCCCTGTAAAAGATGCAGTTTATCAAGATTGTCCTATATTTCAAGATTTTTTCTTCAATAGACATCCTGTACATGTCTGTGATAATCTTAAACAAAACAAATAGTTATTGACAGTAGAACATCCATGTCCCCAAGACAAATGTATTAATGCTGATACCTATATTTCAAGATTGTAATAATGTGGATATATTTGATAAAACAAGATCAATGGGATTTTAATCAAAAAGAACTAATGAACAGAAGTTACCTGACAAGCAAAATTTGTTATAAATCTTCAATAGAGGGCACAACTCAACAGGAACAACTGGTTTGTTTCTTCAATAATAGATTCCCTGTAAAAGTTTTAGAGTGTAAGTAAAGTAAAGTTGCTGTTTATCAAGATAAAAGTTGTATTTCGTGGCAACTCAATCAAAGATATACCCATCACGAATCACTTGAAAATCATAAACGTTTTCCGGATGAAAATAAATACAAGCAATATTTAGAGAGGGACTGCAAGTTAAATGTCTTTTCTTTATGAAACAAATTATACAAATTACTTTGTCTCCAGGTAACATAAACATCACTAATATAGCAAATTAATTTAATAAAATGAAAATAAGTGAGTGGGCAGACCAATGGAAAATTCAAACAGAAATAGTTAAACAGAGACACAAAAGGGACAAACACTAACGTCACTTATCAAAAGTTATCCAACACGTAATATAGTTCATTTGTGCGTTAATTGCTAAATCAAGATAAACTAGTATATATTATCAGGAAAATAAGCTTGTACCTGAAATGTAAGATGCTTTTTTCTTCCAGCACTAGCGGTACTTTCGCCATCCAATAAATCTAGCATCCTGTTTCATATTTACTCATTAAATTACCGTAATCAAGAAAAAAAAGAAAGAAAAATATACAGCGACACCCACACACACACACACACATATATATAAAACAAAGGTAAAAAAAGGATTTGCAAAACTTCTTTTGTTTTAAGTAATTTGCAATAAATATACATTCACAAGACTTTGCACTGAGTGCTCTAGAGCAAGCAAACCAAGTAGAACATTCAGGAGGCGTTTACTTTTTCAAAATAATTAGATTTGAAAATTGAAGATAGTGAATCAAAGCCTCAGATCAAAAATTCATCTAACCTTTTTTCTTTTAATCAATATAAGATGCATGTAAGTGCTTAGGGTTTGAGCTAAGGGCTTTCCTCTCACAAGACACAAGCGCCTCATATACGGTGGTAGATCGCTGGTCACCAATGGCGGTGGCGGTGGCGGCGGGAGGGCTAAGCGGCGGCAACGGCGGGAGGGCTGAGCGGTGGCAGCGGCGGGAGACGGAGAGAGAGAAGAGAAGACCCATCGATTTGTGAGAGAGAACAAATTACTAGTTTACTACGAGTTAATTCTATAAGTCAGGACCCCTTTTTTCTAATAATAATTATTAATTTTTAACTTAAATAAACAAAGAGTGATTTCTTTAGTGCCGGTTAAACAACACCGCGTGTATTTTCCTGCCCGTTCGATTAACCGCATGATGAATAAATCGCTACTATATATATCTTTTTTTTCACTTTATTATTAACGGTAGAACGACAACCGCCACTAAATTTGGTTTTAGCAGCGGTTTTATCAAACCGCCTCTAAATATGTGTCACAAAATAACCTTTTTTTTGTAGTGAGAGGAGTAGAAGAATTACCCCATCTTCGAATCTCTATAAAAATTTCATTGTGTCATTTACATTTTAAGACTTTAATTCCCGCATCTTAATTGTTTAAATCTGTGATAAATTTGCTATCCACTTGATAATTTCTAAGTACTAAACAAAGCACTAAATCCTTGTTTAACCAAACTTAAGGGTGTTAAGTCTTCCCAATAAAACAAACCACGTTAAGTTAATTTAGACCCAACAAAATGAGTTATTCCATCAACAATCTCGATTGAGTCTGTTGAGAGACTAACTCTACCGATTAACTAAATTGGTACCTCACCTAGACACAACCGTGTAGTATCAACTTTGAATATTTAAAAGGACTAAATCGAAAATTTGGTAAGGTTTATTCAACCCCCTTCTAAACCTTACACTTACACCCTTGGGACCTCAAGTGGTATCGAGCGGTTGGTTCATTGAGCCTTCCGCACCAGTTCTTCTTATTAGATCTCCAAACTTTTCAAAGTCCGCTTTAGTACTTAGACTTTCAAAACTCTTTTTATCATTAAAAGTTATTATCATGGAAGCAAAATCGACACGCATCCCTATGTTCACTATTGAAGAATTTGATGATTGGAAAATTCGTATGCGGGCTCATCTATCAAAGATTACATGATGAGATGTAGATAGTGATAGAGGATGGGCTACATCGCAAATCTTAAAGGTGAACACAAATTGTAAGAAGAGCTGCACTGAAGGAAAAGAGGATGTTGCTCCCAGACCAGTCATGGTTGAAAACCAAGAACCGAATGGACAAATGATGACAGAAAAAAGATACAACCTGGACAATGTAGCCAAGGACATCCTTTACAAAACCTTGACAAAGCCATGTTCAATAAAGTCAAATCATGCAAAACGGCTAAAGAAATCTGGGACAAGCTAACATTGATTTGTGAAGGCTCGGAGCAAATCAAAGAAAACAAATTATCGATGGTCTGTACGAAATTTGAGAATTTCAAAATGATCTCGGGAGAAAACCTGGATCAACTGGATGCTCGGTTCACGAAATCACCAATGAGCTATCTCACTTGGAAAGGAATATACACACAGAAGAAATGTGTATGAAGATCATAAAAAGTCTTCCAAATTGAATGGGAAATGAAGGTCATGGCACTGAGATATTCCATGGACCTATCAAAGACATCCAACCATGAATTATTCTCGGACCTCAAAGCCTACGAGTTTGAGCCGAAAGAAAAGACCAGGAAGAGACAACTGTACCCCAAAACAATTTGCTCTAATTGTTAAAGATGGGAAGAGTGAGGTCAAAGAAGTCATTGATCCGGAAGAAATAGCCTGATGGTTAAAAGATTCAACAAGTTCTTCAATAAGAACTACAAGAGAGGAAAGGGCGAATCTTCCGAAGACACTCGGCTCCCTCCAAATCAAGGGAAGATAGGCCAACCAAGAGAATGCATCATCAAAAAGTCAATATCAAAGGGTGACAATCCAAGAATGGAAAGAGCTGATCAAAAGGTCAATATCTATCTTTGAATTGTAGACAACCGGGTCACTATGCCATTGATTGCCCATATCCTGTAGTCAACAAATACGGGAATGAAGAAGAAAGAAAAGTCTTGAGAGAAAGAAGACAAGAAAAGAAAAAGGCAATGATGGTCGCAGAGAGATTAAACAAACCAAGTCAAGAGAGACAACATTCAGAGAGCATGAAAGTGTTGACTACTTAAGTGACTACGAAGAAGCCCCGATCTGGATGGCCAAGAACAAGATCAACCTGACCAAGAAGATGAGGTTCAAGAACAGTGAGTGCCAAGGAACCTGGTACATGGATAGTGGTACATTCCGGACATATGACAGAAATAAGAAAAATCATCAAAATTCAAGGAAGTTAAAGGAGCAAAAGTCATATTTGGAGGAAATGAAGCTCTGGTGAAATAAGAGGCATTAGATCCATCAAGAGGAATGGATTAGAAATCACAGATGTTGCATATGTTGAAGGACTCAACTTCAACTTATTGAGCATCGATCAACTCGTGACAAGGGCTACAATGTTGGATTCAACATGGGTGTATGCCAAATCAAGGATCTTGAATCGAATGAAGTTGTGTTGCAAGGATGCGGACAAAAAGAACATGTATGTAGTAGATTGGTCAACCGCTACACACAACACTGTCTATTAGCAAAGAGCACACTAAATCAAGTTGGCTATGGCACAAAAAGTGAGTCACCTAAATTTCAAAACGATTAACAAGCTTGCAAGAAGTAATCTTGTGGAAGGACTTCCGGACTCGAGATACAAGAAGGAGAGTATATGTGATGCATGTCAAAAGGGAAAAAAATCAAATCTTCATTCAAAGAAAAGACATGTCCATGTTCAACAAGAATATTGCATCTGCTACATATGGATCTATTTGGACCAAAGGAACCCAAAGATAAGTGGAAAGAAATACACCTTGGTGGTAGTAGATGACTACTCAAGATATACATTGTAGGTCCCAAGGGTGTAAGTGTAAGGTTTAGAAGGGGGTTGAATAAACCTTACCAAATTTTCGATTTAGGCCTTTTAAATCTCTGATTCTACACACAATTTGTGTCCATCTTGATGGACAATCGAATTAGTCACTCAAGAGAGTTAATCTCTCAAATGACTTTCCGAGTTAGTAGAGTAACTCACTGTTGGCTATAAATTGACTCAACTGTGGTTTTGTTTTCAAATGGAAGACTTAACACCCTTAAGTTTGATTAAGCAAGTTTTTACTGACTTGATTTAGTACTTATAGATTATCAAATGGATAGCAAATTTATCAATGAGATATAAGCAATTAAAAGTGCGAAAATTTAAATCTTTGAAATGTAAATGACACAAAAAAGTTTTTATAGAGGTTCGAAGATGGGGTAATTCTTCTACTCCTCTCTTCTCCAACTCCCCGGAGGAATCCACTAAGTAATGATCGGTTTACAAAGTGGTAACAGTCCGGATACAAGTCTTGATCACAACAAATGACTTGATCCTTTGGGACTCGATCCTGAGACGCCTTGATCACTCACCGGCTTCTCGCGACTCGCTTCTTCACAGGCGGCCGCTTTGCTACTACAACTCACTTGCTCAAGCACTTTGGATTTGATCACGAAGCCCTCCAAAAGCTTAAGACTTGGTTCACCTTGAACCTTTCTACAATCCTTCTTGGAATGTAGACCCCTTTTTCGATATTTTCCTCTTCAACTCGATTGAAGTTCTCTTTCCTTCACAGGTAAGTGTTGGATTGATGTACTTGAGATGTAGGCTTGAGGATTGAGAATGTTTCGATTATTGATAAGCTTGTATATCTCACGTGTGTCATTCATCCACGCATCATCCTTCTCAATCAAACTCCTCGGCCTTTTATAGTGAACTTTCAAAAATTTGCCCGTTGAAGAGATAGGCTCATTTTTGAAAATCACTTTGCGATCGTTGGTGTGCGCTTGGAATTGCCATTTCCTCGTATGAAATGTTTTATCACCTTTTCGGAGTTCGACACGGTGTAGTGCTTCCCATTGGTTCATTTCTTTTGCACGCTTCCTGGGACCGAGCACTCCAAGAAAGGTAGTATGGAGATATTACTTGTTTAAGTAAATCTCTTGATTTAAATGCAACGGTTCTTTTCGATTATCTCGACTTGATCGCATTTCCTCGCTTTCCCCAGGTGACTTAGAGTCGCTTCCAATCATTGGATGACTCTTCTCACTTGACTTGAGACTTGCTTCTCTTGAGTTGACTTGATGTTCCACTCACCGCATCTCACCGCTTCTTGATCGAGTTCTGTCATTCTTCTTTGTTGTACTCACTGTCTCACGAGAGTTTTCCTTCAAGCCTTGATTGTCTTCTTGCAAGTTGGAGCGTAGGCCGACTTAACTCTGCGGCTACCGATTGTTACAATACATTTCAAAGCAAGAATTGGGAGCCAACTTTCTATTCTAAGTTTTACATGGCATTCATCAAAATCTAAACAATAGAATTCCTAACAATTTCCCCTTTTTGATGATGCCAAAACTTAAATCATACAAAGATGCAAATAACACGAGATACATACGAGATAGTGTATTGACATAGAATGTATGCGCATAATCAATCTTTTTATTGATCATATCATTCTTGTACTTAACACAATCACAAGGTGTATCGAGTATGTAAAAAAATTTAGTATTATTACGAAGACTTACATTGTATGTATTTACATATAAAATACACGAAGGGTTGAACAAGAACACTTCATCTCCTTCGTCTCCTTCTTTCATCTTGATCGGCATCTTCTTCTCTTCTTCTCTTCTTCTCGTCATCACCGTCTTTTTTTCTCATATGCCTTCCTGGCAGCTTCATCTTTCCTTATTCTTTCCTGTCTCTCCGCCATAGCCGAGTTTGTCTCTTGTTTTCTTCTTCTATCCTTTTTGCATACTCGGCGTTGGTTTTAGCCACTTGCAAGTTCGCCACATGGTCAAGCCCGCCCCCGTAGATCCCTCCTTTCTTTCCGGATCTCGTATTCAATATTCTTGGGCGAGGCCTAGTCCAAGCTTCTTCCTCCACTCCGCTTCTTCCTCTACCTCTGGGCGTATCTTGTCTTTGGGGCCTTCTTCTTTCGGTGAGTGCCAGTGAGTGACCAAAGCAGAGTGGATCGCGGTTGTCTGGCATTGTCATCGCCTTCTTCACATAATGTGAGACCCTTTTCCCAAGACTGAGTCCCAAGCTTGAGCGAAGGACATATTTGCAAAATAACCTTGATTCGAGCGTTTTGAATTCGCTCAACTGATCTTGGCTCTGTCCCCGATATCGAAATGGCATACGTGTCTCTCGCAACCGAATGCCTCCGTGTTCTTTCAAAATGTTCATCACCCTGGCATCCATTCTTCCTTCCACCTCCTTCATCCCTCGCTTCAATTTCTTTTCTCTTCTCGGCCATAGATACAAAGCAGAGTGTTGGAGTGGCGAGTCACCGGGAGTTTGCCGCTTATAATGTCACCGTGATGAGGACCCTGTTGGGGTTTGTGCAATCATCAAGGTCATATTCTTTGATCCTTCCCCCTCAAGATTTTCCTTTCTTGATTTCAAAATTTCCTCACCGATTTTCCCTTCTCACTGCTCCTTGTCACCGCTTCTCCTTTCTTTTACTTGATTTTCTTCGCTTTAAGGTATTCCTCTTCCCCTTTTTGGCATCATCAAAGGATAGAGGAACCCCGAGGGAACATCTTTGGCAAGCATGAAGTCGAAGTCTCCGATGGTTGAATGTTGCTTCAAGTCTGGCGTTGTATCTTTGCACGGAATTGATCGAGTAGCGTTGGATTCTCACAAATCGCTTCATCTCGGCCATGAGAAGGCTGAATTTTCTTGTCATGTGTTCCTCCAAACGCCGTATATCATTTGCATTACGCTCACGCAGCAGCCTTTGATCTCTCGGTGTGAGCTTCGTGCATATGTTCAATGTGTTCCCGCACCGTTTCGCATCAACATTTTCACTCTCCACACCACTTTTTGAATAATTGTCTCAAGTATCTCACCTGCTCCACACGCATTGATTCTTCTTTGTTGCCACCATTCCCTTATCCTCGACCGTGATGCCTCTCAAGTCACCGTAAGGTTGGCATCTCTGTTGTCCAGCGCATATCCAAGGAGGCCTCGATGCCTCTCCATCTTTTCAACTTCAAAGAAAGAGTGCCTTGAACACTTCGTACTTCACTTGATTCTTCAACAATTGCGGTGATGGCCATACAAATTCGAAATCGAAATCGGGTTGGAACAATGGTGCTTGAGTGAAAAACAGAGTCTGTCCGTGATAGCGTGCTTGCTCATTTTCGACTCTTCGTGGAGTTCTCGTATCTCCAAAGGTGAGAAAGGGAAAGATTCCACAAAGGATTCATCACCGCCATCCGGGATTTGTTCGATGATAAGCGGTGGGCGTGAAGTTCTTTTGGGAATCGATCCACCGTAGCTTGAGGAGCCGGAGCAAAGGTCTCTCGGTTCATCCGGGTTTTGTGGTGCAAGAGACTCACTGCCGAGCCTCACTGTCTTAACAACCGTTGGTCTCACCGATTTCTCCTTTTGAGTAGACTCGGTCCCGGCCTTATCGAAGCGTCATCGGACGATGATGAGATTTCCATTGGTGGCTCATCATCAAAATTAAAGGTCCGACGAGTAGTCTTGGGATCGACTTGCTCGTGCCTGGAACATTCGCAATGAGTCTTTTGGATTTGTCATGGGGTTGACTCGGCTTCTTCTTCGCCTTCCGATCCCGAAAAGGTGACATCGTGGTTGTCCTGGGAATCATGAAGTGCGCCGATCTCCTTCTCGGATGGATCGATGGTTGCGGGAGGGATGTTCTCTACTTCACCAGTTACCCCCCGGAAGTCTCAACCTCCCGTGGCCTTCATTTCCTCCGGCAAAGGTCTCTCTTTCGCTGCGAGGCCTTGTCTTCCCTTTCGACAAATGTCACTGTCTTAGGGTCTTCTTCTCACAAAGCTGGCATCCATTGAGTCTCAACCCCATGGATTGCACTTTCATCGCCTGCAGTGTTAACTCCCGTGGCATTCCTTCCTCGTGCCTCGACCGCATCGCGCGTCATTAGCCTTCGAGCGGTTGGCACCTCACCGAGACAGTCTCAATCGCCGAGCTTCGTTGATGGCAACTTCTTTCAGTTCTTCTTGTGTTTGAGTGTTCTTTGCTTCGCCTCCTACATTCTTTGTGGAGTCATCTGCAAAGATCCTCCGACCTTGCCGCAGTGGAGGGAGTTTCCCCCTCGGGGCGCACCACCGAGTGACTTGGAGTGGGGTTACTCGTCTCCAAACTCCCGGCCGTTGCAATTGATGGTTCAGCTGTTGGGGCGGTGGTGGCACACCTTCGAGGGGTTGGCTCGATCGGGGTCCCCATTAGCCCGCCATCGCCATCTCCTTATCCTTCTTCCGAGTTAGGCGGGAAGTGGTAGCAAGAACATCGTGGCTATTTGCTTCAACCACTCCCATTGGATCGATTTCGGTGTGTTCGAGGACTCTCTTGGTCCCTCCATCGGTCTTTTTGCTCGTGAAGGATTCTTGATTCATGCAATGCTTGCTTGCATCCGCAATTCTTACGTGGCGGCGAAATTCTCTCGGTTCCTCGTCACTTTCGGAGAAGACATCAAGGAGAGGATGGAAGTGTTACGTGGTGCCGAGATAGGGCGATACTTGCCTTTTCGCGTGCTTCGGCTTCTTCACTTGCTTTTCTCTCTCCTTGTCCTTGTAGATCTGCGAATATTCATGCGATTGTCTTCATCTAGAGCCGAGCACAAGAGATAATCCAGGAAATTTAGCAGATTCCTCTTCTTCTTCTATGAATTCAGTAGTTGGAACTGTTCCTTGACTTGCTCGGCTTCCATTTTCTCCACTCACGCAGACGATTTTGGATGTCCGGGTAAGGTGGAGATAGGATCATTACATCACTATCTGCTTGGGCCGGTTCTTCTCGAGTTTCAAATGTATGAGCTACAAACTTGTGTCTTGGTTGCCTCTCTTTGGTCGCCCAAAGAGACTTGGGCAAGTTTCAACAACTACATCCGAGACTCTACTTCTCGGTAGTCTCCTGTATTTGTGCTAGGTGAGTAATCGACTCACCTGGTTTCTCTTGTTCGATCCGCTTGACGAGTCTTCTTCGTCTCTGGTTTGTACCGGGGGAATTTTTGGTTCGAGGCGGTGTCCTCTCGAGTCTAGGCGGCCGGGCCTGCTTGTGTTTGTTTACGAGGAGCCGGCCGTCTAGGCTTGTCGTTCTCCTCCTTTTGACGATCGAGAGGGAATTTGTGAGTCCTTCTCGACCCCGCAGCAGCAGGGCGGTGACACGGCCGCTTGGGCGGTGACTCTCACTGCGCAGGCGGTGACTCTCGCAGGGGCAGTGCATGTTTGGTTTTCTTTCTTTGCAGGGGCAAAGAGATTTCTCGGCAAACCGGGGCGGGCTTTTCTTCTTGGTTGGAGAGAAATAAATTTGTGTCTTGGGGTCACCGATTCCCCTCACCGGTGTCGACTCTCTTGGCGACGCTTCGAGCACCGGAGAGAGATTAGCTCAACATCCTCTTGTTGACATGGAAGGCCTTCCCATGTCTAAGAGGTACTCCTTTCACCTCCAATAGCCGCCAATCACCAGGCCATATCCCGAGATCCTCCAAATGACCCATCTTCTTTGAAGGACTTGTTCCCACGTTACGTTCGGCAGAAATCTGCTGTAGATAAACTCAGCCCGCTTTATCTTATCTTTTTTCTTCGATTATTGCAGCCATCACAATCAATTTTGCCTTTGACAGTTGGTCAAAGTCCGCCAAATTTGATGTCGATACACTTGGCAACAATATCCAACAATTTGTGATAATCCTCCTTCAGCAGATCTCTTGTTTGCTTTGTGTATATTATTTTGTCAAGAACGCCGGACTTGGCTATTTCTTTCCATGCGTCGGCCAAGTTTACATCAGCTTCCTTAATTTCAGTTGCTCCTTCCTGCGGTAGTGAGCAATATTCAGCCAAATCCTTGGCGTTGATAGTCACCGCTTCCGTGAACAGATGACTTGATTCCTTCATCGTGAATCTCGGCATTCACGTAGAATTGTCGCGACCTCCTCCACGTAGGTCATAGGATACTCGATGTTAGAAACGGTTTTGATCCTGGCGTTTCTAACTTCTCCGCGATTTTCTTCACCAGGGTGTCGTCGGACCCTGCTTCATCATTCCGTCAAATCCACGGTCGAACCGGTGTGGATTTGTTTTCCCAACTTGGTAAAGTTATACGTTGGTGCCATTTCTCGAATAATTTCAAGGAAAAGTTCGAAATTTGATTTGAAGGTTGATAGGGTTTGAGAGTATTTGCCTTTGCTTTTTTGAGAGAGAGAGATTGAACAGTTTTTAGAAGTGTGAGAGAAAGCGGACGAAAAATGGTTTAAATATGGTTTATGAAAGGGCGTCAGACGGTTTTGAATCGTGATCGAAATCAACGGCTTGGATTTCGCACGCATATTGAGCGATTCATGTCTCGTATTTAATGCGGCAAAGATTTATATCCAATCATAGGCTTGGTGTGCGGCTTTTATGTCCGTACACATCATCATTATCTTTGACGTGTCTCTTAAAACATTCTGCTAAGTCAAAAACGATTTGCGTTTTTGTCACTCTGCTCATAAGTTATTCAAACTTATCTCTTAGTGATTTAACTCGCTTCTCACATTTCTCTTAGTGACTCAAATATCAATTTGTCTTTGGTATAGCCGACTTTTCCGATAAAATCTGATTCTTGAGCTAATTTTTGTTTTCACTCTTTTTCACCTTCTTTCCTGTTCCATTTCTTTTCTTTGATTCTTCTATGTCTCACTTAGCTCAATTAGCCCCAACTCATGTTTGAGTTCTTCAAATCTTGACTCACATAAAGGTTTTGTGAAGATGTCACTAGTTGCTTATCGGTTGAGATATATTCCAAGATAATGTCCTTCTTTTCAACATGATCTCTTATGAAATGATATCGACATCAATATGTTTTGTTCTTGAGTGCAACACGGATTTTGAGTGATTGCAATTGCACTTGTGTTATCACACATGATTGGAATTTCTTTTTCTTCAACTTCATAATCTCTCACCTTTGTCTCATCCATAGGACTTGGGCACAACACCGGTTTGCCAGCCTATGTATTCTCGCCTCACCAGTTTAGAAGTGGCTATTGAGTTTTGCTTCTTGCTAAACCAGAAATTAATCTGTTTCCAAGCATTTGACATGTGCCTCAAGTACTTTTCTGTCCCACTCGCATCCAAAGATAGTCAGTCGAATAGCCAATTAGCTTGAATCCACCTTCCTTTGGATACCATAGCCCTACTTCTTGGTTTCCTTTTAAGTATCTCAATATTCTCTTAGTCATGCAGTCATATGGCTCTCTTTTGGAGCATTGAAATCTTGCACATACACCTACAAAGAAGGGTGATGTCGGCCTGCTAGCTAGCGTGAGATAGAGCAGATGATCCAATAAGTGCTCAGATCTTGTTTGATCTACTGTGCTTGCCATCCGCATCCATGTCCATTTTGATCGATGTGTTCATTGGTATTTTTACGAAGACTTCTCCTCCATACCAAATTTCTTCATTAAATCTCTGTGTATTTTGTTTGACTTATGAAGGTTCCATCCTTCACCGAATGTTTCACTTGAAGTCCAAGGAAGAATGTCGCTCTCCCATCATGCTCATTTCAAATTTACTTTGCATGAGGTTTGAGAATTTTTCACACAAACTCTTTGTTAGTGGATCCAAAAATGATGTCATCCACATATATTTGAACAAGCAAGATACTCTTCTTGTCTTGAATTAAAAAGTGTTCTATCTACTTTTCCTTTAGTGAATCCATTTTCGATTAGGAATTGTGACAGGTATCATACCATGCTCAGGGTGCCTGTTTCAATCCATACAGGGCTTTCTTGAGTTTGTACACTTTGTCTCCAAGAGTCTTCTGCTCAAATCCTGGAGGTTGTTCAACATACACTTCTTCTTCCAATAATCCATTTAGGAATGCACTTTTTACATCCATTTGATATACAATGAAATTTTTGTGAGTCTGCATAGGCAAGAAACATCCTTATAGCTTCCAATCTTGCTACAGGAGCAAATGTTTCATCAAAATCTATTCCTTCTTCTTGGCAATATCCTTTGGCTACCAGTCTTGCTTTGTTTCTTACCACGTAACCTTCCTCGTTCATCTTATTTCTCGAATACCCATTTGGTTCCAATAACATTTTGATGTATGGGTCTTTGTACTAATTCCCATACTTTATTTCTCTCAAACTCGATTGACTCTTCTTGCATAGCTTGAATCCAATGTGTGTCATCCAATGCTTGTGACACATCTTTGGGCTCTATTTGCGAGATGAAGCATGTGAACATTGCTTCTTGTTGAGTTCGGATCTTGTCTTGACACCTTCTCTCATGTCTCCAATGACAAGATCGGTGGATGGTCTCTCGGCCATCTTACGTCAGTTGAAGTAAGTTAGCCGGATTGATCAACTTGCAACTGTTGTTTCTTTGTGGGTCGCTCTCTCTCGTGATCACTCACCGCAGATTTTCCACTGTTTTTGAGATTCACTATCTCATCTTCTTTTCTCAATTGATAATCCCCGCCTTGGCTTGACAAAGATAGGGATTCTTCCGTGAGGTTGGATGTTTCACTTGTCACCGACTCTTCAATGTCTTTTCCATTTATGTTTGGCTCATCGAATACTACATGAATGGATTCTTCAGAACCATAGTTCTTTTATTGAGTATTCTCAGAGGCTTTGCTTTCACCGAGTATCCTAAGAAGATACCCTCATCGACTTTAGCATCAAAAGCCTTTAGGTTGTCTTTGCCATTATTGTGGATGAAGCATTTACATCCAAATATCCTAAATATGCAACATTTGGTTTTCTTCCATCCGGATCTCATAGGGAGTCTTTGTCACCGCCTATTTATCATACATCTGTTTTGGGTGTAGCAGGTGTGTTGATTGCTTCACCCAAAATCTTTTTGGTAACCCCGTCACTAACATGGTCCTTCTTTGCTTCCTTGAGGGTTCTGCTTCCTTCTTTCTCGCAACTCCATTCTCATTTGTGGAGTCCTTGCGGTGATAGTTCATGACCAATACCATTCTCAATACAAGATCTTGAGTTATTATTCCATTGACAAACTCGGTTCCTCTATCCGATCTTATTTTGATAATGGTTTGACTCTTCTCATTTTGTATTCTCTTCATCACCGTGGTAGCTTTTGTAGAGTTTCTTTCTTCTTGCACATGAATATTGTCCATGTATATCTTGAGTAGTCATCTACTACCACCAAGGTGTATTTTTTCCACTTATGCTTTGGTTCCACTTTGGGCCAAATAGATCCATATGAAGCGGATGCAATATTCTTGTTGAGGATGGGCATGTCTTTTCTTTGAATGACGACTTGATTTGTTTTCCCCTTCGACATGCATCACATATACTTTCCTTCTTGTATCGAGTCCGGAAGTCCTTCTACAAGATGACTTCTTGCTAGCTTATTAATTGTTTTGAAGTTCAGTGACTCGGCTTTTTGTGCCACAAACGGCTAACTTGATTCAAAGTGTCTTTTGCTAGTAGATAAAAGTCTTTGGGTGTTGCGATTGACCAATCCACTACATACATATTTTTCTCGTCTACATCCTTGCAAAGACAACTTCATTAGATTCAACATTTTTGATTTGGCATATTCCCATGTTGAATCCAACATTGTAGCCCTTGTCGCAGAGTTGACTGATGCTTAGTAAATTGAAGTTTAGTCCTTCAACATATGCAACATCCGTGATTTCTAAACCATTCCTTTTGATGGATCCAAAGTGCCTCTTATTTCACCAAGAGCTTCATTTCCTCCAAATATGACTTTTGCTCCTTTGACTTCCTTGAATTTTGACAGATTTCTCTTATTTCTGTCATGTGTCCGGAACACCACTATCCATGTACCAGTTCCTTGGCACTCACTGTTCCTTGAACCTGCAATCAAGGAAATTAAGTTTTAGGTACCCATTCTTGTCCTGGTCCCGAGGGGTTAGAATTATAAGATGATCCAACCAACCTATAGCCAAATGATTTGACTCTAAGAGGTTGCCATCTATCGCTGCCATAATCATAATCAATCCTGGCAAATTGCTTGGGGAGTCTCCAGTTCATACAAAATCTCTTTTTGTCTCGTATGCTGCATATGTGTTTTAGCAATTGCCTTTCTTGGGTAATTGTGGTGTCTTTGAGTGTAGTGCCTAGGTGCATATGTGTCTTTGATGAAAGCTCTTATGCTTTTGGAATGGCCTTTGTTGAGTTCTAGGCCTTTGCCATTTGGGCTTGTATTCCATAAGTCTAGGTGATAGTTCACATTATTCTAGTCGGCTTGGCTTGGATATTTTCTACCATTCTCATCATATGTATTTCTTTTATGAGTTTTAGGATTTTTGGTAGCTCGCTTCTTCTTTACTGAGTATTTTTGTTTGGAGTCTCATTGAGGACTCGGCCGAATCTCTTCTCACCGTCCTTTCAAAGACTCTCAACTCGTCAGTTTTCCTTTTCCTTTGTAACCAAGGCCGCTTTGCTTAGTATTGTGCTTTGGATTGAAAGTATGTGCATTATTTAGAGTTTTGGATTTTTCGGACTCTTCATGACTTGAAGATCCTTTTTCCAAAATTACTCTTGAGGTTTGACATGGCACAAAGGAATTAAATCCTAAGCTTTGTCTTGTCTCCACATTCTCTTTGACTCATAATAAGATCATCCAATGATTTAGATGCCTTAGTGAATGAGGCAATAACATTTTTGAGGTCATTCTCCCTCTTTTCTATAGCAAAGAATTTCGCTATTAATTTAGCATTTTCACTTTTTAAACTTTTATTCTCATCACTATTTGACTTAGAGTACTCGGCTCCTTAGTCGGCTTTGAGTTTTGATTTTGAGTAAATTTGTTTTCCTCATTCAATAGTGTGTGTGAGGTTTTAATGTGCTCAAAATCTTTCATCATTTTGCCTAATGAATCATAAAGATCGGTGGGTGATGAAGTGTGTGTGTCACTGATCACTATCACTAGTGTCCTGAGCTTGTTGAGTTAGATTGTACCTCATCTTCTTGATCTTGTTCTTTGGCCATTAAAGCGGATCAAAGCTTCTTCTTCGAGTCACTTGAGTAGTCACTTCATCCGCTTGCTCTCGAGTCACTGTCTCTCTTCTTGACTTTTGTCTCAATGCTCTCTGCACCATCATTGCCTTTTTTTCTCTTGTCTTCTTTCTCTCAAAGACCTTTCTTTCTTCTTCGTTTCGTACTTGTTGACTACGGGATATGAGCAAATCAATGGCATAGTGACCTGGTTGTCTACAATTCCAACATAGATATTCAGCCTTTTGATCACTCTTTCTATTCTTGAGTTGTCGGCCCTTTGATACTCAACTTGTTGATGATCCATTCTCTTGGTTGGCCTATCATCCCTTGATTTGGAGGAGCCGAGTGTCTTCGGAGGATTCACTCTTTCCTCTCTTGTAGTTCTTGTTAAAGAACTTGTTAAATCTTTTAACCATCGGGGCTATTTCTTCGGGTCAATTGCCTCTTTGACCTCACTCTCCTTCCGTCTTTGACAACTAGAGCAAATTTTGGGTACAACTGTCTCTTCCTCGTCTTTCCTTCTCGGCTCAAACTCGTAGGCTTTGAGGTCCGAGAATAACTCATGATTGGATGTCTTTGATAGGTCCATGGAGTGTCTCAATGCCATGACCTTCATTTCCCATTCAATTTGAAGACTCTTTAGGATTTTCATACACATTTCTTCTGTATATTGTTTTCCAAGTGTAGACAACGACTCATTTGTGATTTCAAATCGAGCGTCTAGTTGATCCAGGTTTTCTCCACGAGATCATTTTGAAATTTTCAAACTTCAGACAACGCCACCGATAATTTGTTTTCTTTGATTTGCTCAAACCTTCACAAATCAAAGTCAACTTGTCCCATTTCCTTAGCCGTTTTGCAAGATTTGACTTTGTTGAACATGGCTTTATCCAAGGTTTTGTAAAGAATGTCCTTGGCTACATTGTCCAGTTGTATCTTTTTCTGTCATCATTTGTCCACTCGGTTCTTGGTTTTTCAACCATGACTGTCCGGTCTTCATCTTCTTCCCTTCAAAGCAACTCTTCGTGCAAAATTGTTCACCTTTAATATTTGCGAGAGGCCCATCTTCTATCACTATCCACATCTCATCATGTAATCTTGATAGATGAGCCTGCATACGAATTTTCCAATCATCAAATTCTTCAATAGTGAACATAGGAATGCGTGTTAGATTTGCTTCCATGATAATAACTTTTAATGATAGAAAAGAGTTTTGAAAGTTTAAGTACTAAAGCGACTTTTGAAAAGTTTGGAGATCTAGTTCAAGAACCGGTGCGGAGGGTTCAATGAACCAACCGCTCGATACCACTTGTAGGTCCCAAGGGGTGTAAGTGTAAGGTTTAGAAGGGGGTTGAATAAACCTTACCAAATTTTCGATTTAGGCCTTTTAAATCTCTGAGTTCTACACAAACCGTGTCATCCTGATGGACAATCGAATTAGTCACTCAAGAGAGTTAATCTCTCAACAGACTTCAAATTTGAGTCATTAGTAGAGTAACTCACCGTTGGCTATAAATTGACTCAACCGTGGTTTTGTTTTTATTGGAAGACTTAACACCCTTAAGTTTGATTAAGCAAGTTTTTACAGCTTGATTTAGTACTTATAGATTATCAAATGGATAGCAAATTTATCGTGAGATATAAGCAATTAAAAGTGCGAAAATTTAAATCTTTGAAATGTAAATGACACAAGAAAGTTTTTATAGAGGTTCGAAGATGGGGTAATTCTTCTACTCCTCTCTTCTCCAACTCCCGGAGGAATCCACTAAGTAATGATCGGTTTACAAAGTGGTAGCAGTATCCGGATACAAGTCTTGATCACAACAAATTCGACTTGATCCTTTGGGACTCGATGCTGAGACGCCTTGATCACTCACCGGGCTTCTCGTGCGACTCGAAAGCTTCTTCTTCACAGGCGTGCCGCTTGCTACTACTGACTCACTTGCTCAAGCACTTTGGATTTGATCACGAAGCCCTCCAAAAGCTTAAGACTTGGTTCACGCTTGAACCTTTCTACAATCCTTCTTGGAATGTAGACCCCTTGTTTTCGTATTTTCCTCTTCAACCGATTGAAGTTCTCTTTCCTTCACGGTAAATGTTGGATTGATGTACTTGAGATGTAGGCTTGAGGATTGAGAATGTTTCGATTATTGATAAGCTTGTATATCTCACGTGTGTCATTCATCCACGCATCATCCTTCTCAATCAAACTCCTCGGCCTTTTATAGTGAACTTTCAAAAATTTGCCCGTTGAAGAGATAGGCTCATTTTTGAAAATCACTTTGCGATCGTTAATTGGTGTGCGATTCTTGGAATTGCCATTTCCTCGTATGAAATGTTTTATCACCTTTTGAGTTCGACACGGTGTAGTGCTTCCCATTGGTTCATTTCTTTTGCACGCTTCCTGGGATGAGCACTCCAAGAAAGGTAGTATGGAGATATTACTTGTTTAAGTAAATCTCTTGATTTACGTACAACGGTTCTTTTCTGATTATCTCGACTTGACCGCATTTCCTCGCTTTCCCAGGTGACTTAGAGTCGAGCTTCCAATCATTGGATGACTCTTCCGTCACTTGACTTGAGACTTGGCTTCTCTTGAGTTGACTTGACGATGTTCCACTCAGTTGCATCTCACCGTTCTTCAAATCGAGTTCTGTCGCTCTTCTTTGTTGTACTCACTGTCTCACACAGAGTTTTCCTTCAAGCCTTGATTGTCTTCTTGCAAGTTGGAGCGTAGGCGACTTAACTCGGCTTGGCGCGCTCTGATTGTTACAATACATTTCAAAGCAAGAATTGGGGGAGCCAACTTTCTATTCTAAGTTTTACATGGCATTCATCAAAATCTAAACAATAGAATTCCTAACATACATGGACAATATTCATGTGCAAGAAGAAAGAAACTCTACAAAAACTACCACAACTGATGAAGAGGATTCAACCTATGAATCGAATCTCTCACACACTACCAAAACTGTTCATTTCTCTCTCTCAGAAGCAAAGGCAAAAATTCTCTCAAAACCCTATCTATCTTCAAATCAATCTCTAAGTGTTTCCTTGATAAAATCCTGAAAAATGGCACCAACCTATGATTTTACCAAGTTAGGAAAGCAAATCCACACCGGGTCTACTGTGGATTTCAACGGCATGGTGAAACAGGGGGTCCGATGACACCCTAGTGAAGAAAATTCTTGAGAAATTGGAAACGCCTGGACTAAAATCGCTTTCGATCTTTGGAATATCGATGACCTATGTGGAGGAGGTCGCACGCTTCTACGTGAATGCCGAGATTCACGATGAAGGGATAAAGTCATCTGTTCACGGAAAGCGGCTCACCACCTCTCGCCAAGGATTTGGTGAACACCGCTCACTACCAACGGAAGGAGCATCGAAATTAATGAAGTGATGTAAAACCTCGATTCTTTGCTTGGAAGGAAATAGCCAAGCCCGACTATCTTTGATAAAATAGTTTACACAAAACAACAAGAGGTCAAAGGAGGATTATCACAAGTCGTTGGACATAGTTGCCAAATGTATTGACATCAAATTTGGAATCTTTGACCAATCACAAAAGCAAAGTTGATCGTAATGGCTGCGATCATTGAAGAAAGGAAAATAAATCTGGCCGAGTTTGTCTACAAACAGACTATGTCGAATGTAGGGAACAAATCCTTCAAGGAAGATGGCACATTTGGAGGATCCCTAGGATATGGCCTGGTGATTGGCCGGATGATAGAGGTGAAAGGAGTCCCTCTTAGACATGGAAAGGCGTTCCATGTTAACAAGAGGATGTTCGAGATCAAACCTCTCTCGGCGCACAAGAGAGCCTACGCCAAGAGAGCGACACGAGTGAGGGGAATCACCGACCAAGAAGATACAAAATGCTTTCCTCTCCACCAAAGAAGAAAGCGCCCCTGCACTGCTAAGAAGATCACTGCTCTCCGCAGAAAGAAAGTCAAACCTGTTCCCCTGCCCTGCAGCAGAGTCACCGCCCCTGCAGCCGTGTCTCCGCCCCAAGAAGGCAGCCGTCGAGAAGGACTCTCAAATACCTTTTCCGATCGTCAAAAAGAGGAGATCGATAAGCCAAGACGGCGGCTCCTCGAGAAGAAGACACCAAAGACCCCCACCGCCCAAGACTCGAAGAATCGTCTCTCGAACCAAAATCCTCTCGTACAAACTAGAAGACGAAGAAGAATCATCAAACGCTCCGAGCTTGAAAAACCGGATGAGTCGCCCACTCACCGAACAAATACTTAAACTTGAAGCAAATCGAGTCCCCGTGATGTAATTGATGAAACATCTAAGTCTGTGAAGGCGATCACAGAGGCAACTCAAGAAATAGTCAGAGTCCGCACAATTGAGACACAAGAAGAAGGCGATAGAGTGATAGTGATGTGATAATCCTATCTCCACCTTACCCGGACATCCAAAATCGTCTGCGTGAGTGGAGGAAATGGAAATTGAGTAAATCAAGAGAAACAGTTCCAACGGCCCGAGTTTATAGAAGAAGAAGAGAACTGTTAAACTTCCTTGACTAACCACTGTGATTCTAAAGATCGATAAAGACAATCGCACGCACATCCTGCGCAGATCTTCAAGGACAAGGAGAAGGAAAGACAGAGGAGGAAGGCGAGGCACGTGAGAAGGCCAAAGATCTCGCCTATCTCCGGCACCCACGAACACACACATCCTCTCCTTGATGTCTTCTCTCGACGGTGATGAGGATCCGGACTCTTCTTTGCCCGCGAGAAGAGTTGCAAATGCAGCAAGCATTGCACGAATCCGAGAATCCTTCACGAGGAAAGATTGATGGAGGGACCAGGAGAGTCCTCGAACACACCGAAATTGATCCAATGGGAGTGGTTCAAGAAATCGCCATTTGTTGTTCTTTGCCACCACTTCCCCTCACTCGGAAGAAGGTAATAAGGGAAATGGCGATGAAATCGGGATAGTGGGGACCCCAAATCGAGCCAACCCCTATTGAAGGTGTTTTACCACCGCCCCAATGGCTGAACACTCAATAGAAACAGTGGGAGTTTGGAGACGAGTGACCCCATTCAAGTCACTCACCGGGTGCGCCACCGGGGGGAAACTCCCCACCGCAGCGAGGTCGGAGAATGTTGCGGATGACTCAACAAAGAATCCGGGAGGCGAAGTGGAGAAAGTACAAACACTAAACGAACAACAAGTTGTCATCAACGAAGCTCGGATAGTTGAGACTGTCTCAACCGAGGTGCCAATCGCTCTGAAGGCTAATGACGTTGCGATGCGGTCGAGGCACAGAAGGAACAGCCCGGGAGTTAACACTGGGAGATGAAAGTGCAATCCATGGGGTTGAGACTCCAATGGATGCCACCACGAAGACCCTAAGACAATCGACACCTTTGTCGAAAGGAGGTCCAGGCCTCATTGCAATCGAGACTGCATGAGGTAATGAAGGCCACGGGAGGTTGAGACTTCCGGGGTAAAGAAGTCAAGTAGAGAACATCCATCCTGCTATCATCGACCCATCCGAAAAGGAGATAAGCGCGCTTCATGATTCCCAGGATAATCCTGATGTAACCTTTTGGGATCGAAGGCGACAAAGAAGCCGAGTCATCCCCCGACAACTCCAAAAGACTCACCGTGGATGTTCCAAGCACGAGCAAGTCGATCCCAAGACTACTCGTCAAACCTTTAATTTTGATGATGAGCCACCAATGGAAATCTCATCATCGTCCGATGACGCTCGATAAGGCGAGGACCGCTACTCAATTGGAGAAATCACCGAGACCAACGAAGGCTGTTGAGACAACAGGCTCGGCAAGTCGGGTCCACTTCACAAAAGACCCCGGAGAGACAGTCCATGCGCGCAGCTCCCCAAGTCAAAGCAGGGTTCGACTCCAAAAGGAACTTCACACGCACCTCTCATCATTGAACAAATACCGGTTAGCCGTGATGATTCCTTTATATAGAATCTTTTCCTTTCTCTCTCGGAGGTACCGACCTCCCAAGAGTCGAAGAACGAGCTCGCACGCTTCCATGCAGACCAGCTTATTCCATCGTGTACCATTGTTCGGTGATTATGACTTTGACGCTTCATGGCCATCACCGCAACGGAAGAATCACCAAGTCCGCGAAGTGTTCAAGGCATTATTTTCTCGAGATTGAATGGATGGAGAGGCATCGAGCCTCTATGGACATGCGGCGACAACAGAGATGCCAATCTTCTGCTGACTTAAGAGGCATAACATCGAGATCGGGAATGGTGGCAACAAAGAAGAAAAACAATGCGTGTGGAACAAGTTAGATACTTCAAGACATTGTTCAACAAGTCAGCTGGTATGGAGAGCCGAGAATGCGATGCAAAAACGAAGTTGAGAGAACACATTGAGCACATGCATGAAACCTCACACCGCCAAGATAAAGTCTGCGTGAGCAAAATAAGAGTGATCTACAGCGTTTGGAAGAAAACATGAATAGAAAATTCAGCCTTCTCATGGCTGAGAGATGAAGCTAATTTAAGTAGAATCCAACGCTACTCGATCCGAATTTCGTCTTTGCATACTCTGCAGCAGGACTCGAGACAGAACTCTACCATCGGCGAGCTCGACTTCCGCTTGCCGATGTTTCCAGTGTCCCTCTCTCTTTTGATGATGCCAAAATGGGGAAGAGGAATACCTTAAAGCACATAAGAGATTTGAAGCCGAAAAAAGAGGATGCAACAAGCGAAGGGAAAAACAAATGAGGAAGCCAAAACAAAAGAAAGGCAAATATGTTGAGGGGGAATGATCGAAAGATGTGACCTTGATGATTGCACAAACCCCCCAACAAGGTCTTGTCACAAAGTGACATTATCGCAAAAACTCCCCGTGACTCGCCACTCCAACACTCTGCTATATCTATGGTGAAAAGAGAAAGACAATTGAAGCGGGGATGGAGGAAGTGGAAGAAAGAATGGATGCCCGGTTATGAACATCTTGAAACAACATGGAGGCATTCCAAAGAGACAGAGACACTTATTCCATCTCGGATATGCCGGACAGAGCCACGATCGATTTGATGAATTTAAAACGCTCGCATCCGAAGGATACTTTGCAAATATGTCTATGGCTCAAGCTTGGGACTTGTATCTTTGAAAAAAGGGTCTCACGTTATGTGAAAAAGGCGACAGCAAACAGACTACCGATCACTCTGCTGGTCACTCCACCGGTCACTCAACTAGAAAGAAGAAGACCCCATACAATACACGCCCAGCAGGTAGAGGAAGAAGCGTGGTGGAGGAAGAGGTTTCGACCTGGCCTCCGCCCAAAAACATTGAATACGTAGATCCAGGCAAGAAAGGAGGGATCTCTCAATGGTCTTGACCAAATAGCAAACTTGCAAGTGGCTAAAAGTAATCTTGAATATGCGAAAAGAATAGAAGAAAAAACAAGAGACAAACTCAATGCTATGGGAGGAGAAAAACAAGAAAGATTAAGAAGAGATGAAGCTGCCAGGAAGACATATGAAAAGAAGAAGAAAGCGGTGACGATGAGAAAAAGAGAAGAAGAAGTAAGATGATCTTTGAACAAGATGAAAGAAGGAGACAATAAGGAGATGAAGTGTTCTTGTCCACCCCATATATTTTTATGATGTAAATACATACTATGTAAGTCTTCAAATAAAGCTATAAATTCTTCATTTTTTTGACAAATGTTTGCTCGATACACCTTATAAACATTGTGTAAAAGAACAAGAATGTTATGATCAATAAAAGGATTGATTCTCATGCGCATACATTCTATGTCAATACACTATCTCGTATGTATCTTTGCTATTTGCATTTTTGAATGGTTTAAGTTTTGGCATCATCAAAAAGGGGGAAATTGTTAGGAAATTTATTGTTTAGATTTTGATGAATGCCATGTAAAACTTAGAATAGGAAGTTGGCACCCCATTTTTTTTGTAAAATGCATTGTAATAAATAGGGCTGGCTGTGAGTTAAGTCGGCTACGCCCTAACATGCAAGAAGACAAATCAAGACTAGAAGGAATACTCATTGCGAGACAGTGAGTATGGCAAAGAAGAGTAGACGGAACTCTATCAAGAAGCGGTGAGATGCAACAGTGGAGTATCGGTCAAGTCAACTCGAGAAAAGCCAAGTCTCAAGTTGAAGTGACGGAATAGTCATCCATGATTGGAAGTGACTCTAAGTCACCTGGGGAAAGCAAAGAAATGCGATCAAGTCGAGATAATCAAAAAGATCCGTTGCCGAAATCAAGAGAATTACTTAAACAAGTAATATCTCCACACCACCTTTCTCGAGTGCTCGGTCCCTGAAGCATGCAAAAGGAATGAACCAATGGGAAGCACTACACCGTGTCGAACTCGAAAAGGTGAAAAACAATTCATACGAGGAAATGGCAATTCCAAGGATCGCAACAAGACAAGCCAACGATCGCAAGTGACTTTCAAAAATAAGCCTATCTCTTCAACGGGCAAATTTTTGAAAGATCACTATAAAAGGCCGAGAAATGACATTGAGAAAAAGGATGGACTGAATCAAAAACGTTCAAGCAATTATTAGAAAATCAAAATATTCTCAATCCTCAAGCCTACACTACGAAGAACATCAATCCAACACTCACCGTGAAGGAAAGATAACTTCAATCGGTTGAAGAGGAAAATCTTGAAAAATCAAGGGTCTACATTCCACGAAGGATTGTAGGAAGGTTCAAGGTCGAACCAAGTTTTGAGCTTTTGGAGGGCTTCGTGATCAAATCCAAAGAGCTTGAGCAAGTGAGTCAGTAGTAGCAAGCGCAAATGCCCTGTGAAGAAGCCGAGTCGTAGAAGCCACCGAGTGATCAAGGCGTCTCAGGCCGAGTCCCAAAGGATCAAGTCACCGTGTGATCGAGACTTGTATCCGGATCATTACCACTTTGTATCTTGATCAATACCTAGTGGATTCCTCCAGGAGTTGGAGAAGAGAGGAGTAGAAGAATTACCCCATCTTCGAACCTCTATAAACATTTCATTGTGTCATTTACATTTCAAAGACTTTAATTCCCGCATCTTAATTGTTTAAATCTGTGATAAATTTGCTATCCACTTGATAATTTCTAAGTACTAAACAAAGCACTAAATCCTTGTTTAACCAAACTTAAGGGTGTTAAGTCTTCCTTCAAAAAACAAACCACGCTTAATTTAATTTAGACCCAACAAATGAATTATTCCATCAACAAATCGGTTGAGTCCTTGAGAGACTAACTCTACTTGATTAACTAAATTGGTGTCCACCTGGACACAACTTTGTAGTATCAACTTTGAATATTTAAAAGGACTAAATCGAAAATTTGGTAAGGTTTATTCAACCCCCCCTTCTAAACCTTACACTTACACCCCTTGGGACCTACAACGAACATAATGAATTATCCCCTCTAGGGCCTGATATTATGTTTGAGTCACGTGGATGCGATGAGTTGGGCATCACGAGTGTTTTTTGTTTTTTTTGATTGGCCCAATTGATGATTTTCATGGCTAATAATTAATTAAATAGAATTAAGTAAGCCCTCCAACTCCTGCGCTGCGAAGGTGCCAGAGTAGTGCGGGAGTGATGTCCCTTTCAAATGTGTGATCTGTGTGAGATTTAATCTTCTGATAAGAGGATGTCTCTCTAAGAGCGGAGGTCCCGAAATTGCGGGAGGTCCCTGGAAGACCGAAAGCCCCTGGAAGATAAGAATCTTCTGAAAGGCCGAAAATTCTCGGGAACTTTTCGTAAGGTGGAAGTCCTCGAGAAGGTGGGAATCCCTAGAAAGGAGAGTCTCGCGGGAATATCCAGAAAATGGGAGTCTCTGAAATGCAAGAGTTCTCGGATGGCGGGAATCATCGGAAGAAGGAAGTCCCCGGATGGTGGGATACACCTCGGAGTGCTTGGGATTCCATAGAGAGGGGTTAAAAATGAGGTTGAAGACTCCAAGAAGAACCCCCGGGAGAGCGGGTGCACGACAAAACACGCCCTTGGGGGCTCAGCCAAGAATGGCAGCGACATCTTAGGGCATACGGATGGGCACACCCCACGGCCTCCGGTCGATAGCGACATTAGTTTAGGGGGCACAACCATGCGCGCCGCCAGGTCTCTGATCGAGAGCAGCAGAATGTACGGCCGGTGGTGCCCTGGGGTCTGCGATCGAGAGCAACAGTGATAGTCTGGGGTGCATGACCGATCGTACCCCTTTGTGTTTGTTTGAACTAGTCCATTCTTTTTGGGAACTTGTTGTCGACCGTGTTCCGTTGCTCGTGCGGAAATGGCGAAAGGGCTTTTGCCATGGTAATAAGTCTCTAACAACTTTACACTTTTTTTGTGGCCTCGTTCATGCAAACTTCTGAGTTCTTCGAGTTCCACGGATGGTTTCGAGGTTTTGGGAAGGCTTCCTTCGAACATGGAGCTTGTCTCAGCCCCATTTTTGGAAAAGGGCGAAGAATGCGGAAGCGCGCGCTTTGCAGGAGCACATGGCGCAGAGCGCATAGAGTTAAGCTCATACATGGAGTTTGTTGCTTGGTGGCCTTTAATGGTGGGTCAAATTCCCCGTCGATGAAGTCTTCAACTTATGAATTAAGAGTTGAGACCCGAGTCTTTTGCGAGAGATGAGTTCTCACGTGAGTTAGTCTTTTGAAAGACTTCTTCTAGTCTTTTTAACATTTAGTTTCTTGGAAGCTTCTCATTAGTTCTACTCGGTGAAAATTTCACTTGCCAGTCGAGTGGAGAGGAGCCATGAAGGAGATGAGAAGAGATGAACACTTCGCGGTGGAGGCGTAGGGCGGCCCAGCTAGGGGTGTTCATTTTTCGAATCAATTCGTGATTCGATTCGACTCAAATTCGAATCTCAATTTTGAATTAAGATTTTGAATTTCGAATCGAATTTTGAATCAACTCGAATTTCAAATATGAATATTCGAATCGAATAACGATTTGGGAATTTTTTTTGAATTCTATTCGAAAATCCTAATTCAAAGTGAAATTCAAGTAAATTCGATTCGAATATCGATTCGTATTCATATTTCAATTCGAAATCGTGAACTAATTTGAACTCAATTATAATCAAAATTTAATTTATGAATTATATATTTTAAATATTATACATAATTACATATTGAAATAGAAATAATATAATTAGATGGTGTATAAACAACATTAATTTTCACATTTCTATTATAGTAAAATTATGGCAGTAGAATTATAATATTGGCCATAGCTAGTTTCAGTGTTTCACAATTCAATCTCATTTTGATGTCTCAGCATTTTGGTGAGTTTTTGAATTGTCATATGATGTGTTTAAACCTAAAAGATCAATATATTTTTATTTCGAAAAAAAGAACATATGCTTTTGATTTAGTGGATTTCAGTCATAAAAGTATTTTAGTCTTTAGTTTTTGTAATAAGGTAACAATATAGTTTTGATAATTTGTATGGTTTGCTTATGTTTTTTGTTTCATTAAAGAATTCTTTTGTTAATAATAAAATTAAAATTTTGCTTGAAAATATGGGGTTTGGATCTGAAAAATATGGGCATTAAACACAACCGCGCCCATTTTATTAACACATTTGGATTTTTGGATTGACTCGGATTCGATTCAAAAATCGACAAATCCAATTCGACTAAACTCGATTCAAAATTAGTTGAATTAGGGTCGAATTTCGAATTGAGGTTTTAAAAATTCATTCGATTAATTCAATTCGAGGAAGTCAAAGAATTCAAAATTCGATTCGATGAACACCCCTAGGCCCAGCGGAGGGCATCCCCTTACTCCGAAGTGAGAAAAGATGTCCCATTGAGCAGGAGCAGGGTGGCATGAAACCACCTTTTGTGGAATTTGTATTTGATGAGTGTTCTGGATATAATGTTGATATCTCTTACGAGACTTAGTATTCTTCTTAAAACAACATATAGTTGATTCTTGTGAGAGTATTGCTTTCGAGATGTGATAGTTTTTTCTCATTTGAGGTATTGGCTATAGATCGAGCCTTATGGAAAGGTTTGCCACCTTCTTTGATGGGGTTGTTTGCCATTATGGAAATCTGTTTGCGGAGAGCGAAAAAGATCCAAAGGAGTTAGTGGATTTGCTTGACTTTGAAGTCTATGATAATGAGTGGGCGAGATAAGGTCTCGCAAGGTGGTGAAGATGGTAGTTAGGAGGACGATGAAGCCCCCAAGGCTTGAGCCTTTAGCTGCTTTGAATAGCTTTAGACTACATTAAACTTACATTTTGCGCATATGTTGGGCTTGCTTTTGATTAGTTATTCTTTTTGTATTCTCTCTTGTTAGTTGCTTTAATGAGACGAGATTATGTTTTTCCTCGTAGGTGTTAGTATTTTTCATGCTTTAATGCTTCTTATGATTGATGATATCTTCAGTAAGGTTCTCGTGCGTGAATACTTTTCTTACTATGTGAAGGATTAATTCTTTGTGTACGGAGCACAAAGCTTGTTTAGATGATTTAGCTTTTATGACGGAGCACGAAGTTTCTCTACATGAGTTGTTTTATTTCACAAAACATGAAGCTACTTTTGACTACTTTGTTTAACTCACGAAGGGCGAGAGGTCCAGATGAGAGGGGTCTAGTGACACGGGAGGCTTCAGATTGTTGTAGTTCGCGTAACACGGGAAGTTTCTTGACTTTCCCAGGTACTTAGTCATTTTTTCTCTTCTATTTTTGTTTGGAGTCCAACTATACGAGGAGGCTGGATGAGCAAGGGTACGACACATGGGAACATAAAATTTTGAGGTTCCCTTCTCCTTTTGGAAATGTCCCTCGATGTTATAGATGTTCGAATCTCTCCAAGTATGGGAGATTTCTTGTTGTGTATCCTCGATGAGGTTGCGTTACCTTTTACGGGGAGTTAGGACTTATCTTGGGTAGTGCATAACTAACTCTTATAGGAAGGCATTCGCCTGTGGCCCAGGGCATTGCAAGGCTTTCTGCATATGGGACTTTTGTTCTTGGGATGTCGCGGATTGCGTAGCTATCTCTCAGATTACTTGTCTTTGGGATCCCTGGATAACGCAATGATATCTCTCAAAAGACTTGTCTTCGAAAGCCCTGGATAGTGCAATGTTATCTCTATGAAGGCTTGTCCCATTAACCCTGGATAGCGCGATACTATCTCTCTGAAGGATTATTTTGGAACCCCTGAATAGTGCAATGTTATCTTTCTGAAGGCTTACACTGTGAGCCTCGGATAGCGCAATACTATCTCTCTGAAGGCTTATCTTTAGAGCCTCGGATAGTGCGATGCTATCTTTATGAAAGCTTATGTTTGGATCCCCTGATAGCGTGTTGCTACTTCGCTGAAGGTTTTTGTGGGAGCCCCGAATAACTTGATTCTACATCTCTAAAGGCTTTCTTTGGGAGTCCCGGGTTGCGCAATGCTACCTCTCTGAAGGCTCATCTTTGGAGCCCCAGATAGTGCGAAACTACCTCTTTGGAGGCTTATCTTTGGATCCCTGGGGATTATGTGAAGCCATCGTTCTTATTACTGACGCTATTATGAAGTCTTGAGGGATCCGGGACAACCACAACTACTTGTTATGGTGTCCTAGATAGTTGGGGGCTACCATCTATGGATGAGGCTCATATTATCTCTTACAAAAGTGAGTGATTGTCTCTTGATATGAGGTGTTAGTGTACACGAGTGATACATTTCCAGAAAAAATGTCCCACATGGGCATGCATCGTGTTGAAAGGAGATGAGATGGGAAGTTTCATTGTCCCCTTTATGGTGAGCCTATTTGCGGTCCTCTCACATGACTTATCTTTTTTCTGATATCTCTGGAGCATGATTGGTTCTCAAAACGCGAGAAGTTTTTGGAGCGGAATAGATCTCCAGAATGCAAGAGGTCTTCGTAGTCGGGAGCACGAGAGTGTGGAAGCTTAGGAGTGAGGAAGTTTAAGTCTCTTCAGTTCTTATATTTTGTGAGAGTTCTATCTTGGGATGAAAAGTAGACACAGTGGCCTTCAGTTGATTCTGATTTCGTCTTTCTAGGATCGATTCGTATGTTGGTGGATATAACTTCTTCTTCATAGCCTATTACCTGGGAGTAGTGGCTGCGTTGGCTTTCTTTGATCCCATTTGGCAAGCTCGAAGCGTGCTTTGTGCATCTCTACTTTTCAGAGATCCAGTTATGACTTTAATGACCCCAACAATAGGTGGGTTGCATCCTTTTTTCGTGCATGGGTTGAGTTCCTTGCAAGCCTATTGAGGACGCAGGGTCGTCTGGTTGATCGTGCAGAGAAAGTGCGGTGAAGCGCGAGGGGAGGCCCCTAGTAGAGTGCAGTAAAACACGGAGGGAAGGTCCCAGTTAAGTGCGATCGCGCATGGGGAGAGGCCCTTAATCGAGAGCGATCAAATGAGGGGGGAGGCCCCGGTCAAGCGTGCAGGGGGTCTCTATTCGCGGTGTCATCGTTGCCCATCTTCTTGATGGGTTTGCATGATAGGGTTGTTGATTCTTGGGTGGTGTTATTTGGACTCCATTTTTGCTTCACACTTTAGATTTCTTACAATTATCTCCTTTGGGAAGCTGTACGTCCTGGAAAACATGGAATCGCCTCTTGTGGGGTGTCCAAGTGATTGTTCGCTTCGGTATAGAAATTTTCACGCGTCCTTAGAGTCTCCTTTTCCTTCATACTTTGGAAGGTTGGATGTTCATTCTCCCATGGGAAGTGGCACAATTATGGTATCTCGAAAGTTGCTTGGCTCGCACAAGTGTCTTTTGACCCTTCTATGGGAACATGAGTGTGCTTGGATTGTTCTTCTTGTCCTCTAGCACGTTCTCTTCCTTCAACAACCTTTTGTTCTCATGGGTTATCACCGAGTCTGGGGCTTTCATCTCCATCTTCTTCTTCAAGTTATGTTGGGGTTGTTCGCGAAGATTGTGGGCTACTGCAGCTTACTTCCTTAAGGCATTTCAGGCAGCTTCTTTCAAGAGGACTTATAGGGCATTCCTTGTCATGTGTCTCTCATCTCTGGGAGGTGTTGACCCCGAGGGAGTGGGGTCTTGCTCAAGTCATCATGGAGGTCTATCCTCCAGAGCTGAACACAATGAATTTTTGAGGCTCGGGACATAGCAGTCCTTCGTACTCGAGAGGTGGTGGTATTTCAGAGCTCAAGATGTGGCAATCCTCCATAGCTCGGGGCTAAAATAATGTTGTTTTTCCAATAAAGCTTGTAAGGCTTCTCGAGTCTTGCGTACTTCCTCCCATGGATGAAGGGGACGTTGTTTTCCAGTCTAGGGGGAAGGGGGTTGATGATCTTCCGACCTTCGGGGAGGGAGATTATCATCAAGCTCTTGAGGTGGGAGATTGTCTTTCGGTCCTTGGGGAGGACGATGGACTTCTGACCCTCGCAGAGGGCGATTGTCTTCTAACCCTTGGGGAGGGCGGTTCTTATTCGAAGCTCTGGACATGGTAGTCTAGGAGTTGACTATCATCACCTGGGACATGGTTTGAATCTCAGTGTCTTGGCTGATTCCTAATCGTGAAAATCTTTCCACCAAACTGCAATTGTACATTGTAGCTAGCAGATAGCAGCGAGGAAGGTCGTATTCATGAGGGATTGAATACAAAACACATAAAGTACAGTAAATATCGTATTTCAATTTTATTGAGGCAGTCAAAAATCAAAGAGTTTGTTTTATCTAAACTAATTCTATATTATCAAATAAAATATATAAAATTATTAAAGACCCGAACTCCACAAGTTCTCAATAAATACGAAAGCAACTCTAGGAACATAATCGCAACAAGTTTCTTCAATATTAAGTCCAATTAATGTTTCATCAAAACCAGGGTTCAATTCCTAAATTAGCGCATAAACAGTTGATTATTAAGAATTGAAGGTATCCTTACTCAATCAATTGATATTAACTCTCAAAATATCTTAGAATTGAGGTACTCCCCACAAACAGTTATAGGTCTCCTGATTCAATTCTTGTTTATGTTATGAACTCATTTTTTGTAAGTTAGATCTTATCTTCCGAAATTTGACCCAACAAATAAGACATGATAATTATTGATCAGATAATCTACAAGAAACAAGCACTACAACTCATAAATAGAACACATGAACTAATTAAGAAAAACAATCAATTTAGAATAAACATGAATCCACAGTTTTGATCATACCCTAGGATCTGTTGAGAAATTTATGCAATAGATTTTGATTATATCATGTAAAACATAGATAAGAAAGTTGGCACACCAAATCAACTATAAATCAACTTGTAATAGATATGATTCTATAAGTTGAGTCGAAGGGAGCCAAGTTGAAGAATGCAGGACTCGACTAAAGATCGAAGATAAGAATAAGTTGAGAGGAAGCTGAATGAAAAGAAGTCAAGTCTAAGTCAAGTGATTAAAAGGTTGTTTATGCCGGTTGACAGACAATTAAGTCGTTCCTAAATGATTGCAGCTGACTCAAGACAAAGGGTAAAGCCGCTGTCAAGTCAAAGTCGATTGTGATGGATCTGTTGCACACAAGTCAAGGACATTACTCATTATAGTAATACCTCCATACTGCAGTTCCTAAAGTGCTCATCCCAGAAGCGTGAAAATAGAATAAACTAATGGGAAGTAGTGAGGGTGTGTCAGAACCTGAAAAGATGTTGAGTTCAATTAAATGAGGATATGTGACCATCACCTGCTGTAGATCAAGAAAAGACAAGCCAACAACCTAAAAGTGGAGTTTGAAAATGCATCTATCTCTTCAACGGATACGTTTTCAAATTTCCACTATAAAAAGCTGATGATTTTTGGAGACAAGACACTTATGCAATATGATACACACAAGAGAAATCAAGCAATCAAAGCATAACTCTCTCAAGCATTCAAATCATATCCTCAAGCCTAAACTCGAAGGAAATCAATCCAACACATTCGGTGAAGAAAAGACAACTTCAATTTGTTGAAGAGGAAAAACATGTTACAAAGAACAAGGGGTCTGCACTCCAAGGTTGACAGAGGTGTATTATTGTTCCAGATCAAACCAGAGACTTTGAACTCGTTGGAGGATCGTATGAACAAATCCAAGAGTTTGAAGGAGCTAAGGAGCAGGACAACTGTCTTGTGAAGAAGCTAAGTTCCAGGAGAAGCTAGTTGTGTGATCAAAGCTGTCTTGGAATATAACCATTTTGTAACAAAGTCAAAGTTACATTAGTGGATTCTTCCAGGGGTTGGAGAAGAGTGGATTAGAGTAATTACCCCATCCTCGAACCACTATAAAATTACTTGTGTCTTTTACATTAAGCATACTTACTTTATTGCAATTTATATTGTTGTTTGTTAATTTGTTAAGTCAACTAATAATAACTAAGCTTAAAACAAGTGTTGAAAAACTTATTTCAAACTAAGGGTGAAAGTCTTCCGCTGTTAAAAACCAAGTCAACTGAATTTTTAAAGAGTTAACGCAATCAACTGAGTTATACTATCAACAGCTCAGTCGAGTCTGTTGAGTGGCTAACTCTGTTGTGTAAGAAAACTAAGTTGTCCACCAAGGACTGATAAGTGCATTTTTATTCACATTTTTATAACTCTTTTTCGTTATTTTCTTTAACTTTTTAATTTATTGATCAACAAATTCAAGAAAAATCACCTAGGCTTGTTTTAAACGATGAAGGTAAAGACTTAGAGCAAACTCTTATGGATTTCATATCAAATTCTTATACGAACAAAAATAAAGGAAGTCAAACAACGATGAAAAATGATGCGAGAAGACTCAATTTTGTACAAAACACACCCCTAGTGTGTTGGAAAACATGGTCATGATTTAAAAAGAACAAAACAAGAAAAACGAAAAAATACACCTAGGGCGTGCTTAAAAGCACGGCCGTGTTCGGGCCTCCGGCAAAGAAAACACGGCCATAAAAGCACACCCATATGCCAAGAATATCCAAAAAGACGTACAAAACATGGACTGGCCGTGTTCATAAACACGGCCGTGTTCCTCAAAACGGACGAACACGGCCTGGCCGTCCTTTTCTTCCAGGCTGAACTTTGTTGTGCGAAAATTGTTGAAGCCTTCCCTTTTTGCTTTTTGACAACTTTTGTACAACTTTTACATCTCATTTTGCTGCACTAAGTCCCATTATTCCCTCAATTATCATATGAAAACTAGGATTCTACAACCCAACTATGGTAGTGGAGCAATTATTTGTCAAGAGATGACATTGTTTATGTTCTTTCACAAAAACAATGTCTATAAAAGCCAAGAGTTTGGGTTGGAGGATTCATTCATTCACTCTAAGTTTCAAAGCAAAATACATTGAGAGGATAAAATAGAGGTAGAGTTGGAGATTGAAGAGCATTAGAGGAGAAGGCTTGGAGCTCAACATCACTGAAATCAACCAAGGAGGAAGTCTTGTTTGGTCTTGAATAAAAGCTAAGTACAACATGTCTATTTCATTCAAATCTTCTTGTGTAACTTATTCTTTTGTCAAAGCCATGTGTAGCTAAATTTCTAGTGTTTGTAATAAACTCCAGAATGGATTTGTGATTAAGGGTTGTACGTTTTTAATAAAATCTTCATGTTTTGTGTGATTCACTTATATTATGCTTTGTTCATTCGAGTTAATATTTCCGGTATATTGATTTGAAATCTATTCTTCATCGGGTAATCGAGAGATTTATGATGAGAAAGAACCTTTATAAGTTAAAAGAGTTGCATGCAATCCTAGATATAGGACGATATAAATCTTCTGGATTAGGGTCAAACCTAATATGGGAATTCATAAATCGTTATAATGCAATCTTGGGGGTTTTAACTAGAAAGAGATTTCAGTTAATCAACTTGAGATTAGGAATTTTTCACCTTGAAAGAGGGTTTAACTTAAATTGAGAATTTCTACGGTCCATGAAACATTAGATTTTATTAAAAGAGGATGATTTTTGCTTAAGGGCTTATGGTTGTATTTTTATCTTGCTAAATCACAAAAACATTCTAGAGGGATTTACATTCAAACACATTTCTAGCTCTTGATTTCTTATTCTACAATCTCCTTTTATTTGATCTTTTGTAAGTTGTTAACTATTTTACAACTCTTTATTTTCAATTTTTATCCAACAAAACCTCTGAAAATTGCTAGATTAGATAACAAAAAGACGGTAATTACTAGTACTTACTATCCTCGTGGGAATGACACTCAGTACTCAATAATCTAATCAATAAAATGATAGGTGCACTTGTCTATGGTTTTTAAAGTAGTTTTGAGTCATTAAGGACCCATCTGACTTGGTACCTTATGTTTATCTAAAAACCCTAAAACCCCGCCCCCACCCAAACAGTCTCTGAGAAAGGCAGACGGTTATGGCGGAGAAGAAAAGATTGATTGTGCTAGGGTTCGAGGGCTCCGCCAACAAAATCAGCGTCGGAGTTGTGACATTGGACGAAAGCATTCTGTCGAATCCGCGTCACACTTACATCACTCCGCCGGGGCAAGGCTTTTTCCCCCAGAGAAACCGCCCAGCACCACCTCCAGCACGTGCTGCCGCTCGTTAAATTGGCGCTGATAGAGGCAAAGATAACCCCCAAAGACGTTGACTGCATTTGCTACACCAAGGGCCCGGGCATGGGCGCCCCACTCCAGGTATCAGCTATAGTGATCCGCATCCTATCGCAACTTTGGAAGAAGCCAATTGTTGCCGTTAATCATTGTGTAGCACATATTGAAATGGGGAGAATAGTCACTGGAGCTGATGACCCAGTTGTGTTGTATGTGAGTGGGGGAAATACACAGGTTATTGCATACAATGAGGGCCGGTACTGTATTTTTGGGGAGACAATAGATATTGCAGTTGGAAATTGCTTGGACAGATTTGCCAGGGTTCTCACACTGTCAAATGATCCCAGCCCGAGATACAACATTGAGCAACTTGCAAAGAAAGGAGGAAAGTTTATAGACCTTCCATACGTTGTGAAAGGAATGGATGTTTCTTTTAGTGGGATATTGAGCTATATTGAAGCCACCGCTGAAGAGAAGCTTAAAAGTAATGAATGCACCCCTGCGGATTTGTGTTATTCACTGCAGGAAACTTTGTTTGCAATTCTTGTGGAAATTACGGAGCGGGCAATGGCTCATTGTGACAAGAAGGATGTGCTAATTGTCGGTGGTGTGGGATGCATCAAACGCTTACAGGAGATCATGCGTATTATGTGTTCTGAGAGAGGTGGAAAATTATTTGCAAATCGATGATCGTTCTTTGCATTGACAATGGGGCAATGATTGCTTATACAGGGCTCCTTGCATATGCTCATGGCACATCAACTCCACTAGAGGAATCTACATTTACCCAACTATTCAGAACAGATGAAGTATTAGCAATTTGGAGAGGAAAGGAACATTCTATGGTGAATGACCATGAAATTAAAAGCAGCTGAAAAAGGTTAATCAGGATGTGTATTTCTATTTCTTGGAGATCCGAATGAAGGTTGTTGTGTATTAGGATTTGTCTTGTATCAAATATTGTTTAAACTGAATCTCTATTTTTAATCATAATTATGTCGATATTGTTATTAAAAAAAAAGGACCCATCTGACTTGAATATACTCTGAATTTATTGAAAGCACTAAAATCGAAAAGTTGGTAAAATCTATTCAAACCACCCTTATAGACTTTACTTATCACCCCTTGGGATCTAAGGTGGTATCAGAGCGATTGGTTCATTGAGCCTTCTGCACTGGTTACTGAACTAGATCTCATTCTTTTTCAAAAGAAGCAACACTTGCAATTTTGAAAGCTTTTCTTTTAAAGTAAGTTATCATCATAGAAGCAAATCTAACTCGCATTCCTATATTTACTGTTGAAGAATTTGATGAATGGAAAATACACATGCAGGCACACCTTTCAGCCTGACACGATGAGATGTGGTTAGTCATTGAGGATGGACCTCTACAAATATTAAAAGTTAATACAGTTGTAAGAAGAGTTGCTCCTGCTGAAGGAAAAGATGATGCACCTGTTGAACCACGACCAGCTATGGTAGAGAAGTTACGATGCCAGTGGACCAACGAGGATAGAAAAAGATACAACTTGGACAATGTTGCCAAGAATATTTTGTATAAAACCCTCGATAAAGCCATGTTCAACAAAGTGAAATCCTGTAGAACAGCTAAAGAAATATGGGAGAAACTTACTTTAATTTGTGAAGGATCTGATAAAATTAAAGAAAATAAATTGATTGTTGTTTTACGAAAATTTGAAAATTTTAAAATGCTTGCAGGTGAAAGTCTGGATCAGCTGGATGCCAGATTCACAAAGATAACCAATGATCTCTCTACTCTAGGAAAAGAGTATACACAAAAGGAAATGTGTATGAAAATTCTCAGGTCACTCATAGCTGAGTGGTAAATGCAAGTGATGGCTTTGAGACATTCAATGGACCTTACAAGAATATCCAACCATGAGCTGTTCTCAGATCTTAAAGCTTATGAATTCGAGCTCAGAAGAAAGGAGCAAGAAGATGTACCCCAGACAGCTCCACTCATGGTTGGAGAGTCCAAACGAGGTGAAACCAAAGAAGCCATTAACCAGGAAGAGATTGCCCTGATGGTAAACATATTCAACAAGTTCTTCATAAGAACTATAAAAAAAAAGGTGAATAATCTAGGAGACACTCAGCACCTTCCAAAGCAAGGGAAGATAGACCACCAAAGAGAGTTGACTATTAAAGAGCTGATAATCAGAGAGCTGAAAGAGCTGACTTCCAGAAAGCTGAAAACCTGAGTTGGAATTGCAGAAAACCAGGACACTTTGTTGTTGATTGCCCCTATCCACCAGTTAACAAGTACAAGAATGGGAAGTCAAAGAAAAATCTTCAGAGAAAGAAGACAAGAAAAGAAGAAAGCCATGTTGGCTGCTAAAATTGCTGACACAGCCAAGTGTAAGGAACCAGCTAAGTCAGACATCAGTGAAGCTGACTACTCCTCTGACATAGAAGAAGAGGCTTTGATATGCCTCATGGCCAAAGAACAGGAAGATGAGGTACATTCTAACTCATTTCTCTCTAATTCTGACGATAGTGATAGTGATACGAACACTTTATCACCCACTGATCTTTATGATTCCTTAGACAAAATGATGAAAGACTTTGAGCATGTAAAAAAACCTCACACACTTTTATATTAGTAAAACAGCCAGCTCAAAAGCCAAAACTCACAGCTGACTAAGGAGTTGAGTACTCTAACACACATAGCTGCTAAGAATACAGAGTGAAGGCTGAGATAACTAAGATCCAAGATGACTTAGCCGCAACAAAAAAATAGGTAAAAATATCTGAAAAATGTGATTGCATCATTCACTAAGGCATCTAAATCATTAGATTAACTTATAATGTTACAAAAGGAAAGTGGAGATAAAATAGGCATAGGATTTTATTTCTCTGTGCATGCCCAAACTCCAAGAGTGGTAATAGAAAAAGGATCCTCAAGTAATGAGGGAGTCCAAAAATCCAAAGCATCATATGTTGCACCCACACCCACTCACAAACACAATCACAATCATGCTGACTTCGGATACAAAGGTAAAGGTAAAGGAAAAAAGCACCAGAGTATGTTGAAAGGACAGCTAAAACAAAATTCATAAGAGTCCATTAGCAGACTCCAAACAGAAAATATTATGTGAAGTCTAAACAGAACTACCAAAAGCCCAGAAGTTTCAGCAAAGAAAGCTATATGATAGGAATGGTAGAAATTATCCTAGCCAAGCTGATGGGAGCAACCAAATGAGGCATCAGCCAAGTCCTAAGGGATACAAGCCCAAGTGGCGAAGACCTCAGACTCAAAACAGGTCATTCCCAATGCAAAAAAATCATGATCAATACATATATGCACCCAAACACAATGCCAAATATGCACAAAAGTTTCATTACTATCCCAAGAAAGCAAATGCACAAGCTCACACACAGGCATAAAGATAAAAGAGACAGTTGTATGAGCCTAAAGCTCTTAAGAAATTTGCTAATGTTCATTATTATTAAGGAACTGATAGGTGGAAACCTCTTAGAGTCAGACCATTTGGCTATAGGTTGGTTGGATCACCTTATAGTGCTAACCCCTTAGGACCCAGGCAAGTATGGGTACTTAAAAACTAAATTCCTTGAAATAAGGTTCAAGGAGCAGCTGAGTGCCAAGGAACCTGGTACATGAATAGTGGTTGTTCCAGACACATGACAGGGAACAAGAAAATTCTTTCAAAGTTCAAGGAAATAAGAGGTGCTAAAGTCATATTTAGAGGAAATGAAACTCCATGGGAGATCAAAGGCACATGATCCATAAAGAAAAGTGGACTAGAGATCCCAGATGTGGCCTACATTGAAGGGCTCAATTTTAATCTGCTGAGCATCAGCCAACTCTGCGATAAGGGCTACAATGTATGATTCAAGATGGGAGTTTTCCAGATCTAGGATGTTGAATCAAATGAAATTGTGCTATAATGATCAAGACAGAAAAACATGTATGTAGTGGATTGGTCAACTGCTACACCAAGCACATGTCTCCTAGCAAAGAGCACAACTGAATCAAGTTGGTTGTGGCACAAAACGTTGAGTCACCTGAATTTCAAGAAAATAAACAAGCTTGCAAGAAGTCATCTTATGGAAGGATTTCCAGACTTAGTATACAAGAAGGAAAGCATTTGTGATGCTTGCCAGATGGGAAAGCAAATCAAGTCTTCATTCAAGGACAAGCCAAGTCCTTCTTCAACCAGGATACTGCACTTATTGCATATGGATTTGTTTAGTCCTGTTAAACCAACCCGTATTAGTGGAAATAAGTACACCTTAGTGGTGGTAGATGACTATTCAAGATACACATGGACCATTTTTATGTGTAAAAAGAAGAAAACATTGCAAAAGCTTCCTCAACTGATGAGAAGAGTTCAAATTGAGAAGAGTCAAACCATTATCAAGATAAGGTCTGGTAGAGGAACTGAGTTTGTCAATAGGATTATAACTCAGTATTGCATAGAAAATGGTATTGCTCCTGGGTTGTCAACTGCAAGAATTCCACAGCAGAATGGAGTAGCTGAAAGAAGGAACAGAACTCTCAAGGAAGCTGCAAGGACCATGTTGGTTGAAGCTAGATTGTCTAAGAGAATTTGGACTGAAGCTTTTAATACTGCTTGCTACACTCAGAATAGGTGTACGATCAACAGGCAACTGTCCAAAACCACTTATAAAATTTGGACAGTGAGGAAGAAAAATGTTGGATATTTTCATATTTTTGGATATAAGTGCTTCATTCACAACAATAGCAAGGACAACTTGAAAGATTTTGATACTAAAGTTGATGAAGGTATCTTTTTGGGATACTCAACTGATAGTAAAGCTTTTAGAGTGTTGAATAAGAGGATTATGGTCATACAAGAGTCTATCCATGTGGTTTTTGATGAACCTAATGTTAATGGAGAAGACATAGATGAGTTAGCTGACAAGATGAATCAACCAACTGTTCAGAAGAGTCCCTATATTGGGACAGATATCAGAAGACTCAACCTAGATGAAGCTGAGATAGCTGAATCTCAAAAACAGCTGGAAAGTCTGCAGCAGAATGATGATGAGGAAGCTATTCAAGACAACCTAGCTACGGGACGACTGAATCCAACAGATTTACTCCAACCAGATGTGAGATGGCTGAGAGACCATCCTCTAAAGCTTATCATTGGAGATGTTAGAGAAGGAGTAAGAACCATATCAAGAACTCAACATGAAGTTATGTTCACTTGCTTCATTTCCCAGATTGAGCCTAAAGATGTGTCAAAAACATTGGATGACTCACACTAGATTCTAGCCATGCAAGAGGAGCTGAATCAATTTGAGACAAATAAAGTTTAGGAATTAGTTCAAAGGCCTACCCACCAAAATGTTATTGGCACTAAGTGGATATTTAGAAACAAGATGAATGAAAAGGGATCTGTAGGTGAGAAACAAAGCAAGATTGGTAGCCAAAGGGTATTGCCAAGAGGAGGGCATAGATTTTGATGAAACCTTTGCACCTATTGCAAGATTTGAAGCAATAAGGATGTTTTTGCTTATGTTGCGCACAAAAACTTCACTGTCTATCAAATGGATGTGAAGAGTGTATTTTTTAATGGACTTTTGGAAGAAAAAGTCTATGTGGAGCAACCTCCAGGTTTTGAGCAGAAAACTATTGGAGATAAAATATACAAGGTCAAGAATGCATTATATGGTTTGAAACAAGCACCAAGAGCCTGGTATGACTCATTGTCCCAGTTTCTAATTGACAATGGATTCACCAAAGGCAAAGTTGATAGGACACTCTTCAGAATTCAAGATGGGGAGAGTATACTGATTGTATAAATATATGTCAAGGACATCATCTTCGGATCCACAAACAAAGAGTTGTGTGACACATTCTCAAATCTCATGCAATGGAAATTTGAGATGAGTATGATGGGAGATCTGACTTTCTTTCTAGGTCTCCAAGTCAAGCAAATGAAGGATGGAACCTTTATAAGTCAAACCAAATATACCAGAGATTTAATGAAGATATTTGGTATGGAAGAGTAGTCATCTGTGAAGATTCCCAAGAATACTACAGTCAAGATGGACATGGATGTAGAAGGCAAAGATGTTGATGAAACAATATATAAAGCTCTCATTGGATCTTTGCTCTATTTGACAGCAAGTAAGCCAGACATCACCTTTTTTGTAGGTGTGTGTGCCAGATTTCAATGTGCTCCAAAGGAAAGTGACATGATTGTAGCCAAAAGAATCCTAAGGTATTTGAAGGGATGCCAAGAAGTTGGCTTATGGTATCCAAAGGATAGAGGATTCGAACTAATTGGCTACTCAGACTCAGACTATGTTGGATGCAGAGTTGACAAGTAAAGTACATCAGGTACCTGTCAAATGCTTGGAAATAGGTTAATTTCTTGGTTCAGCAAGAAACAAAATTCAATAGCTAAATCAACAGCTAAAGCAGAGTACATTGCTACAGGCAGCTGTTGTGCCCAAGTCTTATGTATTAGTCAACAAGTGAGAGACTATGATATAGAAGAAAATGAGATTCCAATTATGTGTGATAACACAAGTGACATTGCAATTACTCAGAATCCAGTATTGCACTCAAAAACCAAGCACATTGGTGTTAGATATCATTTTATAAGGATCATGTTGAAAAAAAAGACATCACATTGGTATATATTTCAACTGATAAGCAGTTAGCTTATATATTTACAAAGCCTTTATATGAATCAAGATTTGAAGAGCTTAAGAATGAGTTTGGATTGATTGAGCTGAGTTAGGGAGACTCAGAAGACTCAATCAATAGGGTTAAAGAAGAGAGAAATGAAATTCATCAGAGTTTCACTGAACAACCAAGTGAAACAGCCAAGATGGCTAGTCAGTTGTATCAAGTTAGCTGGACAACCGAGTGAATATTTAGTCAAGAGAGAAGCAGTGTTGAGTCACTAATGAAGATAACTCAGTTATTTATGAGCTAAGTGACAAAACAAAGTTGTTTTCTGCGAGCGGGCATATTTTTAGGCTTAACGTTAGTAGTAATATTGATGTCAGTAAAAAGCCTGCGCTAGTTTACCCATGATTAGATATAAATATTGTTGTATTTAATGCAGGGAAATTAATGCGGTTTCTAAGACGTGATCTCAACCGTTGATCAGTTTTTCCTTTTTGAATTCCAAAAATCATCCTTTCATGTCCCATATATAGAGAAATTAAATTTTCTCTCTCCTTACAAACACTCTTATTCTCAAAGGAATTTCAAGCACTTTCTCTCTGCAACAAATCTCAAACCCTAACTTTCATTTTCATTCGAATCTCACAATCCAAGTACTTAAATGGCTCCATCGTATGATTACGCGAAGCTTGCAAAGAAGATCCACATAGGGGCGACTGTGGAATTCGACGGCCTGGTCAAGCAAGGAGTGGACAAGACCCTAGCTAAGAAAATAGTTGAAAAGCTTGAGGAAGCTGGTCTCAAGCAGTCTTTATCTATGGAGTTTTCGCACACCTATCTGGAAGAGGTTGCAATATTTTATGTGAATGCTCAGGTTCACGACGATGAGATCCGTTCATCAGTCCACAACAGAGGAATCAAGTTGACTGCTGCGGACCTTGCTGCTAACAGTTATCTCTCTTCTTCTGATCTGAAAGAGATAACTGGGAAAAATGTTCATTTGGCTGCTGCCTGGAAAGAGATAGCCAAACCAGAAGATGCTGCGAAGCCCAACTACACTACCAAGAAGTCGCTGATAAAGGAAGACTACCATAAGTTAATGGATGTGATAACCAAGTGAGTCGACATGAAATTCGGATCTTTCTATCAGCTTTCTTAGACTAAGTTGAAAGTGATGGCGACAATAATGGAAGAGAAGAAAGTTAACTGGACCGAGTTCGCTCTTGGCAGCTGTGCCAGAATGTGCTAAACATATCCAGGGGCGAAGATGAAATGTTTAGCAGCTCACTCGGCTATGGTTTGATCTTAGGCCACCTGTTGGAGGTGAAGGGTATTCCTCTCCGAAATGGGAAACCATTCCATGTTAACAAAATGATGTTCAGGGCAAACTTGTCTGCTGCCCAGCGCTAAGCCCATCCAAAGAAAATGGCACGAGCGAGGGGGAATCAGCTAATCCCGTCCCCATGGACACAATTGCTTCTACAAAAGCCCCCTCTCCTAAGCCTGTTCCAATGAAGAACAACTGAAGAATTAGTTGTTAAGGAGACAACTGAAGAATCACAACCAAATACAGTTGTCTAAGGCAAGGAAGAGTTAGTTCTAAAATCTCCACAGACAGATGCAAGGATTGCTGAGGAAGAAAGGGCTCCTCTTGAGCCCATGCAGGAGGATGACGACTTAATTATGCTATATCCTACATATCCCAACATACAAGAAAGACTACGAATTTGGAGATCCTTGAAGCTGGGTTTTTCCAGAGATCAATTTGAAAGCCCACAGTTCATTGGGGATGAAGAATACCTCCTAGAATTTTTGGGGAATGTTCGTGTTTGAACAACAGTGGATAAAAATTGATGCACCAACATTCTTTTCGATAGAAAGGCGGACGAGAAAATTAAGGCCATTGAGAAAGCCAAGGTCATTGAGAAGTCTAAAGAGCCTCACACTTGTGCTTTCACGGAAGCCCCAAAAAGTGCCTTATAACCAGCCACTAGTAGTGACACCGATGTCGAAGTGCTAGACGCTGCTGACCCCGTGGAGAAGGTTGAGCTGAAGCAAGCCCTAAAGGAGTCCAAGGAGCTGAATGAGCAGACATTGAAAGGGGCCTTGGAGAGTCATCATCAATTCAAATCTCTCCTAGCCCTGACATATTGGAGATGGTGAGGACCATTAATGCTTGAACCTCACAAGCGCACTCTGAGGGACAATCCAGGAAGGATGGAGATGAAGCTAAGGAAGGTGATGAAGAGGGCACCTTAGTTGAGCCTACCCCTGCGAAAGGTGTTGAGATACCTGCCCAGTCGGCTGATCACTCAAAAGGACAAACAACCGAGTCTCAAGTTTCTAGTGACCTCACTACTCATGACTCAGTTGGTGCGCCAGCTGAGGGGGAAGCTGTAAACACCACAACTAGGTTGGAGGAGGCTATGGGAGACCTTACAATCCTAAAGTTAGGAGGCGAAGATATGGATATAACTAAACAATAGAGTGGGGTTGACGAAGATCAGACGGTTTAGACTGTCTCAGCTAAAATCCCAACTGTGCTGCAGGCCATGGATGGACAGGAAGAGGTTGAGACCTCGAAGGATTCCACTGAAGATCCCAAAGCAGCTCAGTCTGCTGAAGGGATTGTCCAAGACCCTGCTGCAGTTGAAACTGCACAAGGGAATGTTTGAAGACAACACAACAGTTGAGACTCCTGCTGAGGGTTACGAAGGCCCAAAGGAGGTTGAGACTTCCTTGGGTAAATCGGCTGAAGAAGAGAAACAAATGCCAGCTCCTCAAGCAGAGTCCACTAAACATGAAGAAATAAGTGCGCTGCAAGACTCTCAAGAAAATATCTCTGTGGAATTTCTTGACACAGATGATGAAGTTGAGTTCGCTCAAGAAGGCAAACCGTAAAAGGACCCAGAGATCGAGGAGACTTTAGCAAACATAAGGAAGGCAGACGAGAAAGCTGCCATTTCCAAGTTCACTTTAGTTGATGGCCCACCCCCTATGGTTCCATCACCAACCCATGATGCTGCTAAGGCAGCTGGGGAACATGTAACTCAAAAGGATCCACAAACTGAGACCAATGAAGCTGTTGAGATAGCTGAGGATCAGTCAGCTCCACGAGCTAACACAACTGCAAATGCCGATGACGCTGAAATAACTGAGGCACATAGAGCTGAAGCCAGCTTCAAGGGAAAAAGAAAAGCTCCTGAAGGAGAAGTAGGAAAAATTCCTTTGGTACCAGATGATTTATATGCATAATACTTCCCATTTGTGGCGGAGGTACCATTGGAGACAGAGTCCGCTGCTGAAAGTGCCAAGTACACTGTGAACATTCCCCCTGATGAATTTGAAACTCCAGACGATCTTACTATTATGTCGTTTACATTCGAATTCGATGCTCTATGGCCAAAAAAGTAATTTGCTGATTCAGCAGGCTTCCGAAGAGCTTTCAAGGCTATCTGTGCTGAAATAGAAAACATGGAGAAGGGACTTGCTGCTCTAAACCATCGGCTAGATAATCATGATGCAACCATTTCTGGAGATATTCGTGGCACAGTGCTTAGAATTAGGAAATGGACAGCTCAAACAAAGGCACTCAGGCGAGAACAAGTCAGCTACTTCAAATTGCTGTTTGCAAAGTTAGTGATTTGGAGTACTAAAAATGCGAAGTTTCAGCAGAGGCAGAGGGATCACATCTTCAGGATGGACCAGTCGTACAAAACCGATGGAGTTGTTGAAAGCTCAACATAAGCAAGACCTTCGTAAGTTTGAAGCCAACATGCGCACCAAGATGATTATCATGAATGCAGAGAAGCTCACTCCAAGACTCATGACAAACTGGATCTTATCTTGGGCAAACCCTCTCAGGAATATCTCCCTGGTGTTGATGATGCCAAAAAAGGGAAAAAGGAAGAATTAATCAAAGGTGAAACAAGTAAGAGGGAAGGAAATGATGTGAAGAAACCCACTCTGAAAATCATGCTTGTGAAACCCCAACAAGGCTCATCCACTAGCTCACTCCTAAGTCAGTTGCCCCAATACATACCAACTGAAGAGAAAACTGAGTTAGCTTCCAAGAAGACTCGTGAAGCCATTGAAGCTGACTTGGCCAAACTAGATGAAAGGCATCAAGGTCGCATAGATAGTCTAAAAGCCAAGCTGGATGATCCCCTAGCCAGGTTACTCAAAGATTCTCCAGTAGTGAAGCTCCCTCAAAATCTTGCTCGTGCTCCTGATACAAGATCTGAGCCAAGATCCTTAGAAGAATTCCAAATGCTTAAATTTGAAGGATTTTTCAAATGAATGACTCTGAAGGAGGCGTGGGATTTGTAATGGGAGAAAGGCTTGGAATTTTGTCAAACAACCGAGAAGCAGCAGACTTTGGGAAGCAGTCAGCAAACTTCTAGGGCACAACTTGTATAGTACATTCCTAGAGGAGAAGCGAACTCTTGACGAGGAAGGGGAAGAAGTGATGGAAGAGGCAGAGGCACTCTACCAGAAAGGCCCAAAGATGTTAAATTTTGTTAATCCTCATAAGAAAGGAGTATTATACTGGGCTGGACTGGACGAACTTGGAATATAAAAGTGACCAAGAGGAATGACGATATGAGAAGGAGGCAAGAAGAAGAAAATTAGAGGCTAGAGCGCGAGTGGGTAGAAAAGAAGAGAAGGGAAGACCCAACTGCGGAAAGAGCCTATGAGAAGAAGAAGAAGAAGGAAGAAGAGGAGAAGAAATGGAAAAGAGCTGAAGATGACAGACGAAGAGCTGAAGAAAAAGCTGAGAAAAGAAGGAAGCATCAGAGGCGTTGAAGACTGCTGTGAACCCCTTCATGTTGTATCTTTACTGAAATGTAACTGCACATAAATTTATAAGTACTTTGTATACTGTCTTTTTACTATGCATTGTGAAACTTTGTAAAGTGCAAGAATGATATGTTCAATAAAATGACATATTCAATACAATCATTCTATGTTAATGCACTATTTACTTTGCAATTGTTATTAATGTTTTGGCATCATAAAAAAGGAGAAATTGTTGGGAAATTTATGTAATAGATTTTGATGATACCATGCATAATATAAATTAGAAAGTTGGCACCTCAATTCAACTGTAAATCAACTTGTAATAGATATGATTCTATAAGGTGAGTCGAAGGCGGCCAAGTTGAAAATGCAGAACTCGGCTGAAGATCAAATAGAAGAATCAGATGAGAGAGAAGTCAAGTCTCAGTCATGTGATTAGAAGGTTGTTTTTGTCAGCTGACAGACAGTTAAGTCGTTCCTAAATGATTAGAGCTGACTCAAGACCAATAGGTAAAGAAGCTATCAAGTCAAAGTCGATTGTGATGGATCCGTTGCACACAAGTCAAGGATATTACTTATTATAGTAATACCTACATACTGCAGTGCCTAAAGTGCTCATCCCAGAAGTGTACAAATAGAATAAACCAATGGGAATCAGTGAGCATGTGTCAGAACTTGGAAATTTGTAGAGTTCAATTAAATGAGGATATGTCACCATCAACTGCTGCAGATCAAGAAAAGATAATCCAACGACCTAAAAGTGGAGTTTGAAAATGCATTTATCTATTCCACGGATACCTTTTTCGAACTTCTACTATAAAAGGCTGAGGATTTTTAGAGAGAAGACACTCATGCAATCTCAGAAACACAAGAGAAATTAAGAAACCAAAGCACAAACCCTGTCAAGCATTCAAAATCATATCCTCAAGCCTAAGCTCGAAGGAAATCGATCCAACTCATTCAGTGAAGGAAATACAACTTCAATTTGTTGAAGAGGAAAAACTTGTTTCAAAGAACAAGGGGTATGTACTCCAGGGTTGAAGGAGGTGTAGTAAGGGTCCAGATCGAACCAGAGACTTTGAACTCGTTGGAGGGCTGTGTGAACAAATCCAAGAGTTTCAAGGAGTTGAAGTAGCAGGACAACCCTCTTGTGAAGAAGCTGAGCCCCATGAGAAGCTAGTTGTGTGAACAAAGCTATCTTGGACTGTAACTATTTTGTAACAAAGTCAAATTACATTAGTAGACTCCTCCAGGGGTTGGAGAAAAGTAGATTAGAGGAATTACCCCATCCTTGAACCACTATAAAATTGCTTGTGTCTTTTACATTCAACATACTTACTTTATTGCACTTTATTATTGTTGTTTGTAAATTTTCTAAGTCAACTGATAATAACTAAGGTTAAAACAAGTGTTGAAAAACTTATTTCAAACTACGGGTGAAAGTATCCCGCTGTTAAAAACCAAGTCAACTGAATTTTTAAAGAGTTAACTGAATCAACTGAGTTATAGTATCAACAGCTCAGTCGAGTCTGTTGAGTGACTAACTCTGCTGTGTAAGCAAACTAGGTTGTCCACTAAGGACCCAACTGATTTGAGTCTACTCTAAATTTATTAAAAGGACTAAAATAAAAAAGTTGGCAAAGTATATTAAACCCCCCTTCTGGACTTTACTTATCACCCATTGGGACATATAAGATCAGAAAGTTTAGCTTAACATATTCGACAACAAATTCATAGACAAACTTGAAATCAAATAGGTTGACATCGAATTAAGTACAAACAAGAGATCTAAACTAAGAGGATAGAACTGTTCTTTTGAGGATGGATCCTTCTTCAATGTCTTGAACCGTTGTGCTTTCGTAGATGCTAAAGTTCTTGTGTCGTTGTTTGTTGATTTGTGTTTTCCTCTCAAAAGTATGTAAAACTGTGTATTTTCAGGTGTAAAATAGTCTTTATTGGTGTAGGGCTTGGTCTTAATTTTATAGATGCTTTTAGAGATTAGGTAGAGTCCCGATGAAATTAGGAAACAAAATCCACTGTCAGACGAAATACACGACCGTGTATTACTACACGGTTAGGTTGAGTAATGCGATTTGTCTCTATTTTGCCCTGAACAACATACACGACCGTGTACCATTACATGGTTCGGTCGTGTATTCCAGCTCTGAAATTCTTCACTCGAACAAGTCGCACGGGCGTGTAAAATCACACTGGCGCATATTACACTGCCGTGTAATAATACATGGGAAGACCGTGTTTTCTTTTCTTCGTTGTTTTCTTCGCGTATTTGATCGTCTCTTCGCATTCGGTATTCTTGTTCGGGCCGTCCTACTGATATCTTTGCAAACTAAGCTCTATTTCCTCTAAATATCACAAGAATACGCATTAAAGAAACCAACTAAAATACACTAAATATACATGCAAATGTATCAAATATGTATCAAAATAAGCCCCTAAATGCATGTATATTTTACACGTATCATTTCCCCCCAAATTTAAATCATTGCTCGTCCTCGATCAAACTAAGTAAAAATAACCACATGCAATAGGGTAGATTAAGCAACACAAGAATACTACAAACACATAATCTCAATAAAATCCATACTTTAGCAAACATGTAACTCATCATCAAAAAACTATCAATTTGCGAATTTGGCATAATCAATATTCATCCGGGTATTCGACATCTCGACTCACAAGATAAAGTGTATCACTCAACTCTAAAAGTAAATAGGAAGTGTGAACTCTAAAATCAATTTAGTGATGTAGAACTAACATATGCATGCAAATCGTCTAACATCTTTACCACTCAAGTGTGCACAATTTAAGAATCAAAAAGGACTTTTTCTTTGGTTGTAATGTAGACTATTTTGTTAAGGGTAGGAAATTTCGGATTAAGTGACTTGACTTGAACTAATAGAATTTAAAGCACATAGATTTTCAACTCACTAAACCAATTTCATCTCTAGAATCATTCTTTCAAATTATTTTATTTTTCATATTCTTCTTCCATCTTTTTTCTTCTTTTTCGTTCTTAGGCCCTTCTTCTTTTTTTGCCTTAAGCTCTCGAATTTTCTCAATTTTCTAGAATTTGTCTTTTCTTTCTTTGCTTGAATTTCATTTTTGTGCATGATTTCAATTTCTTTTCAAACTTCATCATTCACCTATTCATTGCTCATCTCTCTTTTACCAACATTCATTTTTCAAAATTATAGCACATCTCCATCAATGATAAACTTTTCTATAAGCTCAAGTTTTAGGTAAAATATTTTAAGCTCAAAGCTCAAAATGTGGCTAACAATAAACAATGTTAAGGCTCAAAGTGGCTAACTAGGGAATCATGAGTTCATAGGTAGGCCTTTTAGACTAAGTAGGCTAAATAAAAATGGCCTTAAATCATCTTCATAAATTGCACACACATGTGGTTTCAATAAAGATACCATTGCAAGTTCTAGAGTTCTAACAACATGAACGACACAATCAAAAAACAAATAAGACTTCATATCATAAAAGCAGCTAAAGGCACAAAAGCTCACATGTTTATTTTTCGCATCATGCTCAAAATACCCAATTTTCTTAATCAATATCAAATATGCAAAAGACATCTTTACAAAAATTTATCACACATTCACCAAGTATTTTTTTTAATGAAACCAAGTGTTCATAGTATATCATACGAAAGCTTTTTATACCAATTCGAACTAACTCACACAAAAGCAATAAATGTTAAAGCAATAAATGCTAAAAAAATTCGATTTTTTAAAAACAAAATTATGCAAATTTTATATGCATCTACATGCAACCTAAATGCAGTGCAAACATGCAAATAGTATAAAATCACGCGTTCTTGACAACTCCCCCCAAAACATTAATCATCTTTCGTCTCGAACACATGCGGAAGTTATCAAAAGAAAGAGGAATGCATGATAAGTACTTACTTAGCTCACTATGGTGGAGGAGGCGGAGGGTAGTGGCCTTGGTGGATATGCCACTGATCTATACGAGACATCATCTCGTACATATGTTGCTTTGTTGGGTGATGGTATCAAAATGTTGCAAGTACTCAGTGTGATACTCATCCACCATAGCTGACAACTGGTATGTATCATCTATCAAAGAGCCTATATGGACCTCCAACTACTCAATTTTATCACTTATATCCCATGTCGCCTACCCCTCTGCCTAGAAGATTCCGGCCTATCCGTCTCATCATGTGGCTCATCTTGCTCCTCTTGAGCGGTAGTAGCTTATTTCCCCCTCATTAACCAGTTATCCTTATCCCGAATTGAGGTAGCATCCGGATTTGGGAGCTTAATTTTGGTCATATCCGCATGAAGAAGCCAATAATCATGCCTTTCAAGCTGAATCATCTTCATTGTGAACAAGACATTCAAATCTATCTTTCTCTCCCCAACCATAGTCGCGAAGATGCTAAAATCTACACGAAGTGCTCAACAATAGGTGTAATCAACCCTCCAATACAAATCCCCCTTTTCACTTGATTCTTCTCCCTATCAAATTGTCTAACAGTGAACGCTCCAGTATTGGGCACCACCTCAGTTCCTGAGGCCACACACAACAAAATAAACAATTCATCAGTACGAATTACCCCTTTCTATCTTTCCAAGCAAATATTGTTTCCACCAATGTGAGTTGCACATATCGAAAAATGGGATTCCTAATACTCGAAGCCTTAGAGGTACCCGGTGTATATATTCTCTGCTTTATAATATCCTTCCAAACACCAAACATATCAAACTCATCATGCTCTTCCACCCCATAAGCTGGAGTTTGATAAATCGCATTCAATTCATCAATAGTAATCTCTTTTGACTTATTAGCCATTCTAAATATAATTCCCACCAAATTCCTTCTTCTAATCACTAATTCAAATCTACTAAAAAATTCAAGTGACAATACTACATAAGATGGCCAATTCCCATTCAACAATATATCCCAATCAATTCGCCCACATAAGGCACGACAATCATTCAATAATCCCAAAGTATTAAGGTAATCTTCATTGGGATACCTTGTTGAAATTCAGTCTTTGATTAAGAGATTCTCCCAATGAGCCCGGTGAATCTCGTTTGTGATAACAATGTTAGAGAACTCTGATTGATTCATCTCATATTCCAGTTTGGGATCCGGAGTTGGCTCCTTCCTTCTTCTTGTGTTTCTCTTAACTCCACATCCACTTTCTCTTGAAGCCATGGATTTGGGTATGAAGCTTTTAAGAAATCTGAATTTTTGTTGTTGAAGATAATCCCCCCAAACTTGAAGAAGAACAAGAGAAAGTTAAGAATTGGAAGGAATGTGTTGTGGGTTTCTTGAAAGAGAGAAATATGTGAGCCCTAGCTTGAAGATTTGAAGTAGAAATTGAAGAATTTTGAAGATGGAATGGGGTATTTGTAAGGGAATCTTTGGCCTTAGGGTTTGTAAGAGAACAAGTGAGATAAAGTTGGAGTGTTTGAGGTTAAAAAGGGGAAGGAAATTTTGCCCGAACCAAGTACGCGGTCAGTGTCCTAATACACGGTCAGACCGTGTAAGTTGTCTGTGCTTTTTGTTTCTGCACCAACCAAATACACGGATGTGTATTATTATATAGTCAACTCGTGTATTTGGTCTTTGTTTTGCCAAAATACATGACCGTGTATTCTATTTTTTGATTTTCCATTTTTCTCATAAAACCCAAAGTTTGTCATGACACCTCCTACACTACAAATCAAAAATACAAACAAAACTAAAAATTAGGTTAGTAAAAATCAAAATCAAATTGAACAAAAGGCTATTAAAATTTGGGTTGCCTCCGAAAAGCACTAAGTTTTACGTCTTCAACCAGAAGCATGATCCTATTACTGATGTCGCTGAACTGTATTGGTTCTTGTCTTTGGGCCCTCGTATTCTGCACCACTCTGCAAATGGATGGCATTGCATTGTTCTCGCGGATTAAGTTCCATATCGCTTGGGATTTTTCCCTTTTGATGTTGGCCTCCCACTACTGTAGCAATTTGGGCCACCTGCGTCTTCAAAAATTTCAACCTTGAGTTGATGTTCGTGTTCAACTGAATAACCTATTCCTCTATTCTGTCTATTATAGCCTCGTCTTTATGCAGTCTAGCTCATGTTTCTCTGATAAACAAGGATAACCTCTCTTCTACAGATGCTTTCTTTTCACTTGACTCTGTTCTGCCTTAATTTCTCACATTAAAACCCGGAGGTGGCTGCAAAACATTTCTGTTATTGGCATAAGAAAAGTTCTCTTGGTTTCGTAGTCCCAAATGGTAATGTGTGGGTGTTTGATTGTTTCGATAGTTGTTGTTGAATTTCCTTTGACCCACAAAGTTCACCTCTTTCTCAAAAATTGTAAGATCTCTCGGAATGGACTGCTGGATCGCATTCAGTTTCATATTAAGCACAGACACTTATTCGGTGAGCATGGTAACCTTATCCTTATCCTCATCCTAAACCTCTGCCACACGTCTAACATTAAATCTCTCAGATGCCACTGGTAACTATTATTTGTAATCTCCTCAAGTAATTCTAGTGCCTCATCCAGAAACTTCCCTAGTAGAGCACCCCCAGATACATCATCTATGATGGTTCTCGTGTTTCCACTTAAACTACTATAGAAGTATTGTACCTATTGGTAATCAGTATATCCGTGTTGAGGGCACTTTCTCAATAATTCTCTAAATTTGTCCCATGTCTCATATGGAGGCTCTCCATCCAACTGCCTAAACTAAGTTAATTCACTTTTTAATTGCAGTGTCTTACTCGGGGAGAAGTACTTAGCTAGAAACCTTTGACTCGGTACATGCCAATCTACCACGGGTGTTGTCAAAGAAGATAACCATCCCTTAGCCTTATCGCGTAGAGAGAATGCGAAAAGGTGACATTGAATGATATCTTCAGAAACACCGTTCATCTTTATTGTATCATATATTTCTATTTGTGCCAGGTGCATATTCGATCCTCTATGGCTCTCCCCCAAACTGGTTTTGCGATCCATCTGGATCAATGCAGGATTTAGTTCAAAATTGTTTGCGTTAATCGGTCAGACATGCCACATCTCCATACCTTTGATTAACTTACGGCTGGAAGTAATCTCTAACTGCCTTTCTCATGGGCCTTTCCTCAATCTGATTCTTCCTATCCACCACTGGTGCGCACTCATTGTTCTATTGTTCACGCCATCCCTATCATTCCCCTCCGCCATTGCTTTTGATCTTTTCCTTAACTGTTTTGCTATCTTTTCGATCTCTAAGTCAATGGGTATCAGTTCGACAGATCTGGACCGTGTGATTATGCACTACATGCACTCAACAAAAACAATGTTAAAAACAAAACAAAAATAAAAGTTTAAAGAATAAAAAAATATTCTCCACAAGTTCTCAAAAAATACGAAAGCAACCCTAGGAAAAAGAGAGATATTCTCAAAAGATCTCACAGCTGGAGAGATTTGTGGCTATATTGGAGGAGATTTGGGGACAAAAAGAGAGAGATAGAAGTATTTATTGGAGGGACCACTGAATAAGAGGAGAGAGAAAGTGATATGCTGATAATATCTCACAGCTGGCAGTAGTACCGGTACCCGGATCCAGATAGTAGGATCCATCTTACGGATCAGAATCCGTATGACGGTTCTGCAAGAGACCTTCTCTAAATTTATATAATTTTTTGTTTCATATTAATTTATCAAAATTATTAGTTAATTATAATTGTTCTAAGTCATTCGAAGGACAATTGCCAAAATAATAGAATATTATTGCATTATACGAGTTATTAAATTTAGAACTTAGGATTATGTCACCTATTATGGATTTAGTTTTTATTTTGAGACTACACTAAAACGATAGTGGAAGTATATCCGTTTGGTGATTTTTATATTGAATTTTTTTCAAATTTGTATATTTTATTTATGACTAATCTCCAAATCCTCGTCCCGAACTGAACCATACCGTACCATCCCATTAGAACCGAATCTCCATCTCGAACTATCCTGAACTTTCGGTATGGTTCGGGACATAGATTTTTCTCTATGGTTCGGTTCTGGAGATTTATTTTAAGAATCTCCGAACTTCGGGACGGTTTTGAAAATTTCTAAATCTCCGAACCGTCCCATCCCGTGCACATCCCTAATGGCAATATTGAACCCATTTGAATTCAATTTGGCAAAGGAAAACCTTATAATTTTTAAAAACTCTCAATTTAGTAAACTAATTCAATTTAGCAAAAAATGAAAATTATTTCTATTCATGACTAACTATTTTAATTATTACAGACGAATAAATTTAGTTAATTAATTAATTATCAAGAAGTCCTAGGATTTTCTCTCATGGAAAAATCTCTGAGTGTGGCGTCTAGGTCCTCCCCTGCCATGTCCACCCTCCATTTCATCATCCACTCCAATTCCTAATATTGGTCCTCTTCCTACATTTGATTTCCCTCATGCGCCCGTTAATTCAATTCCTTTGCTAACCCCTTTTCTCGTGTTTTTTCTCGTGTTTCTTTGTGTTTCTTTGCAGATCTTGAAGGTGTTTTACAGGTTTTGGTCTTCACTATATTGTTCAGAGGTTGTCACCCTTCTCTAGTCTCTTTTCGCAATTTGCCTGAACATATGGATGAATAATTAGAATAGATTTATGCTCGACTATCACTTGTTGATAAAGGAAAAATGAGCCTTGACACGGATACCATATAGATCCATTCATCTAATATATCCTCCTCTCTAGTGGGAAAGCTCTTGGCTGCCCGAACCAATATTATAGATAAGATCTCAACACTATTTCATAAACATTAGAGCCCTAAAGAAGCCTTTTCATGCAAGATTATTCATGATAACATGGTATTATTCTCGTTCGGGGATTCAGTAGACAAGAAACGGGTCCAATTAGGAGCCCCATGGCTTCTTGATAAATATCTAATGATACTCAAGGAAGCACGTGCAAACATGGTTATATCGCAATACAACTTTAAGATATCTCCCTTTTGGATTGAGATTCATGATCTACCACCTGGACTTATGAACAAGGATTTTGCAAAATTTGCTTGCAACTCAATTGGTTCCTTTCTTGAGGTTGACAACGATGCATCTGGTTCAGTGGTTGGGAAGTTTCTACGAATTCGCTATGGAGTGAAATAGATATTTCCAAATCCCTTCATTGAGTTGTCAATATACAATTTCAGGCCCAAAAGCTTTTCGCTGCCTTCAAATACAAATGCCTACCCGACCTTTGCTTTTATTGTGGTCACATTAGCCATATTGCGAAGGAATGTGATCTCCGTATTATGAACGCCCCACACCAAAAAGATCACTTTGAATACGGTAATTGGATTCGCGTATCATCAACCATCAATCCCTTCTCCTCCAATCGTGAAATCAATCACCCTGAGATAATATTTCCAATAAACCCTCAGACATTGAAACCACTTTGCCCATTCCCTCACCCTCTTCTACTGATAGTCCCACCCCAACAAATCTCATACATAGTCCACCACAACCTCATGTCACCATTGTAGAGCATAACCAACCTGAACATACCATAATCGAATCCCACCCCACTCTCTCTTAAAAAACCACTCCAAATCTAAACACCTTAATGCTCCCCATACCCACTTTTCATGGTATTTCTCACTCTCAAAACGTTTGCTCTCCCCAATTTCTCTCACCCAAATATATCACCCCCTCATCACCGGTCATGACTTAGCCATTTCCCCTCTATATCAACCCTTCAAATATCCCTTCATCTTCTCTCCAACTCCATTTATCTCTCATCAAGTCGATACACAAAACCCACCCCATAAAATTCCGATTGCCTCTTCCCCATCAACCAACTTATCTAGCCTTTTCCTTGTCCAAGTTCCCATGCAACAAGATAATCCCGCACAAAATAGCCCATAAATTCCAAAAACTCCAAAATAAATCCACTCAACACAATGTCAATTTGTCCCCTTCATCCTCTACCATAACCAAACACAAACTCCATGTCTCAAGATTTTCCAATTATCTAATTGAACATATTGACGTAGAGATCGTTGGAAAAAAACCCAAGACTAACACTCTCAAGCTCCTTGCCTCTCTTGATAACAATAACTCATCTCCCCATAATAACAACTCCTGTCCCCTTTTAACATTTTTAATCATCATGAATCTCGTAAGCTGGAACTGCCGAGGGCTTTGGAACCCCAAAAAATTCGAGAACTCCACGAAATTATTCACCTCAAGTCTCCCCACTAGGTATTTTTATGTGAAACAAAAGGATCGCAACAAACGATCGACAAAACCAAAGAAAACCTTTACTTTCATGGTATTTCAGTCGATTCAATTGGGAGGTCCGGTGGTTTAGCCATGTTATAGGGTAAGGATATCAAAGTGTCTCTCTGTGTCTTTTCATCCAGATTTATTGACGTAGATTGCACTCTCCCAAGTAACACTTTTACAATTACTGGAGTGTACAGAGAACACGATGTTAAACAGCGTCGGAATTTTTGGAATTTTTTTAGAAGCATTCATCCGCCCAGTCCAATACCTTGGGTGTGCTTTGGGAATTTTAATGAGGTACTTTTGCAATCAGAATTCGACGAGAGAGGGCTCCGGGTAGATTGGCAGATCCAGAATTTTAGAGAAGTCATGTGCCTTAACAAATATGGGCTATAAAGGTTCTTGTTTCACAAAGCAACGTCTATCCATCTACCCTTTCACTCAACACGCTCGCCTCGACCGATTTTTTGGAAATGACTCCCTTTAAACCTTTTTCCCTTGGCATATCATTGAACACATCCCCACCATCTGCTCCAATCATCAAGCGTTTTACATCCAACTCAAACCCCGCTTCCCCTATTATCCAATACAGTGGAGGAAAAACCATTTCCATTTTGAGGCCTGTTAGATTAAATCCGAAGATTGTGACAAAATCATTAAAGACAACTAGAACTCTAACTTCGACCCACTCCAAGAGGTGGTACAAAATTTCTCCATTAATCTCCTCAGTTGGGAAAAATCTGTCGTGGGTAATCTCTCCAAGTGAATGGCAGAAGTTAAGAAAAATATTGAGTCCCTCAAGCAGCAAATCATTACAAATGAGACAAAATGAGAAATTCATGAGTTGCTGACTCTTTACGACTTCTTCTTGAGCAAAATGATCTCAAATGGAGACAACGGGCGAAACAACATTGGTACAAAGAAGGAGATCATAAGACCACATTCTTCCATCGTTTTGCCTCGAAGCGACGCGATATTAATAACATTTCTTATCTTAAAGACTCCAATGAAAATATTCATTCAGATGATGCCTCAATTGAGAGGATTATCGTGGAATACTTCGAAAAAATATTCTCATCATCTAATTCTCCCTCATCATGAACATGCAACTTGCGCTCAAGAGAATCAGACCAATGGTCACAACCAACGTGAACAATCAAATGAACCAACCTTACAAGGCTGATCATGTTCGCAAAGCACTCAAAGAAATGCATCCATTCAAATCACCCGGTCTAGACGGCATGAGTCTGGTATTCTTCCAGAAATTTTAGCATATTATAGGTAACGATGTTACTCTCTCAGTCCTTAATTTTTTGAACAATCTGGACATGTCCCCTACTTCTAACTTTACCCACATAATGCTTATTCCAAAGTTGAAACATGCCGAGATGCTTACTCAATTTTGACCCATTAGTCTTTGTAACGTTGTTTATAAACTGGCCTCAAAATGTATTGCTAATAGAATTCAATGTTTTCTCCCAGATATTATATCTAAATCCCAGTCTGCTTTTATCCCGGGTAGATTAATCATTGATAATATACTCGTATCATATGAGACTCATCATTTCATGCATTCCAAGACCTTCGGCTCGCTACGGCTCATGTGAGGTAAGTTATATATGAGCAAAGCATTCGACAGCATCACCCTTTCTTCTTGCGTTAATGAAAGCCCTAGGTTTTTGCAACTCTATAATACACCTTATCCGCTTATGCATCTCGTCTTCTTCCTTCTCCTTTCTCCTTAACGGGAAAGAATTCGGTGATTTCACCCCCATAGAGGCATCCGTCAAGGAGACCCTCTCTCCCTTTATCTCTTTATATTTTGCTCGAAAGTTTTCTCTTGTCTTTTGCAGGATCTACAGCTAATAGGAAAAATTAATGGAGTACCTGTTTTCAAACATGGACTAAAAATCTCTCACCTCTTTTTTGTAGATGATACTCTCCTCTTCGGCTAGGCCACTAGGGAAGAGGCTTGTCCCTGAAATTTGCAATCCAACTTTACAAAAATAATTCAGGATAACGGATTAATTTTTCCAAATCAGGGGTGTTCATCAGTCCTAGCACGAAGCCAGAAGCAATTTATGATATACTGCATATCTTGGGCATGTCACAAGTCAAAAATCATGACAAGTACATAGGGATTCCGTCCATAATTGGTAAGATCAAGAAAGAAGTATTTGCATGCATCAAAGACAGAATATGGGCAAAATTACAATGATGGAAAAAAAAGCACTTATCACAAGCCGGTAAGGAAATCCTTATAAAATCAGTGATCAAAGCAATCCCGAAAATTGCGATGTCGTGTTTCAAGCTCCCTGACTTTATCCTTGACGATATTCAGAAAATGGTTGCAGTCTATTAGTGGGGACCTTCAACATATCAGATAAAATTACACTAGTCTCTTGGGACAGACTTTCGATCAGTAAATCCAAGGGAGGACTGGGCTTCAGGAATTTCCGAGCTTTCAACATGGCGATGCTTAGTAAACAAGCAAAGATATTTCTTATTAATACTTCATCTCTATTACCACGGGTGTTCAAAGAAAAATACTATATGGATAGTGACTTTATAGATGTATTACTTGGCTCAAGACCTTCATGGACTTGGTGCAGTATTATTGAGATCAAACCCATTTTTCACCTTGGTGCTTGTCGCCTCATCCGGTTTGGTTCATCTACTAGCATCTGGAACGATCCCTGGCTCTCTCGTCCCTCATGCTACTACCCCCTACTACTCCAAACACTTTACACCCCAACACGCTTGTTTCCACCCTCATTGATGAGCCCACAAAAACATGGAAAGAGTCTCTTGGTCTGATCTATCTTTATTGATGAAGATGTGAAAGCCATACTCTCTACCATCCGCAATCGGTTGTGACCTGTGGTGTTAGCATTTCAACAAAAATGGCAAGCATTACATTCGTTCGGCTTACCACACTTACCTCGAGTCTGATTTCACACCCATTCGAACGTTACCAGGTGTTGGCTCGAGTTCCGTCCCAATCTACTATGGAAACTGTTAGTCCAAGTGGCTACGATAATCTAGAGGAGGGATGAATAGATTATGCCAATTTTTTGGACTTGGCCCTCTTTTTTGAATGTAGAAACCATAGAAAGAATGGAAATGTGGGAAATTAAATAACACACGTTGATTTAAAGAGGTTCAACCCACCTAGGGTCTAATCCTCTACCACCCCGGTATATCCGAAGTGGATTTTGAAAAATAAAAAGAAAATTTATTAATAGCACCAAACTATTACACCTTCACCTTTGAAGAGTACCACACTCTTCTTACAACACCACCAAGAAGATTACCACAATCTTCTTACACCTATGAAGAATACCACACTCTTCAACACCTAAAATCACCCAAGTGTGCTCTTACCACAAGAACATTAACAATGATATCTTGTTTTGGATGATGGAACAAATTCAAGATTACAACTCGATATGAAGTTTTGCAATGTTGAAGTACAAGTGTAATCGAGAATAAAGCCTAGTACTCAAGATGTGCAAGTGAAAGACTTAGGCTAAATACAACAAGATATGAAAGTGAAGAACAAGAGTTTTGCTTGTGATTGTATTGCTTGTGTTGTATCTTGTTTCTTGAATCCTTCATCTATTTATAGGAGAGGTCTTGGATTTGATTTTCAGACGTAAGCTCCTCCTTGGACATTGAAATCTACAAAAAAATCCAAATTAAATCAAGATTATAGCTGTTAAAAATCAATCCCTTAAAATCATGAAGAGTTGCCTACTGCTCAACGGATAATTTGCTGATAAAAGTTGAAGTCGACCGGTTGAACACAAATAAAGATTTTGAATTAAAACTTAGAAAATGGAATGTTGGACCGGTCCAAGGGCGGGTGACCGGTCGACCCCCTATTCGACTGGTCCACCCCTAGGTGACCGGTCCAACCTCTTTATTTTGAAGAATAGAGAAGATTTCTGAAAAACAAAATTTCCCAGGCAACAGTCGACCCCCGAGAGTTTTTGTATGTCTCGTTTCTATTTTGAAAATCAAACTTTCAGGCACGGGTTGTCCTCTAGGGCGACAAGTTGAACACGAGACAAAAGTGTTGTCCAATTTTTGTCAAAAATAAACTTCAAGAAATACTCCGAAAAATTAGTACAAATATTTTAAGTCGATTGGGAGTATTTGGACAACACTTAGGGACATTGTTTTGGTGAAACACTTAGTTAAATAAAATCATCAAAATTATGATAAAAATATTTATCTAACAAACTCCCCCTTTTTGGTGATTACAAACCAAAACAATTTTAAGAGGTCAATTTTGAAAACAAAACACGTTTTTCCGGTCTAAAACAACTATCCATTTTGAGCGACACTTTTCATGCATAAGAATCATAAGGATGGGAGTAAAGATTTTCAAAACATTTTGTAAAAGCTCCCCCTATCAACATGCACAACAAGAGTAACTATCGAAGCAAGCATTTAAAAGCTAAAAGATCAGCTTTAACACTTTGAGTTAGGATATCAAGAGCTTAGAAGCTTCAAGATTTCTAAAAAACGAAAGTTCCCAATCACCGGTCAAACACGAGACAGAAGTATTGTCCAATTTTGTCAAATATAAACTTCAACAAATACTCCAAAAAATTTGTAAAAATATTTTAAGTCGATTGGGAGTATTTGGACAACTTTTAGGGACATTGTTTTGGAGAAAAACTCAGTTAAATAAAATCATCAAAATTACGATAAAAATATTTATCTAACAGAAACATATGTGGAAGCTCAAAATTCATCCCAAAATAAAAATATTCATTTGGCGTTGCTGCACTTCCGCTATTGCGACATCAAATAGCTTAGCTCGCTGTGGTATTTAAGATGCGAGCACATGCCCAATCTGTTTATCTCCTGAGAGTTATGTTGCTCATGCATTCATCTTTTGCCCATTTTCCATGAATGTCTGGTAAAGTGCTAGCCTTCACGATCTTCTAGCACGGTTCCAACAAGAACTCCTCTTCTAGCACGGTTCCAACAAGAATTCTTGTTATCTCAAGTTTTGGTATAGTGCTGGCGTTGCAGCTGTGGCTACAAGAACTCCTCTTATCTCAAGATGACTTACATGTTGAACTTATATCCGTCACCTTCTTGCTGATTTGGTTCCACAAAAACAAGTGTAAGTTCGAAAACACGCTGCCTGACCCCTGCTCCTTGGTTCTCTCTGTTGGCTACATGCTTAAAGAGTACCAGGAGACGCGCTCTTAGCCGGAACGTGTTTTTTGGGCACCTACTCTCTCACCAACTAGTCGGGGCAGATCCAGTTGGTCCTAGTGTTTTCTTTGACAGAGCTATATTGCATTCCATTGTCGTGCTGGTATTGGGGTTTCCCTCTTTGGCGAGCATGGAAACTTCATTTTTGGCCTCTCCAAGCAAGTACGAAAATTTGAATCCAGAGGTAGCGGAATTCCTTGACCTCAAGGAAACCCTTATGACAGTTCGAAAGATGAGTCTACTCCATGTTTCCATTATTGGTGATGCATCATTCGTCATCCTCACTGCACAAGAAGAGGCATTAAAAGAGTTATAGCATGGATAAATACCAAAAGTTTCGCAGAGTGTAGATGCGATTGTAGATATGATCACATTTTTAATCACATGCAGCGGAATTTAGAAAACAGAAACAAGCCACAAAATATAAAAATTTATCTACAAGCCAACTAACTTGTAGATGTGCCAATATGGCGAAAGTTTCCACTAGTAAAGTCGTTTTGATTCCGTATATAAAAATACTAAAATCAACTAGTAGTAAATAAATGAAAACTCCTGTCTAGAGTAGATCTGATCTTTGTAATACAACTCATCCAACAATAGGCATGTGTGGACTACGTTTATCATAATACTAAAAACTATGGATGAAAAAGCTAAAAAACACAACTGCAGGACAGAATGTTATCTCAGATGTAGTCACATTCGAGATCGCATCTAGTATAATGAGACTCTTTGTGCTTGAATGACTTTTAATTCTCTCAAGACTCTTGTATCTCTGGTGTATTTCTTGTGTAATAATTGAGCACATCCTCTTCCCTTTATATGGCCATCCAAAACCTTCAAGAAGTCCTAATACACAAGGAATGAAGATATATACAAATATATGCAAGTAAATCACCTATGTTAGGAAACAAGATAAATATCAAATAGTCATAATATATCAATATCATATTAATATGATTTGTTTCCTAATCTAAATAAATCCTAATCATACTATAAGTCTAGAAAGGCAAAACAATTAAAACACAATCCTTTTATTTGGAAATTGATTTAGGCGAAAATAATCGCCCAAACAGGCATCTTGTCCATTGCATTGCCTCTCTATTTTTGAGAATGTTGTTCATTTGAAACAATATTTTTCTCACTTGTGTTTTCATTAGACTCGTAGATCATTGAATTTGTTAGCTCATGAGCTAGTCTATTTTGCAGAAACTATGGATAGTTGTGAGCACACTTGGGATAGTATCCCTCCCTCCTTTGTTCATTCGTCGCTGGACGTTTTCCAACAGATTTAATAGTATTACCTACTTCAAAAAAAAATTAATTAATTATCAAAACTTTAACAATAGCTATTTTATAATTATTAGCATGTTCTTAGTACGGTTTGTGTCTAGTTTCCGAGAGTTTTCTAATTGTATATATGGTGATATTGCCAGGAAGATTTTGAAAGACCAATTTTTCCACACTTTTACCAAAATTTCAATTTACCCTAGTAATCTAAAATGTTGAATCTAGAAAAGTTTTCCTCTCACAGAATATTCCTAATATACTAGTTTTTGACCCGTACAATGCACGGGATGTGAATTTGTGTTTTGTCGTTGTAAGTTGATTTCTCATAACGCCGCACAAGGCGGAGTTCACAGTCCACTATATTTTTATCATGTTCATGTCTTCGATTGGGGTCAACATGAGGGCCACATTTTTTATTTTTATTTTTTGATATGAAAGCTAATTGCTTGTAAGATAATTTTTGATATAAAAATGAATTGTATAACAATGAATATGAGCAATGTCAGCACATATATACACTGTCAGATAAATCTCTCCCTAGCCCCGATTAGTCCCCCTATGTACTAGATCCCCCTTGTCCGCATACATTATTCTTCTGATTAGATCACGCTTAGCGCCTAGCGCATTTTAGAACACTTCATATATATAGTACAACCATAATAAATATTTACATAATTAATTTATAGACCATTGAATGCTTATAATTTATATATGTTATTCCGTTTGATTTATTTCTATATTTGAATATTATGTTTTATCATTGTATCAGTTTTTATATTAATTAACCATTATTCATTATTAATTTATATTTAACCAAAAAGCTTACAATGTTTATTCGGCATTCTTTTAGAACCTTCCGATATTCACAAACTAAATATGTCCGTGCGTTTTGATATCTTCCGACAGTAGAATGGAGATCCTGGTAGATGGATATTTAGATTCTTCAATCATTATCTATACGATTCATTCAAAGTTTAATTTTCTTGTCTAGTAGTACTTAATATATTTTTCTGTGGATCGGTAAAAAAAATTTAAATTAAGAAAGTACTTCAATTTTTAAATGATTGTATAATATTGAATCAATTTTAGATAATTTAAACATAATTTTAAAAATTATTTGTGTATTTTAATATCCCTATTTATGTATGTAACCACAAATAGTATGAATTATTTAATATATCAATACTATATTATTTAAAATGCAAGTATGAAATCATATAACAAAAATTATAACGCAAAACTAGCATTTTTTCGAAACCTTCTAACATTAGAACAAAAATCGTGTTGTATGGATATATAGATTTTCAATATAATATTTATGATTAATGGAATATATAAAACAATTGGCAACTGATAATTATTTTTATTTTCTAAAAATCAACAATATATAATTTAAATTAAGAAAGTATGAAAAACACACAAAATCAAAATTGTAGAAATTAATAGCGGTTATGGGCCTTTAACGTTGATTATTACAAGATGTCATTTTAAAACTGATCACCGTTTAGATGTTTTACATATTCTTTGAAAATATACTTAATTTTGATGAGTATAATTAATATATTTTTTTGGAAATCAGCAATGTGTAATTTTTAATCAGGAATATATAAAAAATACATAAAATCAAAATTACAGAAATTAAAAATAATTATGGGGTAAGGTTCTAATTAAAACATACCCTTTTAAAACCAATCAACATTTATTTATCGTACATAATATAATTATATTTTATAGTAACTGTAAATGGATGAAAAAAATTAAACTATTATTTTGATAAACTTATATATATATATATATATATATATATATTTCATTATTTGTAAACCCCATATTTACCTCGTGCTCATTAGTTATACCCAAAATAAATTATATACAATGGTAATATGATTGTAATTTGATTTCTTATTAATTATTTTCTGAAACATTGAAAACAACATTAATCTAATCTGAATAAAAAAAGGTTCGCAATTTAATAACAAAATTTATACTCTGGAATATAAAAATGACTATATTATAAAAAATCTTGGTAAATTTTTAGAAACTGAATTTATAGATTAAAATAGAGTACAAATTTTGTCATTAATTTCCTAAAATACTAAATAATATTTATGGTAGAAAAAATTTGTATACAGAATCTACAAATTTAAAAACTCAACATTATATATTGAATTTATGTATCAAAGTTTACCAAATTTGAATCATTAATCTAGATAAATATTATTTTATAAGCGTTAAATAGATTTTACTATTTTTATCAAAGTATTTTAGGTGGGAAAATATTTTTAGAAATAGGTTTATTATTATTATATATATAGAGAGAGATACCTAATTAGTTGAACCTCAACAAATTGAAAAGAAAAGGAAACTACATTAATTCCTATGCAAAAGCAAGATTGTACAATGTCATTTGACAACATCAATATCCATGCAATGTTGTACCAGGTGCATGTGATTTGATGTGTAGACTATAGATACGCACCAAATTTTCCTTTTTATAAAAATGGGACACTTAGAGTTACATGGTCAGTGTTGTACCAAATTAGGGGTGTCAATTTGGATTAGGTCCGGGTTTGCGGGTTTGCAGGTTCGCGGGTCCGAATCAGTCAATCCAAAACCGATATGTTTAAATTATTTGTGTCGAAACCTTGAATTCGAATCCGACCTATTTATTTCACATGTAACCCGAACCCAATATGTTCAACTTATTTAATAAAATCGTTTTATGTACATTTAATAGTTTCAACTGAGTAAATTTTAATTTTTTAAAATCAATAAATCATGACACACTATTTAATCAATAACAAATATCACAATTCACAAGATACAAAAAGAAACAACATAGCTTCTGTTAGTAAATATGGGTCAAAACATAAATCACATATTTACACATAAAAAGTAGATTGATTATACGTATTTGCAGTGGAACTATCGATCCACGTAGCCAGATTAAGCCTGTCTACAAGCCTTCGTTTGATTAAGTCATCAACAAACTAAAATAACCCTACAACTTAATAACTCGTTGTGTGCCCCAAACCAAATGATCACACCCAGTCAAGCATCTCTAGATCCCTCAATGAATATAAGTAGAGCATACTTGACTCACTAAAATGTGTTTCTATGTTCATGAATAGTCGAACATATTTTTACATAATCATCCAAGCTATGAATCATAGAACACAAGTGTGTTATCATCAAGTTCTTCTTTGGTATCACATACCAATGAGCTTGGTCTAGACATGTTGCGATATATCGGATCAAACATGGTCATTAGATACATGCTAAAGTAACATCATCAAACTTATACCTAATGACATGGTCCAGAGTCCCAAAGGGTAAAAGAAAATAATATGAGCTCACACAGTGACGAAACAAGGACCCCTTCGATCATTTTCCCATAGGCAGTCGACTCAAATAACATGTAGTATGAATACATGTTATGATGGAGCTCCCATTCAATTTAGGCATGTCACGCTCTGAACATCGTTTGAACTTATGTCCAATCGCTCCCCAAGCGTCTGACCAGCATACTATCAAAAGTCACTTCTAAAATGCCTTTAGCAGTTTGCACGTTTAGCTACAAATAGGTTTATAATGAAGTTTGGTCATACTTAATAATCAATTATAAAGTATTTAATTTGCGGATTATTCGTGTTCGACCAAATTTCGACTTCAATCTATGAAGTCTGGACTCATACCCATTAAATTTGTGTTAGGTTTGTGCCGGGTCCGAAATTGACACCTCTACACCAAATGTAAGCGCACTAGATGTATCGTCTACAATAGGCATGGCGTACGGTTCCAAAGTCGCCGATTCCAGTTCTTCAAAATGAGAAACCAGAATCAGAACTGGAACCGTTGCCTCACGATTTTGATTCCAAAGATATTCGGTTCCTCCATGATTCCGGTTTCGGTTCAATTGGAACTGTTTTTTTTTTTAATAATTTGTTGATGTTTTTTAGTTTCTGTTACAAAAACAAAAGGAAAAGGAAAAAAGAAAAGGAAAATTTGACCTTACACGGTCCGGGTTTTGATTTTGGAACCGGGTTCGGATGAGCGGTTCCAAAATCGTTAACCATGATTCCAGTTTTGGTTCCATTCCCTAGTCTACAAGACCCTTTGACAACACTAGTAAGGATAACAAAACCTCAGAAATCTAACTTAAATAAATATATGTTGATTGTTGAATGACGAAGATAATGCAGCATCAACCATAGACAATTTTTTCTATTCCAGCACAATTAGAACAACAGCATGCTTGAAAACTGATTCTAACGTGATAATATAATATGTTGCCAAAATATAATCCCCGAAATTAAACCTGTGCACCTTCTTGAATCGGCTTCTTTTTCCTACATCAAGACTCTTAACCAGCCTGATTGTGAACCTCACAACTTCATATTATAATAAGGTATAATTACAAAAACAAAATCCTGAGGTCGGGCTAGCTAATTACAAAAAACTCCTTCGGTTTTTGAAAATTACAAAAAACCTCTTGAGATATCATTCCGTCTAACATTTTTCGCCCTTCATTAGCAAAAAGATATTTCAAGCCCCCTCTGATATTTATAGAAATATTACAGTTACCCCCATCAATTTAAGACATAATCAAATCCGAAGACGCTTTATATAAGTTTGAAACATATCCGGATTTTTTTAGTAATTAGCCCAAACGTCGGGTTTTTTTTTCTTGTAATTATCCCTTCATATTATGTATTAAATCTGTAAAGCATATTCCTATAGAAAATGAAAGCAGGACTTGAGAATACAAAAACAAGTAAACAGTAAACCTAATCCAATATCCTATACAAATTTTGAAGTAAGCAGCATCATCTTCTGATCAACTCAATGAAAACACAACACAATACTACTGAAAATCATTTGTGACTCAAAAGCTAAACACAAACAGTACCTAAGAACAAGTTCCAACCAAAGACAGTACTAAAGAACAAGTATCTAAAAACATACTATCACTAATTGTACTAAAAAAAAACATGTACTATCACTAATTTGAGGCTAACATCATAGCAGCAAGCATTGAAAAGCACAACACACTTGAAATATTTGACACTAAAAATCATTTCTGCAACAAAGTGAATAAACTCTCCAAAATCATCGTCTTTATAGTTTTAATTCCACATCCAATGGAGTTTCAGGCGGATCGTTGGAAGAAGAAGAAGAAGAAGCCAATAAAATCTGATCAAGAATGTTCTGAACATCTTTAGAGTGGAATTTAGAAGTGGAAATTCATTATCTTTAGAGTGTTGGAAAATCTCCAAGGGCTCTTTTTTGTCGTAAAGGTCGACTGTGGGAATGGAAGCGAAATTTTCGCATGTCTTACCATTCACCTTTACAAGAAGATAAGCGATATTCTCGTCCTGAGTTGGGTGAAATCTCATCCCCAAACACCTTTCCATTTTTTATATTGTATATTATATGATCAATCTTGAATGCCGACGTACAGGGAGTATTTTCTTGATTTCAAGAAAAGTGATCACTAGAACAGGGCTAATCCCAAAATTAATGATGAATAGAAAAAAAAAAAAAAATGACCAGATATTGATTTGCAGAGTGAAGAATGAAGATGATTTCGTGGAGTTTAGAGAATGATGGCAGGAGAATTAATGAAGAAGACGTACTACGGTTTTTATTCAGTTGGTTAAAATATGAATTTATAGTGATGGAATAACTGAATATAAAATTTAGTTATATGGCAAAGTTAGTCCGGTAGCTAAGGCCTAAGGTCTTTGTATGGTTATGTTTCACACACTATTTCCAGTTTTTATTGACCGAAAATGAGTTTTGAGAATTTATTGATTTTCCTGTGAAAATTGCAATTATGTTTGGATAAATAAATGATAATGAGTTTTATGTAGGTTTGAAAATGAGATTATATTTGGTTGGGTAGTTTTGAACTAGTATTTTATATATATAATATTTTAAAAAGTTGATAGTTGTTGAATATTTTAATTGAATAGATGATATTATATTTGTAAGATTGTAGGTGGTAGGTCCCATTAAATTGATATAATTAAAAAATAGTAATATTTAAAGAAGATAAAGTTGGTAATGGAGGTCCACGTATATAATTGGATAAAAAATAAAAATAGTGATTGATGTGTGATTTAGGATAGTGTATAGGGCTGAGAATTGAAATCACATGGTTGACATGTTGAAAATAAAAAGTGAAAATGATTCCATTGTAAAATTTATTTAAAAAAAAAAACTTGATTTTATTTCTATGAATAGTTAGAAATTGGAAATGGGTCCTTTTAAACATAAACACACAAGGCCTAAGGGTCATTTGGTAAAAAGTGGTCTGGGCTGACCTACATAGTATGAGCTCATTTGGTAAGGCTTAGGTTATTGGGCCGACCTGTTACGCCCTAAGCATTGGGCTGATCCGAGAAGGCATAGGTTATTGGGCCGAGTTGTTAGGTCTGAAACGTTGGGCCGATCAGAGAAGGCCTAGGTTATTGGGCCGAGTATTAGTCCAAGCACTCGGGGCGATTTGTTATGCTGAAGGGTCTTATTGATCTACTGCACGTGGGTAACCAGGGAGTCATGAGAAGGGAGACCGAACTGGCAGAGCTCAGTTCGGTCACAGGTATAAGGACTCAGGGTGCCTGAGATATCCAAGGGCTAAAACATTAATATACTGACCCGACGTGCCTCAGGTCAGTTCGGGCCTAGGGTCTTAAGTGCGTAAAATTTGGGTTTTAGGAGATCCGATTCTAACCTAATGATGACTCGACACCAAATCGTAACGGAATTCCGGATTTTACGAAAACCCTAATCCTAGCTAAGGTATAAAAGCCCAAGTCCAGGTTCATTCTAAACCTAATCTCATTTTTTTACTGTTACATTGCTCTTTCTCTCTCTTGCCTTTTGCTTCTCTTCCAAGTCACTGACTTAAGCATCGGAGAGGGTACGCCGGAGCCCCCCTCCGGCCCCCCTTGTGCTGGTTTCGCGGAGGAGTTTGTCTTGGAAGTTGATCGGCGAGAGGAGGTCATTTTTGGGAGCAACCAAGTGGCGCCGTCTGTGGGAAGATTGAGCGGAGATGTGAGCTTCAAGTGATGGGTATGGAAGATATCAGGAGAAATTTGGAAGATGATCTGAGTCGTACACCGTTGGGAGACACTCCGGGCGGAGTTACGCAAGAAGACACTAGGCCTCCACCTCCGCCACCTACGGTGGAGGGAGGAGGGCATCGATTTTCGAGGACTGGAGTGGATGGACAGACACCCATGTCTGGTGGGAGTGTTGATTTGGGCGCAATGTTCTTTGAACAATTGTGTGGTTTCATTACTAGGGCGTGGAGCAAACGGTGGAAAGGCGGCTGAGGGAGATGCTTCCGCCACCAACTCCACCGGTGGTACCCCCTCCTGTGGTCCCTCCTCCGGTGGTCCCTCCTCATGTGGTCCCCTCGGAGGTCGGGGATAGAGGTCGGAGGCCTGCGGCAGCAGAAGAGGTGCACTCATCGAGGGCGGAGCCCACATCAACTGAGGATCAGGATTGGTCGGAGCGGATGAATGACCTCCATCACGAAGTAAGGGATATTCGTCGGAGGGTGGCAGGAGCGCCAAGAGTGGCTTCAGTCCGAGTGGGGAAGGGAACTCCCTTCTCGGATGAAGTGATGGCGAATGAGCTCCCATCCTCCTACCGAGCTCTGAGTTTTGAATACGATGGTACCACGGACCCGTGGGATCATCTCTGTCATTTCGAGAATGTTGCTTTGCTACACAGGTTCACGGATTGCGTGATGTACAGAGTTTTTCCAACCACTTTGACGAAATCAGCTCAACAATGGTTTAGTCAGCTCGCCCCAGGCTCTATTAGAAATTTTGATGATTTCAGTTCAGCATTTCTTAATCAGTTCACGAGTTGTCGTAAGTACCAAAAAGCGCCCCTGACTCTGTTTAGCATCAAGCAGAGGGAATGGGAAGGACTTCGGAGCTATATACAGAGGTTCATTGCGGCTAAGTTGGAGGTGCCTTCGGCTAGTCCGGAGATTTTGGCTAATGCCCTAGCTCAGGGCCTGAAAGATGGGGAGTTTTTCGAGTCTTTGGTGATAGAGCCAGCTAAGACTTTTGATGAGCTGTTAGCTCGAGCTGAGAGGTATATCAACCTGGAGGAGGTGAGGAAAATGAAGAGGGACGAAGGAGAGAAAAGGAGGGATAGGAAAGAAGATCGGGAGAATAAAGGATCTCAGAAGAAGCCGAGGTCTGAGGTAATGGGTGGACGGTCGAAGTACGAGAAGTATACTCCATTGGCTGTTCCTCAGGGTGAGGTGCTCATAGCTATTGAGAGACACCCCGACCTGAGATGGCCAAAGGCACATGCGGAGGCACCAGTAAAAGCGAAGAGTAAGGAGTTCTGTAGGTTCCATAATGAGTATGGGCACACGACAAATCGGTGTACACACTTGAGGGATGAAATCGAGAGGCTCATTCAAGCAGGTCATCTCAGGGAATTTGTGTACATCGACAAAAAAGGAGAAAAAGGGGAGTATAAGAGGGACAACCGGGGAGAAAAAGGAGGAGCTACCTCCAACTCTGCCCCCACATCGGCGAGAGGTCATCCAGATGATTGTTGGAGGGCCAATGGAAGGAGATTCAAGACGAGCTCGGAAAAATAATGTGAGAGCAGCGACACCAGATCGGGTGCAAGAGCAGCTGAAAGTGGAACAGGTCGGGCCGGGGCCGAGTATCCAATTTGGGCCGGAGGATAGCAAGGGTATCGTGACACCTCATAGCGATGCTCTTGTGATCACGACGATGATCTCTAATTATGATGTGCAGCGAGTATTTGTGGATACAGGGAGCTCGACGGACATCCTATTCTATGATTCCTACAGGAAGATGGATCTCCAGGTCGGCCTGGAGACGGTGGACATGGCGTTGGTCGGGTTCGCTGGAGGAATGATCCAACCAATAGGTATGATTACTTTACTTGTCTCTTTGGGTAAGGAGCCTAATCGCAAAACTAGGATGATTCGATTTTTGATAGTAGATGCACCTCCTACGTACAATATATGTTGGGTAGACCATCATTAAATGCTTTTCAAGTTGTGGTGTCGGTCTACCATCTGAAAATGAAGTTCCCTGTGGGGGAAGAAGTAGGAGAGTTCGGCGGAGATCAGTATATGGCTAGAAGGTTATATGTAGAGAGTATTCAGAAGGCGGAGAGGGGGAGTGTTTTTGATGATGATAGAAATAGAGACAAGCTGATTAGGTTGGACGAGCCGGGGTAGCATGTCCAACCTAATGAGGAGATGATGATGGTCGAGCTGGTGTCGGGTGACCCCGATAAGGTCACCAAGGTCGGGAAAGGATTATTTGATGAGTTAAGGGAGGAGCTGGTGAGGTTTCTAAGAAGCAATGTGGATGTGTTTGCTTGGACATCGGAAGACCTGGTGGGGATTGATCCGAGCATTGCTGAGCACAGGCTCAATGTCAATCCGTCATACAAGCCGGTGAAACAAAAGAAAAGAAATTTTGGTCCTAAGAAAGGTGCTATAATTCGAGCGGAGGTGCAGAGGTTGTTGAAAGCAGGGCATATCAAAGAAATCCAATTTCCAGAATGGCTATCCAATGCAGTGTTGGTACCAAAAACAGAGGATGATTGGCGCATGTGTGTGGATTTTTTAGGGACTTGAACTGGGCTTGCCCAAAGGATTACTATCCATTGCCCCGAATCGATCAGTTTGTGGATTCAACGTCGGGGTGCGAATTGCTTAGTATGATGGATGCATCGCAGGGCTATCACCAGATCAAACTAGCAGAAGAGGACCAAAAGAGGGTGAGCTTCACCACCTCTTTTGGAACCTTTTGTTATGTAGTAATGCCATTCGGGTTAAAGAACGCGAGCCACATACCAGAGGTTAGTGGACAAGATGTTTAAGGGGAAGCTCGGGAGGAACATGGAAGTATACGTGGATGATATGTTGGTTAAAAGTATGAAGGCTGGGGATCATGTGCGTGACTTAGCTGAGACATTTGACACTTTGAGAAAGTACCGGATGAAGCTCAACCCCAAGAAATGTGCTTTCGGTGTAAGGTCGGGAAAGTTTTTGGGATACATGGTGACGGAGAAAGGAATAGAAACCAATCCGGAGAAGGTCAGAGTCATTAGAGAGATGGCACCACCTCGGGATGCCAAGGATGTGCAGTGTTTGATAGGTCGGTTGGCAGCTCTGAATCGGTTTATTTCGCGCCTCGTGGAGAGGAGTTTGCCCTTCTTCAAGGTGTTGAGGAAGGCCAAAAAGTTTGTTTGGGATGAGGATTGTCAGAAAGCTTTTGAAGATTTGAAAAATTATTTGCCCGATTTGTCACTACTAACTAAGCCATTGCCAGGGGAGCCCTTGTACCTGTACCTTTCGGTGGGAGAACAAGGGATTAGCACGGTCCTGATCAGGGAGGAGAGATCGGTTCAGAGGGCGATATTATGTCGATCGGTATTGAGGAATGAGATCGGTTACGGAGATCGAGGCGGTATATTATGGTGACGGCAAGGAGACTTCACCGTATTGAAGAATGCCGAACTAATCTTCCATTGAGAAATGTGATGAGCAAGCCCGAGGTAGCAGGGAGGCTAGTAAAGTGGGCTATTGAATTGAGCGAGTATGATATTGAGTTCGAGAACAGGTCGGCCATTAAAGCTCAAGCTTTGGCGGATTTTGTTCAAGAATCAATAAGGGATAATAGCGGAGAAGGAGCTTGGGTCATTTATGTGGATGGTTCAGTAGGGAGCTCGGGATGTGGTGCTAGTATTGTCTTAATCAGCCCACAAGGGATCGAAAATGATTTTGCTGTGAGGTTGGAGTTCAAACTATCCAATAATGAGACGGAGTATAAAACATTCATCAGAGGGATGCAAATGGCCATTCAGATGGGGGCTACTAGAATGGTTATTTACATGGATTCTCAGCTCGTTCATAAGCAAGTTACTGGGGAGTTTGAAGTTAGGGAGGAAAGGATGAAGAGGTATGTTGAAGCATACCGAGCTTTAGAAGGAAAAGTGAAGGAGATCAAGATCTGTCAGGTCCCGAGGGCGGAGAATGGTTGGGCGGATTTCTTGGCAAAGATGGCCAGCTCGGCCTTGGAGAATCAAGCCAAGCAAATCACGCTCTTGATGGCAAAAGAAACTGTACTGGGTATGGAGGTCGGAGAGATCGATGAAAAAAAGGATTGGAGGTCGTCCATCATAGCCTATCTAAAAGAGGGGATCTTGCCGGGGGGTAGGCGTGAAGCAGCTCGGCTGAAAACTTGGGCGACACATTTTTGCATTATTGGGGACAAGTTATATAAGAGAGGCTTTTCCATGCCCTTGCTGAGGTGTTTGAGCGGAGAAAAAGGTACGTATGTGCTGAGAGAGATGCATGAAGGGTGTTGCGGAAATCATATGGGAGCAAGAATTTTGATGAAAAAAGTGTTCAGGGCAGGGTATTTTTGGCCTTACTTGAAAGAGGAAGCAGAGAAGCTGGTGAGAACATGTGAGAAGTGCCAGATTCATGCACCTTTGGTACATCGGCCGGCAGAGGAGCTCATGACTATGAGCTCGGCATGTCCTTCTGCAAAGTGGGGGATTGACATTGTTGTTCCTTTTCCTCCGGCTTCAGGTCAGAGGAAATTCTTGATTGTAGCGATTGATTATTTTAGCAAATGGGTAGAAGCAGAGCCCCTTGCTAAAATAAATGAGGATGCCGTGATGAAATTCATCTGGCAGAATATTATGTGTCGGTATGGAACACCTCGGATCTTGATATCAGATAATGGAACGCAGTTCGCAGGGATAGGGATCCGAGCTTGGTGTGAGGAGTTGAAGATTAAGCAAAATTTAACGTCGGTGGCTCATCCACAGGCCAATGGGCAAGTGGAGGTCACTAATAGAATCCTTGTCCAAGGACTCAAAGCTCGGCTTGAGAAGGCAGGAAGAGAATGGGTTCGGGAGCTCAGTTCGGTATTGTGGGCTTATCAAACCAATCCAAAAGAAGCAACGGGTGAAACTCCTTTCAGCCTAGTGTATGGAATGGATGCCGCGATACCGACGGAGATCGGGATGGAAACTCATCAGGTGCAAAATTTTGATGAAAACGCCAATGAGATGATGATTCGAGAGGCGCTGGATACTATTAATGAGAAAAGAGAAATGGCATTTTTGCAAATGGAACGAACACGAGGAAGGATCAAAGCAGCCTATGACAAGAAGGTGAGGAAGAGGGCCTTCCAGGTCGGGGACCTGGTTCTGAGAAGATCGGATGCTAGCAAGAATAAGGGGAAGTTGGATGCAAATTGGGAAGGGCCACTTCGGGTGGTTAAGGTGCTGGCAGGAGGTGCGTATGAGGTGGAGGAACTTGATGGGCGAAAGCTTCCGAGAGCATGGAACAATTGCAACTTGAAGAAATATCATTCCTAGAATAGATGAATATCTGATGTAATGAAATTACTCGTTTTTAATGAAATGACCTGCTTCCCTGAATTATGAGTTTGGAGAATAAGAATTAAGAAAAATCGACAAGTATTTGGAGCTCAGGTCGAGTTAGTCTCCAAATACTTGGGGCCACAAGGCCATGCAAGGAGCTCGGCTCGAACCAGCTTCCTTTGAAGAAATTGACGAGTATTTGGAGCTCAGCTCGAGCTAGTCTCCAAATACTTGGGGCCACGAGGCCATGCAAGGAGCTCGGCATGTCCTTTTGCAAAGTGGGGGATTGACATTGTTGTTCCTTTTCCTCCGGCTTCAGGTCAGAGGAAATTCTTGATTGTAGCGATTGATTATTTTAGCAAATGGGTAGAAGCAGAGCCCCTTGCTAAAATAAATGAGGATGCCGTGATGAAATTCATCCGGCTCGAATATTATGGGAAATCGGTATGGAACACCTCGGATCTTGATATCCAATAATGGAACGCGCGATTCCATGAAGAGCTCCGAGCTTCTTTGATGAGTTGAAGATTAAGCAAAATTTCAGCGTCGGTGGCTCATCCAAATGTTGGGGCAAGTGGAGGTCACCAATAGAATCCTTGTCCATGGACTCAAAGCTCGGCTTGAGAAGAAATCGAAAAGAATGGGTTGGAGCTCGGTTAGTCTTATCAAACCAATCCAAAAGAAGCAACGGGTGAAACTCCTTTCGGCCATGCAAGTATGGAATGGATGCCGCGATCGAGCGGAGATCGGGATGGAAACTCATCAGTGCAAAATTTTGATGAAAACGCCAATGAGATGATGATTCGAGAGGCGCTGGATACTATTAATGAGAAAAGAGAAATGTTATTTTTGCAAATGGAACGAACACGAGGAAGGATCAAAGCGAGCTGACAAGAAGGTGAGAGGGCCTTCCGGTCGGGGACCTGGTTGAAGAAGATCGGATGCTAGCAAGAATAAGGGAAGTTGGATGCAAATTGGGAAGCCACTCGGTCTTTGGCGGGAGGTGCGTAGAGTGGAGGAACTTGATGGGCGAAAGCTTCCCGGAAATGGAACAATTGCAACTTGAAGAAATATCATTCCTAGAATAGATGAATATCGATGTAATGAAATTACTCGTTTTAATGAAATTACCTCTTTGAATTATGAGTTTGGAGAATAAGAATTAAGAAAAATCGACAAGTATTTGGAGCTCAGTCGAGCTAGTCTCCAAATACTTGGGGCCACAAGGCCAGCAAGGAGCTCGGCTCGAACCAGCTTATTTTGAAGAATTGACGAGTATTTGGAGCTCGGCTCGAGCTAGTCTCCAAATACTTGGGGCCACGAGGCCATGCAAGGAGCTCGGCATGTCCTTTTGCAAAGTGGGGATTGACATTGTTGTTCCTTTTCCTCCGGCTTAGTCGAGGAAATTCTTGATTAGTAGCGATTGATTATTTTAGCAAATGGGTAGAAGCGAGCCCTTGCTAAAATAAATGAGGATGCCGTGATGAAATTCATCCGCGAGAATATTATGTGTCGGTATGGAACACCTCGGATCTTGATATCGAGATAATGGAACGCAGTTCGCAGGACGAGGATCCGAGCTTGGTGTGAGGAGTTGAAGATTAAGCAAAATTTCACGTCGGTGGCTCATCCACAGCCAATGGGCAAGTGGAGGTCACCAATAGAATCCTTGTCCAAGGACTCAAAGCTCGACTTGAGAAGCGGGAAGAGAATGGGTTCGGGAGCTCGATTCGGTATTGTGGGCTTATCAAACCAATCCAAAAGAAGCAACGGGTGAAACTCCTTTCGGCTAGTGTATGGAATGGATGCCGCGATACCGGCGGAGATCGGGATGGAAACTCATCAGTGCAAAATTTTGATGAAAACGCCAATGAGATGATAATTCGAGAGGCGCTGGATACTATTAATGAGAAAAGAGAAATGGCATTTTTGCAAATGGAACGAACACGAGGAAGGATCAAAGCGACTGTGACAAAAAGGTGAGGAAGAGGGCCTTCCCGTGTCGGGACCTGGTTCGAGAAAGATCGGATGCTAGCAAGAATAAGGGGAAGTTGGATGCAAATTGGGAAGGGCCACTTCGGGTGGTTAAGGTCTTTGGCGGGAGAGGTGCGTATGAGCCGGGAGGAACTTGATGGGCGAAAGCTTCCGAGAGCATGGAACAATTGCAACTTGAAGAAATATCATTCCTAGAATAGATGAATATCGATGTAATGAAATTACTCGTTTTAATGAAATTACCTTCGTTCCCGAATTATGAGTTTGGAGAATAAGAATTAAGAAAAATCGACAAGTATTTGGAGCTCAGGTCGAGCTAGTCTCCAAATACTTGGGGCCACAAGGCCAGGCAAGGAGCTCGGCTCGAACCAGCTTCTTTTGAAGAAATTGACGAGTATTTGGAGCTCAGCTCGAGCTAGTCTCCAAATACTTGGGGCCACGAGGCCATGCAAGGAGCTCGGCATGTCCTTTTGCAAAGTGGGGGATTGACATTGTTGTTCCTTTTCCTCCGGCTTCAGGTCAGAGGAAATTCTTGATTGTAGCGATTGATTATTTTAGCAAATGGGTAGAAGCAGAGCCCCTTGCTAAAATAAATGAGGATGCCGTGATGAAATTCATCTGGCAGAATATTATGTGTCGGTATGGAACACCTCGGATCTTGATATCAGATAATGGAACGCAGTTCGCAGGGACAGGGATCCGAGCTTGGTGTGAGGAGTTGAAGATTAAGCAAAATTTCACGTCGGTGGCTCATCCACAGGCCAATGGGCAAGTGGAGGTCACCAATAGAATCCTTGTCCAAGGACTCAAAGCTCGACTTGAGAAGGCGAGAAAGAGAATGGGTTCGGGAGCTCGATTCGGTATTGTGGGCTTATCAAACCAATCCAAAAGAAGCAACGGGTGAAACTCCTTTCACCTAGTGTATGGAATGGATGCCGCGATACCGCGGAGATCGGGATGGAAACTCATCAGTGCAAAATTTTGATGAAAACGCCAATGAGATGATAATTCGAGAGGCGCCGGATACTATTAATGAGAAAAGAGAAATGGCATTTTTGCAAATGGAACGAACACGAGGAAGGATCAAAGCGACTGTGACAAAAAGGTGAGGAAGAGGGCCTTCCGTCCTCGGACCTGTTTCGAGAAGATCGGATGCTAGCAAGAATAAGGGGAAGTTGGATGCAAATTGGGAAGGGCCACTTGGGTGGTTAAGGTCTTTGGTAGGAGGTGCGTATGAGCTGGAGGAACTTGATGGGCGAAAGCTTCCGAGAGCATGGAACAATTGCAACTTGAAGAAATATCATTCCTAGAATAGATGAATATCTGATGTAATGAAATTACTCGTTTTTAATGAAATTACCTGCTTCCCTGAATTATGAGTTTGGAGAATAAGAATTAAGAAAAATCGACAAGTATTTGGAGCTCAGGTCGAGCTAGTCTCCAAATACTTGGGGCCACAAGGCCAGGCAAGGAGCTCGGCTCGAACCAGCTTCCTTTGAAGAAATTGACGAGTATTTGGAGCTCAGCTCGAGCTAGTCTCCAAATACTTGGGGCCACGAGGCCATGCAAGGAGCTCGGCATGTCCTTTTGCAAAGTGGGGGATTGACATTGTTGTTCCTTTTCCTCCGGCTTCAGGTCAGAGGAAATTCTTGATTGTAGCGATTGATTATTTTAGCAAATGGGTAGAAGCAGAGCCCCTTGCTAAAATAAATGAGGATGCCGTGATGAAATTCATCTGGCATAATATTATGGGTCGGTATGGAACACCTCGGATCTTGATATCAGATAATGGAACGCAGTTCGCAGGGACAGGGATCCGAGCTTGGTGTGAGGAGTTGAAGATTAAGCAAAATTTCACGTCGGTGGCTCATCCACAGGCCAATGGGCAAGTGGAGGTCACCAATAGAATCCTTGTCCAAGGACTCAAAGCTCGACTTGAGAAGGCAGGAAGAGAATGGGTTCGGGAGCTCAGTTCGGTATTGTGGGCTTATCAAACCAATCCAAAAGAAGCAACGGGTGAAACTCCTTTCAGCCTAGTGTATGGAATGGATGCCGCGATACCGGCGGAGATCGGGATGGAAACTCATCAGGTGCAAAATTTTGATGAAAACGCCAATGAGATGATAATTCGAGAGGCGCTGGATACTATTAATGAGAAAAGAGAAATGGCATTTTTGCAAATGGAACGAACACGAGGAAGGATCAAAGCGACTATGACAAGAAGGTGAGGAAGAGGGCCTTCGTGTCGGGGACCTGTTACGAGAAGATCGGATGCTAGCAAGAATAAGGGGAAGTTGGATGCAAATTGGGAAGGGCCACTTCGGGTGGTTAAGGTCTTTGGTAGGAGGTGCGTATGAGCCGGAGGAACTTGATGGGCGAAAGCTTCCGAGAGCATGGAACAATTGCAACTTGAAGAAATATCATTCCTAGAATAGATGAATATCGATGTAATGAAATTACTCGTTTTTAATGAAATTACCTTCGTCTGAATTATGAGTTTGGAGAATAAGAATTAAGAAAAATCGACAAGTATTTGGAGCTCGAGTCGAGCTAGTCTCCAAATACTTGGGGCCACAAGGCCGAGCAAGGAGCTCGGCTCGAACCAGCTTCCTTTGAAGAAATTGACGAGTATTTGGAGCTCACTCGAGCTAGTCTCCAAATACTTGGGGCCACGAGGCCATGCAAGGAGCTCGGCATGTCCTTTTGCAAAGTGGGGATTGACATTGTTGTTCCTTTTCCTCCGCTTGTCGAGGAAATTCTTGATTATAGCGATTGATTATTTTAGCAAATGGGTAGAAGCGAGCCCTTGCTAAAATAAATGAGGATGCCGTGATGAAATTCATCCGGCATAATATTATGGGTCGGTATGGAACACCTCGGATCTTGATATCGAGATAATGGAACGCATTCATTCAGGGACAGGATCCGAGCTTGGTGTGAGGAGTTGAAGATTAAGCAAAATTTCACGTCGGTGGCTCATCCACAGCCAACGGGCAAGTGGAGGTCACCAATAGAATCCTTGTCCAAGGACTCAAAGCTCGACTTGAGAAGGCAGGAAGAGAATGGGTTCGGGAGCTCGATTCGGTATTGTGGGCTTATCAAACCAATCCAAAAGAAACGGGTGAAACTCCTTTCACTAGTGTATGGAATGGATGCCGCGATACCGGCGGAGATCGGGATGGAAACTCATCAGGTGCAAAATTTTGATGAAAACGCCAATGAGATGATAATTCGAGAGGCGCTGGATACTATTAATGAGAAAAGAGAAATGGCATTTTTGCAAATGGAACGAACACGAGGAAGGATCAAAGCGACCTATGACAAGAAGGTGAGGAAGAGGGCCTTCCGTGCCGGGGACCTGGTTCGAGAAGATCGGATGCTAGCAAGAATAAGGGGAAGTTGGATGCAAATTGGGAAGGGCCACTTCGGGTGGTTAAGGTCTTTGGCGGGGAGGTGCGTATGAGTGGAGGAACTTGATGGGCGAAAGCTTCCGAGAGCATGGAACAATTGCAACTTGAAGAAATATCATTCCTAGAATAGATGAATATCCGATGTAATGAAATTACTCGTTTTTAATGAAATTACCCGCTTCCCCGAATTATGAGTTTGGAGAATAAGAATTAAGAAAAATCGACAAGTATTTGGAGCTCGGTCGAGCTAGTCTCCAAATACTTGGGGCCTAAGGCCAGACAAGGAGCTCGGCTCGAACCAGCTTCCTTTGAAGAAATTGACGAGTATTTGGAGCTCGGCTCGAGCTAGTCTCCAAATACTTGGGGCCACGAGGCCATGCAAGGAGCTCGGCATGTCCTTTTGCAAAGTGGGGATTGACATTGTTGTTCCTTTTCCTCCGGCTTGTCGAGGAAATTCTTGATTAGAAGCGATTGATTATTTTAGCAAATGGGTAGAAGCGAGCCCTTGCTAAAATAAATGAGGATGCCGTGATGAAATTCATCTGGCATAATATTATGGGTCGGTATGGAACACCTCGGATCTTGATATCAGATAATGGAACGCAGTTCGCAGGGACAGGGATCCGAGCTTGGTGTGAGGAGTTGAAGATTAAGCAAAATTTCACGTCGGTGGCTCATCCACAGGCCAATGGGCAAGTGGAGGTCACCAATAGAATCCTTGTCCAAGGACTCAAAGCTCGACTTGAGAAGGCAGGAAGAGAATGGGTTCGGGAGCTCAGTTCGGTATTGTGGGCTTATCAAACCAATCCAAAAGAAGCAACGGGTGAAACTCCTTTCAGCCTAGTGTATGGAATGGATGCCGCGATACCGGCGGAGATCGGGATGGAAACTCATCAGGTGCAAAATTTTGATGAAAACGCCAATGAGATGATAATTCGAGAGGCGCTGGATACTATTAATGAGAAAAGAGAAATGGCATTTTTGCAAATGGAACGAACACGAGGAAGGATCAAAGCAGCCTATGACAAGAAGGTGAGGAAGAGGGCCTTCCAGGTCGGGGACCTGGTTCTGAGAAGATCGGATGCTAGCAAGAATAAGGGGAAGTTGGATGCAAATTGGGAAGGGCCACTTCGGGTGGTTAAGGTGCTGGCAGGAGGTGCGTATGAGCTGGAGGAACTTGATGGGCGAAAGCTTCCGAGAGCATGGAACAATTGCAACTTGAAGAAATATCATTCCTAGAATAGATGAATATCTGATGTAATGAAATTACTCGTTTTTAATGAAATTACCTGCTTCCCTGAATTATGAGTTTGGAGAATAAGAATTAAGAAAAATCGACAAGTATTTGGAGCTCAGGTCGAGCTAGTCTCCAAATACTTGGGGCCACAAGGCCAGGCAAGGAGCTCGGCTCGAACCAGCTTCTTTTGAAGAAATTGACGAGTATTTGGAGCTCAGCTCGAGCTAGTCTCCAAATACTTGGGGCCACGAGGCCATGCAAGGAGCTCGGCATGTCCTTTTGCAAAGTGGGGGATTGACATTGTTGTTCCTTTTCCTCCGCTTCAGTCGAGGAAATTCTTGATTGTAGCGATTGATTATTTTAGCAAATGGGTAGAAGCGAGCCCTTGCTAAAATAAATGAGGATGCCGTGATGAAATTCATCCGCATAATATTATGGGTCGGTATGGAACACCTCGGATCTTGATATCGAGATAATGGAACGCAGTTCGCAGGACAGATCCGAGCTTGGTGTGAGGAGTTGAAGATTAAGCAAAATTTCACGTCGGTGGCTCATCCACGAGCCAATGGGCAAGTGGAGGTCACCAATAGAATCCTTGTCCAAGGACTCAAAGCTCGACTTGAGAAGCGAGAAGAGAATGGGTTTGGGAGCTCGATTCGGTATTGTGGGCTTATCAAACCAATCCAAAAGAAGCAACGGTGAAACTCCTTTCACCTAGTGTATGGAATGGATGCCGCGATACCGGCGGAGATCGGGATGGAAACTCATCAGGTGCAAAATTTTGATGAAAACGCCAATGAGATGATGATTCGAGAGGCGCTGGATACTATTAATGAGAAAAGAGAAATGGCATTTTTGCAAATGGAACGAACACGAGGAAGGATCAAAGCGACCTATGACAAGAAGGTGAGGAAGAGGGCCTTCAGTCGGGGACCTGGTTCGAAAGATCGGATGCTAGCAAGAATAAGGGGAAGTTGGATGCAAATTGGGAAGGGCCACTTCGGGTGGTTAAGGTCTTTGGCGGGGAGGTGCGTATGAGCTGGAGGAACTTGATGGGCGAAAGCTTCCGAGAGCATGGAACAATTGCAACTTGAAGAAATATCATTCCTAGAATAGATGAATATCTGATGTAATGAAATTACTCGTTTTTAATGAAATTACCTGCTTCCCTGAATTATGAGTTTGGAGAATAAGAATTAAGAAAAATCGACAAGTATTTGGAGCTCGGTCGAGCTAGTCTCCAAATACTTGGGGCCACAAGGCCGAGCAAGGAGCTCGGCTCGAACCAAACTTCTTTTGAAGAAATTGACGAGTATTTGGAGCTCACTCGAGCTAGTCTCCAAATACTTGGGGCCACGAGGCCATGCAAGGAGCTCGGCATGTCCTTTTGCAAAGTGGGGATTGACATTGTTGTTCCTTTTCCTCCGGCTTAGTCGAGGAAATTCTTGATTAGAAGCGATTGATTATTTTAGCAAATGGGTAGAAGCGAGCCCCTTGCTAAAATAAATGAGGATGCCGTGATGAAATTCATCCGCGAGAATATTATGTGTCGGTATGGAACACCTTGGATCTTGATATCGATAATGGAACGCATTCGCAGGACAGGATCCGAGCTTGGTGTGAGGAGTTGAAGATTAAGCAAAATTTCACGTCGGTGGCTCATCCACAGCCAATGGGCAAGTGGAGGTCACCAATAGAATCCTTGTCCAAGGACTCAAAGCTCGACTTGAGAAGGCGGGGAAGAGAATGGGTTTGGGAGCTCGATTCGGTATTGTGGGCTTATCAAACCAATCCAAAAGAAGCAACAGTGAAACTCCTTTCGGCTAGTGTATGGAATGGATGCCGCGATACGTGGAGATCGGGATGGAAACTCATCAGTGCAAAATTTTGATGAAAACGCCAATGAGATGATGATTCGAGAGGCGCCGGATACTATTAATGAGAAAAGAGAAATGGCATTTTTGCAAATGGAACGAACACGAGGAAGGATCAAAGCGACCTATGACAAGAAGGTGAGGAAGAGGGCCTTCAGTGCCTGGGGACCTGGTTCGAGAAAGATCGGATGCTAGCAAGAATAAGGGGAAGTTGGATGCAAATTGGGAAGGGCCACTTGGGGTGGTTAAGGTCTTTGGCAGGAGGTGCGTATGAGTGGAGGAACTTGATGGGCGAAAGCTTCCGAGAGCATGGAACAATTGCAACTTGAAGAAATATCATTCCTAGAATAGATGAATATCCGATGTAATGAAATTACTCGTTTTTAATGAAATTACCCGCTTCCCGAATTATGAGTTTGGAGAATAAGAATTAAGAAAAATCGACAAGTATTTGGAGCTCGGTCGAGCTAGTCTCCAAATACTTGGGGCCACAAGGCCGTGCAAGGAGCTCGGCTCGAACCAGCTTCTTTTGAAGAAATTGACGAGTATTTGGAGCTCACTCGAGCTAGTCTCCAAATACTTGGGGCCACGAGGCCATGCAAGGAGCTCGGCATGTCCTTTTGCAAAGTGGGGATTGACATTGTTGTTCCTTTTCCTCCCGCTTGGTCGAGGAAATTCTTGATTAGTAGCGATTGATTATTTTAGCAAATGGGTAGAAGCGAGCCCTTGCTAAAATAAATGAGGATGCCGTGATGAAATTCATCCGCGAGAATATTATGTGTCGGTATGGAACACCTCGGATCTTGATATCGAGATAATGGAACGCATTCGCAGGACGGATCCGAGCTTGGTGTGAGGAGTTGAAGATTAAGCAAAATTTCACGTCGGTGGCTCATCCACAGGCCAATGGGCAAGTGGAGGTCACCAATAGAATCCTTGTCCAAGGACTCAAAGCTCGACTTGAGAAGGCGGGGAAGAGAATGGGTTCGGAGCTCGATTCGGTATTGTGGGCTTATCAAACCAATCCAAAAGAAGCAACAGTGAAACTCCTTTCACTAGTGTATGGAATGGATGCCGCGATACCGCGAGATCGGGATGGAAACTCATCAGTGCAAAATTTTGATGAAAACGCCAATGAGATGATGATTCGAGAGGCGCCGGATACTATTAATGAGAAAAGAGAAATGGCATTTTTGCAAATGGAACGAACACGAGGAAGGATCAAAGCGACCTATGACAAGAAGGTGAGGAAGAGGGCCTTCCGTGTCGGGGACCTGTTCGAGAAGATCGGATGCTAGCAAGAATAAGGGGAAGTTGGATGCAAATTGGGAAGGGCCACTTCGGGTGGTTAAGGTCTTTGGCGGGAGGTGCGTATGAGTGGAAGAACTTGATGGGCGAAAAGCTTCCGAGAGCATGGAACAATTGCAACTTGAAGAAATATCATTCCTAGAATAGATGAATATCCGATGTAATGAAATTACTCGTTTTAATGAAATTACCTTTCCCTGAATTATGAGTTTGGAGAATAAGAATTAAGAAAAATCGACAAGTATTTGGAGCTCGGAGTCGAGCTAGTCTCCAAATACTTGGGGCCCTGGCCAGGGCAAGGAGCTCGGCTCGAACCAGCTTCCTTTGAAGAAATTGACAAGTATTTGGAGCTTAGCTCGAGCTAGTCTCCAAATACTTGGGGCCACGAGGCCATGCAAGAAGCTCGGCATGTCCTTTTGCAAAGTGGGGATTGACATTGTTGTTCCTTTTCCTCCCGGCTTAGTCGAGGAAATTCTTGATTATAGCGATTGATTATTTTAGCAAATGGGTAGAAGCGAGCCCCTTGCTAAAATAAATGAGGATGCCGTGATGAAATTCATCCGCGAGAATATTATGGTCGGTATGGAACACCTCGGATCTTGATATCGATAATGGAACGCAGATTCGCGAGGACGAGGATCCGAGCTTGGTGAGGAGTTGAAGATTAAGCAAAATTTCACGTCGGTGGCTCATCCACAGCCAATGGGCAAGTGGAGGTCACCAATAGAATCCTTGTCCAAGGACTCAAAGCTCGGCTTGAGAAGCGGGGAAGAGAATGGGTTCGGGAGTTCGATTCGGTATTGTGGGCTTATCAAACCAATCCAAAAGAAGCAACGGGTGAAACTCCTTTCGGCTAGTGTATGGAATGGATGCCGCGATATCCGAGAGATCGGGATGGAAACTCATCAGTGCAAAATTTTGATGAAAACGCCAATGTGATGATGATTCGAGAGGCGCTGGATACTATTAATGAGAAAAGAGAAATGGCATTTTTGCAAATGGAACGAACACGAGGAAGGATCAAAGCGACTATGACAAGAAGGTGAGGAAGAGGGCCTTCGTGTCGGGGACCTGGTTCTCGAGAAGATCGGATGCTAGCAAGAATAAGGGGAAGTTGGATGCAAATTGGGAAGGGCCACTTGAGTGGTTAAGGTCTTTGGCGGGAGGTGCGTATGAGTGGAGGAACTTGATGGGCGAAAGCTTCCGAGAGCATGGAACAATTGCAACTTGAAGAAATATCATTCCTAGAATAGATGAATATCCGATGTAATGAAATTACTCGTTTTTAATGAAATTACCCGCTTCCCTGAATTATGAGTTTGGAGAATAAGAATTAAGAAAAATCGACAAGTATTTGGAGCTCGAGTCGAGCTAGTCTCCAAATACTTGGGGCCACAAGGCCAGCAAGGAGCTCGGCTCGAACCAAATTCCTTTGAAGAAATTGATGAGTATTTGGAGCTCGGCTCGAGCTAGTCTCCAAATACTTGGGGCCACGAGGCCATGCAAGGAGCTCGGCATGTCCTTTTGCAAAGTGGGGATTGACATTGTTGTTCCTTTTCCTCCGGCTTCAGGTCAGAGGAAATTCTTGATTGTAGCGATTGATTATTTTAGCAAATGGGTAGAAGCGAGCCCCTTGCTAAAATAAATGAGGATGCCGTGATGAAATTCATCCGCGAATATTATGGGTCGGTATGGACACACCTCGGATCTTGATATCGATAATGGAACGCATTCGCAGGGACAGGATCCGAGCTTGGTGTGAGGAGTTGAAGATTAAGCAAAATTTCACGTCGGTGGCTCATCCACAGGCCAATGGGCAAGTGGAGGTCACCAATAGAATCCTTGTCCAAGGACTCAAAGCACGGCTTGAGAAGGCAGGAAGAGAATGGGTTCGGGAGCTCAGTTCGGTATTGTGGGCTTATCAAACCAATCCAAAAGAAGCAACGGGTGAAACTCCTTTCACTAGTGTATGGAATGGATGCTTGCGATACCGACGGAGATCGGGATGGAAACTCATCAGTGCAAAATTTTGATCAAAACGCCAATGAGATGATGATTCGAGAGGCGCTGGATACTATTAATGAGAAAAGAGAAATGGCATTTTTGCAAATGGAATGAACACGAAGAAGGATCAAAGCAGCCTATGACAAGAAGGTGAGGAAGAGGGCCTTCCAGGTCGGGGACCTGGTTCGAGAAGATCGGATGCTAGCAAGAATAAGGGAAGTTGGATGCAAATTGGGAAGGGCCACTTCGGGTGGTTAAGGTGCTGGCAGGAGGTGCGTATGAGATGCAGGAACTTGATGGGCGAAAGCTTCCGAGAGCATGGAACAATTGCAACTTGAAGAAATGTCATTACTAGAATAGATGAATATCTGATGTAATGAAATTACTCGTTTTTAATGAAATGACCTGCTTCCCTGAATTATGAGTTTGGAGAATAAGAATTAAGAAAAATCGACAAGTATTTGGAGCTCAGGTCGAGCTAGTCTCCAAATACTTGGGGCCACAAGGCCATGCAAGGAGCTCGGCTCAAACCGACTTCCTTTGAAGAAATTGACGAGTATTTGGAGCTCGGCTCGAGCTAGTCTCCAAATACTTGGGGCCACGAGCCATGCAAGGAGCTCGGCATGTCCTTTTGCAAAGTGGGGATTGACATTGTTGTTCCTTTTCCTCCCGCTTCAGTCGAGGAAATTCTTGATTAGAGCGATTGATTATTTTAGCAAATGGGTAGAAGCGAGCCCCTTGCTAAAATAAATGAGGATGCCGTGATGAAATTCATCCGCGAGAATATTATGTGTCGGTATGGAACACCTCGGATCTTGATATCGAGATAATGGAACGTAGTTCGCAGGGACAGATCCGAGCTTGGTGTGAGGAGTTGAAGATTAAGCAAAATTTCACGCCGGTGGCTCATCCACAGCCAATGGGCAATTGGAGGTCACCAATAGAATCCTTGTCCAAGGACTCAAAGCTCGACTTGAGAATGCAGGAAGAGAATGGGTTCGGGAGCTCAGTTCGGTATTGTGGGCTTATCAAACCAATCCAAAAGAAGCAACGGGTGAAACTCCTTTCGGCTAGTGTATGGAATGGATGCCGCGATACCGGCGGAGATCGGGATGGAAACTCATCAGGTGCAAAATTTTGATGAAAACGCCAATGAGATGATGATTCGAGAGGCGCTGGATACTATTAATGAGAAAAGAGAAATGGCATTTTTGCAAATGGAACGAACACGAGGAAGGATCAAAGCAGCCTATGACAAGAAGGTGAGGAAGAGGGCCTTCCGTGCCTCGGGGACCTGGTTCGAGAAGATCGGATGCTAGCAAGAATAAGGGGAAGTTGGATGCAAATTTGGAAGGGCCACTTCGGGTGGTTAAGGTCTTTGGCGGGGAGGTGCGTGCGTATGAGTTGGAGGAACTTGATGGGCGAAAGCTTCCGAGAGCATGGAACAATTGCAACTTGAAGAAATATCATTCCTAGAATAGATGAATATCGATGTAATGAAATTACTCGTTTTTAATGAAATTACATGCTTCCCTGAATTATGAGTTTGGAGAATAAGAATTAAGAAAAATCGACAAGGATTTGGAGCTCAGGTCGAGCTAGTCTCCAAATACTTGGGGCCACAAGGCCATGCAAGGAGCTCGACTCGAACCAGCTTCCTTTGAAGAAATTGACGAGTATTTGGAGCTCAGCTCGAGCTAGTCTCCAAATACTTGGGGCCACGAGGCCATGCAAGGAGCTCGGCTCTAGCCAGCTTCATTTGAAGAAATTCTACGAGTATTTGGAGCTCGGCTCGAGCTAGTCTCCAAATACTTGGGGCCACGAGGCCATGCAAGGAGCTCGGCTCGAACCAGCTTCCTTTGAAGAAATTGACGAGTATTTGGAGCTCAGCTCGAGCTAGTCTCCAAATACTTGGGGCCACGAGGCCATGCAAGGAGCTCGGCATGTCCTTTTGCAAAGTGGGGGATTGACATTGTTGTTCCTTTTCCTCCGGCTTCAGGTCAGAGGAAATTCTTGATTGTAGCGATTGATTATTTTAGCAAATGGGTAGAAGCAGAGCCCCTTGCTAAAATAAATGAGGATGCCGTGATGAAATTCATCTGGCAGAATATTATGTGTCGGTATGGAACACCTCGGATCTTGATATCAGATAATGGAACGCAGTTCGCAGGGACAGGGATCCGAGCTTGGTGTGAGGAGTTGAAGATTAAGCAAAATTTCACGTCGGTGGCTCATCCACAGGCCAATGGGCAAGTGGAGGTCACCAATAGAATCCTTGTCCAAGGACTCAAAGCTCGACTTGAGAAGCGAGAAGAGAATGGGTTCGGGAGCTCAGTTCGGTATTGTGGGCTTATCAAACCAATCCAAAAGAAGCAACAGGTGAAACTCCTTTCAGCCTAGTGTATGGAATGGATGCCGCGATACCGGCGGAGATCGGGATGGAAACTCATCAGGTGCAAAATTTTGATGAAAACGCCAATGAGATGATGATTCGAGAGGCGCTGGATACTATTAATGAGAAAAGAGAAATGGCATTTTTGCAAATGGAACGAACACGAGGAAGGATCAAAGCAGCCTATGACAAGAAGGTGAGGAAGAGGGCCTTCCAGTCGGGACCTGGTTCGAGAAGATCGGATGCTAGCAAGAATAAGGGGAAGTTGGATGCAAATTGGGAAGGGCCACTTCGGGTGGTTAAGGTCTTTGGGAGGTGCGTATGAGTGGAGGAACTTGATGGGCGAAAGCTTCCGAGAGCATGGAACAATTGCAACTTGAAGAAATATCATTCCTAGAATAGATGAATATCCGATGTAATGAAATTACTCGTTTTTAATGAAATTACCTTCCCTGAATTATGAGTTTGGAGAATAAGAATTAAGAAAAATCGACAAGTATTTGGAGCTCGGTCGAGCTAGTCTCCAAATACTTGGGGCCACAAGGCCAGAGCTGAGCAAGGAGCTCGGCTCGAACCAGCTTCCTTTGAAGAAATTGACGAGTATTTGGAGCTTAGCTCGAGCTAGTCTCCAAATACTTGGGGCCACGAGGCCATGCAAGAAGCTCGGCATGTCCTTTTGCAAAGTGGGGGATTGACATTGTTGTTCCTTTTCCTCCCGCTTAGTCGAGGAAATTCTTGATTAGTAGCGATTGATTATTTTAGCAAATGGGTAGAAGCGAGCCCCTTGCTAAAATAAATGAGGATGCCGTGATGAAATTCATCCGCGAGAATATTATGGGTCGGTATGGAACACCTCGGATCTTGATATCGAGATAATGGAACGCAGATTCGCAGAGGGACGGATCCGAGCTTGGTGTGAGGAGTTGAAGATTAAGCAAAATTTCACGTCGGTGGCTCATCCACAGGCCAATGGGCAAGTGGAGGTCACCAATAGAATCCTTGTCCAAGGACTCAAAGCTCGGCTTGAGAAGGCAGGAAGAGAATGGGTTCAGGAGTTCAGTTCGGTATTGTGGGCTTATCAAACCAATCCAAAAGAAGCAACGGGTGAAACTCCTTTCAGCCTAGTGTATGGAATGGATGCCGCGATACCGACGGAGATCGGGATGGAAACTCATCAGGTGCAAAATTTTGATGAAAACGCCAATGTGATGATGATTCGAGAGGCGCTGGATACTATTAATGAGAAAAGAGAAATGGCATTTTTGCAAATGGAACGAACACGAGGAAGGATCAAAGCGACCTATGACAAGAAGGTGAGGAAGAGGGCCTTCAGTGCGGGGACCTGGTTCGAGAAGAAGATCGGATGCTAGCAAGAATAAGGGGAAGTTGGATGCAAATTGGGAAGGGCCACTTCGAGTGGTTAAGGTGCTGGCAGGAGGTGCGTATGAGCTGGAGGAACTTGATGGGCGAAAGCTTCCGAGAGCATGGAACAATTGCAACTTGAAGAAATATCATTCCTAGAATAGATGAATATCCGATGTAATGAAATTACTCGTTTTAATGAAATTACACCGCTTCCTGAATTATGAGTTTGGAGAATAAGAATTAAGAAAAATCGACAAGTATTTGGAGCTCAGGTCGAGCTAGTCTCCAAATACTTGGGGCCACAAGGCCAGGCAAGGAGCTCGGCTCGAACCAGCTTCCTTTGAAGAAATTGATGAGTATTTGGAGCTCAGCTCGAGCTAGTCTCCAAATACTTGGGGCCACGAGGCCATGCAAGGAGCTCGGCATGTCCTTTTGCAAAGTGGGGGATTGACATTGTTGTTCCTTTTCCTCCGGCTTCAGGTCAGAGGAAATTCTTGATTGTAGCGATTGATTATTTTAGCAAATGGGTAGAAGCAGAGCCCCTTGCTAAAATAAATGAGGATGCCGTGATGAAATTCATCCGCGAGAATATTATGGGTCGGTATGGAACACCTCGGATCTTGATATCGAGATAATGGAACGCATTCGCAGGACAGGATCCGAGCTTGGTGTGAGGAGTTGAAGATTAAGCAAAATTTCACGTCGGTGGCTCATCCACAGGCCAATGGGCAAGTGGAGGTCACCAATAGAATCCTTGTCCAAGGACTCAAAGCACGGCTTGAGAAGGCAGGAAGAGAATGGGTTCGGGAGCTCGATTCGATTGTGGGCTTATCAAACCAATCCAAAAGAAGCAACGGGTGAAACTCCTTTCAGCCTAGTGTATGGAATGGATGCCGCGATACCGACGGAGATCGGGATGGAAACTCATCAGGTGCAAAATTTTGATCAAAACGCCAATGAGATGATGATTCGAGAGGCGCTGGATACTATTAATGAGAAAAGAGAAATGGCATTTTTGCAAATGGAATGAACACGAAGAAGGATCAAAGCAGCCTATGACAAGAAGGTGAGGAAGAGGGCCTTCCAGGTCGGGGACCTGGTTCTGAGAAGATCGGATGCTAGCAAGAATAAGGGGAAGTTGGATGCAAATTGGGAAGGGCCACTTCGGGTGGTTAAGGTGCTGGCAGGAGGTGCGTATGAGCTGCAGGAACTTGATGGGCGAAAGCTTCCGAGAGCATGGAACAATTGCAACTTGAAGAAATGTCATTACTAGAATAGATGAATATCTGATGTAATGAAATTACTCGTTTTTAATGAAATGACCTGCTTCCCTGAATTATGAGTTTGGAGAATAAGAATTAAGAAAAATCGACAAGTATTTGGAGCTCAGGTCGAGCTAGTCTCCAAATACTTGGGGCCACAAGGCCATGCAAGGAGCTCGGCTCAAACCGACTTCCTTTGAAGAAATTGACGAGTATTTGGAGCTCAGCTCGAGCTAGTCTCCAAATACTTGGGGCCACGAGGCCATGCAAGGAGCTCGGCATGTCCTTTTGCAAAGTGGGGGATTGACATTGTTGTTCCTTTTCCTCCGGCTTCAGGTCAGAGGAAATTCTTGATTGTAGCGATTGATTATTTTAGCAAATGGGTAGAAGCAGAGCCCCTTGCTAAAATAAATGAGGATGCCGTGATGAAATTCATCTGGCAGAATATTATGTGTCGGTATGGAACACCTCGGATCTTGATATCAGATAATGGAACGTAGTTCGCAGGGACAGGGATCCGAGCTTGGTGTGAGGAGTTGAAGATTAAGCAAAATTTCACGTCGGTGGCTCATCCACAGGCCAATGGGCAAGTGGAGGTCACCAATAGAATCCTTGTCCAAGGACTCAAAGCTCGACTTGAGAAGCGGGGAAGAGAATGGGTTCGGGAGCTCGATTCGGTATTGTGGGCTTATCAAACCAATCCAAAAGAAGCAACGGGTGAAACTCCTTTCAGCCTAGTGTATGGAATGGATGCCGCGATACCGGCGGAGATCGGGATGGAAACTCATCAGGTGCAAAATTTTGATGAAAACGCCAATGAGATGATGATTCGAGAGGCGCTGGATACTATTAATGAGAAAAGAGAAATGGCATTTTTGCAAATGGAACGAACACGACGAGGAAGGATCAAAGCGACTATGACAAGAAGGTGAGGAAGAGGGCCTTCAGTCGGGGACCAGTTCCGAGAAGATCGGATGCTTGCAAGAATAAGGGGAAGTTGGATGCAAATTTGGAAGGGCCACTTCGGGTGGTTAAGGTGCTGGCAGGAGGTGCGTATGAGTTGGAGGAACTTGATGGGCGAAAGCTTCCGAGAGCATGGAACAATTGCAACTTGAAGAAATATCATTCCTAGAATAGATGAATATCTGATGTAATGAAATTACTCGTTTTTAATGAAATTACATGCTTCCCTGAATTATGAGTTTGGAGAATAAGAATTAAGAAAAATCGACAAGGATTTGGAGCTCAGGTCGAGCTAGTCTCCAAATACTTGGGGCCACAAGGCCATGCAAGGAGCTCGACTCGAACCAGCTTCCTTTGAAGAAATTGACGAGTATTTGGAGCTCAGCTCGAGCTAGTCTCCAAATACTTGGGGCCACGAGGCCATGCAAGGAGCTCGGCTCTAGCCAGCTTCATTTGAAGAAATTTACGAGTATTTGGAGCTCAGCTCGAGCTAGTCTCCAAATACTTGGGGCCACGAGGCCATGCAAGGAGCTCGGCTCGAACCAGCTTCCTTTGAAGAAATTGACGAGTATTTGGAGCTCAGCTCGAGCTAGTCTCCAAATACTTGGGGCCACGAGGCCATGAAAGGAGCTCGGCTCGAGCCAGCTTCCTTTGAAGAAATCGACAAGTATTTGGAGCTCAGCTTGAGCTTGTCTCCAAATACTTAGGGCCACGAGGCCATGCAAGGAGCTCGGCTCGAGCCAACTTCCTTTGAAAAAATCGACAAGTATTTGGAGCTCAGCTCGAGCTAGTCTCCAAATACTTGGGGCCACGAGGCCATGCAAGGAGCTCGGCTCGAGCCATTCCTTTGAAGAAATCGACAAGTATTTGGAGCTCAGCTCGAGCTAGTCTCCAAATAGTTGGGGCCACGAGACCATGCAAGGAGCTCGGCTCAAGCCAGCTTCCTTTGAAGAAATCGACAAGTATTTGGAGCTCAGCTCGAACTAGTCTCCAAATACTTGGGGCCACGAGGAGTATGTTATACCAATCTTTTTGGGGTAAAAAAAAAAAGAAGCAACAAACACCATATACATCCAAGCTCAGCCTGAGCTGAGCTCTGAAAATCCGAACTATTGCGAAAGCAAAAATGCAAGAATAAAGATCGAGAGAATTGATTTACGAAGATTTCATTGCTTGTTAAAAATAATTACAAAGTACATAGAAGGGAAATTACAACAGAAATACTGAACTCCTAAACAGCAGGAGGGACATTTCCTGTGGTGAGATCGTCAAAAGTGATGGTGAAATCATCCACCAGGGCAATCTCGGGATCTTCCTCTACAACTTGGCTTGGAGGGGCAGGGACCTGAAGGGCCTGTTGATCTCCAGGGAGCTGGGCAATAGCTCCCGAGCTGGGAGGAGGTTGTATGACAAGAGGTCGGGAAAGGGCCTCAGCAAAGACCTCCACAGGGGCCTTGTTTAGGTGCTCTGCTTCCTCAGAAAAAATGAAACCCTTCGGATCGGGAAGCAATTTCTTAGGACCTCGCATGTCGAACTGCTCAGTGATTCCCTTCGTCCTGAGCAGCTGTTCGGCCTGATCAAAAGCAAAATCGTAGTAATCCATGGCCCCCTTAGACAACACTTTAAGGAACTCACGAGAGCTGAGGAAGGCTTGCTTGACCCAATCTCGAACAGACTGAATGAGAGAATAGCCTTCAGAGGAGGTTGGAAAGCCACGTCGACCTGCCTCCATCCCTTCAGTGCGAGCATGGTGGTGATCTGAAGTTGAAGATCACTCAGCTCAGTCTTCAAAGCAGAATTCTCAGCCTCCAAGTCCTTCAGCTTGGTTTCAAAGGAGGCCTCGGTGACCTTGTGAAGGTTGGCCTGATCTCGGAGATTGTGAACCTCTTTCTGCCATTTGAGTCCTTCGCCTTCAGACGGGCACATTTCTCCTTGAGGGAGTTCAACTCTTGAATCACAGCAGGGTTATTGAAGCCCACTCGAGCGCGGGCAACCAGAGCGCCCAAAGTGTCACTTCGACCGGAGTGGACCAAGCGAGTTGCTCAACAGTCAAGATCGGCCGAAGCTTGTCCAAAGCAATCTGCGGTCGAAGGCGAAGCGATTACCCGGACGAATCAAGCTAGTAGCTATGAGGCCGTCTGTGTTCTTCAGGATGGAGTTTCCAATGAAGAACGTTTGGTTGGGAGTGCTTATGGGGTTGCGTGCGTAGGAGAGAGGGGTAGAAGAGGGGCCCCCCTTGGACTTCTTGGGAGGAGGAACTCCAGGACCAGTGGCCGATCTCTTTGGTGGAGGCCTGTTCTGGGGCCGAGCTTCCGGGCCGGTAAGGTCAGCTATGACCATGGCGGCGGAGTCAGGTCGCCGTAACAGAGGAGACTGATCTCCTTGACTAGAAGGGGTGTTGCCAGCAGGAGGATTGGAGGAAGTGGTGAGTTGTTGCTCCTCCTCCTCCTCGGCAACCATGGCGGCCATCATGATGTCTGGCATAAAAAAGAAAGAACTGAAATCGATAAGAAATCTTTTAGGAAAATTATTGTTTAGATTTTGATGAATGCCATGTAAAACTTAGAATAGGAAGTTGGCACCCCAATTCTTGTTGTAAAATGCATTGTAATAAATAGAGTGGCCAAGCCGAGTTAAGTCGGCTACGCCCTAACATGCAAGAAGACAATCAAGACTAGAAGGAAGACTCATTGCGAGACAAATGAGTATGGCAAAGAAAAGAAGAGTAGACGGAACTCTATCAAGAAGCGGTGAGATGCACTGAGTGGAGCATCGATCAAGTCAACTCGAGAAAAGCCAAGTCTCAAGTTGAAGTGACAAAGAGTCATCCAATGATTGGAAGGCGACTCTAAGTCACCTGGGAAAGCAAAGAAATGCGATCAAGTCGAGATAATCAGAAAAAGATCCGTTGCCTGAAATCAAGAGAATTACTTAAACAAGTAATATCTCCATATCACCTTTCTCGAGTGCTCATCCCTTAAGCGTGCAAAAGGAATGAACCAATGGGAAGCACTACACCGTGTCGAACTCTACGAAAAGGTGAAAGAACAATTCATACGAGGAAATGGCAATTCCAAGGACTGCAACAAGACAAGGCAACGACGCAAGTGACTTTCAAAAATAAGCCTATCTCTTCAACGGGCAAATTTTTGAAAGATCACTATAAAAGGCTGAGAAGTTTATTTGAGAATGAGAGACACAAGTTATAGACCTGAATCAAAAACGTTCAAGCAATTATTAGAAAATCAAACATTCTCAATCCTCAAGCCTACACTACGAAGAACATCAATCCAACACTCACCTGTGAAGGAAAGATAACTTCAATCAGTTGAAGAGGAAAATACTGAAAAATCAAGGGGTCTACATTCCACGAAGGATCGTAGGAAGGTTCAAGGTCGAACCAAGTCTTAAGCTTTTGGAGGGCTTCGTGATCAAATCCAAAGAGCTTGAGCAAGTGAGTCATGTAGTAGCAAGGCAAAATGCCCGTGAAGAAGCCGAGTCGTCGAGAAGCCAACGAGTGATCAAGGCGTCTCAGATCGAGTCCCAAAGGATCAAGTCGGATGTGTGATCAAGACTTGTATCTGGACTGCTTACCACTTTGTATCTTGATCAATACCTAGTGGATTCCTCCAGAGTTGGAGAAGAGAGGAGTAGAAGAATTACCCCATCTTCGAACCTCTATAAAAATTTCATTGTGTCATTTACATTTCAAAGACTTTAAATTCCTGCATCTTAACCGCTTAAATCTGATAAATTTGCTATCCACTTGATAATTTATAAGTACTAAATCAAGCACTAAATCCTTGCTTAATCAAACTTAAGGGTGTTAAGTCTTCCGCTGAAAACAAAACCACAATTGAGTTAATTTAGACCCAACAACTGAGTTATTCCATCAACACTCGATTGAGTCTGTTGAGAGACTAACTCTCTTGATTAACTAAATTGGTACATCCATCAAGGACACAAACACAGTAGTATTAACTCAATATTTAAAAGGACTAAATCGAAAATTTGGTAAGGTTTATTCAACCCCCTTCTAAACCTTACACTTACACCCCTTGGGACCTACAAGTGGTATCAGAGCGGTTGGTTCATTGAACCCTCCGCACTGGTTACTGAACTAGATCTCCAAACTTTTCAAAGTCTGCTTTAGTACTTAAACTCTCAAAACTCTTTCTATCATTAAAAGTTATTATCATGGAAGCAAATTTGACACGCATCCCTATGTTCACAATTGAATAATTTGATGATTGGAAAATTCGTATGCGAGGCTCATCTATCAAAGATTACATGATGAGATGTGGATAGTGATAGAAGATGGGCCTCTGCAAATCTTAAAGGTGAACACAAATGTAAGAAGAGTGCGGTGAAGGAGAAGAGGATGTTGCTCTAGACCAGTCATGGTTGAAAAACCAAGAACCGAGTGGACAAATGATGACAGAAAAAAGATACAACCTGGACAATGTAGCCAAGGACATCCTTTACAAAACCTTGGACAAAGCCATGTTCAATAAAGTCAAATCATGCAAAACGGCTAAAGAAATGCAGGACAAGCTAACATTGATTTGTGAAGGCTCGTGAGCAAATCAAAGAAAACAAATTATCGATGGTCGTCTGAAAATTTGAGAACTTCAAAATGATCTCGGGAGAAAACCTGGATCAACCGGATGCTCGGTTCCACGAAATCACCAATGAACTATCTCGCACTTGGAAAGGAATATACACGAAGAAATGTGTATGAAGATCCTAAAAAGTCTTCCACCGAATGGGAAATGAAGGTCATGGCACAAAGACATTCCATGGACCTATCAAAGACATCCAACCATGAATTATTCTCGGACCTCAAAGCCTACGAGTTTGAGTGAGAAGAAAAGACCAAGAAGAGACAATTTGTACCCAAAACAAATTTGCTCTAATTGTTAAAGATGGGAAGAGAGCGAGGTCAAATAAGTCATTGATCCGGAAGAAATAGCCCGATGGTTAAAAGATTCAACAAGTTCTTCAATAAGAACTACAAGAGAGGAAAGGGCGAATCTTCCGAAAGACACTCGGCTCCCTCCAAATCAAGGAAGATAGGCCACCAAGAGAACAAATCATCAAAAAGCTAAATATCAAAGGGTGACAATCCAAGAATGGAAAGAGCTGATCAAAAGGCTGAATATCTATCTTTGAACTCAGACAACCAGGTCACTATGCCATTGATCGCTCATATCCTGTAGTTAACAAATACAGGAATGAAGAAGAAAGAAAGGTCTTGAGAGAAAGAAGACAAGAAAAGAAAAAGGCAATGATGGCTGCAGAGATCTGCTGAAATAGCCAAGTCAAGAGAGACAAATGATTGAGAGCAATGAAGCTGACTATTCAAGTGACTCACGAAGAAGAAGCCTTGATCCGCTTGATGGCCAAAGAACAAGATCAACTCGACCAAGAAGATGAGGTACACTCTAACTCATCAAACTCGGACTCTAGTGATAGTGACTGTGACACACACACTTCATCACCCACTGATCTTTATGATTCATTAGGAAAAATGATGAAAGATTTTGAACACATTAAATCCTCACACACACTATTAAATGAGGAAAACAGCCTACTCAAGAGTCAAAACTCAAAGTGACTTAGAGCCGAGTACTCTAAGTCAAATAGCCGATGAGAATGAAAGTTTAAAGGTGAAAATGCTAAATTAATAGCAGAAATTGCTACTATAGAGAAGAGGGAGAATGACCTCAAAAATGTTATTACCTCATTCACTAAGGCATCTAAATCATTGGATGATCTTATTATGAGTCAAAGAGAATGTGGAGACAAGACATGCTTAGGATTTAATTCCTCTGTGTTATGTCAAACCTCAAAAGTAATTTTGGAAAAAGGATCTTCAAGCCATGAAGAGTCTGAAAAATCCAAAACTCTAAATGTTGCACACACATTCACTCCAAAACACAATAACAAGGAAACTGGCCTTGGTTATAAAGGAAAAGGAAAAAATTTGCCATTGAGTGCGCTTTGAAAGGACAAATTGAGAAGAGATTCAAATGCCGAGTTCCTCAAAAAACTCCAAACAAAAATACTCTGTAAAGAAGAAGCGAGCTACCAAAACCCTTAAAAATCTATAAGAGAAATACATATGATGGGAATGGTAGAAAATATCCAAGCCAAGCTGATTGGAATAATGTGAACTATCGGATAGACTTATGGAATATAAGCCCAAATGGCAAAGGCCTAGAACTCAAGAAAGGCCATTCCAAAAGTATAAGAGCTTTCATCAAAGACACATATGCACCTAGGCACTACACTCGGAGACACCACAATTACCCAAAGAAGGCGATTGCTAAAACTTATACACAGCATACGACAAAAGAGACAAATTGTATGAACCTAGAATTCCCAAGCAATTTGTCAAGATTAATTATGATTATGGCACGATAGATGGCCACCCCTTAGAGTCAAATCATTTGGCTATAAGTTGGTTGGATCATCTTACAATTATAACCCCTCGGGACCCGCACAAGTATGGGTACCTAAAACTTAATTTCCTTGATTGCGGTTCAAGGAAGTGAGTGCCAAGGAACCTGGTACATGGATAGTGGTGCATTCCGGACACATGATAGGAAACAAGAAAAATCTGTCAAAATTCAAGGAAGTAAAAGGAGCAAAAGTCATATTTGGAGGAAATGAAGCTCCTGGTGAAATAAGAGGCATTGGATCCATAAAGAGGAATGGATTAGAAATCACGATGTTGCATATGTTGAAGGACTCAACTTCAACCTCGCTAAGCATCGATCAACTCGTGACAAGGGTTATAACGTTGGATTTAACATGGGTACATGCCAAATCAAGGATATTGAATCGAATGAAGTTGTGTTGCAAGGATGCGGTGAGAAGAACATGTATGTCGTGGATTGGTCAACAAAGAACACCCAAAGACTGTCTACTAGCAAAAAGCGCAATTTGAATCAAGTTAGGTGTGGCACAAAAAAGTCGAGTCATCCGAATTTCAAAACGATCAACAAGCTTGCACGAAGTAATCTTGTGGAAGGACTTCCACACTCAGTATACAAAAAGGAGAGTATATGTGACGCATGTCAGAAGGGAAAACAAATCAAGTCATCATTCAAAGAAAAGACATGCCCATCTTCAACAAGAATATTGCATCTGCTACATATGGATCTATTTGGCCCAAAGGGAACCAAATAGCATAAGTGGGAAGAAATATACCTTGGTGGTAGTAGATGACTACTCAAGATATACATGGACAATATTCATGTGTAAGAAGAAAAAAACTCTCTGAAACTACCACAAATGATGAAGAGAATTCAAAATGAGAAAAGCCAAACCATTATCAAAATAAGATCGGATAGAGGAACCGAGTTTGTCAATGGAATAATAACTCAAAAGATTGTATTGAGAATGGTATTGGTCATGAACTATCGCCAGCAAGGACTCCACAAACAGAATGGAGTTGCGAAAGAAGGAACAAAACTCTCAAAGAAGCAAAGAAGGACCATGTTAGTCAAGCAGGTTACCAAAAAGATTTTGGGAAGCAATCAACACAACTTGCTACACTCAAAACAGGATGTATGATAAACAGACACCGGTGACAAAGACTCCCTATGAGATTTGGGTGAAGAAAACCAAATGTTGCATATTTCGAGAATATTTGGATGTAAATGCTTCATCCACAACAATGGCAAAGACAATGTAAAGGCTTTTGATGCTAAAGGCGATGAAGGTATCTTCTTAGGATACTCAAAAAAGCAAAGCCTACAGAGTACTCAACAAAAGGACTATGGTTGCGAGAAGAATCCATTCATGTGGTATTCGATGAGCCAAATGTAAATGGAGAAGACATTGAAGAGTCACCGATAAGGAAATCATCCAACCATCTGAAGAGTCCCTATCTTTGGAAAGTGGAAGTTTGGAATTATAAACTCGAAGAAGATGAGATAGAGATCAATCTCAAAAACAATTGGAAAATTTGCAGCTAAGTGATTACGAGAGAGTCGAACACAAAGAACACACACGTACAAGGCAAGACGATCAATCCTAACTTACTCCAACTGATGTAAGATGGTGAGAGACCATCCACGAAACTTGTCATCGGAGACATAAGAGAAGGTGTCAAAACAAGATCCAGAACTCAACAAGAAGCCATGTTCACATGCTTTATCTCGCAAATAGAGCCCAAAGATGTGTTACAAGCATTGGACGACACACATTGGATTCAAGCTATGCAAGAAGAGCTGAATCAGTTTGAAAGAAATAAAGTATGGGAACTAGTGCAAAGACCCATACATCAAAATGTTATTGGCACCAAATGGGTGTTCAGAAATAAGATGAACGAGGAAGGCTCTGTGGTAAGAAACAAAGCAAGATTAGTAGCCAAAGGATATTGCCAAGAAGAAGGGATAGATTTTGATGAAACATTTGCCCCTGTAGCAAGATTGGAAGCTATAAGGATGTTTCTTGCCTATGCAACTCACAAGAAGTTCATTGTATATCAGATGGATGTAAAAAGTGCATTCCTAAATGGTTTATTGGAAGAAGAAGTGTATGTTGAACAACCTCCAGGATTTGAGCAGAAGACTCTTGGAGATAAGGTATACAAACTCAAGAAAGCTCTATATGGATTGAAACAGGCACCCAGAGCATGGTATGATACTTTATCACAATTCCTAATCGAAAATGGATTTACAAAAGGAAAAGTAGATAGAACACTTTTCGAATTCAAGACAAAAAGAGTATCTTGCTTGTTCAAATATATGTGGATGACATCATTTTTGGATCCACAAACAAAGAGTCTGTGTGAAAAGTTTTCAAACCTCATGCAAAGTAAATTTGAAATGAGCATGATGGGAGAGTGACTTTCTTCCTTGGACTCCAAGTAAAACAATTGAAGGATGGAACCTTCATAAGTCAAACAAAATACACCGAGATTTAATGAAGAAATTTGGTATGGAGGAGAAGTCTTACGTAAAAATACCAATGAATACATCGACCAAAATGGACATGGATGCGGATGGCAAGCCTCAGTAGATCAAATAAGATCTGAGCACTTATTGGATCATTGCTCTATCTCACAAAGAAGCGGGCCGACATCACCTTTCTTTGTCAGAGGTGTATGTGCAAGATTTCAATCTGCTCCAAAAGAGAGCCATATGACAAAGCTAAGAGAATATTGAGATACTTGAAAGGAAGCCAAGAAGTTGGCCTATGGTATCCAAAGGAAGGTGGATTCAAGCTAATTGGCTATTCGATTCTCGACTATCTTTGGATGCGAGTGGAGAGTGGAAGAAGAGCACCTCGAGCACATGTCAAATCTTTGAAACATACTAATTTCCTGGTTTAGCAAGAAGCAAAACTCAATAGCCACCTCAACAAGCGAATACATAGTGCGGCAAAATTTGTTAGCCCAAGTCCTATGGATGAGACAGCAGCTGAGAGACTATGAAGTTGAGGAAAAAGAAATTCCAATCATGTGTGATAACACAAGTGCAATTGCCATTACTCAAAATCCTGTGTTGCACTCAAGAACAAAGCATATCGATGTCAGATATCACTTCATAAGAGATCATGTTGAAAAGAAGGACATCATCTTGGAATATATCTCAACTGATAAACAATTGGCTGACATCTTCACAAAACCATTATGTGAGTCAAGATTTGAAGAACTCAAACATGAGTTGGGGTTAATTGAGCTGAGTTGACACTATGAAGAATCAAAGAAAAGAAATGAAACACAAAAAAAGTGAAAAAGAGCTGAACACACAAATCACCGAAGAATCACCATGATCGGAAAGATAGCTACACCGAGTCAGCTGATAGCTGAGTCACTAAGAGAACTGTGAGAAGTAGAGTTAAATCAGCTAAGGGATAAGCTGAGTCACTTATGAGCAAAGTGACAAAAACGCAGTCGTTTTGACTAAGCGGGAATGTTTTTAAGGAATACGTCAAAGATAATGATGATGTGTACACATAAAGCCGCACACCAAGCTTATGATTGGATATAAATGCTGCCGCATTAAATACGAGACATTAAATGCTAAATAGGCGTGCAAAATCTAAGCCGTTGATTTCGATCACATTTCAAAAAACCACCCGCACGTCCTTTCATAAACCATACTTAAACCATTTTCGTCCGTTTCTCTCTCACACTACCAAAACTGTTCATTTCTTTCTCTCAAAAGCAAAGGCAAAAATTCTCTCGAAACCCTATCTATCTTCAAATCAATCTCTAAGTTTTTCTTTGATAAAATCCTGAAAAATGGCACCAACCTATGATTTTACCAAGTTAGGAAAGCAAATCCACACCGGGTCTACTGTGGATTTCGACGGCATGGTGAAACAGGGGTCCGACGACACCCTAGTGAAGAAAATCGCTGAGAAATTGGAAACATCCGGCCGAAACCGCTTTTCGACGTTAGAATATCCGATGACCTATGTGGAGGAGGTCGCACAATTCTACGTGAATGCTTTGAGATTCACGATGAAGGAATAAAGTCATCCGTTCACGCAAAGAAGATCACCATCTCTCGCCAAGATTTGGTGAACACGCTCTACCAATCAAGGAGCATCGAAATTAACAAAGCTGATGTAAACTTGGGCCGATGCTTGGAAAGAAATAGCCAAGCCCGACTATGATGATAAAATAGAGTACACAAAAAAACAAGAGATCTGAAGGAAAGATTATCACAAGTCGTTGGACATAGTTGCCAAATGTATTGACATCAAATTTGGCGGCTTTGACCAATCACAAAAGCAAAGCTGATTGTAATGGCCGAAATCATCGCAAAAAAGAAAATAAACTCAAATTGAGTTTGTCTACAAAGCAGACTCGCGAACGTAGGAACAAATCCTTCAAAGAAGATGGCACATTTGGAGGATCCCTAGGATATGGCCAGTGATTGGCCGGTGATGGGAGGTGAAAGGAGTCCCTCTTAGACATGGGAAGGCATTCCATGTCAACAAGAGGATGTTCGAGCAAACCTCTCTCGGCGCACGAAGAGAGCCTACACCAAGAGAGGCGACACGAGTGAGGGGAATCACCACCACTGAAGATACAGTTGTTTCCTCTCCACCCAAGAAGAAAAGTCGCCCTGCGGCCACTAAGAAGACTGTTGTCCCCGCAAAGAAAGAAAGTCAAAATCGCTCATGCCCCCGCAGCAGAGTCACCCGCCCGCAGCCGTGTCTCCCCCCTGCAGCGCGATCGAGAAGGACTCACAAATACCTTCTTCGATCGTCAAAAAGAGGAGAACCGACAAGCCAAGACAGACAGCCGGCTCCTCGAGAAAAAGACACCAAAGACTGCCCCACGCCCAAGACTCGATTTAAATCGTCTCGAACCGAAAATCCCTCCGTACAAACTAGAAGACGAAGAAGAATCATCAAGCGCTCCGAGCTTGAAAAACCGTCTGAGTCACCACTCAACTAGAACAAATACCAGAAACTGAAGTAGTCGAGTCCCCGGATGTAATTGATGAAACAAATAAGTCTGTGAAGAAGCGTCGATCAAGGCGATCAAGAGGCAACTCAAGACACAAACCGTAGTCCACACAAACAAACACAAGAAGAAGGCGATAGAGCCGATAGTGATGTGATGATCCTATCTCCACCTTACCCGGACATCCAAAATCGTCTGCGTGAGTGGAGGAAATGGAAGTTGAGTAAATCAAGGAACAGTTCAACGGCCCGAGTTTATAGAAGAAGAAGAAGGAACTGTTAAACTTCCTTGGACTAACCACTGTGCTCCAAAGATCGGATGAAGACAATCGCACGACATCTTGCGAGATCTTGAAGGACAAGGAGAAGGAAAGGCAAGCGAGAGGAAGGGCGAGGCACGTGAGAAGGCCAAAGATCTCCGCCTCTATCTCCTGCACCCGTAACACACACATCCTCTCCTTGATGTCTTCTCGACAGCGGTGATGAGGATCCTGGAGAATGTTTTGCTGCCACGTAAGAGTTGCAAATGCAAAGCAAGCATTGCACGAATCCGAGAATCCTTCACGAGCAAAGATTGATGGAGGGACCAGGAGAGTCCTCCGAACACACGGTGAAATTGATCCAATGGGAGTGGTTCAAAAAATCGCCATCATTATTATTGCTGCCACCACTTCCCACTCACTCGGAAGAAGCAATAAGGGGCGTGGCGATGAAACCGGATAGTGGGGACCCCAATGAGCCAACCCCTATTGAAGGTGTTTTACCACCTGCCCCAACGGCTGAACATTCAATCGAAACAAAGGAGTTTGGAGACGAGTGACCCCATTCCAAGTCACTCGGTGGTGCGCCCGAGGGGGAAACTCCCTCCACTGCGGCAAAGAAGGTCGAAGAATGTTGCGAGATGACTCAACAACGAATCCGGAGGCGAAGTAGAGAAAATACAAACACAAGAAGAACGAAGCAAGTTGGCATCAACGAAGCTCGAGGCGATTGAGACTGTCTCACCGAGGTGCCAACCGCTCTGAAAAACTAATGACGCCTGCGATGCGATCGAGGCACAAGAAGGAATGTACCGGGAGTTAACACTGGGCGATGAAAGTGCAATCCATGGGGTTGAGACTCCAATGGATGCCACCACGAAAGACCCTAAGACAAATGACACGCCGAAAAAGGGAGGACCAAAACCTCGCGATCGAGACTGCAGGAGGTAATGAAGGCCCATGGGAGGTTGATACTTCACGGGGTAAAGAAGTCAAGTAGAGAACATCCCTCCTGCTATCATCGACCCATCCGAGAAGGGGATAAGCGCACTTCATGATTCCCGGGATAATCTGATGTAACCTTTCCGGGATCGGAAAGGCGAAGAAGAAGAGCTGAGTCATCCCGATGTGGATCAGATCCAAAAGACTCACAGTGCGGATGTTCCAAGCACGAGCAAGTTTGATCCCAAGACTACTCGTCAAACCTTTAATTTTGATGATGAGCCACCGATGGAAATCTCATCATCGTCCGATGACGCTCGATAAGGCCGAGGACCGATCTACTCAATTGGAGAAATCACCGAGACCAACGAAGTTGTTGAGACAAACAGGCTCGCAAAGTGGTCCACTTCACAAAAGACCCCAGTGAGACAGAGTCCATCTGCGCGAGCTCCCAAGCCGCAGCGAGTTCGACTCCAAGAGGAACTTCACGCGCACCTCTCATCATTGAGCAAATACCGAGTTGGTCGTGATGATTCCTTTATAGAATCTTTTCCTTTCTCTCTGGAGGTACCGGACCTCCCGAAGAATCGAGAAGAAACGAGCTAGCGCTTCCTGCACCAGCTCCGTTTTCCATCGGCACCATTGTTCCAAATTATGATTTTGATTTTGACGCCGCATGGCCATCACCGCAACGGAGAATCAAATGAAAGTCCACGAAGTGTTCAAGGCATTATTCGGCGAGATTGAACGAATGGAGAGGCATCGAGCCTCTATGGACATGCTCTTGGACAACAGAGATACCAATCTTACTGCTGATTTAAGAGGCATAACATCAGATCGTGGAATGGTGGCAATGGTGGCAGAAGAAAAACAATGCGTGTGGAACAAGTTAGATACTTTAGGACATTGTTCAACAAACTGCCGGTATGGAGAGTCGAAAATGCCGATGCAAAAACGAAGCCGAGAGAACATATTGAGCACATGCATGAAGCTCACACCGCCGAGATAAAGTCTGCTGCGTGAGCAAAATAAGAGTGATCTACATCGTTTGGAAGAAACCATGAATACAAAATTCAGCCTTCTCATGGCCGAGATGAAGCGATTTCAAAGTGAGTCCAACGCTACTCGATCCGAATTTCGTCCGCATACTCTGCAGCAGACTCGAGACGAGAACTCTACCATCAATGAGGCTCGACTTCCGCTTGCAAGATGTTTCAGTGTCCCTCTCTCTTTTGATGATGCCAAAAAGGGGAAGAGGAATACCTTAAAGCGGCCGAAAAAAAGAGGATCTGATGCAATTGTGAAGGAAAGACAAATTGAGGAAGCTACTGAAACAAAAGAAAGGAAAATCACGAGGGGAAGGATCGAAAGATGTGACCTTAATAATTGCACAAACCCCCAGGTCTGTCACGGTGACATTATCGGCAGACAAACTCCCCGTGACTCGCCACTCCAACACTCTGCTATATCCATGGTGAAAAGAGAAAAACAATTGAAGCGGGGATGGAGGAAGTGGAAGGAAGAATGGATGCCCGAGTTATGAACATCTTGAAACAACACGGAGGCATTCCAAGAGATAGAGATACTTATGCCATCTCGGATGTCGGACAGAGCCACGATTAGTTGATGAATTTAAAACGCTCGAATCAAGGATACTTTGCAAATATGTCTATGGCTCAAGCTTGGGACTTGTCTTTGGGAAAAGGGTCTCACGTTATGTGAAGAAGGCCGAGCGGCGGACTCACCGATCCCACTCTGCTGGTCACTCCGCCGGTCACTCACCGGAAAGAAGAAGACCCGATCAAGATGCACACGCCCGAGAGGTAGAGGAAGAAGCGATGGTGGAGGAAGAGGCTTGGACCTAGGCCTCCGCCAAAAACATTGAATACGTAGATCCGGCAAGAAAGGAGGGATCTCTTTCGGGCTGGTCTTGACCAAGTAGCTAATTTGCAAGTGGCTAAAAGTAACGCCGAGTATGCAAAAAGAATAGAAGAAGAAAACAAGAGACAAACTCAATATGGGAGGAAAGACAGAAAGATTAAGAAGAGATGAAGGCCGCCAGGAAGGCATATGAAAAGAAAAAGAAAGAAAGCAAATTGGCGATGATGAAAAAAGAAAGAAGAAGAAGAAGATCTTGAACAAGATGAAAGAAGGAGACAATGAAAAGGAGATGAAGTGTTGTTGTCCACCCCTTCGTGTATTTTATTATGTAAATACATACAATGTAAGTCTTCAAATAAAGCTATAAATTCTTTATTTTCTCGATAGACAAATATGTGCTCGATACACCTTGTAAACAGATTATGTAAAAGAACAAGAATGTTATGATCAATAAAAGGATTGATTCTGCGCATACATTCTATGTCAATACACTATCTCGTATGTATCTTTGCTTTGCTATTTGCATTTTTGAATGGTTTAAGTTTTGGCATCATCAAAAAGGGGAAATTGTTAGGAAAATTATTGTTTAGATTTTGATGAATGCCATGTAAAACTTAGAATAGGAAGTTGGCACCCCAATTCTTGTTGTAAAATGCATTGTAATAAATAGAGTGGCCAAGCCGAGTTAAGTCGGCCTACGCCCTAACATGCAAGAAGACAACTCAAGACTAGAAGGAAGACTCACGCGAGACAAATTGAGTATGGCAAAGAAGAGTAGACGGAACTCTATCAAGAAGCGGTGAGATGCAACAGTGGAGCATCAGTCAAGTCAACTCGAGAAAAGCCAAGTCTCAAGTTGAAGTGACAGAAGAGTCATACAATGATTGGAAGTGACTCTAAGTCACCTGGGAAAGCAAAGAAATGCGATCAAGTCGAGATAATCGTAAAAAGATCCGTTGCCGAAATCAAGAGAATTACTTAAACAAGTAATATCTCCATATCACCTTTCTCGAAGTGCTCGGCCCTAGAAGCGTGCAAAAGGAATGAACCAATGGGAAGCACTACACCGTGTCGAACTCGAAAAGGTGAAAGAACAATTCATACGAGGAAATGGCAATTCCAAGGCTGCAACAAGACAAGCCAACGACGCAAGTGACTTTCAAAAATAAGCCTATCTCTTCAACGGGCAAATTTTTGAAAGATCACTATAAAAGGCTGAGGAGTTTATTTGAGAATGAGAGACACAAATTCTGACTGAATCAAAAACGTTCAAGCAATTATTAGAAAATCTGGAACATTCTCAATCCTCAAGCCTACACTACGAAGAACATCAATCCAACACTCACCCGTGAAGGAAAGATAACTTCAATCGGTTGAAGAGGAAAATCTTGAAAAATCAAGAGGTCTCATTCCACGAAGGATTGTAGGAAGGTTCAAGGTCGAACCAAGTCTTAAGCTTTTGGAGGGCTTCGTGATCAAATCCAAAGAGCTTGAGCAAGTGAGTCTGTAGTGTAGTAGTAAGCAAAGCCGCCCCTGTGAAGAAGCCGAGTCGTGCGAGAAGCCAACCGAGTGATCAAGGCGTCTCGGCATCGAGTCCCAAAGGATCAAGTCACCGTGTGTGATCAAGACTTGTATCCGGACTGTTACCACTTTGTATACTTGATTAATACCTAGTGGATTCCTCCGGAGTTGGAGAAGAGAGGAGTAGAAGAATTACCCCATCTTGAACCTCTATAAAAATTTCATTGTGTCATTTACATTTCAAAGACTTTAAATTCCTGCATCTTAACGCTTAAATCTGGCGATAAATTTGCTATCCACTTGATAATTTATAAGTACTAAATCAAGCACTAAATCCTTGCTTAATCAAACTTAAGGGTGTTAAGTCTTCCACTGAAAACAAAACCACGATTGAGTTAATTTAGACCCAACAAATGAGTTATTCCATCAACGGCTCGATTGAGTCTGTTGAGAGACTAACTCTCTTGATTAACTAAATTGGTTGTCCATCAAGGACACAGCTGTGTAGTATTAACTCTGAATATTTAAAAGGACTAAATCGAAAATTTGGTAAGGTTTATTCAACCCCCCCTTCTAAACCTTACACTTACACCCCTTGGGACCTACAAATACTATTAATTAAAGAGAAAATTAAATAAAGAATTACCGATGTCATCTTCCAAAGGAGCTATGATAGGGCTCAACTCGAAGTGATATTGGAGAGAGGGAGTAATGAGCCGGGATAGGTCGTACTTGACCAGAGTGAGTTTGTTGATCAAGGCTTGGAGATGGGGAGATCGGTCCTTGGGGTTATGCTTTCGTTGGAGGGGAAGACTCCAGGTCCAAGCGATTGGAAAACCCCAAGCTTGGGGAGAGGAAATAAAAAAATACCTATCCTTCCAAAATTTGTTGGAAGAAAGATACTTACTCAGGAATTGAGCATCACCTCGGGAGGTGATGTAAAATAGACCCTTAGTAGTAGAGGTCTTTATTTGAAATAAAGCGAAAAATAGTTCAGTCGTGGGTTCTATCTCTAAGTACTTGGTTAAAATTAAAAAACCCACCATAATGCAGAAGGAATTAGGGGCGAGCTGATTCAGAGGGACACGGTATAAAGCAGAGACCTCGGTCATAAAGGAATTAATGGGGAACCTAAGCCCTCCCTCTATTTGACCTGCGAAGAAAGCTAGGGCATTGGGGGGAGGTGGGTTAGGGCGGTCGGTATGACTGGGTAAGGTAAGCTTGAAGGAGGAAGGAATTCGGGTAATGGGCCGAAAAAATGTCTTTTCAGTCACATCGACGTGTTAGCCATTTGAAAAGCCAAAAGGCGGCAGGAATATGAAAAGCCAAAGGGCGGCGGGAATTTGAAAAGCCTGAACCCTAAACAATAGGTCAGCTCGACCTATCAGCAACTATGGTTGAAATGGAGATTTACCCATAGTTGGGCGGAGGAATTGATAAGTGTAAAAGGTGGTCTGGGCTGACCTACATAGTATGAGCTCATTTGGTAAGGCTTAGGTTATTGGGCCGACCTGTTAAGCCCTAAGCATTGGGCTGATCCGAGAAGGCCTAGGTTATTGGGTCGAGCTATTAGGTCCGAAACGTTGGGCTGATCCGAGAAGGCCTAGGTTATTTGGCCGAGTTGTTAGGTCCGAAGCACTGGGCTGATTTGTTATGCCTGAAGGGTCTTATTGATCTACTGCACGTGGGTAACCGGGGAGTCATGAGAAGGGATACCGAACTGGTAGAGCTCAGTTCGGTCACTGGTATAAGGATTCAGGATGCCTGAGATTTCCAAGGGCTAAAACATTAATATACTGACCCGACGTGCCTCAGGTCAGTTCGGGACTGGGGCCTTAAGGGCGTAAAATTAGGGTTTTAGGAGATCCGATCCTAACCTAATGATGACTCTGACACCAAATCGTAACGGAATCCCGGATTTTACGGAAACTCTAATCCTAGCTAAGGTATAAAAGCCAAGTCCAGGTTCATTCTAAACCTAATCTCATTTTGTTACTGTTACATTGCTCTTTCTCTCTCTTGCATTTTGCTTCTCTTCCAAGTCACTGACTTAAGCATCGGAGAGGGTACACCGGAGCCCCCCTCCGCCCCCCTTGTGCTGATTTCGCGGAGGAGTTCATCTTGGAAGTTGATCGGCGAGAGGAGGTCATTTTTGGGAGCAACCAATGTAGGTTTGAAAATGAGATTATATTTGGTTGAGTAGTTTTGAACTAGTATTTTATATATTAAATATTTTAAAAAGTTGATAGTTGTTGAATATTTTAATTGAATATATGATATTATATTTGTAAGATTGTAGGTGGTAGGTCCCATTAAATTGATATAATTAAAAAATAGTAATATTTAAAGAAGATAAAGTTGGTAATAGAGGTCCACGTATATAATTGGATAAAAAATAAAAACAGTGATTGATTTTGAAATCACAGGGTTGACATGTTGAAAATGGAAAGTGAAAATGATTCCATTGTAAAATTTATTTAAAAAAAAAACTTGATTATATTTCTATGAATAGTAAGAAATTGGAAATGGGTCCTTGTAAACATAAACACACAAGGCCTAAGGGTCAATAAAAATTTCTCCCATTTGATTTTGACAATATAGTCCGATATTAATGAAAATTTGCCGATTAAGGACAATTTCTGCGAAAATTAAAAATTGCGGATTCATGCTGACATGGATCCATTTAATGGTACGTGGCAAATATAAGGCATATCCCATGTGTTGGGGAAATCGTAGAATTTATATTTTAATACTTCAAATTTCACATCTTTACATATAATAGCAGAAGTCCGAAATTTTTATTTTCCCGCTCTTTTTGCTTATTATATTAGGAAACAATTGTAAACATTATAAATGGTAATTATTATAAATTCTTATATTAGGAAAATATTATAAGAACATCATTGTAATTATATAAGTTAGGAAAATATTGTAAGAGAAGATTGTAAAAGGTATTACTACTTTATATGTATATAAATTAGGAAAATATCATAAATGGTATTCATATTTTATATGTATAAAAATTAGGAAAATTTTATTTTCTTATATTCCTACTTATACTAAAAGTGAGTCAATAGTACAAATTCTATCTATATATAATATATAGATTTTAAAAATTGTATATAATATTTCACCATAATTGATATTAACATATGTCAATTTTTTCTTAAATATATATTACAATGATGTGTTGATTCTATATCTCATGTCTTCATTAAATATATTGTTTATTTGTTTCAATAGTGTCGATGCAATTTTGTACAATATACTATTAATTAATCAAGTTTTAAATACTGAAGACTATTCAAACTTTCCTAAATTATTTAATAATAGTTAAAATATACGAATTATGATTTTATGTATCTTTCACCATTGAATTAATAATTGATTTTGTGTTCAGAGATTTTTTTGGCAGCTTATTATTAATGTTAAATTCCCTTATATTTATATTACTTAAATTGCATTAAAGAAACAATTTGATATTGTTGATCCTAAATTCGTAGCATAACCATCAAATATGGCTTCATCTTCACGTTTTCCTCTATTTCCGTTTTCATCAAGTGTCCCGCTAACATCGACAGTATTGAACTCTAATAAACAAGAGTTTTTATATAAACTATATTGTAGATTTGTATGAGAATATTTGGTGCGTTTCTTTTTTGATTATTCTTGATAGTTTTATTGTAATTTTTTTAAAGTTGTTTTTTGTATGATTTGTTTATTTTTTTATTATTCCTCATACAAACATATTTCCTGTCAATATGTTTTGTGTTAATATATTTTGTGTCAACATACATTTTCTGTTCATATATATAAACTTCTATCCCCGCCAACATCTTTTTTTTGGTTATTAGTTTTATAGTTTTGATTCAGGAATTATTGTTTTGTTTTTATTCGACAACAATTGTTTTGGTTATTAATTTGATAGTTTTGATTCGGCAATTACTTCTATCTACTTATTGTAATGGCTTCTTATATTGTTCAATTAGAAATTCACTACAAATTATAATTACATTAAATTTTTTGTGTCAGCATCTTCCATGCAAATTCGGCAGTAAATTTAATGGTCTTACACCATTAAATTGTGACATGCATAGTGTGAACAGACACACTTGGACGGTCAAAATAATCAGCCTTATGGCGCATTCTATTTTACGGATGGATGGAGCAAATTCGTCCATGATGACGAAATTTCAGATGGTGAAATGTTGATTTTCTCTTATCGTGCCAACCACGTTTTTGATGTGTCAATATTTTCTAATGATGATTTGTGTAGAAGAATCTATGTGTACCCGACTATACATGTATTTGATATCAGTTCAGGTAATATATTATAGTTTAAATCATCTATATATGATATTTTTATTTAATTATAAATTAATTGATATGTTGATTGATTTAATTAATACGGGTGCAACATGCAACGATGAATCTAACTATGATGACATTAACGTGGATGCTGTTGAGAATCCGACTTTTCGATTGATTCTCTAAAAGTCATATATAAAGAAACCTCGCTTGGTAAGTATTTACTCATATATATATATATATATATATATATATATATATATATATATATGAGTGTGTGTGGTGTAAGTTCGCGATATCTTATATTTATTTGGTGGTGAGATTTTTTTGTTAATATTTTTTATCAACAACCTATACATGTGGAGTTCTGTAACAATTTTATCAAGGGTACACACAAAGAACAAAATTATGCAATTATAAGGCATAATGGAAGACAACATTGAATCAGATTAAGGCAAGAGAAATCCAAGATTTTCATGCAACGTGGTTACCAAAATTATAATTGTTGTATACAATTAATAAATTGACGATATTTGATCCTATAGATATAATAAGTATTTATTATTTTATGATTAATCTTACAGATACAACGAACTATTGATTGGAATTTTTAAAATTGAGCCTTGGTAAAATAATTGGCGGTATCTAATTGTACTTTTATTCATAGACAATATCCATTAATATTTTATTAATCGAATTTGACAATACTATGTGAGCGGATAATTGACAAGATGTTTAAGAAAAAAAATAATAAAATCGCACTTTAAGATTAAAGACTAATTAATCTAGAAAATTTATAATGTATTACTTTTTAATAAAAAAAGACAATAATTGGTCAATGGGGCATTTTTTTCCATTCACAAGGGAGTATAATTGTATAATTGGACACAACATATTAGCTTAAGAAAAACAATGATTGAAATATTTATAAAACTCAAAATGGTAACAAATATTTATTACTCGAAAATATTGTATATATCTCTTTAATATATTCATTGAGATTGTTTTTTCTGCTGCCAAATTCCATTTATATTTAAATTGATTTTGGATTATGGATTTTTTTATGGATGATTTTGAAATATTATATTATTAATAGGATGTTTGATTTTTATATCATGCTTTTGAAGGAATACATGAATTTTTATTTCATATTGATTCAATTGTTCTTGCAATATTTATTTATTATATTTGTTTTTGAAATACTAGTATTTTTAGAAGTGTGAACAAATTACTAATTAAGTTTTGTTCTAGAAAAATGAATTATTTTCTAATTGGTCTACTGATCAACGTTGGTGTTAAATTTGATGATAATTTGGGTAATTAAAAATAATTAACAACTGTAATTACTATCGAATAAAATTAATATATATATATATATATATATATATGACATAATTAAAGCAACTCAATCAGATAAAAAAGAATAAAAAAGAAAAAAATATAAAATAAGATACAATTTCGGACAAATCAATCCAAATAATATCCTAATCAATGCATGTTTTGGAGTTATCCAAAATTAGTGGTGCTTTGATTTGGTAAGGCAATGGCAAGAATCTTTAGTAACATAAATATTTTATTGGCTAATTATTTTTTCGGTTATAATTGTAATATTTCTTGAGATTTGAAAATTTAAAAATTTTATAATCAATCCTATAGTTGTCCTATACAATAAATAAATTGATTGTAATCATTACTATAGATACAATAATTATTTATTATTGTATTTATTCAATCAATAGATACCATCAACTATTGATTGAAAGAATTTTGAAACCAAGCCTTTGGTAAAACAATTGACAGTATCAATTTATGTTTTTCAATCTAATTTGACTATGCTATACACAACGGATAATTGACAAGAAGTTTAACAAAAATAAAGAAAATCGTATCTTATGATTAAAGATTTGTTAATTTACAAAAGTGTATTAACTTTCATAAAGGCAATAATTGTCAATGAGAGTTTTTTTCCCAAGGGTGCACAAGTTTATGATTGGACAACAATATATTACCTTAATTAAGAAAAATAACTGATTAAAATATTTACAAAACTAAAAATGGTAACAAATATTTGATTGTTTGAAAACTGTATATATCTCTTTCATATCTTGATATGAGATTAATAAAACTAATCAAATTGACGTTAAATAATTGACATGATCTATCAACACTACAATTTTCCTATAAAATCAATCATATAATTACTTAATTGGTATATGTAATCAATTAGTATTTTTTTAATAGTTTATTGACTATAACTCTAGAAAACAATCATAGAATTGCTAGTGCTTTACTTTGGTAAATCAATATTGGAAGATGAAATAATCAATGTCTAGCGACAAATGTATGTTTTGGAGTTATCCAAAATTGACGGTGTTTTACTTTGGTAAGTCAAAAGAAAAATTTTTGTAACAAAAATAATTTATTGTTTACTCAATATATGATAATTAATAATTATATTGTCAACCAATGCCATTAAATAAATTGATGTAAAATCAATTATATAATCATTTATATAGGATTAATCGATTGATGTTACATTTTAAAATAAATTTCCCAGTTAAAATTTTTTGGATTGTCAAACTTCCCATTGTATTCTATCATTTCTATTGATTGACGAGCATTCACATCAATCCATTGTTGATCAAAATGAGAAAACTCATGAGGTTTACATACATCTATTGAAAATAAATATCAAAGAATGAATATTGATATCAATTGTACTATTTCTATATCATGTCTTAGTTATATCATGTTTATCTTCGTAAGACATTTAGTGGATTATTATGATATTGCCGTAAAATTTAAGTTAATACTACTAACGCTTATATCAATGACATAATAGTTCCTTTTAAATTTTATTCATGATTTTCTCTACCATATTATTTTGAATAATATCTCAATTTTTACATTTTTGATTAACATTGTGAAGTATTCATTTTTTTCAACAGTACAAGCACAATAAAAAAATACATGTCTCACAAATTATATATAGTTGTTAATAGAGAGGTGTGTGAGAAAGAAAGGGATATATAAAATAATAATTTAGAGACGTGTATAAATTGAGGGATAAATCCTTACGAGTTGAATTAGACATTTAAGTTTATAGTTGAAAATATAAAATTGTTAGATAAATTTTTGATTTTAATAACCTTATACGAATATTACTATTAAAATAAAGTAAAAAATACCAGTTCATGTTAATAGGTATTATAAACCAATACTATTAAAATAAAAATATGCGTGCAACACACGGGGTTGATTACTAATTAATAATGATAACAGGAGAATACAACGGACGATTTTCAGTTCATTAAAATAGAGTAATATGAATTTATAGTGAAAAATTACTGAACATAGAATTTAGCTCTAGGGAAAATTGTAAAATCATTTTGGTAACTTGGTCTCTTTAGACTGGATCAACCTCGTGCTTCAGTAGTAGAAGCTTGTACTGCCATGGTGATTGATCGGGGTTCGATCCAGTCGCACTCAAAGAAAAAGAAAATATATAATCTAAAAAAACTTGGCCTCTTTAGACTTTTTGAAACGCCTCAATTTTTCTAACTTTAAAATAAATATATAATAAGACCGCGATCCATGAAAATTGAATTTAAAAAATAAGATATTAAATAAAAATAATTGTTAGAAATCTAAATCTTAAGGTACGACGACATTAAAATTCTAAACATCCTCAAATAAAATATTTGACTCTAAAAATATGAAAGAAATGGGATTGATATCAAATTGCATGTAAATTATCAATGACACATGTAATATCCTTGATAGGAAAATTTATGTTTAGATTTGATGATACCATGTAAAATTTAGAATAAGAAGTTGGCACCCCATTTCCCTTGTAATTCAACTTGTAATAGATAGGACTGCATGAGCTAAGTTGGAGTCAGCTAAGTTGAAGAAATACAAGAGCCGACTGAAGACTAAAGTGAAGACCCACTGTGTGTCAGCTGTGTGAAGCCAAGTGAAGAATCAGTCAAGTGACAGAAAAGCTGTCTCAGTCAATTAACTGACAGCTAAGTCATTCCAAAATGATTGGAATCGAATGTCAAAGGGGTTTGCAGAAGACAAGACTTGAAGAAAGCTGATAGAGATCTGTTGTCAACACAAGTCAAGACTTTGATGAAAATAAGCACGTGTCAGGCTGCCAGCAATAAAGTTGTTTTGCTGAAAGAGTGCAAAAAGCAAGGAACCAATATGATGTATCTGAAAACCTGTAGAGATCAAGTAAAGGCTGTAGAGCATTAAAAACATGGTATGATCCTCATTAATGCTGCAAGGACAAGACATGCCAACAAACTACGAGTGGGATTTGAAATATATATCTATCTCTTCAACGAACATATTTCTGAATCCTCACTATAAAAAGCTGAGGAAGCAAGTGAGAGAAGGTTACGGATTTTATGAGATAAACAATCATTCAAGCAAGCAAACCTGCAAATACTCTCAAGCTTTCAAAGATATTCCTCAAGCCTAAAATCGAAGGAACTCGATCCAACACACTCAGTGAAGGAAAGAATACTTCATCAAGTTGAAGAGAAAACTCTTTGAAGAACAAAAGGGGTCTACTCTCCAAGGTTGAAGAAGAAGTAGTAAGGTTCAAGTTCGAACCATAAGCTTTGGGCTTGTTGGAAGACTGTGTGATCAATTCCAAGAGTTCGAGGGAGTTGAAGTAGCAAGACAACCATTTTGTGAAGAAACTGAGTTGCAGGAGCAACCATCTATGTGATTAAGGTTGAATCGTATTGTTCACTACTTTATAACCAGATCTGTTACTTAGTGAATTCCTCCAGGAGTTGGTGAATAGTGGATAGAGGAATAACCTCATCCTCGAACCACTATAAAATTTGCTTGTGTCATTTTTACTTACAACAGTTTACTTTCTTGCATATTATTTATATTTGCTGTCAAGTTAAATCTGCTAGACTCAACTGATAATAACATTGCTAAAAACAAGTGTTGAAAATAAGTTTAAAACATTAAGGCTGAAAAGTCTTCCGCTGAACAAAAACCAAATCAACTGAAAAGTTAAGTTTTAGCTGACCCAGCTGAGTTATACTATCAACAGCTCAGTCGAGTTTGTTGAGTGGGTAACTTTGCTGAAGAAAGCCAACCTAGCTATCCCTCAATGACTTAGCGAATTTGAGTTAACTCTGAAAATATTATTTAAAAGGACTAAGTTCAAAAATTTGGTAAGGTTTATTCAACCCCTCTTCTAAACCTTACAACTCACCCTTTGTAACCTACAAGTGGTATAATAGCGGTTGGTTCATCGAGCCTTCCGCACTGGTTACTGAACTAGATCTCAGTCTTTTTAAAAGATACAACACTTGAGTTTTTAAAGCGTTTATTACAAAAGCAAAGTTATAATCATGGAAGCAAATCTAACTCGCATTCCCATATTCACTGTGGAAGAGTTTGATTACTGAAAAATTCGTATGCAGGCTCATCTATCAGCTTTGCACGATGAGATGTGGCTAGTGATAGAAGATGGGCCACTGCAAATACTAAAGGTTAATACTGATGTAAGAAGAGCACCTGCAGCTGAAGGAGAGGATGCTGCAGCAGAGCCGAGACCTGCTATGGTTGAAAAGTCTCGTTGTGAATGGACCAACGAAGACAGAAAAAGATACAATCTTGACAATGTTGCCAAAGACATCCTTTACAAGACCTTGGACAAGGCTATGTTCAACAAAGTTAAATCATGCAAATCAGCCAAAGATATTTGGGATAAACTAACCTTGATTTGTGAAGGATTTGAGCAAATCAGGGAGAACAAATTGACTTTGGCAGTCCAAAAATTTGAAAATTTTAAAATGCTTGGAGGTGAGAGTTTGGATCAGCTGGATGCCAGATTCACAAAAATTACAAATGAGCTTTCAGCTCTTGGAAATGAGTACACTCAGAAGTAGATGTGCATGAAGATCCTACTATCCCTCCCACCTGAATGGAAATGAAGGTCATGGCCCTGAGACATTCCCTGGACCTCTCCAAAACATCAAATCATGAGTTATTCTCATATCTCAAAGCATATGAGTTTGAGTTGAGAAGAAAGGAGCAAGAAGAAACAGTTGTGCCCAAGACAGCTGCACTGTTGGCCAGTGAAGGGAAGAAAGCTGAGCCAAATGAAATAATAGACTGTGAGGAAATTTCCCTTTTGGTAAAAATGTTCAACAACTTCTTCAATAAGAACTACAAAAGGAATAAGGGTGAATCTTCTAGAAGACACTCAGCACCCTCCAAAGCAAGGGAGGACAAGCCACCCAAGAGAGCTGAACATCAAAGAGCTGACTATCAGAGAGCTGAAAACCTGTGTTAGAACTGCAGACAACCAGTACATTTTGCTGTTGACTGTTCTTATCCACCAATCAACAAATACAGAAATGTAGGGGATAGAAGGGTCTTCAGGAGAGAAGATAAGAAAAGAAGAAATCCATGTTGGCTGCTGAGACTGCTGAACCGACCAAGTGCAATGAACCAACAGACTCAGATATTAGTAAAGCAGATTACTCCAGTGACACTGAGGAAGATGCCTTGATCTTGCCTCATGGCCAAAGAACAAGATCAAGAAGATGAGGCACACTCTAACTCATCTCATTTAGATTCTAGTGATAGTGATTTGTAACACAAACACTTCATCACCCATAGATTTGTATGATTCAATTGGAAAAATGATGAAAGACTTTGAGCACATCAAAACCTCACACACACAATTAAATGAGGAAAACAACCAGCTTAAAAGCCAAAACTCATAGCTAACTGAAGAGCTGAGTATTCTAAGTCACATAGTTGATGAGAATACAAAGCTGAAGGCTGAAATTGCCAAGATCCAAGCAGAGTTAGCTGCTATAGAAAAGAGAGAAAAGGATCTTAAAAATGTGATTGCTTCATTTACCAAGGCATCAGGAGCTTGCGCATGGATAGAGGAATTGAATCTTATGCATGTCTTATCTCCACACTCGTTTTGAGTCATTATAAGTTCATCCAAACTTATAATGACTCAAAATGAGTGTGGAGATAAGACAGGCATTATATTCAATTCCTCTGTGCATGCGCAAGCTCCTATAATGATTTTGGAAAAAGGATCCTCAAGTAATGAAGGATTTCGCAAATCCAAAACACCAAATGTTGCTCCAACACCCACACAAAAACACAATCACAACCATATTGTCCTTGGATATAAGGGTAAAGGCTAGAAACCAGTACAGTATGCTGAAAGGACAGCTGAAATCAATTTCAGAAAAGTCCATCAACAGACTCCAAATAGAAAATAATCTGTGAAAGCTAAACAGAGCTACCAGAAGCCCCATAGATTTCATCCAAGAAATTCATATAAAGGGAATGGTAGAAACTATCCAAACTAAGCTGATTGGAATAACCAAGTGAGATATTATCAAAGACCTATGGGATACAAGCCAAAGCGGCAAAGACCTCAACCTCACTACAGGTCATTCCTAAGGCCAAAGAGCTATCATCAGCACACATATGCACCTAGGCACAAAACCCATCAAGAACAAAAATTCTACTATTACCCCAAGAAAGCAAATGCTCAAACAAATACACAGGCATACATACAAAAGAGACAGCTGTATGATCCTAAAACCTCCAAGCAATTTGCTAATATGCACTATGATTACGGAACTGATAGATGGCAACCTCTTAGAGTCAGATCATCTGGCTATAGGTTGGTTGGAACATCTTATAGCACTAACTCCCAAGGACCCAGGCAAGTATAGGTACCTAAAAACTAATTTCCTTGATTGCAGGTTCAAGGAACAGCAGAGTGCTAAGGAACCTGGTGCATGGATAGTGGTTGTTCCAGACATATGACAGGAAACAAGAGAAATCTATCAAAGTTCAAGGAAATCAGAGGTGCAAAAGTCATATTTGGAGGAAATGAAGCTCCAAGGGAAATCAAAGGCATAGGATTCATAAAGAAAAATGAATTGAAAATCACAGATATTGCATATGTTGAAGGTCTCAACTTCAATCTACTAAGCATCAGCCAACTCTGTGACAAAAGCTACAATGTGGGATTCAATATAGGAGTTTGCCAAATCAAAGATGCTGAATCAAATGAAATTGTGCTACAAGGAACAAGGCATAAGAACATGTATATAGTAGATTGGTCAACTGCTACCCCAAGCAAATTTCTGCTAGCAAAGAGTACATCCAAATCAAGTTGGCTGTGGCACAAGAAGCTGAGTCACCTGAACATCAAAACAATCAATAAGCTTGCAAAAAGTCATCTCATGGAAGGATTTCATGACTCAGTGTACAATAAAGAAAGTATCTGTGATGCATGCCAGATGGGAAAACAAATCAAGTCATCCTTCAAGGACAAGCCAAGTTTCTCTTCAACAAGGATATTACATTTGTTGTATATGGACTTATTTGGTCCTGTTGAACTAGCCAACATCAGTGGAAAGAAATATACCTTATTGGTAGTGGATGACTAATCAAGATATACATGGACTCTATTCATGTGTAAAAAGAATGAAACACCGCAGAAATTGCCTCAACTGATGAGAAGAGTTCAAAATGAGAGGACTCAAACCATCATTAAGATAAGATCTGACAGGGGAACGGAGTTTGTCAATGGGATTCTAACTCAGTATTGTGTTGAGAATGGTATTGCTCATGAGTTATCAGCTGCAAGAACTCCACAGCACAATGGAGTAGCTGAAAGATGGAACATAACTCTCAAGGAAGCTGCGAGGACAATGTTAGCTTAAGCTGGATTGCCTAAGAGATTTTGGGCTGAAGCCATCAATACTGCTTGCTAAACTTAGAATAAATGCATGATCAATAGACAATTGACTAAAACTCCTAATGAAATCTGGACAGGGAGAAAGCCAAATGCCGGATATTTTAAGATTTTTGGATGTAAGTGCTTCATCTACAACAATGGCAAGGACAACTTAAAAGCTTTTGATGCTAAAGATGATGAATGTATCTTTTTGGGATACTCAGCTGAGAGTAAAGCTTAGAGAGTGTTAAACAAGAGGACTATGGTCACATAAGATTCTATCTATGTGGTGTTTAATGAACGGAATGTAAATGGAGAAGATGTAGATGAGTTAGTTGAGAAGCTAAATCAACCAACTAGGTAGAAGAGTCCCTACGTTGATGCAGATGCGAGAGCACTCAATCCTGAAGAAGATGAGATAGCTGAATCTCAAAGACAGCTGGAAGGTCTGCAGCTGAATGATGATGAAGAAGTTGTTCAAGACAACTTTGTTGCAAGACTGCTGAATCCAGCAGACTTACTCTAACCAGATGTGAGATGACTGAGAGACCATCCACCTGAGTTAATTATTGGAGATTCTTGAGAATGAATAAGAACCATATCCAGAGCTCAACATGAAGCCATGTTTACTTGTTTCATTTCCCAGATAGTGCCTAAAGATGTGTCTAAAGCATTAGATGACACACATTGGATTCAGGCTATGCAAGAAGAGCTGAATCAGTTTGAAAAGAACAAAGTATGGGAATTAGGGAGACATGTTATTGGTACTAAATGGGTATTTAGGAACAAGATGAATGAGGAATGATCAATAGTAAGAAATAAAGAAAGATTGGTAGCCAAAGGGTATTGCCAAGAGGAAGGAATATATTTTGATGAAACATTTGCTCCTGTTACTAGATTGGAAGCAATAAGGATGTTTTTTGCTTATGCTGCACACAAGAACTTCATCGTGTAATAAATGGATGCGAAGAGTGCATTCCTAAATGGACTTTTAGAAGAAGAAGTCTATGTTGAACAACCTCCAGGTTTTGAGCAGAAAACTATTAGAGACAAAGTCTACAAGCTCAAGAAAGCACTGTATGGATTAAAACAAGCACCAAGAGCATGGTATAACACATTGTCACAATTCCTAATTGACCATGGATTCACCAAAGGAAAATTTGATAGAACACTCTTCAGAATCCAAGATAAGGAGAGTATACTGCTTGTTCAAATTTATGTGGATGATATCATCTTTGGATCCACAAATAAAGAGTTGTATGACAAGTTTTCAAACCTCATGCAAGGGAAATTTGAAATGAGCCTGATCGGAAAGCTGACTTTCTTTCTAGGCCTTCAAGTCAAGCAAATGAAGAATGGAACCTTCATAAGTCAAACCAAATACACCAGAGATTTGATGAAGAAATTTGTTATGGAAGAGAAGTTATCAGTGAAGATTCCAATGAACACCTCAATTAAGATAGATATGGATGCAGATGGCAAAGTTGTTGATCAAACCAGATATAGAGCTCTCATTGGATCATTGCTCTATCTAACAGTAAGTAGGCCAGACATCACCTTTGTTGTAGGTGTATGTGCTAGATTTCAATCTACACCAATAGAGAGTCACATGACTGCAACCAAGAGAATCCTTTGGTATTTGAAGGGATGCCAAGAAGTTTGCTTATGGTATCCAAAGGATGGAGGATTCAAGCTGGTAGGCTACTCAGACTCAGACTATGCTGGATGTAGAGTGGACAGGAAAAGTACTTCAGGCACTTGCCAAATGTTTGGAAATAGATTGGTTTCTTGGTTCAACAAGAAACAAAATTCAATAGCTACATCCACATCTGAAGCAGAGTATATCTACAAGCAGCTGTTGTGCTCTTCTATGGATGAGGCAACACCTGAGAGACTATAACATATAAGAAAAAGAGATTCCAATTATGCGTGATAGCACGTGTGCTATTGCAATCACCCAGAATCCAATATTGAATTCAAGAATAAAACACATTGATGTCAGATATCATTTTATAAGATATCATGTTGAAAAGAAAAACATCACTTTGGAATACATCTCAACTGATAAGCAGTTAGCTGACGTATTCACAAAGCCTCTATGTGAATCAAGATTTGAAGAGCTTAAGAATGAGTTAAGTTTGATTGAGCTGAGTTAGGAGACTCAGAAGACTCAAGCAGCAGAGTAAAAGAAGAGAGAAACGAAAAATCAGCAGAATTTCACTTTCCAGCAAAGTGAAATAGCCAAGACAGGAAATCAACCGTATCGAGTTAGCTGACAGCTGAGTGATCACTATGTGAAGAGAAAAGTAGAGTTAAGTCACTTTTGGAATATAGCTGAGTTATTTATGAGGTAAGTGATAAAACACAGTCGTTTTCTATGAGTGGGAATGCTTTTGGGCATTACGTCAGCATAATTATTGTGTCAGAATAAAGCCTACACACGTTTAGCCTATGATTGGATATAAATGCTACTGTATTTAATGCAGGGAAATTAATGCGGTTTCAAAGGTTTAATCATGATCGTTGATTTTCATCAAACTTTTCAAATTCTAAAGTTGTCCCCTCACGTCCCATATAAACCAAAAAGTCAACTTTCTCTCTCCTCACAATACTCTCTTCTCCAGAAAGCAAGTTCAAGTTTTTCTCTGCAAAGCATTAAAACCCTAGTTTCTCAAGTATCTTTTCTGCGAATCTTTCACCGGTTATTTTCAAGAAAAGGGCTGCTACTTATGATTTTGACAAGATGTCCGAGAAAATCCACTCTGGCTCGACTGTGGATTTTGAAGGGATGGTGAAACAAGGAGTGGACAAGGCCCTAGTCCAAAAGATTGCTGTGAAACTGGAGAAATCAGGTCTGAAAGTATTTCTCACGATGGAATACTCTTACACATACTCAGAGGAAGTTGCCATGTTCTATGTGAACATTGCGGTTCACGATGAGGAATTAGGTCCTCAGTCCACAACAAGGACATTAAGATTAATGTTGCAGACCTAGCTAAACACTACTACCTGCCTTCAGTGGAGTGAAGGACATTGCTGAAAAAGACGTAAACCTGGCTGCGACATGGAAGGAAATTGCCAAGACAGAGTCTGCTTCTAAGGCTATTTACACAGCCAATAAGTCATTAGTCAAAGATGACTACCATAAGCTGATGTACATTGTGTACAAATGCGTGGATATGAAATTTGGCAGCTTTAATCAGCTGTCTCGGACGAAGCTGACGGTGATGGCTGTGATCTTGGAGGAGAAGAAGGTGAACTGGGCTGAGTTCATCTTCAGCCGAATCTGCCAAAACGTCATGAACATGTCCATAAAAGATGATGGTCTGTTCTTGAGTTCGCTGGGATATGGCCTGGTCATTGGCCATCTTATGGAGGTGAAAGGGATTCCACTAAGGCATGGGAAGCCATTCCATGTCAACAAGAAGATGTTTAAAGCTAACCTCTCTGGAGCTCAGTGGAAAGCTCATGCTAGAAGGGCTGACACCAGTGAAGGTGAGTCAGTTGATCCTGTCCCCGAGGACACTGCTGCAACCGCCCTAGCTTCTTCTCCGAAGCCAATCCAAAAGAAAAAGAGAGCTGCTGCAGCTAAGAAAGCACCTGCCCCTGCAACCGTGTCAGAGAAGGCACCTACCTATGCAGTCGTCCCTGAACCGTCCCCTGCCCCAGCAGCCAAGACTAAGAAGGAACCTCTAGTACATTCTCTAGTCGTGAAAAAGAGGTGCACTGATATGCCTAGAAATGCAGTTATGCCCAAGAAGTAGATGACAGACAAAAAAACCTTCACCTTTGATGAGCCGAAGATGTGGAGCCTGAAGTCCCTCTGGTTCCGACCAAAAGAAGAAGATTGTTCAAGAAGTCATAACTTGAGAAGCCAGTTGAATCTGGCACTCAACCAGCAAAGGAGAGTCCTGAAGCTCAGGAGGAGCAGTCTCAAGAAGTTGCTGGTGGTGAAGTGATCACCACAGAAGTAGAGAAAACTACTGATATGGATCAACAGATCAACAACTGCTCGAGAGACAAGAACAAGGAGCGCATACAACGGTGACCAAGAGTTAGCTACTTAGTCCCCTCAGACTGATGCACGGATATCTGAGGAGGAACATGCTCCACTTGCACCTATGCAGGAGGAAGAAGGAGATGATGATTATCTTGTAATGTTATCTACTGCATATCCAGAGATTTGAGAAAGGTTGCGGATATGGAGATCGTGGAAACTCAGTGAAGCCAGATCCCAGTTTCAACAGCCTGAATTAATTGAGGAGGAAGAATACCCCCTATCCTTCTTGGGAGTTAACTCGGACTGTTCACTACTTTGTAACTAGATCTGTTACTTAGTGGATTCCTCCAAGAGTTGGAGAAGAGTGGATTAGAGGAATTACCCCATCCTCGAACAACAATAAAATTTGCTTGTGTCATTTTTACTTATAGCATTTTACTTTCTTGCATATTATTTATATTTGCTATCAAGTTAAATATGCTAAACTCAACTGATAATAACATTGCTAAAAACAAGTGTTGAAAAGAAGTTTAAAATATTAAGGCTGAAAAGTCTTCCGCTGAACAAAAACCAAATCAACTGAAAAGTTAAGTGTTAGCTGACCCAGCTGAGTTATTGATAAGGGTCTTTTTATGCACGTTTTATGTGTATATTTGAGTAGAATTCGAGTTATTTTATTGTTAGTTTTGTAAATTTTTTATTGTACATAGTTCATATTACTCCGAGGTGCTTTTATTGATGTAGATTGACCATTCGGGGCTAATTTTGGTGAATTTCGGACCATGGATTCATGTTAAAACATACCGGGGAGTTTAAGGATGCAAAAACGCTCGAAATTCCAAGCCAAACGCGCGTCATTTCGGGTCCTTTTTGGTCCAACACGGGCGGGGTGTCGGGCAACATGGCCGTGTTCACGGAGCTAAAAACTCGATTTTTCGCACAAAACAGCCTCGACACGGCCAGGCCGTGTTCCCCAACACGGCCGTGTCCAGAGACACGGCCTGGCCGTGTTGGGAAGCACGCCATGTCTCCCGATTCCTGTGTGATAAAAAGCCGACGACCGGCCGTTACGGGCGACACGGGCGTGTCCGGACCTCTTTTTGCAACTTTTCTTTGCGGAATTTGGGGAAAACTCACCAACCAACCCATTTTGGCCACTTTTGTACACTTTTAACACCCTATTTTGCTGAAACATGTCTCCATGTCCCCTCCTCATCACTTGAATACAAGAATTAACCAACCAACAAGGAAAATGGGGGTGATTGTTTAATAAAAGAGAGTACTATCAATGTATTGGTTGTCTATAAAAGCCAAGGGTTGAAATTGGGAGATTCATTCATTAGATACTCAGGAAATATTCATTGTATTCATTTCATTAAGTAGAATTGGGATCAAGGGGTCTTGGAGGAGAAAGCTTGGGGCAATATTGGAGAAGAAGGCTTGGAGCAACATCATCAATCAAGAAAGAAGTCAATTGAGATTTTTAGAAAGATAAGTACACCATGTCTACAATACTTAAATCTTCTTGTGTAATTAATTCTTTGGTCAAAATCATGTGTAACTAAACTCCTAGTGTTTGAATGTAATGAACTCTAGAATGGATTTGTGATTAAGGTGTGTATGTTTTTAATAAAATCTTCATATTTTGTGTGATTCACTTATATTATGCTTCGTTCATTCGAATTGATATATGCGCAATATTGATTTGAAGTTTATTTTTCATCCGGGAAATCGAGAGATTCATGGTGAAATAGAACCTATATAAGTGAAAAGAGTTGCATGCAATCCTAGATATAGGACGACATAAATCTTCTGGATTAGGGTCAAACCTAATATGGGAATTCACAAATCGTTATAATGCTGTCTTGGGGGTTTTAACTAGAAAGAGATTTCAGTTAATCAACTTGAGATTAGAAGTTTTTCGCCTTGAGAAAGGGTTTAACTTAAATTGGGAATTTCTACGGTCCACAAGACATGAGATTTTATTAAAAGAGGTTGGTTTTTGCTTAAGGGCTTACGGTTGTATTTTTAACTTGTCAAATCACAAAAACATTCTAGATGGATTTACATTCAAACACATTTCTATCTCTTGATTTCTTATTTTACAAATCTTCCTTTATTTTTACAATTTATAATTTGTTTTCCTTTTTCATCAAACAAAAACTCTGAAAATTGTTAGATTAAATAACAAAAAGACGGTAATTATTAGTACTTACAATCCTCGTGGGAATGACACTCGGTACTCAATAATCTATACTATAAAACGATAGGTGCACTTGCCTACGGTTTTAAAGGTAGCTTTTGAGCCATCAAGTTTTTGGCGCCATTGCCGGGGATTGTAATATTAAGAACGCCTTATTTTTGTTAATTTAATCATTTTTTTTATTTTTACATTATCTTTCTTTTTATCTATATTTGTAAGTCTTGTATTATACTTATCATCTTTATTTTTCGCAAAGCATGCCTGCCTACTCGTCGTCGAGGGGAAGTGCGAAATCGCCCGATAGTAACACGGAGGAAAGCATTCATACGACTACGAGGAGGATATACACGAAATCAAAGATTTTGCCATGGTGGATGAACAAAGAACTATGTACGATTACGCCAAGCCATCCATGGATGGCACGACGTCAAGCATTGTAAGGCCCGGCCGCTGTTGCCGCCAACAATTTTGAAATTAAACCCAACGTTATTCAAATGGTGCAACAATTGTCTAATTTGACGGCTACGGATGAAGATCCCAATAATCACATCGCGAATTTTCTTGAAATTTGCGACACTTTCAAAATCAACGGGGTCTCGATGATGCCATCCGCCACGCTTATTCCCATTCTCTCTTGGGGACGAGCAAAACAAAAAAAATACTTTGCCAAAAGGAACGATTACAACATGGAATATTATGGCGAAAAATTCCTTTTGAAGTATTTCCCACCGCAAAGACCGCAAGATTAAGGAACGAAATCTCTTCATTCACTCAAGCAGATGATGAAACATTATACGATACTTGGGAGAGATTTAAGGAATTATTGCGAAAGTGCCCACACCATGGCCTACCTATTTGGATGCAAGTCCAAACATTTTATAATGGGCTACTTTCTCGCAACAAGACAAATGATCGATGCAAATGGGGGGAACTCTTAATAACAAAACGCCGGAAGCCGCTCGGATTTGATCGAGGAATGGCCATGAACGGCTACCAATGGCAATCCATACGAGGTAAAACTAACAGGTCAGTTGGTGTGTATAATGCAGATGCGGTAGTTACGCTCGCCGCACAAGTCGAAGCGTTAACCCAAAAGATCGATGATTTGGCGATTCCTAAACCACCACCGCATGTTTTATCTTGTGAAACTTGCGGGGGATTGCATAATCATCAGGATTGCCCACACACAATACCTCAAGCTGAACAGGCTAATTACGTTGGGAATCAAGGAAGAAATTACCCAAGTAATCCTTACAGCAACACATATAATACCGGGTGGAGGCAACATCCTAATTTCGGTTGGGGAAACCAAGGCCAACCACGACCTAATCCCAATCTTGATCTACACACGTCTCCGGATTTCAGCCAAATCAAGGTAAGCCTAACTTGGAAGATCTTATAACAAAGTTTGTGCAATCAATAGATACCCGATTCCAAGCGGTGGAAACATCCTTGAGAAATCAAGAGGCATCTATCCATAATCTGGAAAATCAAATAGGCGGTTTCAAGATGATTTCGAAAGGCCACAAGGTAGTTTGCAAGGTAATACCGAGCCAAACCCAAGGAGCACGTAAAGGCAATCACCATCGTTTTTCCACATGAGCATGATTATGCCAATGCCGCCATGCGAAAATACGTGGAGGATGACATGCCCAAAGAAAAGCTCATGAAAAAGAGATTGCGAATACAAGCCCAAGATCCCTTACCGAGTCTAACCGAAAAGATAGAAGGGAGGACAAATTTGGTAAGTACTTGATTCTTTCAAAAATTACATGCCAATATTCCATTTGTTGACCCTCATTCAAAGCATGTTAGGGATCTTAATGACATCATTCCTAGTGAAAATAAGCTTAATAAATTATCAAATGTGCGATTGAATGATAAATGTCCTTCCAATGAACTACCACAAAATTTAATGATCCAGGAAGCTTTATTATCCCTTGCACAATTGATGGTTTACTGTTGATAGGGCACTAGCCGACTTGGGAGCTAGTATCAACGTGATGTCTTATGAAACATTCAAGCATGCGGAATTAAGTGAACTTAAACCTATTAGGATGGACATTCAATTAGCCGATAAATCGATTAAACATCCTAGAGGTATTGTTAAAGATGTGCTAGTTAAGATTGATAAATTCATATTTCCAGTTGATTTTATTATTCTTGACATGCATGATGATATAGAAGTTCCCTTAATTCTAGGGCGTCCCTTTTTGGCTACCGCTAAATCTCTCATTGATGTGCATGATGGAAAGCTTACTTTGAGAGTAGGGGGTGAACAAGTTATCTTTAAAATTCCTTTGAGAAATCCTATAAATGATACTTGTTTTCCTATAAACTTGATTGAGACAAGGATAAATGATTCTTTGATTGATATGTCTTCTAATAAATCCTTGAAAGTATGTGATGTTCAATGTGCAAAAGTTTCCACGATTTTTGAGAATAACATGCGAAAAAATAGGACCATGAAGGTCAATTGTTCGAAAATCGATCACGGGTGGCGATGTTGTTCAAAGAGATAAATTTTTCATAAGTTCAGGCTCGCCCGATTAAATCTTCACATTTAGGTGAAATGGTCCAGCTATACGACGTTAAAGAAGCGCTACCCGGAGGCAACCCGATGTTTGTGTGCAATTGTTTTATTTATTTTTATTTTATTTTATTTTCTTTCAAAATAATCACAAGTCCTTAGAGTCATTTTCAAATCATTAAAAAAAAAAACTCTTGAGCTTCTTCATGCTTGTCCTAATTTGGAATATTTGAGATTTCACGGTATTCGAGTTGTGTGTTGCTTAACTTTGATTAGGTATGAAGATGCCGTTGAAGGTCCCGTACAAAACAACCCAATGGTCGCTCAACACCGATTCCACTATTGTAGTAAGGTCGTATTTTTCTTTTTTTCCACCTCTTTTATATCATTCTAATTTCTTTGTTTTTTTTTTTTTAGTGTTTTGTGTGTGTTTGTCCATTTCTTTCTTTCACATTGAGGACAATGTGAATCTTAAAGTTGGAGGTGGGTACAATAACATTTTCGGAATGCTTGTGTGTTTGTTTTCAAGAGATGTGATTTTTTTTTTTAACAAATTGAGTATTTGCTAGTCAATAACTTGGCCCAATTATACCTATATTAACTTGTTAATTTGTGTTTTCATGTGAAGCAATTGATTGTCTAGGATAGATTGACGCGTGGATGCGGGCTAAATTTTGACGAGATTTCCAACACCATAAATAATTGATGTGTTAAGGCATATACGACGATACTTAGTGCTATGAACTTCCGAGAACTCATGATTTAGTAGTGGTTAACTAGTTGTTAAACCAAGCTTGTGAATAAAAAAAAGAGAAAAAAAAAATAATAAAAAAAAAACGAAGAAAAAAAAAACGGACCAATCGAGGTTATACTCCTCTATTTGTTGTTGCTTAGTAACTAGGAGCATTCATGAGCCCCATGTTTGTCTTTTACGTAAAACGGCGACACGAATATGAGTATGGAAAACCACCCTAGGAGTGTTTGAACAGAAATTCAAAATATAAACCTAGTGGAAGCATGTCTCGAAAGGTCCCAAAAAAAAAAAAAAAAAAAAAAAAAGAGGAGAATGAATACTCCTTGACTTCTCATTCCAATAAAGTTCAAGAAGCTTGGTTATATGACTAGTAAGCTAACTACAATGATCTATTGAATTCTTGTATTTTCATGGCGTTATTGAATTGAAGTTGTTCATAACTATCAGTATTTGTGGAGTGATGATTTCAAGTCTGAATAATGCCTGCCGATATTATAATCTTTCTTGACAGTCGATCGTTTACAAAACTATGTTTTTACTTAATGGTTAATTCGGGTTGAGAAGGCCAAGAACTTGACTACTTATGTTCAATATGTTGAAAAAAAAATCATCTTTGTATGTTGTGATTTATTGAATCCCTCTTTTTGATATAATGTTTTGCTTGAGGACAAGCAAAGTTCAAAGTTGGGGTGGTTTGATAAGGGTCTTTTTATGCACGTTTTATGTGTATATTTGAGTAGAATTCGAGTTATTTTATTGTTAGTTTTGTAAATTTTTGATTGTACATAGTTCATATTACTCCGAGGTGCTTTTATTGATGTAGATTGACCATTCGGGGCTAATTTTGGTGAATTTCGGACCATGGATTCATGTCAAAACATACCGGGGAGTTTAAGGATGCAAAAACGCTCGAAATTCCAAGCCAAACGCGTCATTTCGGGGCCTTTTTGGTCCAACACGGGCAGGGGTGTCGGGCAACACGGCCGTGTTCACGAGAGCTAAAAACTCGATTTTTTCGCACAAAACAGCCTCCGACATGGCCAGGCCGTGTTCCCCAACACGGCCGTGTCCAGAGACACGGCCTGGCCGTGTTGGGAAGCACGACCATGTCTCCCTGGTTCCCTGTGTGATAAAACAGCACGGCCCGGCCGTGTCCGGGACCTCTTTTTGCAACTTTTCTTTGCGGAATTTGGGGAAAACTCACCAACCAACCCATTTTGGCCACTTTTGTACACTTTTAACACCCTATTTTGCTGAAACATGTCTCCATGTCCCCTCCCTCATCACTTGAATACAAGAATTCACCAACCAACAAGGAAAATGGGGGTGATTGTTTAATAAAAGAGAGTACTATCAATGTATTGGTTGCCTATAAAAGCCAAGGGTTCAAATTGGGAGATTCATTCATTAGATACTCCGGAAATATTCATTATATTCATTTCATTAAGTAGAATTGGGATCAAGGGGTCTTGGAGGAGAAAGCTTGGGGCAATATTGGAGAAGAAGGCTTGGAGCAACATCATCAATCAAGAAAGAAGTCAATTGAGATTTTTAGAAAGATAAGTACACCATGTCTACAATACTTAAATCTTCTTGTGTAATTAATTCTTTGGTCAAAATCATGTGTAACTAAACTCCTAGTGTTTGAATGTAATGAACTCTAGAATGGATTTGTGATTAAGGTGTGTATGTTTTTAATAAAATCTTCATATTTTGTGTGATTCACTTATATTATGCTTCGTTCATTCGAATTGATATATTTATTGATTTGAAGTTTATTTTTCATCCGGAAATCGAGAGATTCATGGTGAAATAGAACCTATATAAGTGAAAAGAGTTGCATGCAATCCTAGATATAGGACGACATAAATCTTCCGGATTAGGGTCAAACCTAATATGGGAATTCACAAATCGTTATAATCTTTGTCTTGGGGTTTTAACTAGAAAGAGATTTCATTAATCAACTTGAGATTAGAAGTTTTTCGCCTTGAGAAAGGGTTTAACTTAAATTGGGAATTTCTACGGTCCACAAGACATGAGATTTTATTAAAAGAGGTTGGTTTTTGCTTAAGGGCTTACGGTTGTATTTTTAACTTGTCAAATCACAAAAACATTCTAGAGGATTTACATTCAAACACATTTCTATCTCTTGATTTCTTATTTTACAAATCTTCCTTTATTTTTACAATTTATAATTTGTTTTCCTTTTTCATCAAACAAAAACTCTGAAAATTGTTAGATTAAATAACAAAAAGACGGTAATTATTAGTACTTACAATCCTCGTGGGAATGACACTCGGTACTAATAATCTATACTATAAAAATGATAGGTGCACTTGCCTACGGTTTTAAAGGTAGCTTTTGAGCCATCGATTATACTATCAACATCTCAATGAAAATCTGTTGAGTGGGTAACTTTTCAAGAAAGCCAACCTAGGCCCCCAAGACTTAGGATTTGAGTTAACTCTGTAAAAATTATTTAAAAGGACTAAGTTCGAAAATTTGGTAAAGTTTATTCAATCTCCCTTCTAAACCTTACAACTCACCTCTTGGGACCTACAATTCTGCTCTGCTGTACCATAAGGTACCTAGCCCGAAGACTATTCTGTTTCTATTTCTGGAAGCCCGTAGGCTATCTGATTCTGGTAGTCCGAAGACCATTCTGATAGCCTGAAAGCCACTGTTTCTGGGACTTGCATCATGCTTCACTAACAATTTAACATACAATTTATAAAAGATAAATAGAAATTTCCACCTCAATATGCAGTTTAATAAACATGAAAAGCAACTGTTTAAATCCTAGGCCTCGTGTTTTTCATGTCCTGCACATTAATAAAAATACTAATTAATACACAGCTTTGGAATTTTTGAATAATTGAAAAGGAATTTATGAAAGAACTATAGTTGATTGGAAGAATATTGAATTTGGATTGATGAAGTATGGTCAAAGTCTTGTGTTTGACTTGGTTAGGTCAACAATGCTATGATCCAACCGTTGGCACATCTGTCTCCTTTTTCAATAAAAAAAACTCCTTACAAACAAAACAAAAATAGCCCATCGGCCCCCTCCCTCAAATACATTTTTAAAAAAAAAACCCTAAATCTCTCCATTGAAATAAAATTTCAAAGCCCAAGTTGCAGTACTCCTTGTTTTCGCAAACTCTCTTTGATTCTTGTATTCTCTCTATCTATTCTCTATCTCACTGGACACGCCCCGCACAGACCGTCGGCAATGGGACTACTGGGTTTGTGAAGGACATAGGTTTCTGTGTTTTTCCGGCAGGGGACTTCAGATGGAGGTTGGGCTGGGCTTATGTGAGGCGGGTTTCGTGGAATTTCGATGGCGGATTCTGGTATCTCGGCGATGTGGTGGCAGTGATTGGGAAGGGAGAAGGGAAAAGAACGAGAAATTAAAGAAAACTGAACACGTGATTCTTACTTGGATTTCTAGAGATAAAAATCTGAACAGTTTTGATGAAAATAATTCTGTATAAAACTCCTCTTATTTATACTGTGTATTAAGACTCTATATAATTACTATAATTCTAATATAATCGTGAATCCTAATGTAAATCTAAATATGAATTTTACTGGTAAAAGAAGACTGTGAGGCCTAAAATTCTAATGCACATACAATTGTCCAATATAAATAATTCTTAAAAAACAATCACAATAAATAATGCTACTACTACTACTAATTAATATCATTAATGTAAATATGTCATAAAAGTATGGGGTATTACACTTTTGGTTCGCTAAGTTGTGAAAGTTTGGTTTAGTTCAGTAACTTAAAAAATCTCCAATTTTATATCTATGTCATCAATATTCCGATCTAAGTCAGCAATTTCCGATGAAATTAGAATTTTTCGGCAACAATCAAACCAAAGTCCCAAGTTTTTAAAGTTACTAGACTAAGTCCAAACTTTGACAACTTAGCGGACCAAAAGTCTAAAGATGACAAGTTACTCGACCAATTTTATAATATTTGTTTTTAGTTTTTTTTAAGCTAAATGACATCCCGAAGGGTTGGGGCATTGAGGCGAGACCCTTTACTTGTAGATCAATCAAACGAAAGAATCATACAATGTGCCAATTACAAATGACTATCAAGGCCGAAAAAACTCTAAAAAAATGCCTAACATCAAAAAGGCTAATATATTAAATGAAACATTGGCCTATCAAAATCTAAAGTTAGGATAACCGAGCTGGTGCATCTTGATCAATGAAAATAGAAAGTATGATGATGTATCCTCATGAAGTAGATGAATACCATGTGCAACGATACCCAACTCCACAATATGATCAACTAGTAGATTCTCCTCGCTATGAATGTGGAAAATTGAATACTGTAAACCACCTTGTTGTGGAAAAAAATGTCCTTTCATTATTGTCATTATAATATTAATTATGTATTTATTTGATCCCATTAATTATCTATTAATTAGTAAGCTACAGTTAGAATAACCCGACCCACGAGGTACAGATATGGCCCACGTGCCATTATCTCCTACGCGGCCCATGAGCCCCGCTACCCAGATATATAAAGGCCATTCCATCTCATTTATAAGTCATATTCTCATAATCACACATAATTTACATTAAGTATTCACTTTACTGTCAAATATTCTCTCTGGTTCACCGTGCTGACTTGAGCGTCTGAGGGGCTTCCCTAGGGACCACCATAGGGACCTCTTAACCTTGTTCTGTGTGTTGCAGGCAAGTTCCCAACACTGAAGACTTACAACTTTGGGAGGAGAATATTTAAACTCTATCAGATACCTCGACTTGGAGTGATCTCTCTAAAAAGTAGCATTATTTTGGCCCCGTCTGTAGGAACATCCCAAGGACATGAAGATATAGAAAAACCTAAATCACATGGAACCTAATCCCAAGCTGCTGGCCCTGGAGCGAGGAACCACCAAGAGGACTGATCACATGGAAGACGGGAGGCCAGCCCCTTCCTCCTAAAGAGGCGCCGCCTCCTTCATAACCAAGGAGGGCACCAGCCCCTTTTTCAGAGGGGCCTCACCCGCAAAAGAAGTTCACCTGACCCGAGAAGTCCTTCAAGCCTTTCTTGACAAAGTTGCCCGAGTTGCTCTGAGGAAATCACAGGCCACGACATTGTGAAGGACTCAGAGAAAATCAAGAAGACTAGTGCGCTTCCGCTAGAAGAGAAGCTAGAAATGGAGCTCAATTCTCCCAAATCCATATTTATGTGCCCGCATAAGAGTCATAGGTGGTACACATTAGCCAAGCTAACTCGCAGGACACCGCCCTAGAGAGGAAGTCTATTGGCCCCTGCCATTTTGGCCGAGCCACTGCCCTCGGGCATCAGGACCTCCAACCTCCCAGAGTATAATAGAACTGAAGATGCCATTGAGCACTTAGACAAGGTATATGCGAAAACAGATCTCTACGACAAGAAGGACGTTTCGTGCTACAAAGTGCTCTGCATCACTCTGACCAAACGAGCGTTGATCTGGTTGAACCGGCTCCCAGTTGGATCAATTACTGGGATGGACAAGCTCATTGAAGCTTTCATGCAACAATTTTCCATCAACTAGAAATGAAGCATTTCGTGGAAGCCGTCAACTCTAAGACCTGGAACACCATACATGAAGGCAGACATCCGAGAATAAGCGAGGATAGTCCTCTCTTTCTAGAGGGATGTCCAGGGGCATCATTTGCCCACTCAAGGGGGCGCCCATCCCCAATTTCCTTCTCTACGCGGAGCTCCACGAGATAAAGAAGTCTCCCTTGTTCAAGAAGCCCTTCAAGCTCTACTAAAGGAAGTCGCCCAAGGCACCCTGCTGAACTGGACTGCAGCAATAGCTGCATGAAGACCCCTCATAATGGCACCATGTATGTCCCAAGGGGTGCAGAGTAAATTATAGAAGGAGGGATTGAATAGACTTTACTAATTTTTTCGATCTTTAAAAATAGAGTTACAAGAACCAACTATGTTCTTTAGATAGCTCTGTTAAGCTTCAGCAAGAGAGTTAACCACTCAACAGTTCCCTGAGAGAGATGTTGATAGAGTAACTTAGCTGAGTGAAGTTAACTATTTAGAAAAAAACATTTTGTTAAACAACGGAAGTCTAACACCCTTTTAATATTTGATTAATCAACACTTATACTTTGTGGAAAATTATTAACCTGATGGATATCAAATATAATGTAATCAAATAAAATGCAGAAATTAAGTTCAGTAAAGTAAAGAACACATAAATTTTATAGTAGTTCGTGGATAAGGTAATTCCTATTTTCCACTCTTCTCTTACTCCAGGAGGAATCCACTAATGCAACAATTTCGTTAGTCACAAAAGTACAGTCTAACATTTTCTTTGATCACACAACCAACTAAGTTTCTAGGACTCAGCTCTTCGCAAGGCAGATGCCAAGTTAATTCAACTCTTCGAATCTTCGGGAATTGATCACACTGCCATCCTTCAGATTCAATGCATGTTCGACCTTGAACCTCACTATACTTCCTTCAAACCTTGGAAATATAGACCCATTCATGTTTTTACAAAAGTTTTTCCTCTTCAACTTGATGAACAACTTTGATATTTTCACTTGAGAGTGTTGGATGAAATTGTTAGATAAATGTTTTTATCGTAATTTTGATGATTTAGTTAACTCTATTTTTCACCAAAACAATGTCCCTAAATGTTGTCCAAATACTCCCAATCGATTTAATTTTCCGGAGTATTTCTTGAAGTTTATTTTTGACAAAAATTGGACAACACTTCTGGTTCGTGGTCAACCGGTCGACCTAGAGGGCAACCCATGCCTGAAAGTTTAATTTTTGAAACAGAATGAGATGGACTGAAATTCATGAAGAGGTCGACCAGTCGATCTAGATGTCGACTTGTCCCTGAGATGAATAAAACTGAAACAGAACACTCCGTATACAAAAATCAAGGTGGCCAACCGGTCCAAGGAAGGGCCAAACGGTCGAGGCCCTATTGGACCGGTCCACCTGAGCAATTTTCATGTATATTTCGAATTTCCTCATTTATGTTCAACCGGTCGACCAAATGTTTATCAGAAAACTATCCGTTGAGCAGCAGACAACTTTTCATGATTTTAAGGGATTGATTTCTAACAACTATAATCTTCATTTAATTTGCCATTTTTTTAGATTTCAATCTCCAAGGAGGATTCTATGTCTAAAAATCAAATCCAAGACCTCTCCTATAAATAGATGAAGGATTGAAGCAACAAAAAACAACAACACAAGCAATACAAACACAAGCAAAACCCTTATTCTTCACTTTCATATTCTTGTTGTATTTAGCCTAAGTCTTTCACTTGCACATATTGAGCACTAAGCTTTACTTTTGATTACACTTGCACTTCAAAGTTGTATACTTCTATCAAGTTGTAATCTTGAATTTATTTCAGTTATCAAGAACAAGATATCCTTATTAGTGTTCTTGTGGTATGAGCACACTTGGGTGATTCTAGGTGTTGAAGAGTGTTGTACTCTTCATAGGTGTTGGAAGATTGTGGTAATCTTCTTGGTGGTGTTGTGAGAAGAGTGTGGTGCTCTTCAAGGTGAAGGTATAATAGATTTGGTGTCTATTAATAAAATTTCTTTTTCTTTTTCGAAATCCACTTCAGATATACCGGGTGGTAGAAGATTAGCCTTAGGTGGGTTGAACATCTCTAAATCACCGAGTGTTGTTTATTTCCCGCGCTTACATTCTTGCTATCATTTCTACATTCAAAAAAGCGGGCCAAATCCGAAAAATGGCATAATTTATTCACCCTCCTCTAGATTATCATAGCCATTTGGACTAACAAGTGGTACCAGAGCCAAACTCTTTGGCAAGCTCATTTCTTCATTGCGAGTAAATAGGAAAGATCCATGGGTACGAGTAAAATCTATCTCACCACCGGCGCCTCCACCAACAAGCCACCTCTATTCACCGAAAACATTTATGCTTTTTGGAAAGACCGAATGGAGTGCTTCTTACAAGGGTGCGGGTTTGATATATGGAATGCGGTTATTGAAAGGATAACTCAACTAACCAAGAAATTGGAGGATAACACCTTGGTTCTCAAGGCCTTCAAGGAATTTGACGATAATGACAAGAAGTCATTATCTCTAAATGGTAAGGCGTTAAATATTTTGCATTGCTCTCTTACCACCACCGAGTACAATCGTATTAGAGGCATAAGGTCCGCATATGTGGTTTGGAAAAAATTGGAAACCATCTATGAGAGTACAAAGAAAGTCAAACAAGCAAGACAAACCATGCTTGTTAAAGACTTAGAAAACTTCATTGTGCTTGATGGGGAAAATATTTCAAAGATGGTAGAAAGGCTTGAAAACATAGTCAATCCTCTTGTGGCACTTGGGAAAGTCATATCCGAAGAAGATAAATTCACCAAGGTTCTAAATACTCCTCCCGGTTCATGGTCGGAAAAAGTGACGACAATCACGGAAGCTCAAAATCTTGAAACACTCAAATTCGATGAGCTCATAGGGAACCTCTTTATCTACGAAGTATATCTCAAAGAGAGGAAAAATTCTAAACCATCCACCTCTCAATCGGGTATGCAAATTATTCCTAAAGGCTTAACATCTTCTTCTAATATTTCATATTATGATAGTGAAGAAAATTTGCCAAATTTGTAAATAAAAATAAGGCAAGAAAATTAAGAGATAACCCGTATTTCAAATGCGGGAAACTCGGGCACTACATATCTGATTGCCCGAAATTTGTGGTGGAGGAGCAAAAGAAGAAAAAGCATTTTCCCAAGAAGAAAGCTCTAAATGCCGAAGAAAAAACATGGGTTGAACTACTTGCCACATCCGATGAGGAGGAATAAATCGAACATGGTCTAATGGCCATAGACGATGAAAACAATGAGGTACGCTCAAATTCTTCATCTTCTTCTTTAGTTGATGAATTGCAATGTGATTATGATGAACTCCAAAATGAATTTAGAGATATGATATGCAAATACAAACTTCTGAAAAAGGAGTTTAAATAGCTCAAATTGGAAAAAAAATTATTCACTTCTTATGAATCACTTGATCGTGCACATGCTATTACTATTACTAAAATGCATGCTTTTGATTCTGAAAAACAAATACTCACAAAAGAGATTGAAAATTTGAAAAAGGATGTGCATCGTTTTAATTTGAGCACCGATAAGGTTACAAAAATTCTTGATGCACAAAGAAGTGAGTATTCAAAATTAGGACTTGGTTATAAACCTTTTCAAAATGTTTCTAAGAAAAATGACCAAGGTCCAACTTTTATATGTGCTAGTAGTCCTAATAATATTATTTGTTTTAATTGCGGTAAAAATGGACACTATGCGAATGATTGTAAATAAAAAATAACTTTAGTCATTTCTGGAGACCAAAAGGTCTCAAACCTAACCCCTATGGACCCCAAAATTATAGGGTACCCAAAAATGATTCATTTGTAGGTGCTAGGGGCTATAACCATTACGGAAGATTCAAAATGGCTCATGGACAGCTGGTGTTCATGCCAGATGACCGGAAGGAGAGAGCTTTTTACCAACATCAAGCTCCAAGAAGAAGGCATGGTTATGTTCGGGAATGGCAAGGGAAGAATTTTTCGAAATTGAGAAATTGGTAATTTTTCTTTCTCTCTTAGTAATATTCTTTTAGTTGAAGAGCTTAAGTTTAATTTGATAAGTGTTAGCCAACTTTGTGATTCAAATTACAATGTTATTTTCAATAAAGAAAAATGTCTTATTCTTAAAAATGATAAAATTATTTGTGAAGCAAATAGAAAAGACAATCTTTACAAAATTTGTACAAGTGATTTGGTTAGTCAAAATGTTTCTTGTCTTGTCGCCAAATGATTTAACTAGTTTATGGCATAGGCTACATGGACATGTTGGATACACAAATTTGTAAAATATTTACAAAAACCAACATGTAAAAAGGACTACCCAAATTGAGTTTTGAAAATGTTGGCTTATGTGACACTTGTCAAACAAACAAATTAGTTAAAAGTAGTTTTAAGCCCAAAAATGAAATTTCCACAACCAAGCCTCTACAATTACTTCATCTTGATTTGTACGGGGATATTGGTACGGCTAGTCTAAGTGGAAAATATTACACTTTTGTTATAGTCGATGATTATTCTAGATATACCTGGGCTATTTTTCTTGCTAATAAAAGTGATGTCGTTAATGAGTTTGCTAAGTTGTCTAGACTTATAGAAAATGAAAAAGAAGATACCATTAAGTCTATTCATAGTGATCGAGGCAGTGAATTTGATGGTGAATTTAGAGTCTTGTGTGAAACCAAGGGATATGATAATAATTGTTTGGCTACAAGAACACCACAATAAAATGGAGTAGCCGAAAGAAAGAATCGGACTCTTCAAGAAATTAGTCGGTCAATGCTCAATGAATTTTTTTCGTCCAAAATATTTTTGGGCCGAAGCCATAAGCACCATATGCTATGTTATTAATCTTGTTTACCTTCGTCCTAAGTTGAATAAAACACCACATGAGCTTTGGAAAGGAAGAACTCCAAATATTAATTACTTCAAAATATTTGGGTGTAAGTGTTTTATTTTGAATACTAAGGATCAATTGGACAAACTTGATCGTAAGGCCGATGAAGGAATATTTATGGGGTACTCTACTAAGAGCAAAGTATATCGGGTTACAATTAGACTAGCATGGTGGTTGAAGAATCTATTCTCATTAAATTCAATGAAGCTTCGAGTGTTGAAAGGATACCCAATGATGAAAGTAATGAAGAAGATGATATTGAACCAATTATTCCAAATGATCAACCTTCAACTTCAAATATTCGACAAGAAGAAAAAGGTGATAATTCGGATCTCCCCGTTGCTCTAAAATTCAAAGGAGATCATCCTAAAGATCTCATAATTGGGGACCCTCTAGACAAGGTGATGACTAGAAGAAAATTTGCCGATAAAGTTCTGATCTCTCAAAATGAGCCTAAAAATGCAAAGGAAGTAATTGAAGATGAGGATTGGTTTTTAGAAATGCAAGAGGAGTTGAATCAATTTGAAAGGATGATGTTTGGGAATTGATACCTTGTCCTCCATCACAAACTATTATTGGTACAAAATGGGTATTCCGAAACAAACTCGATGACTAGGGCAATATTGTTCAAAATATGGCAAAGTTAGTAGCACAAGGGTATTGTCAAGAAGAAGGTAATGATTATGATGAAACTGTTGCACCCGTTGCACGTTTAGAAGCTATTAGTATTTTACTTGCCTATTCTTGTTATAAAAAATTCAAGCTTTCCCAAATAGATGTTAAATTCGCTTTTCTAAATGGTTTTATTTAAGAAGAATTCTATGTAAAACAACCTCCGGGGTTTGAAATTTTTTCAAGGCAAAATGATGTTTACAAACTTAAAAAGACTTATATGGTTTAAAACAAGCACCCCGAGCATTGTATGATAGACTTAGCTCTTTTTTTTTGCAAAATGGATTTACAAGAGGTAAAGTTGATACTACTCTCTTTGTTTTCGAAAAAGGGCAAGATTGCTTATTAGTTCAAATTTATGTCAATGATATTATTTTTAGTTCTACTAATGAATCCCTTTGCAAGAAATTTTATAAATTGATGCAAGGTGAATTTGAGATGAGTATGATGGGGGAATTCAATTTCTTCCTTCAACTCCAAATTAAGCAATGTCAAGAAGGTATCTACATATCACAATCAAAATATACTAAAGAACTTCTAAAGAATTTCGGAATTGAATAAGGAAGAACTGTCACTACTCCAATGGCAACCAATGTCAAGCTCGACAAGGATAAAAAGGCAAGTCGATTGATGAATCAAAAAAGGTATGATTGGTAATTTACTTTATTTAACCGCAAGTAAACATGATATTCTTCATGTCGTATGCATATGTGCTCGTTTTCAAAGCAATCCCAAAGAATCTCATATGAGTGTCGTTAAAAGAATTTTTCGATATTTGAAAGGCACTATTTCATATGGTTTGTTTTATCCAAAGAACGAAAGATTTTCTCTTAAAGGATATAATTATTTGGACTATGCTGGAAATATTGATGATTGCAAAAGCACCTCCGGATCATGTAAATTTTAGGCAATTGCATGTATATTGGTTTTGGAAAAAGCAAAAATGCATTTCCTTATCTACGACCGAAGCCAAATGTTGGGAAATTTATTGCTTAGATTTTGATGAATGCCATGTAAAACTTAGACTAGAAAGTTGGCACCCCATTTTCCTTGTAATTTGCATTGTAATAGATAGGGTTGTACGAGCTAAGTGAAGTTAGCTATGCCTGGATATGCAAGAAGTCAACTGAAGACTAAAATGAAGACTCCGCTGTAAAGCAGCTGAGTATGGCAAGAAGGAGAAGTCAAGAACTCGACTGAAGGAGTATCAGCTGGGATACAACTGTGAGAAGTGTCAGTCAAGTCAACTCTAGATAACCATGTCTCAAGTTGAAAGTGACAGATAAGTCTCTCAATCATTGGAGCAGACTCAAGTCACCTGGGGAAAAAGGCAGTCAAGTCAAGACAACTGAAAAGAATCCGTTGCACAAAAGTCAAGAATATTACCTAAACAAGCAATACTTCCATGCTGCCATGTCTTGAAGTGCTAAGTCCCAGAAGCGTGCAAAAGGAATAAACCAATGGGAAGCACTGCACCTTGTGTCAGACTCTGAAAAGCTGAATGTTCATTTAATACGAGGATATGTCAATATCAAGGACTGCAACAAGACAAGCCAACGAACACAAGTGATTTTTGAAAATCAGCCTATCTCTTCAACGGGCGATTTTTGAAAGTTCACTATAAAAGGCTGAGGAAACACTTTGAGAAAAGGTTACCTTGACAACTTGAATCATTCAAGCTATTATTCAAACTGTAACCTGTAATTCACTCTCAAGTTATTCAAACAAATCCTCAAGTCTAAATTTCGAAGGAAATTGATCCAACACCAAGCTGTGAAGGAAAGACAACTTCAAACTGTTGAAGAGAAAACTTTTGAAGAATCAAAAGGGGTCTACATTCCAAGGAGGATTGTAGAAAGGTTCAAGTTTGAACCAATCTCAAGTTATTGGAGGGCTTCGTGATCAAATCCAAGAAGCTTGAGCAAGTTAGCTGAAGTAGCAAGGCAGCCGTCGTGTGAAGATGCTGAGTCGGACAAGAAGCCAACTGTGTGACCAAGGCATCTCCAGACTAAGTCCCAAAGGATCAAGTCATCTGTGTGATCAAGACTTTTATCTGGACTGATAACCACTTTGTACTCTGATCAATACTTAGTGGATTCCTCCAGGAGTTGGAGAAGAGAGGAGTAGAAGAATTACCCCATCTTTGAACCTCTATAAAAATTATTGTGTCATTTACATTTCAGCATTTACTTTCTACATATCATTTAATATCTGCTGATAATTTGCTATCCAATTGATAATTAACAAAGTGCTAAAACCAAGTGTTAAAACAAACTTAAACCAAATTCAAGGGTGTTAAGTCTTCCGCTGAAAATCTCATCACAGCCAAGTCAAGGTTTAGACTAAACAGCTGAGTTATTCTATCAATAGCTCAATCGAGTCTGTTGAGTGGCTAACTCTGCTGGTTAACTAACTTAGTTGTCCCTCAAGGACTTAGTTGTGTATTTAACTCTGTATTATTTTACAAGGACTAAAATCGAAAAGTTGGCAAGGTTTATTCAACCCCCCTTCTAAACCTTACACACACCCCTTGGGACCTACAAGTGGTATCAGAGCGGTTGGTTCTTGAGCCTTCCGCACTGGTTACTGAACTAGATCTCCAATCTTTCAAAAGTAGTTTTTAACACTTGTTCTTTCAAAAGCCATTTTTATTAACAACAAAGTTATTATCATGGAAGCAAATTTGACACGCATTCCTATGTTCACCATTGAAGAATTTGATGACTGGAAAATACGTATGCAGGCTCATCTATCAGCTTTACATGATGAGATGTGGATAGTGATAGAGAATGGGCCACTGCAAATAATGAAGGTGAACACAACTGCAAGGAGAGTTGCTGCAGCTGAAGGAGAGGTGGTTGCCCTCCTAGACCAGCTATGGTTGAAAAACCAAGAGCTGAATGGACAAATGATGACAGAAAAAGATACAACCTTGACTATGTGGCCAAGGATATACTTTAAAAGTCATGTTCAACAAAGTCAAATCTTGCAAGACAGCCAAATAAATATGGGATAAATTAACCTTAATTTGTGAAGGATCTGAGCAAATCAAGGAAAACAAATTATCTGTTGTTGTTCAAAATTTTGAAAACTTTAAAATGCTTGCAGGTGAAACGATGGACCATCTGGATGCTAGATTCACTGAAATTACAGATGAGCTCTCAGCACTTGGAAAGGAATACACACAAAAGAAAATGTGCATGAAAGTATTAAGGAGCCTCCCAGCTGAGTGGGAGATGAAAACCATGGCTCTAAGGCACTCGATGGACCTATCAAAAACATCCAATCATGAACTATTCTCAGACCTCAAAGCTTATGAGTTTGAGCTAAGAAGAAAGGATCAAGAGGAGATAGCTGTACCCAAAACAACTGCACTCATAGTCAAGGAAGGGAAGAGAGCTGAGACCAAAGAAATCATTGACCAGGAGGAAATTGCCTTGATGGTTAAAAGATTTAACAAGTTCTTCAACAAGAACTACAAAAGAAACAAAGGTGAATCCTCCAGAAGGCCTTCAACTCCCTCCAAGTCAAGGGAAGATAGGCCACCAAAGAAAGCTGAGTATCAAAAGGTCGAATATCAAAGAACTGGCAACCCAAGAAATGAGAGAGCTGATCAAAAAGTTGAAAACCTGTGTTGGAATTGCAGACAACCAGGACACTTTGCTATTGACTGTTCATATCCTGTAGTGAATAAATACATGAATGAAGAAGAAAGAAGAGTTTTCAGAGAAAGAAGGAAAGAAAAGAAAAGAGCAATGTTGGCTGCTGAGACTGCTGATACAACTAAGTCAAAAGAAGCAACAAACTCAGAGAGTAGTGAAGCTGACTACTCAAGTGACTCTAAAGATGAAGCCTTAATCTGTCTAATGGTTAAAGAACAAGATCAACCTGACCAAGAAGATGAGGTACACTCTAACTCATCTCATTCAGATTCTAGTGATAGTGATTGTGACACACACACTTCATCACACACTGATCTTTATGATTCACTAGGCAAAATGATGAAAGACTTTGAGAACATTAAATCTTCACACTCGCTATTAAATGAGGAAAACAACCAGCTCAAAAGCCTAAACTCACAGCTGACTAAGGAGCTGAGTACTCTAAGTCACATAGATGATGAGAACAAAGAGCTGAAGGCTGAGAATGCTAAACTAGTAGCGGAGATAACTTCTATAGAAAAGAGAGAAAATGATCTCAAAAATGTGATTGCTTCATTCACAAAGGCATCTAAATCATTGGATGACCTTATCATGAGCCAAAAAGAATGTGGAGACAAGACATGCATAGATTCAATTCCTTTGTGCACAAATAAACTCCAAGTGATCACGGGAAAAAGGATCTTCAAGTAATGAAGCATCTCAAAAATCCAAGATACCAAATGTTGCACACACATTCATTCCAAAGCACAATCACAAACAATTCCATTGAGTATGGCAAAGGACAGTCAAATCATTTGAGAAGAAAATCCAAAGAGAGTTCCTCAACAAACTCCAAACAGGAAGTACTCTGTGAAGAAGAAATAGAGCTACAAAAATCCCCAGAAGTTCTATCAAAGGAACACAAATGATGGGAATGGTAGAAACTACCCAAGTTAAACTGATTGGAATAATGTGAAATATCAGCCAAGACCTATGGAATACATGCCAAAATGGCAAAGACCTAGAACTCAACAAAGGTCATTCCAAAGGCAACAAAGCTATCATCAGCACACATATGCACCAAACCACTACACTCAGAGATATCACAACTACCCCAAGAAGGCAATTGCTAAAACACACACAGGCATACAGACAAAAGAGAAAGCTGTATGAACCTAAAACCCACAAGCAATTTGCCAAAGTGAATTATGATTATGGCACAGATAGATGGCAACCCGTTAGAGTCAAATCATTTGGCTATAGGTTGGTTGGATCATCTTACAGTACTAAACCCCCAGGACCCAGACAAGTATGGATACCTAAAAACTAATTTCCTTGATTGCAGGTTCAAGGAACGGCTGAGTGCCAAGGAACCTGGTACATGGATAGTGGTTGTTCCAGACATATGACAGGAAACAAAAAAAAATCTGTCAAAATTCAAGGAGATTAGAGGTGCAAAAGTCATATTTAGAGGAAATGAAGCTCCAGGGGAGATTAGAGGCACTGGATCCATCAAGAAAAATGGATTAGAAATCACAGATGTTGCATACGTTGAAGGCCTCAACTTCAACTTGTTAAGCATCCGCCAACTTTGTGATAAGGGCTATAATGTTGGATTCAATATGGGAGTATGCCAAATCAAAGACACTCAATCAAATGAAGTAGTGTTGCAAGAATCCAGACAAAAGAACATGTATGTGGTAGATTGGTCGACTGCCACACCAAGCACTTGTCTGCTAGCAAAGAGTACAACCGAATCAAGTTGGTTGTGGCACAAGAAGCTGAGTCACCTGAATTTCAAGACAATCAACAAGCTTGCAAGGAGTAATCTTGTACAAGGATTGCCAGACTCAGTGTACAAGAAGGAAAGTGTTTGTGATGCATGCCAGATGGGAAAACATATCAAATCATCATTCAAAGAGAAGTCAAGTCCATCTTCAACAAGGATATTGCATCTATTACATATGGATCTATTTGGTCCAGTTGAGCCAGCTAGCATAAGTGGAAAGAAATACACTCTAGTAGTGGTGGATGATTACTGAAGATATACATGGACAACCTTCATATGTAAAAAGAAGGAAACTTTGCACAAGTTACCTCAATGGTATAATAACTCAGTATTGCATTGAAAATGGTATTGCTCATGAATTATCTGCAGCAAGGACTCCACAGCAGAATGGAGTAGCAGAAAGAAGGAATAGAACTCACAAGGAAGTCAAGAAGAACCATGTTAGTCAAGTGGATTGCCAAAAAGATTTTGGGTCAAGCCATCAATACTCGCATGTTATACTCAAAATAGATGCATGATAAATAGACAGCTGACAAAGACTCCCTATGAAATTTGGACAGGGAGGAAGCCAAATGTTGGGTACTTTAGAATATTTGGATGTAAATGCTTCATCCACAACAATGGCAAGGATAATCTAAATGCTTTTGATGCTAAAGCTGATGAGGGTATGTTCTTGGGATACTCAGCTGAAAGAAAACCCTATAGAGTGCTGAACAAAAGGACTATGGTCACAGAAGAGTCTATCCATGTGGTTTTTGATGAACCTAATGTAAATGGAGAAGACATTGAAGAGCTAGCTGATAAGCTAAATCAACCAACTATGCAGAAGAGTCCCTATGTTGAAGCTGAAGCTCGAGCAATTAATCAAGGTGAAGATGAGATAGCTGAATCTCAAAGACAGCTGGAAAATCTGCAGCTAAGTGATGATGAGAGAGCTGCTCAAGATAACACAGCTGCAAGACGACTGAACCCAGCTGACTTACTCCAACCTGATGTGAGATGGTTGAGAGACCATCCACCAGAGCTAGTCATTGGAGATGTAAGAGATGGTGTAAGAAGTAGATCCAGAGCTCAACAAGAAGCAATGTTCACTTGTTTTATTTCCCAAATAGAACCTAAAGATGTGTCCCAAGCATTGGATGACACACATTGGATTCAAGCCATGCAGGAAGAGCTGAATCAGTTTGATTGAAATAAAGTATGGGAATTGGTGCAAAGACCAACTCATCAAAATGTTATTGGCACAAAATGGGTTTTCAGAAACAAGATGAATGAAGAAGGTTCTGTGGTAAGAAACAAAGCAAGATTGGTAGCCAAAGGGTATTGCCAAGAGGAAGGAATAGATTTTGATGAAACATTTGCTCATGTTGCAAGATTAGAAGCAATAAGGATGTTTCTTGCCTATGTTGCACACAAAAACTTCATTGCATATCAAATGGATGTAAAAAGTGAATTCTTAAATGGATTATTGGAAGAAGAAGTCTATGTTGAACAACCTCCAGGATATGAGCAGAAGACTCTTGGAGATAAGGTGTACAAGCTCAAGAAAGCCCTATATGGATTGAAACAGGCACCTAGAGCATGGTATGACACATTATCTCAATTTCTGACAGATAATGGATTCACCAAAGGCAAAGTGGACAGAACACTCTTCTGAATTCAAGATGGAGAGAGTATACTTCTTGTTCAAATATATGTGGATGACATTATTTTTAGATCCACAAACAAAGAGTTATGTGATAAGTTCTCAAACCTCATGCAAGGCAAATTTGAAATGAGCATGATGGGAGAACCGACATTCTTTCTAGGACTTCAAGTTAAACAGCTGAAGGATGGAACCTTCATAAGTCAAACAAAGTATACCAGAGATTAAATGAAGAAATTTGGTATGGAAGAGAAATTTTCTGTGAAAATACCAATGAATACATTAGTCAAAATGGACATGGATGCAGATGGTAAACCTGTGGATCAAACCAGATACAGAGCACTTATTGGATCACTGCTCTATCTCACAACAAGTAGGCCAGACATCACCTTTCCTATAGATGTATGTGCAAGATTCCAATCTGCTCCAAAGGAAAGCCATATGACTGCAGCTAAGAAAATCCTAAGATATTTGAAGGGATGCCAGGAAGTCGGCTTATGGTATCCAAAAGAAGGTGGATTCAAACTTATTGGCTATTCAGACTCTGATTATCTGGATGTAGAGTTGACAGGAAGAGTACTTCAGGTATATGTCAAATGCTTGGAAATAGATTGGTTTCCTGGTTTAGCAAGAAACAAAACTCAATAGCCATATCTACAAAAACCGAAGTTGAGTACATAGTTGCGGCAAAATTGTGCCCCAAGTCTTATGGATGAGACAACAGCTGAGAGATTATGAAATTGAAGAAAAAGAGATTCCAATTATGCGTGATAACACAAGTGCTATTGCAATCACTCAAAATTCTGTGTTTCATTCAAGAACAAAGCACATTGATGTCAGATATCATTTCATAAGAGATCATGTTGAAAAGAAAGACATCACCTTGGAATACATCTCAACTGACAAACAGTTAGCTGACATATTCACAAAACCATTATGTGAATCAAGATTTGAAGAACTCAAGCATGAGCTAGGGTTAATTGAGCCGAGTTAACACCCAGAAGACTCAAGGAGAAGAGATGAAACAAGAAATGATGAAAATAGAGATGAGCTCGAGAATCATATAAGTGAATCAGCCGTATCGGAAAATCAGCTGCATCGAGTTAGCTGACAGCTGAGTACCTATGTGAATAGAGAGAAGAAGAGTTGAGTTAGCTAATGAGTAAGCTAAGTCATTTATGAGCTAAGTGACAAAAACGCAGTCATTTTTAATAAGCGAGAATGTTTTTAAGGATGACGTCAGCGCAATAATGACGGGTACAGTCAAAAGCTGCACGACAAAGCATATGATTGGATATAAATTCTACCGCATTAAATGTGAGCAATTAAATGCAAATGAGACGTGCTAAATCTGAGCCGTTGATCTTGATCAAATTTCAAAAACCGAAAACACGTCCTTTCATAACCCATATATACCATTTTGTTCAGCTTCTCTCTCACACTACTCTAAAACCGTTCATCTCTCCAGAGCAAAGAAGGCATTTTTCTCTCAAACCCTACCAAATATTCAAAGCAAGTTCAACAAGTTCGTTCGGTAAAAATCACTGAAATAGTATCAACCTATGATTTCACCAAGCTAGGGAAACAAATCCACACTGGCTCTACTGTGGATTTCGAAGGAATGGTCAAACAGGGTTTCGATGAAACCCATGTGAAGAAGATAGCCGACAAAATCGAGAAGTCTGGACTGAAACCCTTTCTCACAATGGAGTTTCAAATGACTTATGTTGAAGAAGTCGCACAGTTCTATGTGAACGCTGAGGTTCACAACGAGGGCATCAAGTCCTCTATTCACGGAAAGGAGTTTACAATCACTGCTGAAGATCTAGCGGAGCATTGTTTGCTGCCGTCGGAAGAAGTGCCGGAGATTTTTGAGGCTGATGTAAACTTGGCTGCTGCATGGAAGGAAGTGGCCAAACCTGAATGTGCTGCGAAGGTTGTCTACACAGCTGATAAGAAGCTGTTGAAGGATGATTATTGTAAGCTGATGGATATCGTCGCGAAATGTGTAGATATGAAGTTCGGAATCTTCAACCAGCTCCCAAAACCAAGCTGATCATCATGGCTGCGATCATGGAGGAAAAGAAAGTCAACTGGGCAGAACTCGTCTACAGCAGACTCTGCCAGAATGTTGGAAATAAGTCCTTCAAAGACGATGGGTCATTCGGAGTATCCTTGGGATATGGCCTTGTGGTTGGCCGACTGATGGAGGTGAAGAGCGTCCCACTCAGACATGGAAAGGCGTTCCATGTCAACAAGAAGATGTTTCGGGCAAACCTTTTAGGAGCCCAGAAGAGAGCATACGCCAAGAGGGCGGATACCAGCGAGGGGGAATCAGCTGACCCCGAAGAAACAATTGTTGCCTCCCCTCCGAAAAAGAAAGCTGCCCATGCAGCTGGAAAGAAAACTGCTGCCCCAGAGTGAAGAAGAAGAAAGATGCACCTGCCCCTGCAGCCGATTCACCTGCCCCTGCAGCCGCAGTGGAGAAGGAATCATTAATACCTTCTACATGAATGAAGAAGAAGAGGACTGCCAAGGCGAGAAAGGCAGCTACCGCTAAGGCGATTCCAAAGGCCTTTACCTTTGAGGAACCGGAGCAAGTAGAACCAGACATTCCTCTGGTGAAAACTAAGAGAATGAGACGACTTACCAGGCATTCAGAGCTTGAGAAGACAGCTGAGTCTGCCACTCAGCTGGAAAAGATCTATGAGACTGCTGAAGAAGTGCAGTCTCCAGAAATCATTGATGAAACCGCCAAGTCTGCTGAGGCCGATCAACAGAGGCACATCGAAGACCCAGATGGGGACAGAATAGCTGAGAACCAAGAAGAAGCGGAGACAGCAGAATCCCCTATTGACAGGACTATGTCTCCACTTGTCCCTGATGTTGCTGAAGGAGTTGAGCAGCAGAGTATGTTGCCTTCTATTCCTGAAAAGGAAGGGCAACAGGGAGATGATTATGAGGACGATGATGATGTAATTATGTACTCTCCACTGTATCCAGACATCCAAAATCGTCTGCGAGAATGGAGAAAATGGAAATTGAGTCACTCTAGGGTGCCGTTTGAACACCCAGAGTTTATTTATAAGGAAGAGGAACTCTTCAGGTTCCTTGAAGTTGATATAGTGTTGCAAGCCCTTGATGAGGATAACTGTATTAATATGCTGCAAATTCGGAAGGAGAACAAACATGCTAGAGCAAAGCGAGAGGAAGCGAAGCTCGTGAGAAAGCCGCGTTGTCCTCTCACCGAACCATGATCATACTCATCCTCATCTTGACGTTCTCTCTCACTCGTGATGAGGATTTGGACCCTTTGTTGCGATGAAAAAATTGGAAATGCAAAGAAGCCCAGGATGATGCGAGCAATCCAGGATGATCATGAGCAACAACCCATTGGGACGGAAGGACCACGGAGAGTCTTCCAAATCACGAACTTTGGAGATTGATCCATTGGGAGTGGTACATCACAAGTCCACTATTATTGTGCCACCACTTCCCCATCTCACTCGTGAGGGATGGATCTAGGAGGATCCGCGATGAAACTCCAACTTTAATCTAGGAGGCGAAGTGGAGAAGGAACAAGAAAACGATACACAAAGCAGTTGTCACCGACGGCTGGGCGGATCGATCTATCTCACCAAGTGTCAATCGCTCTGCAGACTGAGGACGCTGCTGATGCAGTCAAGGCCTCATTGGATATGTGGCTAGATAACATAGATGCAAATATTACAACCGATCTGCGTGGAATAGTGGTCAGAATCAGGGAATGGTGGCAACAGCATCATACAATGCGTGTGGAACAGGTTCGATATTTCAAAGCATTGTACAATAAACTATTGATCTAGAGCGCTGATAATGCTAACATGAAGAGGAGGATGCAAGAAAATATTGACAGAATGCATGACTCCCACAATACTGAAATGCAACTGCTGCGTGAATTTCACAAGAAAGAACTTCTGTGCGTCGAAGAGAATATGGAAAATAAATTCAGCCTGCTCATGGCTGAAATGAAGCTGGTGGCAGCTGAATCCAAAGCCACCCGCTCAGAATTCCGTGCAGCATACTCCGTAGCAGACTCGAAACTCAACTCAGCAAGGAAAGATATGACTTTAATGGTTGCTAGAACCCCTCAACAAGGACTCGTCACAGCTGACATAATAAGCAAACTTCCAGTGACTCTGCCGCTCCAACACTTTGCTGTGCCCATGTCTGAGAAGAGGAAAATCGTAGAAGCAGAGATGAAGGAGGTCGAAAGAAAAATGGATGCCCGTGCAATGGACTTATTGAAACAATACGGAGGCATTCCGACAGGAAGAGACACTGATGCCATTTCAAACGTCGGAAACGAGCCTAGATCTGTTGATGAATTCAAAATGCTCGAATCCGAAGGATACTTCGAAGGCATGTCCATGGCCCAAGCATGGGACTTGTATTGGGAAAAAGTCCTCAAACTGTGTGAAGAAGCTGACAGGCAACAGACTCCTAGCAGTCACTCTGCTGGAAAGAGGAAGGCCCCAGTACATTACACACCCAGAGGAAGAGGTAGAAGCAGTGGAGGAAGAAGTTTCAGACCTAGACCTCTATCCAAAAACATCGAATACATTGATCCAGGGAAGAAAGGAGGGATCTATTGGGCTGGATTTGATGCCATAGCAAATCTTGAAGTGGCAAGGAAGAATGCTGACTATGTCAAAAGGATTGAAGAAAAAAATAAGAGACAAGATCAGCTGTGGGAAGAGAGTCAACGGAGGCAAGAAATAAAGAGAAAAGACGAAGCTGCCAAAAGAGCCTACGAGAAAAAGAACGCAGCTGAAGAAGAAAAGAAGAGAAAGAGACCAGAGGACGACAAAGCTGAAGAAGAAAGAAGAAGGCAGCGAAGGCAATGAAGTATTGCTGTCCACCCCTTCATGTATTTTACTATATTAAATGCATATGTATGTAAGTCTTCTGTACATTGAATAAGAATCTGTAATCTCTATATTTTTGCGTAGATATAGAACGCCATGTTTGCTCTGATAGACTTTGTAAACAGCTGTGTAAAGGACGATAATGTTATGATCAATAAAAAGATCAATTCTACGCATACATTCTCTGTTTCTACATTGTCTGTATGTATCTTTGCTATTTACTTTTTGTATGTATGTTTTAAGTCTTGGCATCATCAAAAAGGGGGAAATTGTTGGGAAATTTATTGCTTAGATTTTGATGAATGCCATGTAAAACTTAGACTAGAAAGTTGGCACCCCATTTTCCTTGTAATTTGCATTGCAATAGATAGGGTTGTACGAGCTGAGTCAAGTCAGCTATGCCTGGATATGCAAGAAGTCAACTGAAGACTAAAATAAAAACTCCGCTGTAAAGCAGCTGAGTATGACAAGAAGGAGAAGTCAAGAACTCGACTGAAGGAGTATCAGCTGAGATACAATTGTGAGAAGTGTCAGTCAAGTCAACTCAAGATAACCATGTCTCAAGTTGAAGTGACAAATGAGTCTCTCAATCATTGGAGCAGACTCAAGTCACCTGGGGAAAAGGCAGTCAAGTCAAGACAACTGAAAATAATCCGTTGCACAGAAGTCAAGAATATTACCTAAACAAGTAATACTTCCATTCTGCCATGTCTTAAAGTGCTCAGTCCCAGAAGCGTGCAAAATGAATAAACCAATGGGAAGCACTGCACCTTGTGTCAGACTCTGAAAAGTTGAATGTTCATTTAATATGAGGATATGTCAATATCAGGGACTGCAACAAGACAAGCCAATGAACACAAGTGATTTTTGAAAATCAGCCTATCTCTTCAGCGGGCAGAGTTTTGAAAGTTCACTATAAAAGGCTGAGGAATCACTTTGAGAAAAGGTTACCTTGACAACCTGAACCATTCAAGCTATTATTCGAATTGTAACCTGCAATTCACTCTCAAGTTATTCAAGCAAATCCTCAAGTCTAAATTTCGAAGGAAATCGATCCAACACCAAGCTGTGAAGGAAAGACAACTTCAAACTGTTGAAGAGGAAACTTTTGAAGAATTGTAGAAAGGTTCAAGGTCGAACTAATCTCAAGTTATTGGAGGGCTTTGTGATCAAATCCAAGAAGCTTGAGCAAGTGAGCTGAAGTAGCAAGGCAGCCCCTGTGAAGAAGCTGAGTCGGACGAGCAGCCAGTTGTGTGACCAAGGCATCTTCATACGAGTCCCAAAGGATCAAGTCACCGTGTGTGATCAAGACTTGTATCCGGGTGATATCCACTTTGTACTCTGATCAATACTTAGTGGATTCCTCCAGGAGTTGGAGAAGAGAGGAGTAGAAGAAATACCCCATCTTCGAACCTCTATAAAAATTATTGTGTCATTTACATTTCAGCATTTACTTTCTTCATATCATTTAATATCTGCTGATAATTTGCTATCCAATTGATAATTAACAAAGTGCTAAAACCAAGTGTTAAAACAAACTTAAACCAAATTCAAGGGTGTTAAGTCTTCCGCTGAAAATCTCATCACATCCAAGTTAAGGTTTAGACTAAACAAATGAGTTATTCTATCAACAAATCAATCGAAATCATTGAGTGGCTAACTCTGTTGGTTAACTAACTTAGCTGTCCCTCAAGGACTTAGCTGTGTATTTAACTCTGTATTATTTTACAAGGACTAAAATCGAAAAGTTGGTAAGGTTTATTCAACCCCCCCTTCTAAACCTTATTCACACCCCTTGGGACCTACACCAAATACATTTTTGCGGCTTTTTGTTGCACTCAATTGCTTTGGATGAAACAAACCTTAGCGGATTACAAATGTTCTTTTGAAAATATTCCTATTTTTTGTGATAACATGTCCGCTATAAATATTGCTCAAAATATGGTTCATCATAACCGAACTAAACATATTGAAGTTCATCATCATTTTCTAAGGGATTGCATTTCCAAACAAAAAATTGAGATGCGTTTTGTTCCATCTCAAGATCAACTCGCGATATTTTTACAAAACCACTAACCACCGAGTTTTTGCCTCAATTTGAGCTCGTTTAGGCATAATGCATATCGAGTAAGGTCTATGTTTGCATTTTGTGCGTTTTTAAAACTTAGGGGTGAAAAATCGGAATTTTAACTCAAAACTCGGACAGAACAAGAAAAAAGAGCTCCAGGGACCGGATGAAGGGTGGTTGACCGGTCGACCATCACCTGGACTGATCGAACCCCCACCTAGAATGGTCGGACTTGACAAAATTTTGGTTTAAAATGTTTCTGTCCAGGACTTTGTATATTTCACTCGGTTTATTCCATTTTTGTACCCCTTAGCAAATTTCACACACAATTCACTCAAAATGATTTCTTTCTTATAAATTCTACATTTTTGGACTTACATTATTGGTATATCATTATTATATTGCCCGAGTTCTCTGATTAATTGGTAAGTTTAATTCCTTTTTAATCTCAATAGGGTTGAACCCTTGAGAAAATACTTATATTTGGGTATTTTGATGAAATTGTTGTATCATTGTGTTGAGAATATGTTGATTGTTGATGGATAATGTTTATAGAATTGCATTTGGTGATGAAATTTTGGGCATGATTTCATTTACCAGTGTTATATACATCTTCGATTTTATTCTACGCAGGCCAAGTGTTCAATAAAATGTTTCAATGAAAATTTTATCACTTACATGATTCTCTCGATTTAAAAAGTCTTTTATGTTTATAGAGATCATGTCGTGTCATTCAAATGAGCTTTTACAAATCATCTTCTCAAATTTTCCTTTATTATTTGGAACTTTAAGCTATATGACCAATAGCTCGATAATTCGGTGGAAATGTGCACTTTGATATATGTTTATGATGTTTTTTATCGGGCTAATATTATTTTTAATGATTCCAAAGGGGGAGAAACATGAAATAAGCTCATATGCTAAAGTAGCTAGAAAAAGCCCGTGAAAAAAAGAAGCTATAAGCCGTGGATGAAAAAGCCAAAAGCTAAGGATAAAACTTAGTCCAATGGATGTATAATGGACTTTTATACATGACTAATGGTTTTTGTTTTGACAGGGGGAACTTCTAAGCTCTTGATATTTAATCTCAAAATTTAAAAGTGAGCTTTTAGCTTTTAGTTGTTTGCTTCTATAATTATTCTCGTTGTGCATGTTGATAGCGGGAGCTTTTACAAAATGTTTTAAACAATCTTTACTTCCATCATTATGACTCTTATGCATGAAAAGTGTCACTAAAAATGGATAGTTATTTTAGACCGGAAAAACGTGTTTTGTTTTCAAAATCGACCTATTAAAATTATTTTGGTTTGTAATCATCAAAAAGGGGGAGTTTGTTAGATAAATGTTTTTCTCGTAATTTTGATGATTTTATTTAACTATGTTTTTCTCCAAAACAATGTCCCTAATGTTGTCCAAATACTCCCAATTGATTCAAAATGTTTTTACTAATTTTTTGGAGTATTTCTTGAAGTTTATTTTTGACAAAAATTGGACAACACTTTTGTTTCGTGGTCAACCGGTCGACCTAGAGGGCAACCCGTGCCTGGAAGTTTGATTTCTGAAACCGAATGAGACAGGCTGAAATTCTTCAAGAGGTCGACCGGTCAACCTAGATGTCGACCGGTCCCTGAGATGAATAAAACCGAAACATAACACTCCGTATACAAAAAACAAGGGGGCCAACCGGTCCAAGGAAGGGCCGACCGGTCGGACCCTAGGACGACTGGTCGAGGCCCTGTTGGGCGGTCCATCTGAGCAATTTTCATGTATATTTCGAATTTTCTCATTTGTGTTCAACTGATCGACCAAATGTTTTTTCAGCAAACTATCTGTTGTGCAACAGACAACTTTTAATGATTTTAAGGGATTGATTTCTAACAGCTGTAATCTTCATTTAATTTGCATTTTTTTGTAGATTTCAATCTCCAAGGAGGAGCCTATGTCTGAAAATCAAATCCAAGACATCTCCTATAAATAGATGAGAGATTGAAGCAACAAGAGACAACAACACAACCAATACAACCACAAGCAAAACTCTTGTTCTTCACTTTCATATTCTTGTTGTATTTAGCCCAAGTCTTTCACTTGCACATCTTGAGCGCTAGGCTTTATTCTTGATTACACTTGCACTTCAAAGTTGTATACTTCTATCGAGTTGTAATCTTGAATTTCTTTCAACAATATATCATTGTTAGTGTTCTTGTGGTAAGAGCACACTTGGGTGATTCTAGGTTGTTAGGAAATTTATTTGTTAGATTTTGATGATACCATGTAAAACTTAGACTAGGAAGCTGGCACCCCATTTTCCTTGTAATTCTGTATTTTAATGGATAGGACTGGAAGAGCTGAGTGAAGTCAGTCAAGTCAAGAATGCAAGAAGTCAACTGCAGACTAGAGTGAAGACTCTTATGTGTGTCAGCTGGGTATGGCCATGAATGAAGATAAGGACTCGACTGGAGGAGAATAAGCTGAGGAACAGTTGTGTGAAGTGTCAGTCAAGTCAACTTGAGAAGCTAAGTATATCAGTTGAAGTGATAGTTAAGTCAATCTTATGATTGGAGAAGACTCAAGTCACAAGGGGTAAAGGCAGCAGTCAAGTCAAGACAACTGACTTAGATCCGTTGGAAGGAAGTCAATGATATTACTCGATATACTAATATGATAAAGCTTCCAGGTCTTAAAGTGTTTGGCCTAGAAATATGCAGAAGGAATAAGCCAATGGGAAACACTGCAACTTGTGTCAGAACCTGCAAGGCTACAATGCCATTTAATACGAGGAAGGTTCAACATCACAAGTGTTGCAGACCACGAAAAGACAAGCCATCGAACAAGAAGTGTCATCTGAAATTGGCCTATCTCTTCAACGGGCAAATTTCAAATGTGCACTATAAAAGGCTGAGGAAGCATTTGAGAAAAGGTGACCTGGACCAAGCACGAACAATCAATATTCAAGCAATTAACCTGCAATATTCTCAAAGCATATCAAGATATTCCTAAAGCCTAAAACTCGAAGAAACTCGATCCAACACACGCTGTGAAGGAGAGATAACTTCAAGCAGTTGAAGAGAAAATATTTGAAGATCAAAAAGGGTTGTAGAAAGGTTCAAGGTCGAACCAAGATTCAAGTTTGCTGGAGGGCTATGTGAACAAATCCAAGGACTTGAAAGTGAGCTGAAGTAGCAAGGCAGCTGCTTCGTGAAGAAGCTGAGTCGCAGGAGAAGCCAGTTGTGTGATCAAGGTTGTCCCTAGACTGTTCACTACTTTTTAACTTGATCTGTTACTTAGTGGATTCCTCAAGGCGATGGAGAAGAGTGGATTAGAGGAATTACCCCATCCTCGAACTACTCCAAAATTTTATTGTGTCATTTTACTTACAACACTTTACTTTCTTGCATACTTTTGATATTTGCTGCTAAGTTAAAATTTCTTAACTCAACTGACAATAACCTTGCTAAAAACAAGTGTTAAAAACAAGTTTAAAACATCAAGGGTGAAAAGTCTTCAGCTGAACAAAACCAAATCAACTGTAAAGTTAAGTGTTAGCTGACCCAGCTGAGTTATACTATCAACAGTTCAGTCGAGTTTGTTGAGTGGGTAATTTGCTGAAGTAAGCCAACCTAGTTGTCACTCAAGGACTTAGTTGATTTGAGTTAACTCTGTAAAATTATTTAAAAGGACAAAATTTGAAAATTTTGTATGGTTTATTTAACCCCCCTTCTAAACCTTACAACTCACCCCTTGGGACCTATAAGTGGTATCAGAGCGGTTGGTTCGTTGAGCCTTCCACACTGGTTACTGTACTAGATCGCAATCTTTTCAAAAGATACAACACTTAAGTTTTTACATCTTTTATTTCAATAGCAAAGTTATTATCATGGAAGCAAATCTAACTCGATTTCCCATGTTTACTGTGGAAGAGTTTGATGACTGGAAAATTCGTATGCAGGCTCACCTATCAGCTTTGCACAATAAGATGTGGCTAGTGATAGAAGACAGGCCATTGCAAATCTTAAAGGTTAACACTTCTTTAAGAAAAGCACCTCCAGCTGAAGAAGAAGATGTTGCAGCAGAGCCCATACTTGCTATGGTTGAAAAGCCACGTTGTGAATGGACCAACGAAGATAGAAAAAGATACAACCTTGATAATGTTGCCAAGGACATCCTTTACAAGACCTTGGACAAGGCTATGTTCAACAAAATCAAATCATGCAAATCAGCCAAAGAAATTTGGGATAAATTAAACTTTATTTGTGAAGGGTCTGAACATATTAATGAGAATAAATTGTCGCTGTTCAAAAATTTCAAAACTTAAAAATGCTTGCAGGTGAGAGTCTGGATTAGCTGGATGACAGATTCACAAAATTACAAATGAGCTTTCAGCTCTTGGGGAGGAGTACACTAAACAGGAGATGTGCATGAAGATCCTACAATCCGTCCCAGCTGAGTGGGAAACGAAGGTCATGGCCGTGAGACATTCCATGGACCTATCCAAAACTTCAAATAATGAGCTATTCTCAGATCTCAAAGCTTATGAGTTTGAGCTGAGAAGAAAGGAGCAAGAGGAAACAGTTGTGCGCAAGACAGCTGCACTATTGGCCAGTGAAGGGAAGAAAGATGAGCCAAAGGAAACAATTTTCTTCCAGCACTTACTTTCCTGCATATTTATTATATCTTTTGTTAGTTAAATCTGTTAATATACTGATAATTAACAAGTGCTAGAACAAGTATTAAAAACAATCTTATATCTATCAAAAGGGTGTTAAGTCTTCTGCTGTTAAAAACCAAATCAACTAAAGTTAATAATTAAGCTTAAGCAGCCGAGTTACACTATCAACAGCTTTATTGAGTCTGTTGAGTGGGTAACTTAGCTGAATATAGCCAACTTAGCTGTCCCCCAAGGACACAACTAATTTGAGTCAACTTTGTTGAAAAATCTTAAAAAGACTAACAGTGAAAATTTGGTAAGGTTTATTCAACCCCCCATTCTAAACCTTACACCACACCCCTTGGGACATACAATTGGTATCAGTGCGGTTGGTTCATTGAGCCTTCCGCACTGGTTACCGAACTAGATCTCATTCTTTTTCAAAGGTTTTAACACTTGTGTTTTTCAAAGTCTTTCATTTTTAAGCAAAGTTATTATCATGGAAGCAAATCTAACTCGTATTCCAATGTTTACTGTGGAAGAGTTTGATGACTGGAAGATTCGTATACAGGATCATCTATCCGCCTTACACGATGAAATGTGGCTTTTAATAGAGGATGAGCCACTGTGAATATACAAAGTCAACACTGCTGCAAGAGCAACACCTGTAGCTGAAGGAGAAGCTGCTGAGGCTAGACCAGCCATGGTTAAAAAACCATGCACAGAATGGACAAATGAAGATCAAAAGAGATATAACATGGACAATGTGGCCAAGCAAATACTTTACAAGACGTTGGACAAGGCGATGTTCAACAAAGTCAAGTCTTGCAAATCAGGGAAAGAAATCTGGGAAAACTCTAGATCCGTTGGATGCCAGATTCACAGAGATAACAAATGAGCTTTCAGCTCTTGGGAAAGAATACAGTCAGATGGAGATGTGCATGAAGATATTAAGAGCCCTCCAAGCTGAATGGGAAATGAAGGTCATGGCCCTGAGACACTCAATGGACCTCTCAAAAACATCTGATCATGAGCTATTCTCAGACCTCAAAGCTTATGAGTTTGAGCTGAGAAGGAAAGAGCAAGAGGAAACAACTGTACCAAAGACAACTGCATTATTGGCCAGTGATGGGAAAAGAGCTGATCCAAAAGAGACCATTGACCAGGAGGAGATTTCCCTCATGGTAAAGAGATTCAATAAGTTCTTCAATAAGAACTACAAAAGAAACAAAGGTGAAACCTTCAGAAGACATTCAGCACCTTCCAAAGCAAGAGAGGACAGACCGCCTAAGAGAGCTGAAAATCAGAGAGCTGGTTATCAAAGAGCTGATAATCAAAGGACTGACAGAGATGGTCAAAGAGCTGAGAACCTGTGTTGGAATTGTAGACAACCAAGACATTTTGTTGTTGATTGTTCCTATCCACCAGTCAACAAGTATAGAAATGAGGAAGAAAGAAGAGTCTTTAGAGAGAGAAGACAAGAGAAGAAGAAAGCCATGTTGGCTGTTGAGACTGCTGAGCTAGCCAAGTGCAAAGAAGCAGCAGACTCAGATAGTAGTGAAGCTAACTACTCAAGTGACACAGAGGAACATGCTTTAATCTGCCTCATGGCCAAAGAACAAGATCAAAAAGATGAGGTACATTCTAACTCATCTCATTCTCATTTAGGTGATAGTGACTCTGATACACACATTTCATCACCCACAGATCTTTATGATTCATTAGGAAAAATGATGAAATATTTTGAGCACATTAAAACCTCTCACACACTTTTAAATGAGGAAAACAGCCAGCTTAAAAGCCAAAACTCACAGCTGACAAAAGAGATGAATACTCTGAGTCACATAACTAATGATAACACTAAGCTGAAGGTTGAAAATGCCAAGATCATGGCAGAGCTAGCTACTACAAAACAAGAGGGAAAAAGATCTCAAAAATGTGATTGCCTCATTTACAATAGCATCCAAATCATGGGATGAACTTATTATGAGTCAAAAAGAATGTGGAGACAAGACAGGCATATGATTTAATTCATTTGTGCATAGTCAAAATCCAAGGGTGATTTTGGAAAAGGGATTGTTAGGAAATGTATTTGTTAGATTTTGATGATATCATGTAAAACTTAAACTAGGAAGTTGGCACCCCATTTCCCTTGTAATTTGTATTGTAATAGATAGGACTGAAAGAGCAGAGTTAAGTCAGCTATGTCAAAGATTACAAGAAGTCAACTGTGGATTGAACTGAAGACTCTACTGTTTGTCAGCTGAGTAAGGCCATGAAGGAAGTCAAGATCTCGAATGAAGGAGAGTCAGCTGAGGAATAAATGTGAGAAGTGTTAGTCAAGTCAACTCAAGAAGCCAAGTATATCAGTTGAAGTGGTAGTTAAGTCAATCCCATGATTGGAGCAGACTCAAGTCACCTGGGGTAAAGGCAGCAGTCAAGTCAAGACAAAAGGATTATTATTCGATATAGTAATATGTCAAGCTGCCAGTTCTAAAAGTATTTGGCCCAGAATTGTGCAAAAGGAATAAGCCAATGGGAAACACTGCACCTTGTGTCAGACACCTGCAATGTTGAAATGCCATTTATTACGAGGAAAAGTCAACATCACCAAAGTTGCAGACCAAGAAAAGACAAGCCAACGAACACAATGTGACATTTGAAACTAGCCAATCTCTTCAACGGGCAAATTTCAAATGTGCAATATAAAAGGCTGAGGAAGCTATTGAGAAAATGTTACCTGAACCACAAACAAGCAAGCATTTTTCTGAGCAATTAACCTACAAATTTCTTATAGCAATTCCTCAAGCCTTAAACTCGAAGAAACTCGATCCAACACAAGCTGTGAAGGAGAGATAACTTCAACCAGTTGAAGAGGAAACTTTTGAAGAAACAAAAGGGTCTACTTTCCAAGTTGAAGGATTGTAGAAAGATTCATGGTCGAACCAGTATCAAGTTCATTGGAGGGCTTCGTGATCAAATTCAAGAACTTGAGAAGTGAGCTGAAGTAGCAAGGCAGCTGCCCTGTGAAGAAGCTGAGTCGCAAGAGAAGTCAGCCGTGTGATCAAGATTGTCTCCAAGAGTTGGAGAAGAGAGGATTAGAAGAATTACCCCATCTCCGAACCTCTATAGAATATTTATGTCATTTACTTTCAGCAATTTACATTCCTGCATATTCATTTATATCTGTTGTTAGTATACATTTGCTATCCAACTGATAAATAACTAAGTGCTAAAAAAACAAGTGTTTAAAACAAGCTTAAATAAAATCAAATGGTGTTAAGTCTTCCGCTGTTAAAAACCAAATCAGCCAAGTCAAGTATTTAGCTTAAGCAGCTGAGTTATACCACTAAAATCGAAAATTTGGTAAGGTTTATTCAACCCCCCTTCTAAACCTTACATCACACCTCTTCGGACCTACAAGTGGTATCAGAGCGGTTGGTTCGTTGAGCCTTCCGCACTGGTTACTGAATTAGATCTCTATCTTTTCAATATATCTTAACACTTGTGTTCTTCAAAGTCTTTCATTTTTCAAGAAAAGTTATTATCTTGGAAGCAAATTTATCTCGCATTCCTATGTTCACAGTAGAGGAATTTGATGACTGGAATATTCGTATGCAGGCTCATCTATCTGCATTACATGATGAATTGTGGCTTGCTATAGAGGATGGGCCACTGCAAATACTCAAAGTCAACACATCTGTACGAAGAGTAGCTACAACAGAGGGAGAAGAAGTTGTTGCTGAAGCAAGACCAGCCATGGTTGATAAACCAAGGACTGAATGGACAAATGAAGATAGAAAGAGATATAACTTGGACAATGTGGCCAAGGATATTCTCTAAAAAACATTGGACAAAGCCATGTTCAACAAAGTCAAATCTTGTAGATCCGCAAAAGAAATTTGGGATAAACTGACATTAATTTGTGAAGGAACAGAACAAATCAAGGAAAATAAATTAACTGTTGCTATTCAAAAATTTGAAAATTTTAAAATGCGTGCAGGTGAGACTATGGATCAGCTGGATGCCAAATTTGCTGAATCTGCTTTCAGCTCTTGGGAAAGAATATACACAGAATGAAATGTGTATGAAGATTTTAAGAGCACTCCCAGCTGAATGGGAAATGAAGTTCATGGCACAAAGACACTTAATGGACCTCTCAAGAACATATAACCATGAGCTATTCTCAGACCTCAGCGCCTATGAGTTTGAGCTGAGAAGGAAAGAGCAAGAGAAAACAATTGTACCCATGACAACTGCATTGTTAGCCAGTAAAGGGAAAAGAGCTGAGACAAAGGAATTCATAGACCAATAGGAGATTGCCTCGATGGTTAAAAGATTCAACAAATTCTTCAATAAGAACTATAAAAGGAATAAGGGTGAAACCTCCAGAAGACATTCAACAACTTCCAAGGCAAAGGAAGATAGGCCACCCAAGAGAGTTGAGCATCAACGAGCTGATTATAAGAGAGCTGATAATCAAAGAACAAACAGAGCTGATCAGAGAGTTGAGAACCTATGTTGGAATTGCAGATAACCAGGACATTTTCTATTGACTGTTCCTATCCACCAGTCAACAAGTGGATGAATGAAGAGGAAAGAAAAGTCTTCAGGGAGAGAAGACATGAAAAGAAGAAAGCCATGTTGGCTGCTGAGACTACTGAGCCAGTCAAGTACAAGGAGGCAACAGACTCAGATAATAGTGAAGCAGACTACTCGAGTGATTCTGAGGAAGAGGCTATGATCTATCTCATGGCCAAAGAACAAGAACAAGAAGATGAGGTACACTCTAACTCATCTCATTCTGATTCAAGTGATAGTGACTGTGATACACACACTTCATCACCCATAGATCTTAATGATTCGTTAGGCAAAATGATGAAAATTTTGAACACAGAAAATCCTCACACACAATTCTAAATGAGGAAAGTAGGCAGCTTAAAAGCCAAACTCACAGCTGACTAAAGAGTTGAGTACTCTGAGTCACATAGTTGATGAGAACACAAAGTTGAAGGCTGAAAATGCCAAGATCATAGCAGAGTTAGCTGCTACAGAAAAGAGGGAAAAGGATCTTAAAAGTGTGATTGCCTCATTTACTAAAGCATCCAAATCATTGGATGAACTAATTATGAGTCAAAAGAAATGTGGAGACAAGACATGCATATGATTTAATTCCTTTGTGCATAGTCAAACTCCAAGAGTGATTTTGGAAAAAGGATCTTCAAGTAATGAAGCATCTCAAAAACCCAAAACACCAAATGTTGCACCCACATCACTCCAAAGCACAATCAAAATCATACTGGCCTTGGTTATAAAGGGAAAGCAAATAAGCCAGTTGAGTGTGCTGAAAGGACAGCTGAGAAAAAATTCAGCCGAGTCCCTCAGCAAACTCAAAACAAAAAATACTCTGTGAAAAGCAAACAGAGCTACCAGAAACCCAGAAATTTTATCAGAGAAATACATATGATGGGAATGGTAGAAAGTACCCAAACTATGCTGATTGGAATAATGCAAAACATCAACTAAGACCTATAGATACATGCCAAAATGGCAAAGACCTAAACCTCAGCAAAGGTCATTCCAAAGGCGAAAAAGCTTTTATCAGCACACATATGCACCCAAGCACTACACTCAGAAATACCACAACTACCCCAAGAAAGCAATTGCTAAAACACAAACACAGACATACAGACAAAACAGAAAGTTGTATGATCCTAAAACACCCAAGCAATTTGCTAATGTGCACTGTGTGATTATGGCATTGATAGATGACAAACTATTAGAGTCAGACCATTTGGCTATAGGTTGGTTGGAACATCTTATAGCACTAACCCCTTAGGACCCAGACAAGTATGGGTACCTAAAAACGGATTTCCTTGATTGCAGGTTCAAGGAACAGCTGAGTGTCATGGAACCTGGTACATGGATAGTGGTTGTTGTTAGGAATTTTATTATTTAGATTTTGATGAATGCCATGTAAAACTTAGAATAGAAAGTTGGCACCCCAATTTTTGTTGTAAAATGCATTGTAATAAGTAGAGCCAAGGCCAAACTAATTAAGTCACCTACGCCCTAACATGCAAGAAGACAACCAAGACTTGAAGGAAGACTCACATTGCGAGACAATTTGAGTATGGCAAAGAAGAGCGACAGAACTCGATCAAGAAGCGGTGAGTGGAGTATCGAAGTCAACTCAAGAAAAGCCAAGTCTCAAGTTGAAGTGAAGAAAGTCATCCAATGATTGGAAGTCGACTCTAAGTCACCTGGGAAAGCAAGGAAATGCAATTGTCGAGATAATCGCAAAAGAACCGTTGAAGTTCAAGAGATTTACTTAAACTAGTAATATCTCCATACCACCTTTCTCGAGTGCTCGATCCCGACGTGCAAAAGGAATGAACCAATGGGAAGCACTACACCGTGTCGAAATTCGAAAAGGTGAAAGAACAATTCATACGAGGAATTGGCAATTCCAAGAACGCAATAAGACAAGCCATCGATTGCAAGTGACTTTCAAAAATAAGCATATCTCTTCAACGGGCAAATTTTTGAAAGTTCACTATAAAAGGCCGAGGAGTTTGATTGAGAAGAAGGATGACACACATGTGAGATATACAAGCATATTAGAAAATCAAACATTCTCAATCCTCAAGCCTACACCACGAAGAACATCAATCCAACACTCACCGTGAAGGAAAGATATCTTCAACCAACTTGAAGAGGAAAATATCGAAAACAAGGGGTCTACATTCCAGAAGAATTGTAGAAAGGTTCAAGGTTGAACCAAGTCTTAAGCTTTTGGAGGGCTTTGATCAAATCCAAAGAGCTTGAGCAAGTGAGTCTGAGTAGCAAGGCATGCCAAGAAGCAAAGAAGCCAAATGAGTGATCAAGGCGTCTCGGGGCTCGAGTCCCAAAGGATCAAGTCGGCTGTGTGATCAAGACTTGTATCTGGGATCTTAACCACTTTGTAAACCGATCATTACCTAGTGGATTCCTCCGGAGTTGGAGAAGAGAGGAGTAGAAGAATTACCCCATCTTCGAACCTCTATAAAAATTTCATTGTGTCATTTACTTTACTAAAGACTTTAATTCTTGCATTTTTAATCGCTTATATCTGGTTGATAAATTTGCTATCCACTTGATAATTTATAAGTACTAAACCAAGCACTAAACTCTTGCTTAATCAAACTTAAGGGTGTTAAGTCTTCCGGAAAAACAAAACAAACCACATCGAGTTAATTTAGAGCCAACAATTGAGTTACTTCATCAACATCGATTGAGTCTCATTGAGAGATTAACTCTAAGTGACTAAATTGATCATCATCAAGGACATAGCTGTGTAGTATCAACTCTGAATATTTAAAAGGACTAAATCGAAAATTTGGTAAGGTTTATTCAACCCCCCCTTCTAAACCTTACACCTACACCCCTTGGGACCTACAGTTGTTCCAGACATATTACGGGAAACAAGAAAAATATGTCAAGATTCAAGGAGATTAAAGGTGCTAAAGTTATATTTGGAGGAAGTGAAGCTCTAGGGGAGATAAAAGGCACAGGATCCATCAAAAAAATGGATTGGAAATCACAGATGTTGCTTATGTTGAAGTCCTCAACTTCAACCTACTAAGTATCAGCCAACTCATTGACAAAGGCTACAATGTAGGATTCAACATGGGGATATGTCAAATCAAAGATGCAGAATCAAATGAAATAGTGCTGCAAGGAACAAGGCAAAAGAACATGTATATAGTAGATCGGTCAACTAGCTACCCCAAGCGAATTTCTGCTAGCAAAGAGTACAGCCAAATCAAGTTGGTTGTGGCACACGAAGTTGAGTCATCTGAACTTCAAGACAATCAACAAGCTTCAAGGAGTCATCTTGTAGAAGGCTTTCCAGACTCAGTGTACAAGAAAGAAAGTGTATGTGATGCATGCCAGATGGGAAAGCAAATCAAATCATTATTCAAGGATAAGCCAAGTCCTTCTTCAACAAGGATATTACATATGTTGCATATGGACTTGTTTGGTCCAGTTGAGCCAGCTAGCATTAGTGGATGATTATTCATGATATACATGGACAATTTTCATGTCTAAAAAGAAGGAAACTTTGTAGAAGTTACCTCAGTTGATGAGAAGAGTTCAAAATGAGAAGAGTCAAACCATTATAATAATAAGATCTGACAGGGTAACTGAGTTTGTCAATTGGATAATAACTCAGTATTGTGTTAAAAATGGTATTACTCATGAGTTATCAGCTGCAAGGACTCCACAGCAGAAAGGAGTAGCTGAAAGAAAGAACAAAATTTTCAAGGAAGCTGCAAGGACTATGTTAGCTGAAGCTGGATTGCCTAAGAGATTTTGGACTGAAGCCATAAATACAGCATGTTATACTCAAAATAGATGCATGATTAACGAGCAATTGACCAAGACTCCCAATGAGATTTGGACAGAGAGAAAGCCAAATGTTGGATACTTCAGGATATTTGAATGTAAATGCTTCATCCATAATAATGGCCAAGACAATTTGAAGGCTTTTGATGCTAAAGCTGATGAAGGTATCTTTTTGGGATACTCGGCTAAGAGTAAAGCCTATAGAGTGCTGAAAAAAAGGACTATGGTCACAGAAGAGTCTATCCATGTGATTTTTGATGAACCTAATGTGAATGGAGAAGACAGTGAAGAGTTAGCTGATAAGCTGAATCAGCCAACTATGCAGAAGAGTCCTTATGTTGAAGTGAAGTGAGAGCACTCAACCCTGATGAAGATGAGATAGTTGAATCTCAAAGAAAGCTGGAAGGTCTATAGCTGAATGAAGATGAAAGATCTGTTCAAGACAACTTAGCTGTGAGACAGTTGAATCCAGCATAATTACTCCAACCTGATGTGAGATGGCTGAGAGACCATCCACCAGAGTTAGTATTGGAGATGTTAGAGATGGCATAAGAACCAGATCCAGAGCACCTCATGAAGCTATGTTCACTTATTTTATTTCCCAGATAGAGCCTAAAGATGTGTCTCAAGCATTGGAAGACACACATTGATCCAGTCTATGCAAGAAGAGCTGAATCAATTTGAAAGGAACAAAGTATGGGAATTAGTCCAAAGGCCAACCCACCAAAATGTTATTGGTACAAAATGGGTTTTCAGAAACAAGATGAATGAGGAAGGATTTGTTGTGAGAAACAAACTAAGATTGGTAGTCAAAAGGTATTGCCAAGAAGAGGGTATATATTTTGATGAAACATTTGCTACTGTTGCAAGATTAGAAGCAATAAGAATGTTTCTTGCTTATGTTGCACATAAGAACTTCACTGTATATCAAATGGATGTGAAGAGTGCATTTCTAAATGGATTGTTAGAAGAAGACGTCTATGTTGAACAACCTCTAGGTTTTGAGCAGAAAACTATTGGAGATAAGGTCTATAAGCTTAAGAAAGCATTATATGGATTGAAACAAGCACCAAGAGCATGGTATGATACATTGTCTCAATTTTTAACTGACAATGGATTCACCAAAGACAAAGTTGATAGAACACTCTTCATGATTCAAGATGGAGAGATTATACTGCTTGTTCAAATATATGTGGATGACAGCATTTTTGGTTCCACAAATAAAGAGTGGTGTGACAAGTTCTCAAACCTCATGCAAGGCAAATTTGAGATGAGCATGATGGGAGAGTTGACTTTCTTCCTAGGACTTCAAGTCAAGCAATTGAAGGATGGAACCTTCATAAGCCAAACCAAGTATACTAGAGATTTGATGAAGAAATTTGGTATGGAGGAGAAGCCTTCTGTGAAGATTCCAATGAATACATAAGTCAAGATGGACATGGATGCAGATGGCAAAGCTATGGATCAAACAAGATATAGAGCCCTCATTGGATCATTGCTCTATCTAATAGCCAACAGGCTAGATATCACCTTTGCAGTAGGTGTATGCGCAAGATTTCAACTTGCACCAAAAGAGAGCCACATGAATGCAGGTAAGAGAATCCTAAGGATGCCAGGAAGTCGGCTTATGGTATCCAAAGGAAGGAGGATTCAAACTGGTTGGATACTCAGACTCAGACTATGCTGGATGTAGAGTTGACAGGAAGAGTACCTCAGGTACATGTTAAATGCTTGGAAATAGATTGGTTTCTTGGTTCAACAAGAAACAAAATTCAATAGCTACATCCACAACTGAACGAGAGTACATAGTTGTGGGCAGCTGTTGTGCCCAAGTCTTATGGATGAGACAACAACTGAGAGATTATGATATTGAAGAAAAGGAAATTCCAATTATGTGTGACAACACTAGTGCAATTGCAATCACTCAGAATCCAGTGTTACATTCAAGAACAAAGCACATTGATGTCAGATATCATTTTATAAGAGATCGTGTTGAAAAAAAAGACATCACCTTGGAATACATCTCAACTGATAAGCAGTTAGCTGATATATTCACAAAGAAATTATGTGAATCAAGGTTTGAAGAGCTCAAGAATAGTTAGGGTTAGTTGAGCTGAGTTAGAATACTCAGAAGACTCAATCAGCAGAGAAAGAAGATGTGAAAAATGAAAAAGAGCAAGTTTCACATTTCAGCCAAGTGAAACAGCCCAGTCGGGAAGTCAAGTGTATCGAGTTAGCTGACAGTTGAGTTACAAAATGAGAAAAGAGAAGCAGAGTTGAGTCACTTTGGAAGTAAGCTGAATTATTTATGAGCTAAGTGACAAAAACACAGTCGTTTTAATTAAGCGGGAGAGAAGAAGGAAGCAACAAAGGCGTCGAAATGTGCTGCGAAACCCTTCATGTATTTTACTCTTTTGTAAATACAAAGTTGTAAGTTTTCTTATAATAGCTCTGAAGAATTTCCTTGTAATTTTCATTCTTCTTGTAACTTAGATTAGATACACGTTGAAAAGATGTAATTGCGTATAACATTGTTGCAAACAACTTTGTAAAGGACAAGAATGCTATGATTAATAAATTGATTATTCAAAAGCATACATTCTTTGTTACTGCATTGCTTGTGTTTGTTGTTTACTTATTTTTTTTTTTTTTACGTTTTGGCATCATCAAAAAGGGGGAAATTGTTAGGAAATTTATTTGTTAGATTTTGATGATACCATGTAAAACTTAGACTCGGAAGTTGGCACCCCATTTTCCTTGTAATTTTGTATTGTAATAGATAGGAATAGAAGAGCTGAGTGAAGTCAGTCAAGTCAAGAATGCAAGAAGTCAACTACAGACAGAGTGAAGACTCTGCTGTGTGTCAGTTGAGTATGTCCATGAAGTAAGATAAGGACTCGACTAAAGGAGAAACAGCTGAGGAACAGTTGTGTGAAGTGTCAGGCAAGTCAACTTGAGAAGCCAAGTCTATCAGTTGAAGTGATAGTTCAGTCAATATTATGATTGGAGAAGACTCAAGTCACAAGGGGTAAAGGCAACAGTCAAGTCAAGACAACTGACTTAGATCCATTGGAAGGAAGTTAAGGATATTACTCGATATAGTAATATGATAAAGCTTCCAGGTCTTAAAGTGTTTGGCCCAGAAATATGCAAAAGGAATAAGCCAATAGGAAACACTGCAACTTGTGTCAGAACCTGCAAGGCTGCAATGCCATTTAATACGAGAAAGGGTCAACATCACAAGTGCTGAAGACCAAGAAAAGACAAGCCAACGAACTAGAAGTGTCATTTGAAATTAGCCTATCTCTTCAACGGGCAAATTTCAAATGTGCACTATAAAAGGCTGAGGAAGCATTTGAGAAAAAGTGATCTAAACTTAGCACGAACAATCAATATTCAAGTAATTACCTGCAATATTCTCAAAGCATATCAAAATGTGCCTCAAGCCTAAAACTCGAAGAAACTCGATCTAACACACGCTGTGAAGGAGAGATAACTTCAACCAGTTGAAGGGAAACATTTGAAGATAAAAAAGGGGTATACTTTTCAAGTTGAAGGATTGTAGAAATGGTCAAGGTCAAAGCAAGATTCAAGTTTGTTGGAGGGCTGTGTGAACAAATCCAAGGACTTGAAAGTTAGGTGAAGTAGCAATGCAGCTACCTCGTGAAGAATCTGAGTCGCAGTAGAAGCCAGTTGTGTGATCAAGGCTGTCTCTAGACTGTTCACTACTTTGTAACTTAATCTGTTACTTAGTGGATTCCTCCAGGAGTTGGAGAAGAATGGATTAGAGGAATTACTTCATCCTCGAACCACTATAAAAATTACTTGTGTCAATTTACTTTCCGCGCCTTGCATATTTATTATATCTGATGTTAGTTAAATATGTTATCCTACTGATAATTAACAAGTGCTAGAACAAGTGTTAAAAACAAGCTTAAATCTATCAAAAGGGTGTTAAGTCTTCCGCTGTTAAAAACCAAATCAACTAAAGTTAAGTATTTAGCTTAAGCAGTCGAGTTATACTATCAACAACTCTATTAAGTCTGTTGAGTGGGTAACTTAGCTGAATATAGCCAACTTAGCTTTCCCCCAAGAACACTGCTGATTTGAGTCAACTCTGTTGAAAAATCTTAAAAGACTACAAGTGAAAATTTGGTAAGGTTTATTCAACCCCCCCCCGCCCGTCTAAACCTTACACCACACCCCTTGAGACCTACATAGGTGTTAAAGAGTGTGGTACTATTCATAGGTGTTGGAAGATTGTTGTAATCTTCTTGGTGGTGTTGGGAGAAGAGTGTGGTGCTCTTCAAGGTGAAGGTGTAATAGATTTGGTGTCTATTAATAAAATTTCATTTTCTTTTTCAAAATCCACTTCGGATATACCGGTTGGTTGAAGATTATGCCCTAGGTGGGATGAACTTCTCTAAATCATCGGGTGTTGTTTATTTTCCCGCACTTTCATTCTTGCTATCATTTCTACATTCAAAAAAGAGGGCCAAATCCAAAAATTCGGCATAATCTATTCACCCCCTCTAGTTTATCATAGCCACTTGGATTAACAGAAGTGTCTTCAGTTTAGCTTGAAGATTTTTAGATTAAGCTCGAGAGAGAGTATTTGTAGTTTTTTACTTTCAGTTGAATATTGCTTCTCAATTATGTGTCTTGTTTCTCAATGAAAAATCACTCAACTCTAATAGTAGGAGTTTGATTTTTGTTTGTTGAAGAGATAGATAAAAATTCAAACTCTTACGTAGTATTCATTGGCTTGTCTAGTTTTGTAGCTTTTGATGTTGACCCTACCTTTTTTACCATCCTTCTGCAGATATCTGAAAAGGTGCCAGCGTTTTTGGCAAGCTTCTCATTTGATCATTCATCTTGCACTCTTTCAGCATGAGTACTTCAAGGTTACAAGTCTGTCTTCATTACCAAAATAGGTAATTTCCTCGATTTCAATGCAACGGACTCTTTTTAGTTGTCTCTGAGTCCTACTGCTTTACCCTTTTGACTTAGACTTGACTCATCTCAATCATTCCTTGGTTGACTCTGTTGTAAGTCTTCTGAAAGACTTAGCCAATGTACTTGGCTGATTCTTCTCCGCATTCTTCAGCAAGTCTTCTGCAAATCTACTTAGCTGCTATTTGACTCAGCTAATATTTTATCTATTACAAAGTAGAATTACATAGAAAAATGGGTTATGCCAACTTCCTAATACAAAATTTACTAAGCATCATCAAAATCTATACAATAAATTTTCTAACAATTTTCCCCTTTTTGATGACACCAAAACTTTCTACAATATTTGTGCCATAAAATAAATAATTAAAAATGAATATGACAATTTTATTCATGTATATTCATGCAATTACATTATTGTGTATTTACAAAGAGTTTGTAAAAATACAACAAATTTCCTTTAGATGTTTTCCCCCTATCTTCTTTCCCTTTTTCTATTTTCAGCTTCTTCCCTTCCGACTTGCCTTTTCCATTCTGCTGCTCTTCTTTCATCTTATCTTTTTCATCTTCACGAAGGCCAATCCAATAGTGCATATCTCATTTCAAGGGGTTAGTTGGCATCACTCCACCTCATTTTCTTGGTGGAGAGCCTCTGCCTCTCCCACTAGGAGTAGAGTCTCTTCCTTTTTCTGTTCCTCTATCAGGTCCTCTACCTCCGACATGGCCGCCACTCTGGGATACTTGGCTGCTAGAAGTTTGCTGACTCTTAGTCTTCTGCCGTTTAGGTTGGCTGCTCCCTGGTCTTCTCAATATCTTCAAGATATTTCACCCAGTTCATTTCCCAAGCATCACCAAGGCAATGGTCATCCCTTTATAATATCTATAGGTCCCAATGGATATCTGTTAAGTCTGGAAGGGCGGTTAAATAGAGTTAACTAATTTTTTTGATTTTAACTTTAAATCTTGGTTTATACAAGTAAACAACTCAGTCTCTTGGGGGACATCTAGGTCTAACCTCAACAAGAGAATTTACCGCTCAACAGACACGAGTGAGCTGTTGATCTAGTAACTCAGCTGAGTGAAGTGAACTTTTTAGAAATTCAGTTTACTTGTGTTTTTACAGTAGATGTCTTATACCCTTTTTAGAATATGGATTTCAACACTTGTTTTATGTTAAGTTATTATCAGTTGAGTAAGCAAATATAAATCAATAGTAATAAATATGCACAAAGTAAATGATGAAAGTAAACGACATGGAGAAATTTTATAGTTGTTCGAGGATGGGGTAATTCCTCTACTCCATTCATCTCCAACTCCTGGAGGTAATCCATTAATGCAAAAACTTGTTACAAAAAGGATAGTACAATCCGAGTAAGCCTTGATCACACAACTAGCTTCACTCCTGGGACTCAGCTTCTTTGTAAGGCAGCTGCCTCACTACTTCAGCTCTTCAAATCCTTCGGACTTGATCACACATCCCTCCGTTGGATTCGAATCTGACTCTAACTTGAACCTTAATGCTCGTCCTTCACCACATGCAGGCCCCTTGTTCTTGAAAAACAAGATTTCCTCTTCAACAAGTTGAAGCTTTCTTCCTTCTTTCACTGAGTGTGTTTGTTAGAGTCACTTCGAGTGTTTAGGCTTGAGGATTTTGAATGTTTAGCTTTGAGAGAATATTGTAGTTGCTTGAATGATTAGATTTCTCTTGTGTGTGCCACGCACGTCTCTCAGGATTATCCTCAACCTTTTATAGTGACAATTTGAAAAAGTGTTCGTTGAAGAGATAAACATTTTTCAAACTTCACTTCCTATTCCTTGGCTTGTCTTGTTGTGCAGCTTTTGTTGTTGACCTTTCCTTAAATTTAATGCTCTACATGTTTCCTAAAATGCAACAGGTTTCTGCGAACATCCCATTGGTTCCCAGCTACTTACACTCTTTCAGCAAGACAACTTTTAGGGTAGCAGGTATGCCTCTTACCATTTTGGGTAAGTCTTTGACTTTTCTTTTATGGACTTCTTCAGCTTTCTCTTAGTCCTTCAGCTTCTTTACCCCTTTATTAAGTCTTTCTTTTTATTCTTACACGACTCAACTGTAAGTCTACTAAAAGACACAACTTCTTTACTTGACTGAGATTCTTCTTTGATACTCAGTTGCGACACAGCTGAATCTTCACTGCATATCTTCAGTCAGTCTTCTGCATCTTCAACTCGGCTGCTTGATAACCCAACTAGATTTCTATCTATTACAAAGTTGAGATACAACAAAAAATGGGGTGCTAATTTTCTAATCTAAGTTTTCTATGTATCATCAAGATCTATACAAATAAATTTCCTAACAATTTCCCCTTTCTGATGATACAAAACTTAAAATACAACATAATGTGCTAAAATAGAATGATTGAAAGCATGTGTCATTTTATTGAATGAGTCATTCAACACTTATATATACTTACATTATTTTGTGTATTTATAAGAAATGTAAAAATACAACAAAATTTCTCTGCATCTAACTTCAATGCCTCTGCTGCTTTCTTTTTCTTGCTTCATCTTCTTCTCTCTTGCGGCTATATTCTTCATCCTTTCTTCTCCTTTCCTCGGCTTCTTTCTTCTCCCTTCTCTCATATTCTCTCCTCAGCTTCTCGTCCATTTCCCTCTGCTGCCTTTCAGCATCTTCTTGATATTTTCACTGAAGCTCATCTGTAACACGACATTTTCTCTGTTTGCAGCTTCATTAAAGCCAAACAAGTATTCACGGTACTTTTGTAGAGGATTTACATACATGATTCCAGATGGTCTTCTTGGTGGAGTGCTTCTACCACTCCCACCATACCTAGAATCTCTTCTTCTTCCTCTAGTAGGGTCAACTCCTCTGCGAATATGACTGGGATGTACCCTTGAAGTCTATTGATTCTTTGATGTTTCTTCTTGAGTCGGCTGCTTCTTGGTTGAATTGATACCTTTTAGCCCTTTTTTCCACTATAAGTCCCATGTAGCTGGTAAGTCCACTCCCTTAAAATAACCTTCAGATTGAAGAGTTGCAAACTCTTCTCTAGATCTTTCCTCCAACGAACCTGGGGGAGTGACTTATTCTTTGAAACTATGAGCTTGTTTGCTGGCGGACCTCCAAACTGGAGTTTAAGCTTCTCAACTCTGTCAGCTTGGCTTCTTTCAGGATTTTCAATTTTTGCTTGGTTCTTCTTGAAGGCAAGTTTTGCTTTCTCTTCAACTGACAATTCTTGAGGTAACTGAGAATTGAAAGAGGTACCTGCTTGAGGCAGCAGAAAATTGAGAGAGGTGCATGTGCCTTTGGATTTCAAAATGATTTTCAAGGGGGTTTTCCTGACTTATCTTTCCCTTTTTAGCATCACACCTCTGAGAAAATTGGTGGAATTAGATTGAACTTAAGGAGGGAGTCCATCTTTTTGTAAGTGATGGAGTCTGCTGCCTTTTGGTCTGAGCTGAGGGAGTGCACCTGATTATTCATGTAAAGTATTTCAGCTTTCAGCGATGCCTCCATGTGCTCCATTCTCTTTTCCATAGTAAACTTTAGCAGCTCCATCTCAGCAATATGAATTTGTTCAATTCGATCTATGTTCTCCCTTTGTCTCTGCTGAAAAGTAACTTTTTCAGCTCCCATACCAGCAATTTGGAGAACAGTTGTTTGAAGTAGCATACTTGTTCCCTGCGAAGTGCTTTTATTTGTTGATCCCATTCTCTGATTTATAGCACTGCTCTGCGAATGTCCCAATAATCGTGGCATCATGATTATCTATCCTTTCATTAAGTGCAGAAAACCCTCTTTCCATGACCTCCACCTCCTCGCACATGACTTGCAACGCACGTTGGAAGTTGGCTGCTTTTGGAGATGGATCCTCAAGTAGGAGGGATTCAAAGTCCTAGCTAAATGGGACAATCCTTGACTCATCTGGAACATGCAAATTAGTTGGGTCCACTTGAACATTAAAGCATGTAGCTCCCTCTGCAGTATCAACTTTGAAAGGGATCTCTTCAATGAATGGGGTCTATAGCATCTCGAACATGCCAATAGGTTCCGAGGACGTTCCCATTTCTCCTTCAGGAATACTTCACTCTTTACCCTGGCTAGCAGCTCTGTTTGCCTCAGTTGTTTGAGCGTCATTGGTAGTGGCAGCTATGGAAGCCTGCCGATCTGACTATGCCTCAGCTCTGTCAATAGCTTCACTGCGACAATCGTATCTTTCTTTTGAGTAATTGTTGCCTCAGCTACCTCAGCAGCATCATGGGCAAGTGATGGAACCATTTAGGGTGGCCCATCAATAAGTACAAATTTTATCCTTGAGGCTTTCATTCTTTCTTTCAAGTCCTTGGCCTTCTGTTTTGACTCAGTTGGCTCATCAAAATCTTCCTCAGTGTTAGAATGCTCAACTTCTGAATCAATCAAGGCATCTATCACCATGGGTTTAGTGGACTCGGATTCTGGAAATATGGGAACATCCTCAGGAATATGAACACTTCCCCTGGCAGTCTCAACCGCCATGGGGTCTTCAGCTACCTTGGCAGCAGTCTTAACCACTGCAAGTCCTTGCACATTCCTTGCTGCAAACTGAGCTGCAGCTGGGTCTTCTTGACTGGCATCCTTTGAGGTCACAACCTCTAGGATTGCACTTTAAAGACCAGCAGTATCAACTGCCTTGGTCAACCACTTCCATCATTTGGCTCAGTTACAGGAATTTGAACCTTTGTAACTTCATCGGCCTTTAGTACTATTAAGTCCTCAGCTGTACTAGTCTTAACCATCACAGTTTCATCGGTACCAACAACAACTTTATCAGTTGACTCACCATTGCCTCCTAACACAAATTGTTCTTTGTCCTCTGCAGCCTCCTTCGACCTGGTTGTAGTGTGAGCAACTTCCCCTTCAGCTGGCGCACCAGCTGATTGGTTTTCCACGGGGTTAGCTATCACCGGGGACTTGGTTGTTCTCTTGAATGTTCAGCCATTTCCATAGCTATCTCAACAGCTTCCGTAGGGTGGGTTCCGTTGGGTTACCCTCTTCTACTCCTTGTTTCCCAACATCTCCCAATCATCCCTATTTTCTTATCCTTCAAAGTGAGCTGGTGAGGTGGTTTCATCAAGATCCCTCACAACATCTTCGATCATAGAGGTTGGAGAGATAACAATAGAGGATTATTCTCCAACACCCTTGAGCCTAGATTGCTCATGCAGCTCACATGACTCCTTCATGGTTTTCCTTAGCTGAACTATTTCGACTGCATCAGCTCCCTCAGTGGGTTCGTCTTCATCACTGCTAAGAGTGTAGTCTGGAATGTTTGCACCAGTGAAGGGGCAAACATGAGGCTCAAGACCCTTGGCTTTCTCCAGGGCCGTAGCCTTTTCATCTTCCTTCTTCTTGAGCAAAATTGTGCTAGAGTAAAGTGCATCCACATCATAAGTAACAATAGCATTATCCAAGAAGCCAAGGAGATATTCTTCCTCTTCGATCATCTCCGGCCTCATGAATTAGACTCTGTTGGCACTCAGCTTCCATAATCTCCATGCAAGCACCCTTTCCTAAATCTTTGGATATGCTGGGGATCATGGTTCTTCAGAAGCAATAGGATTTTGAACAGCTGGTTCATTCTCAGCTTGGGGGACTTCAACATAAGTGCTTTGTTCACCTATCTTTGTCCGACCATTTTCCTCAGAATTAACCTTTTTGCCCCATGTGCTTTGATTAACCTCTGCGCTATTTTGGTTTTCTTCAGCATCAGTTTTTTGTTCACCCATTTTTGTCCCATCATTATCCTTGGAATTGACCTTTTTACCTTCCTCAGTTGATGGGGGCACAACAACAACAACTGTGTCTACTGCAACTATTTCAACAGGTTCCGCTGTGGTATACTTTTTCATAAGCTATCTCTTGGAGCGCCTCTCCGAGGGTGCTTCTTCCTCCTCCCTGTCGAATCCTTCAGCCACAACTCCGATGGATGACTCTGTTGTGGGAGACTCAACTGCATGCTCATCAGCAACCTTGCCAACTGATTCATCTTCATCTCTCAGACCAGCAGTGGCCTGAGTCTTTTTCTTCTTTGTAGCTTCCTTTCGGGGTGCAAAAGTCATCCCTTTCTTCGTTACCTTGGGGGCAACGGCAGCAGGTTCAGGAGAGGGGACTGGGACGGGGGTAGCTGTCTCCTCAGGAACATGTTCAGTTGATTCCCCCTCAAATGTGCCTTTCTTTGGACTGGTGCTTGTAGTAGAAAGATTATATGTTCTTTTATTCCGGAGAGAAAACAATGGTGTTACGCACCTCCTTGAAAATTTTGTTTTTCATCGTGCGACTTTTACTTTAAGAAAGGACGCCATTCTTGTTTGGCTAAGATCGGCTATTTTGGCTGACCTTGATTAATAAAATTTATTGTTCCTTCAAAAAAAAAATTAAGTTGTAGGGAATCACTTGGTAGCCTAGTGAAAAATCGCGGGAGCTAGATATGGTAGGATTTTTGTTACTAAAACATTAATAAGAAAATTACAATCTTATCCCTGGCATAAATAATGAAAATACATGAATGCCCTTAAAACAAGCGCCATTACTTAAAAAAAGACTAATAATCTGAACTGTTATTTATTTAATCCAGTGATCACAATGTGTCCTTACGTTCTTAACTAAAGGGCTTGGTCTCATTTTAACCAATTCCTATATATATTTGGTGTGGTTTCCAGACATTCCATTTGGGAGGTTGTAAAACTCGGATATGTGTTTGGGTTCGACTACCACCTAGCCCTTTCCCCTCCAGGATTTGTACTAATAAATTATTAAAAAAATACGATGAGGAGTGACATGTCCCTGTTCTAGAAGAAAAATATGTCTCGTTTTTTAAGACTTTGAAAAATAGATTTTTCACCCCAAAATTTTCTAATAAAAATAAAGTGCCCAAAACATAAATATAGATGTCATTCAATATGTATTATGCCTAAACGAGCTCGAATAGAATTAAAAGACTTAGCAGGTAATAGTTTTGTAAAAATATCCGCTATTTGATCTTGAAACGGAACAAAACACATCTCAATTTTTGATTTAAAATGCAATCCCTTAAAAAGTGTTGTCAAACCTCAATATATTTGGTTTGGTTGTGATGAACCGGATTTTGAGATATATTAAAGCGAAGTATTATCACAAAAAATAGGAATATTTTCAAAATCGATTTCGTAATCTGCCAACGTTTGTTTCATCCATAATAATTGTGTACAACAAAAAAGCCGTGGAAATATATTCGACTTCGACCGTTGATAAAAAACACAATTTTACTTTTTAAAAAACCCAAGAGACGAGGCAATCACCTAGAAAATGACATGAACCGGATGTGGTTTATTGATCATCAATGTTTCTGGCACAATCCGAGTCACTATAACCTTTTAAAGTAAACCTATAACTTTTTGGATAAAACAAGTCATATGAAATAATGACTTTTAGATATCGAAAAATTCTTTTACAACACTTGTTGAAGAAGGACTTGGCTTATCCTTGAATGAAGATTTTATTTGCTTTCCCATATGGCATGCATCACATATATTTTCTTTCTTGTATATTGAGTCTGGTAATCCTTCTACAAGATGACTCCTTGCAAGCTTGTTGATTGTCTTGAAATTTAGATGACTCAACTTCTTCTGCCACAACCAACTTGATTCAGTTGTACTTTTTGCTAGCAGACAAGTGCTTGGTGTAGCAGTAGACCAATCTACTACATACTTATTCTTCTATCTTGATCCTTGGAACACTATTTCATTTGATTCAGCATCTTTGATCTGGCACACTCCCATGTTGAATCCAACATTGTAGCCTTTATCACAGAGTTGGCTGATGCTTAACAAGTTGAAGTTGAGGCCTTCAACATAAGCAACATCTGTGATTTCCAATCCATTCTTGTTGATAGATCCGGTGCCTTTGATTTCTCCTGGAGCTTCATTTTCTCCAAATATGACTTTTGCACCTCTAATCTCCTTGAATCTTGACAGGTTTTTCTTGTTTCCTGTCATATGTCTGGAACAGCCACTATCCATGTATCAGGTTCCTTCGCACTCAGCTGTTCCTTGAACCTACAATCAAGGAAATCAGTTTTTAGTTACCCATACTTGCCTGGGTCCTGAGGGGTTAGTGCTATAAGATGATCCAACCAACCTATAGCCAAAGGACTTGACTCTAAGAGGTTGCCATCTATGAGTGCCATAATCATAGTGCACATTAGCGAATTTCTTGGGGGTTTTGGGTTCATACAGCTGTCTCTTTTGTCTGTATGCCTGTATGTGTGTTTTAGCAATTGCTTTCTTGGGATAGTTGTGATATTTCTGAGTGTAGTGCCTGGGTGCATATGTGTGTTGATAATAGCTCTTTGGCCTTTGGAATGATCTTTGCTGAGTTTTAGGTCTTTGCCATCTAGGCTTGTATTCCATAGGTCTTTGCTGATGTTACACATTATTCCAATCAGCATAGTTGGGATAGTTTCTACCATTCCTATCATGTGTTTTTTTTGATGAAACTTCTGGGGTTTTTGGTAGCTCTGTTTGCTTTTCATAGAGTATTTTCTATTTGGAGTTTGCTGAGGAACTCGGCTGGATTTTTTCTCAGTTGTCCTCTCAGCATACTCAACTGGCTGTTTTCCTTTCCCTTTGTATCCAAGGCTAGTTTGTTTGTGATTGTGCTTTAGAGTGAATGTGGATGCAACATTTGGTATTTTGGATTTTTGAGATGCTTCATTACTTGAAGATCTTTTTTCCCAAAATCACTCTTGGAGTTTGACTGTGCACAAAGGAATTAAATCCTATGCCTGTCTTATCTCCACATTCTTTGACTCATGATAAGATCATCCAATGATTTGGATGCCCTTGTAAATGAGGCAATCACATTTTTGAGATCTTTTTCCCTCTTTTCTATAGCAGCTAACGATGCTATGATCTTGACATTTTCAGCCTTCAGCTTAGTGTTTTCATCAACTATGTGACTTAGAGTACTCAACTCTTTAGTCAGCTGTGAGTTTAGGCTTTTAAGTTGGCTGCTTTCCTCATTTAGAATTGTGTGTGAGGATTTTATGTGTTCAAAATCTTTCATCATTTTGCCTAATGAATCATAAAATCACTGGGTGATGAAATGTGTGTATCACAATCACTATCACTTGAATCTGAATGAGATGAGTTAGAGTGTACCTCATCTTCTTGATCAGGTTGATCTTGTTCTTTAGCCATGAGGCAAATCAATGCCTCTTCCGCAGAGTCACTTGAGTAGTCAGCTTCACTATTCTCTGAGTCTGTTGCTTCTTTGGACTTGACTGTCTCAGCAGCTAACATGGCTTTCTTCTTTTCCTGTCTTCTTTCTCTGAAGACTTTTCTATCTTCCTCATTCCTATATTTGTTGAGTGGTGGATAAGAATAGTCAATTGCAAAATGTCCTGGTTGTATGCAGTTCCAACACAGGTTCTCAGCACTTTGATCAGCTCTTTCTGTTCTTAGATTATCAGCTCTCTGATATTCAACCCTTTGATGTCCAGCTCTCTTGGGTGGCCTATCTTCCCTTGACTTGGAAGGAGCTGAATGTCTTCTGGAGGTCTCACCCTTATTTATTTTATAGTTCTTATGAAAGAACTTGTTGAATCTTTTAACCATTATGGCAATTTCCTCCTGGTCTATGGCTTCCTTGGGTTCTTCTTTCTTTCCATCTTTGGCCATCAGTGCAGCTGTCTTGGGTACAGTTGTCTCCTCTTGCTCTTTTCTTCTCAGCTCAAGCTCATAGGCTTTGAGGTCTGAGAATAGAACATGGTTAGATGTCCTAGAGAGGTCCATTGAATGTCTCAGGGCCATAGTCTTCATTTCCCATTCAGTTGGGAGGCTTCTTAAGATCTTCATACACATTTCCTTTTGTGTGTATTCCTTCCCAAGAGCTGAAAGCTCATTTGTAATTTCATTTTATCTGGCATCCAGCTAATCCATGGTTTCACCTTCAACCATTTTGAAATTTTCAAATTATTGAACAACAACAGACAGTTTATTTTCTTTAATTTGTTCTGATCCTTCACAAATTAAAGTTAGTTTATTCCAGATTTCTTTTGCAAATTTGCAAGATTTGACTTTATTGAACATTGCGTTGTCCAATGTCTTGTAGAGTATGTCTTTGGCCATATTGTCCAAGTTGTATCTCTTTCTATCTTCATTTGTCCACTCAGTCCTTGGTTTTTCAACCAAGGCTGGTCTTTCCTCATCAACAACTTCTTCTCCTTCAGCTGCAGTGCTCTTCTTACAGCCATGTTAACTTTTAGTATTTGTAGTGGCCCATCCTCTATCACAAGCCACATTTCATCATGTAATGCAGATAGATGAGTCTGCATACGAATTTTCCAATCATCAAATTCTTCAACAATGAACATAGGAATGCGTGTCAGATTTGCTTCCATGACAATAACTTTGATTAAAATGAAAGACTTTGAAAATGCAAGTGTTTAAACCTTTTTGAAATGATAGAGCTCTAGTTCAGTAACGAGTGCGAAAGGCTCAATGAACCAACCGCTCTGATACCATTTGTAGGTCCCAATGGGTGTGAGTAAGGTTTAGAAGGGGGGGTTGAATAAACCTTACCAAATTTTCGATTTTAATCCTTTTAAAATTACAACAAAGTTGACTCAAACAGCTGTGTCCTTGAGGGACAGCTAAGTTGGTTATTCAGCTAAGTTAGCCACTCAACATACTCAATAGAGCTTTTGATAGAATAACTGGGTTGTTTAACCTAAACTTAACTTGGCTGGTTTGGTTTTATCAGCGGAAGACTTAACACCCTTTGATTAGATTTAAGCTTTTTTTGAACACTCGATTCTTAGCACTTGGTTATTAACCAGTTGGATAGCAAATATGATTCTAACAGTAGATATAAAGTAAATATGCAGGAAGAGAAATATGCTGAAAGTAAATGACACAAATATTTTTATAGAGGTTGGAAGATGGGGTAATTCATCTAATCCTCTCTTCTCCAACTCCTAGAGGAATCCACTAAGTAACAGATCAGTTTACAAAGTGGTGAACGATCTGAGACAAATTTGATCACACAAATTGGCTTCTTTTGCGACTCAACTTCTTCACAGGGCAGTTGTCTTGCTACTTCAGCTCACTTCTCAAGTTCTTGGATTTGATCATGAATCCTTCCAACAAACTTGATACTGGTTCGACCTTGGACCTTCCTACAATTCTCCTTAGAAAGTAAACCCCTTTTGATTCTTCAAAAGTTTCCTCTTCAACATATTTGAAGTTGTCTTTCCTTCACAGCTTGTGTTGGATAGATTTCCTTCGAGTTTCAGGCTTGAGGATTTGCTTGAATGTTCTTGAGAATATTGCATGTTAAATGCTTGAATAATGCTTGCTTGTTCATGGTTCAGGTTAATCAAGGTAACCTCTTCTCAATAACTTCCTCAGCCTTTTATAGTGCACATTTGAAATTTTGCCCGTTGAAGAGATAGGCTAATTTCAAATGTCACTTTCGTTCGTTGGCTTGTCTTGTTGCAGTCCTTGATGTTGACATTTCCTCGAATTAAATGTCTTCGTAGCATCGCAGGTGCCTGACACAAGGTACAGTGTTTCCCAATTTATCCTTTTTGCACAATTCTGGGACTAACACTTTAGACCTGACAGCTTTGACATATTACAATAATGAGTAATATTCTTGACTTTAATCAACGGATCTAAGTCAGTTGTCTCGACTAGACTGTTGTCTTTACCCTAGGTGACTTGAGTCAGCTCCAGTCATTGGATAACTCAACTGTCACTTCAACTTGAGACTTGGCTTCTTGAGATGACTTGACTGACACTTCTTACAGTTGTTCCTCTGCTGACACTCCTTCAGTCGAGTCCTTGATTTCCTTCTTGGTCATACTCAGCTGACACACAGCAGAGTCTTCAATCCAGTCCGCAGTTGACTTCTTGTATTTCTTGGCATAGCTGACTTGACTCAGCTTTCTCAACCTTATCTATTACAATACAAATTACAAGGAAAATGGGGTGTCAACTTCCTAGTTTAAGTTTTACATGATATCATCAAAATCTACTCAATAAATTTCCTAACAATGACTAAGATAAAGAAGATGAATTCTCATTTTATATTTTTCACATTTTTTGCAGGTTGGTTATAGCAAACCAAAAGAAGATGGAAAAGGACTATCAAACAAGTTAACATGATCTCCTTAAATAATTTTTGGGGTCCCATATGGCATATGATGTAACAAAACAACAATATAGAACTATTTTTGTCAGTCTAATCTACTACATTATTCTTAACTGGTTCCAAGTTATTATACTACAGATTCTGAGAGGCCTTGAGCAGCATTTACTGCATTGAAACAAGTTCATTTCATCTTCAAGAAATTTTCTTATGGGCATTTCCCCATAAATATAAGGTTGGACATGATAAAAAAGTACAATCACATTGGTATATCCATCCTACATAAAACCTCGTAAAATACAATTCATATAACTTATGTGTGGCGAAGTTTCAAGATTCAATGTAGGAAATATAAGAGTCTCAAATGTAAACTATGCATATATATATATATATATATATATATTTGGCTTGCCACAGTCTGCACTCTGCTTAAAATGTTCAATCTTTGAGTTAAAATAAGCATAAGCATTCTAGGAGAAGTAAAACAAGAAGAATAATGGGTGATGTTTGAACAAAATTAGTGTCCTACTTTTTTTTCTTCATGTTTTAGTCATGTTCTATGTTGTATCCATCTTAGCAAAATAATGATAATAACAACAATGATAAATATAATAAGAACAAATGCTCTTAGCGATGCATTTGAAGGAAGAATGCAACTGAAGTGATTAAACACCTCATTTATTCCTATATTTCACCTCAACCAAACAGTATTGTGTATGTTATCCTTAGAAAAAACAAACTGGAAAAATAACAGACACAACTTTAGTCCTCTTCCTTACAAATCATTGACCATGTATGTACTTTTGCTGCATGGTGCAATGGCAAGGGGTCTTTCTCAGCCTGCAGGACAACAACATAATAAGGAAAACATAGGTTTGTGTTTAAATGACATTTATAGTTACGAGCTGATAAACACACTACACTCTGTGAATTATTGATCAATAAGTTCCAAAAACTAGAAAATATTTTCTGAAACACTTGAGTGACAAAATAAATATATTATTTACAAATTTTCTCCCACCATGAGCCAGTGTCACACTAATTTTTCAGTTTCTATAAGTGTGCATCATCAATCATAACTTTCTCAAAATAAATAGTTTAAGTATATAAAATATAGTTCAGAGTATCTACAAATAAGCATATGCATGCATTTGAAGCTTGACAGGAATCATGATAAATCAAGTATGGTTTCAGTCCTTAATTATGCAATTTTGTCCATGAGCCAAAGTAGAAACTCTGTGTATCATACAAGTTTAATATTCTATAATACTTTTTCAATGATGAGCCATAGTCAAAAGTAAAATCTCAGTATTTATGGTTGGCATCAACAATCACCATTTTCCAATGATGATTAGTCCAGGTCCTAAGATATATACCAGGGCCTCTGTATACGAGCCTATGCCATCATGTATTTGACGGGTGACATGTGGATGATTAGACTTAATTTTCTACCCGACTATGAGTTCGAATTCATTTCTAGTTTCCACAATTATCCTAGAACACCTGCTAAAACGTGTTTGTTCCATTCTTCCAACAGCAACCAACCATGTATATCTATCACCTTCAGGTATAACTGTGGCATACAACTAATAAGAGAGACATTTTTCAAATATTAAAAAATGGCCACACATTCACGCATCACCAGGTAATAGAAAGAATAGTAAATAGATTAAGAAATTCTCAACCTTGTTTTGACATGAAAGATAATTCTCTCCCTAACCACCACAAGGAAGTTGTTTAGACAACAGAAAATCACAAGCTTTGTGGATGGCAGAGCAATTACTGAAACTTCGACCAGCTGCCACCAGTCCTTTTACCCCAAACCATGTTCCGTAAGTGTAGCAAACTGCCCAAGAACCATATCTGTTACAAAGTTTCAATCATGACTTATAGCTGAATGCTAGATTAAATATAAATCAGAGTATAAACTAAATGAAGAACCAAAAAAGTTGATCATGCAGAGCCACCAATTAATAAGCAGAAAGTCAAGGAAATCATGGTATGCAACTGCATATATTATCAAGTCTTACTCATGCTACAATAAGTATTAGTAATACGCAGGCGATAAAAGACAAAAACTGACCAGGAGCCATCTCCTTCTTGAATCTTCCCAATGAATTTAGCTCTTTTTTCAATGCAGCGTTCAACTTCTTCTTTTCGATGCCCAGGAAATAACTTCTTAAATGTTGTTAACGCTTGGATAGCACCCGAGGTGCACTTCCTGTAAGAAATTTTAAAAAGTATTCAATGAAGTATCAAACACGAATACCAATATGGGTAGAACTTTTGAGTGATAAAGTCTAGTTTCACGTACCACAGTGCAATAAATTTTCAGCATTTTGAATAGACTACCATCAACTTTCGTAATTATCATCATCACTCTCATTATCAGAATTGTTGTTCTTCTAAGAATCTTCTTCACTACTACAATATTCAATCATAGTGTCATCAAACTCATCTTCCTCATCAACATCATCTAAACTTGTTATCTCGGCAACTTCAGGTGTTTTTGCAATTATTGATTCGTCAATGTCTTTGGGATCCAAGTCGTCCCTACTTAGTGATTCTATTTCACAAAGACTAACTTCAAATGTATCATTTACATCATTCTCTTGATATACTACGTTTTCCACAGATAAAAATTCATCCACATGTATTTCTTCATCTTGCATCTCATCAACATCATAAACATGTCTATGTTGGAATGGTTGCACTACTCGCCAATCACGTCATAATTTAGGATCATGAATGTAAAAAACGTGTCTTGTTTGATCAGCTAGTATATAAGAATCATCCTCATACCATTTTCCAGTAACTTTAACACTTGTTATATTTCCTTCTTTTTGTATCCCTGTTATTCTTTTACTCCCAAGATCAAACCATTCACATTTAAATATAGTAACATGTCTATTTTCACATAATCGAGTTGAATGATATCAGTTAGAACCCATAAATTCAATGGTATATTTGCCATGGTTACTTCCACCACGATTCCTCTATTTTGAGTTTTTTTATGACTATCACGTTCTTTAGTTAGAAATCTTGCTCCATTCACAATGCAACAAACATACTTTCTTGCACACCTGTGCGGTGCACATGCAAGTGAATACAAAGCTTCGTTTCCTGCTGATGGTTCTTCATGATATAATTGAGTCATCTAAAAAAATAAGAATGAGAAAAATCAAAATATGATGATAAGATATTTTATATTTGTTTGCAACTATAACATTAGATGTTTATTGAACCATGCAGGAAAAATGCTCTTTGTGTTCTTGTTATATATTTTTACAACCACCCAATAGAAGCTCCTCCTTATGCCTCCTACAATCCATTACAAAATGTATTTCAAATTATAAAAATACTTGTGTAATTTGTTTTGTATGTTTAAAATAAAACTATACACTTACTCAAAATATGGTTCAATCTCTTCACATTTTTGAAAGACAAACCATTGTGTCGTATTGAACTCTTCCTCTAATAATTCCACAAACCTTGTTGCTCCAAAATGACAATCTTTTTGTGAGAAAATCGGTAGAAAATCATCAATTTCTATATCATTATTTTGCTCTTCTCGGTTAAATCTAGTCTCAATTTCCCGCAAGTACATCGAGCAAAAAGTTAAACACTCTTTTGCGATGTAAGCTTCTGCAACTGAACCTTCTGGATGAGCGTTATTGTGCACACTCTGCTTGAAGCGACATAATGATCTACCAAAAAAAATGAACATGATTACCAATGTATATCTAGTGGCAAGTATATATATAGATCATGATTGTATAGTTTAATGTTGATTACCTTTCAATGGGATACATCCATCTAAAAGGAAATAGGCAACCAACCAACGCCTCATTTGGTAAATGAATAGGCAAATGAGCCATAATGTCAAAGAAATCAGGAGGATATATCGCTTCAAGTTTACACAAAATCAAGCAATTGTCTCCTCTCATTTTTTCCAATCAGTTATCTTCAATTTCTTACAACACAAAAGCTGAAAAAAATGGCCTAACTCGGCCAACACATTGCACACTTCCTTAGTTAAAGATCCACGAATTCCAACAGAAAGTATTTGTTGTAAGAGTACGTGACAATCATGACTTTTCATTCCAGATATCTTTTGATCACTAGTACTAACACAACGAGAGATATTTGAAGCATACCCATCGGGAAATTTAACAGATTTTAGAAACTCACAAAAGTCTTGTCTTTCTTTCTTTTTCATAACATAGCATGCAGCAGGCATCACATATTTTCCATCACTTCTCTTAATCAAGTGCAACTCCCTGCGAATTTTCATGTCCTCCAAATCTTGCCTTTCCTTAACGGTATCTTTTGTTTTTCCATCCACACTCATCAAGATACCTAATATACTCTCACATATATTCTTTTTGATATGCATTACATCTAAATTGTGTTTTAACTTCTACTTACTCCAATATGGCAAATTAAAGAGAATGCTACGTTTAGTCCAGTTCAATTCTTTTGGTTTCCGCTTCCTTTTTTTGTTGTCATGCTTCCCTGGTGTGATGTTTTCTAGTCTTTCCTATTGCATAAATAAATCCTCCTCGGTTAAAACTCTAGGTGCTTCGTTATCTTCTCTTTTTCAATTAAACTACCTACTTCTTCTCCAAGCATGGTCTTTTGGTAAAAAACGGTGATGTCCCATGTAACATATCTTATTTCGCAATCGAATGGAACACGTATGCTCATTACAAACTGGACAAGCCATGTACCATATGCGGGAAAGTCATTTATTGTCCACAAAACAGCATCACGCAATTGGAATTTCTTCTTACAAGCAACATCAAAGACTTATGCCCCCTCTACCCACAGTTCTTTTAACTCTTCAATTAACGGTTGTAAGTAGATATCAATGTCTTTTCCAGGTGAATTCTTACCTGGAATTAGCAAAGACAACATAAAGAATGGATGTTTCATGCAATCCCAGGGTGGGAGATTCAATGGGGCTAGAATTACTGGCCACATGCTGTAAGTGATGCTTAAGTTTCCAAATAGATTAAAACCATCTGCAGCTAGAGCTAGCCTAACATTTCTGGGATCACTTGCAAACCATGGAAACTAGACATCAAATTGTTGCCATGCTATGGAATCTAATGGGTGCCGCATATAATCATCATTAATGCATTTTTCTTTATGCCATACCATCTTTTTTGAGAAGTTTTCTGAGACATAAAAAGGCGCTGAAGTCGGGGTTTCAATGGGAAATACCTTAAAATCTTTTGTGGTATCTTTTTCCCTACACCATCGTTGACTTTCCATCAAGAAGTCCCACACGTGGGGCAATTCTCCAACTTTGTATTCTCTTTCCAAAATAAGGCACAATCGTATTTACAAGCATGAATGCATTCATATTCTAATCCCAAGTCTCGCAGAAATCTTTTAGCTTCATAGTAAAAATTCGGAAGTGTCTCTCCATCAGGAAAAGACAACTTCATCAACCTCAAAATCATGTCTATAGTTTTATTACTCAATTTATTATATATTTTCAAGTAAAGCAACTAAATGATAAAAGATGTTCTTGAAATCTTTTTACAGCCTGGATATAATTCAGTTTTAGCATCCTTTATAAGTGTCTCGAGATATTCTGGAATACCACCAATATCAATATTATTGCCATCATCGTTCGTTGATTGATAGTACTGCTCTCCAAGGTCAAATAACATGTCATTAAGACCATTATCTTCATATTCTTCATCATTTTCGTCTAACGACTCATTATGGATTCCATCATCCACATTAGTAGGTGTACTATCTTGATTATTTGAACTTGGTTCACCATGATAAAACCATGTGATGTACCGCAGATCTATCCCTCCCACCAAAATATGATTTTTAACAGTTTTTTATCTTTTATTAATAAGTTCAAACAGTCTATACAAGGGTATAGAATATCGCATTCCTTACTCATATGAGATTCAACAAATTTCATAAAATTATTTACCCCATCTACATAAGCCTTAGACCACTTGACTGTATACATCCAACTCTTGTCCATTTTGCACTGGACCTAACACAAAAAAGCTTCATACATCATACAATGTAGATTGCAACACATAAATGGAGAATAGTTACAAGCTTCAAATTTGTTATCCAATTCATACCCAATATACAATCAAGAAAGGGAAAATTCTTTTCTGTTTTGTCCCATCTGACTCTAAATGAAATAGTTTTGTTGTCATTTTCACTTTCCCCATTTTGATATTTTAAGTAGATCTCTAAATCTTCTATCTGTTGAAAAAATGGAATAACAAATATTGGTTTTATCATCTTGATATAATTCGCTTTCGCTATAACATGAAAGTTATCAGTTTAGGACTTTTTGAGTTAATGAAATAAAATTGTAGTCGATATGCTTATAGTCTAAATCTCAACTAAATAAGAATTAATATTCAATGCTGCTTGTAAGAAAACTAGAGGTGTTCGTTCGGCCAAACCGAACCAAATCGGCCAAAAACTCAAACCGAAACCGAACCGAATTTTGTTAATTTATACACAAATATTCTACAAATTTATACCCAAATAATCTACAAACTTATATTTCTACAGATTACAAACCCTACAAATTTATATTTCTACAGATTACAAACTCTACAAATTTATACCCAAATAATCTAAAAATTTAGGGCTGTGAAATACATACCTGGTAGAGTCGATCGAGATTCCAGAGAGAGAGGTGAGGGCGAGAGTGAGAGAGAGAGAGACGAGAGCGAGAGAAAACTGAGGGTTGAGTTCTCTGTTGTTGTTTGTTCACTGAGTTCACTGAGGGTAAGTTACAAAAAAAAAAGTGCTTTTCTTGACACAAAAAAGTCATTTTTTTGTGTTTTCAGCCTCAGTTTTCGATTTTTTAGAAGGTGAATTTGTTTTCTTTTATAAGAGTTGGTATTCAAAGTTAACCAAACTCTATGGCTAGCCTAGTGGATTGGGTGTTGTTTTCTCCTCACAGGTCATGTGTTCAAATTTTTGCAGTATCAAAAGCTTCTTTTTTGGCTTTTTTTGTGTGCTCTTTGTCATCACGGGTTTGTGTTCAAATTTAAATGTTCGGAAATGTTAATATGACTTGTTTTAATATGTTTTGTATTTAATGTAAATTATATTATTTATTCTTATATTTCGAAAATATAAAAATTAATATATAGTGTGTTATATTATATGATGATAGTTTGTATTGAATCGTAGAATTGAACCTGATTATGTTTTAGTATTATTAAGAATTTAACATATATATTAGAGTACATATAATATGTGCAATTTTTTATTCATATATTAGATAATCATTTATTCATATAATGATTGTTTTATATTCTGTCTAATTGAAATCGAACTTCAGGAGTTGATGTACACAAATTCTAGCTCTACTTGTTCGCTTTCCAATAAGTTCTAGCTCTACTTAGTCGCGCTTAGACTAGTCTATACATTAACTAAATCTATATTTGTGGGAAATTTTTCATGGCAACATTTAATAAATATTAAGAATATAATCATATGTAAATGTTGAATTTGTCCAAAATATGCATTTAAATTCTTTAGCTAGTAAAAGATTAGGGTTGTAAACGATCCGAGCCGAGCCGAGCTTTAACTTATTTGACATATGTTGAAAAAATATTCCAAAGACAAATACGGATAAATACTACTGCTACTCATTGCAAGGTTGGATCATATCAAGAAATCATATTTTCCAATATATGTAGAAGAAATTTAAATCAAAATAGACAAAAGAAAATCGAAAAACACTTAGTACAATGTACTCACATAAGCCAGTAACCAAATGTTTTTTACCACTATTCTTTAGCAAAATGAAAATTTTCAAAATGAAAGTATATCCAATCGCGCTATTAGTTTTTCCATTTTCAGTGAGACTTTCATTTAGTATGACTATACTAAACTTTCCTTTTTTTTGTTTCACTAAAAAGTTGCAAATGTCTTCTACCCAAAATGTATAAACGACCCTGGACAAACTCGTTTGTATTTTTTTCAAATTTATTTTTAGTATTTTTTTCTAAGACTTTTGTTTTATTTATTTTTAGTAGCAAAATTTTTTAACTTGTTTTTCTAAGACATTAAAATCAGATTATGGATGTCATTTGGGTGGGTAGGGTCATTTAAAATCGGACATTAAATAATAAATTTTTAAGCGTTTTGATAGAGACGACTTTCTTGCTCTGATTTTCTCTCTCTTCTCTCTTTTCACTTCGACTTCTCTCATCTCTCTCTTCGGCCTTTTTGACTATATTTTTTAACATTTCACTTTACTTGTGTAAATTATTTTGGAAAAATAATGTTTGACGAAAAAAAAAAATAATTAATCTAATTATGGATGTCATTGGGGCTGGGTAGGGTCGGTCCATCTAGATACCCAAAATAATTGATTGAACCAACCCATCTTTAGAGTGGAGCGACCTTGAGAGTGCCCAGTTCTTGAAGCCTTCGACCAAATTCATAATAATAAATTTTTAAGTCAATACGGTTTTCTCATCTTTATCTTTTTTTTTTCTTCTTCGCCATAGTCCTTCTTGGAGGATAAACCGCCCAACACCGATTATTAAAAAAAATATAAAAAGAAGCAATTAAAAAGTTAATTTTTGTTCAAAATCAAACAAACCTTTCAATAAATTTATTATTATGAATTTGAAATTCATTTTTTGTTCAACTCAAAATACACCAAATCAAACTAAACCTAAAATGCATTTCTTAAATTTTAAAAAATTATCGAAATTAAAAGAATCATTTCTAATAAAATATAATAGAATTTAAAATTGCAAGATAATAAAACTATTTTTTTATCTAAACAATATTATCTTAAAAAAACTTTTATTTCAAAATAATATAAATCGAAATTAATTAAAGTTCCTATTTTTGTTTTACTTATTTGGTATTATAAATAATTATGAATGAATATAAAATTGCAAACGAAAAAAAGTATCATTTTTTGTTCAAAAGAGTATCGATTTTGGGTTAAAAGTATCACTTTTTATCACAATTTAATCAAATGACAAAAATAGCACATTTAAAAGATTTTATAATTTATAACTTCTAATTATTTAAAAAGGGAATTAGAGAGGTTATTTAATTATTCTCATTTATTGCACAAAATCTTACAAATAATAGTTTTTTTTCTATCCAAAGATAATTTAAACCATTATAGAAAAAAAAATTGGTTTTGAGTTGTTGTTGTTGTGCTTATACGTGGTTGGTGTGGGACTTGTATTTCATATATATCCAAACAAGGTTTGATGTCATGACCTCCAATGTGCCAAAAATATAGATCCATGATACGGTCTTTACAAGAGACATACTAGGTTGGAGTATTATAAAAAAAAAAGCAAGTTAATGTCAAACAAACCTCAATGAATTTAATATTTAGAAACAACCAAAAACACACAAACTAAACCTATGCTTTGAAAGCCCAAAAAAATATAATAGCCCAAGATAATAAAACAAAAAAACCTAAACAATTTCCCAATTAATTAAAGTCCTATTTTTTTTTATTTGGTGAAAGGGAAAAAAAAAAAAAGAGGATTTGCCAAGAGACAAACCCACAACCTCAATGACAAAAATCGCACATTTATCAACCGAGCTAAACTACTTTTGACAACTTGCTAAAAAAAAAAAAAAACAACCTAAAAAAAAAAAAAAACTACTTTTGCACAAAATCTTACACTACTTTTTTACATATCCAAAGATAATTTAAACCATTATAGAAAAAAAAATGCAGGCTGCCGAGGTTTGATGTCATGACCTCCAATGTTTCTTAACCTTTGTAGGAATATTTAGAAACAACCAAAAAACACCTACCTTTGAAAGCCCAAAAGCCCCCCGTCACCCAAAATTTCCCAATCTCCTCCACCTCTTTCAGAACCTGCAACCCTATCGGACCGAACTGAACCGAGTCGAGCTTTTGAGTATTTGAGTTTGGTTCGTTTATTATCGAGTCGAACTCGAGCCTGATTTTATCAAATATATTTATGGCTCACGAACTTTTTCGAGCTTAATCGAGTCTAAACGAGCTTAGTAAATATTAATTATAAATTAAATTAATCTTCAATTTATTATAAAAATAAAATTATATATATCTAAAACGCATAATATATTTACTAAAACTTATAATTTTATTCAAACAAATAAGTTTATTGAAGTATTTTTATATTATCATAAGTAAAAATATAAAAAATTAAAATTATTAGTTTAATATATACGAGCTTACTATCGAGCTTACTAATGAGTATGTTCACGAACTAACGAACCAAGTATCTCTAAGTTTGAGTTTGTTTTGTTTATTATAATGAGCCTTATTAAACAAACTCGAACGAACTTTTATCGAGTCGAGCTCCGAATAGCTCATGAGCGGTTTGGTTCATTTGCAGCCCTAGATGAACACAAATATATAATAGGTGTAATTTCTTAATTAGGTTTGAGATGTGTATGAGTAGTATTAATATTACATGGTTCGAGTATGGACTACTATAATAGGTGTAATTTCTTAATTAAGTGTAATTTTTACAGACGTTTTTTTAATTAACAGAGTCAAGCTCGAGCCGAGCTTTATATCTTATCAAGTAGAAAAATATGTTCAAACTTGGTTCGATATGTTAACGAACGGACCTCAGACGAGCGTTTAACGATCAATCTCGAATTGAGTATCGAGTAGCTTGGTTTGTTTGTCAGTATAGGGTAGACACTATATTTTGAAGTGCCCTAAATACTCTGTATTTTGAAGTAAAATATTTAGTAGACGTATTATAATTATCCGTTTGTGTCCAGGCTTCATGGGTTATTTATCCTCAAAATATTATAAGTATGTTATGTTATTCATGTATATGTTTTTTCTTTTCATGTTAGGAACTATGATATTTTTTATTGATTGAAAAGTGTGTTGTAGTAATTAATTTTTTAAAAAATAAATTTATTTAGTTGAAATTATTAAATACAAATAAAAAAAATTATTATACATAAACGAATCGGGTCTGGGTTACCTGTGAAATAAATAGGTTGGGTGCGGGTTCAAGGTTCTGACATGTATAATTAAACATGTCAGATCCGGGTTGGCATATTCCGACCCACGAACCCAGACCCCCGAACCCCGACGCAACCCAAATTAAATTCTCACCCCCTAAATGGAATAATGTAAAAATTATTCAGAATTATTTATATTTATAATTTGAATATTATATACTTATTTTGATTTATGATAAATTATATTATATACAAATAAACTTAAATTATAAAATCAAAAATATGTTTTTTTAACCAATAATTCTCAAAACCATCCTCAACCTTTTCTTCTCAAAACAAGAGGACATTTTCACGCTCTTACCATCATCAACATTCTTTTATTCTCAAAGCTATTCAACATTTGCCAGCAATTCTCATGTAATTGAAAGAGAAATCAGAAATTGAAGATCAAATTAGCAAAAATGTCCCAACAAAATCGAAACCCCCACTGTTCCGTCACTAAACAACCACCAAAATAGCATCACCGATCAACTGAACTCAATACCGCCTGCGCCATTGAAGCCGGGGACTACCAGCAATGGGTTTGGACCACGCCTTTCTGCCTAGCTATGAGGAAACTACACCCAGCTTGAAAATTGAAGCCATTCTTCACCTCTTCAGCAGACTGTGGATTATTTTGTTCATTGGTGCCCTGCTCTTGAAGAACAGAGGTCTATTTGATTTTATTCCTTTTTTAATTTCCATAGCAACTTGATAAAATAATATTTTAGTTTTAGATATAATTATTGTTAATCTTAAATTCTGATATTTTTGGATTGCTGGAAACAATTGCATATGATAAAATAGATAGATAAAGAAATAAGAAAATAAAAGATTTGGTCACAGCAAACCAATATTTGGCGGACCAATTTTTTCATTTAGGCGCTTAATTCAAACTAATTAAGGTATATTCTTAACTACTTAAGGTAGATAAACACAAGAATCCTAAATTACCGTAACTCTCATATCTCTCCTTTTTTATCATGGTTATATATATATATATATATATATATCTCAAAGATTAGGTTAACAGTATATCAAAATATCAGTTTCCTTCTTTTCTAATTAGTCTGCGGTTTTCAAGTAGCAATACTGGCAATGTCTTCTCTCTTCCCTGAAATCACAAATACCTTCAGTTTTTGATTTTTTGTTTTTTTGATCGGTTCAGTTTTTGACTGTTATTGCTATTGGCTTATGTGTGTAATGTAGGTTGCTATGTGATTTGAGATAGTGTGTTAGTTGAGAATAGTGTGTTATGTTATGCTTTAGATTCAAATTTTGAGTAGTATGGAACATTAATCAAAATCCTGGCTATGAGCTTGATTGGATTATCATTAGGCAATTTTAAATTTTGATGTAAAAAAAGTTAGTCCATGGATTGGTGTTTTTGAAAGATGTTTGAGGTTTGATTTTAAAAGGACAGTTTGCCAATTTTATGTTCCAAATACAACTTGAAAACTGATGAGTAAAATCCTTTTGTACCATATGATAAAGAAGATAAAAATTATTTTCCTTTAATCATTTATATTAATCCTCGAATGTCTGCAACATCGAATTTCCTGATGTTTTGTTTAACTATTGCTAAAACTCAAGAGTACTATTCATTTCGCTTACTCAATAGAGAACACACAAGAAAATTCCATAATGAACAACAAATTCCAGGGGAATGTTTATGAGATTATTGCAACATAGTTCTGATGCCATTTCAACTTTCAACTGACCAGGAGGCATTCTTGCTTCAGTTCTTTGAACTAATTTGTAAAGTTAAAAACACGGTATGAAATTGCTAAAACGCACCGTTATGCTGTATAATTTGTAAAGAACGTCGTTCATGCCTCCAGCTTCTTCATTCAATGATGACCAATGCCTCTCAATTGTGTATTTTAATATCACATTTTGTACACGATTGTAGAAGTAATCGACCGTCGATAGCATCATCTTGAAAGCCTGATCATTGCCCGCCAGAGTATACTAATACAACAGGCCTGCCAATATCTATAAAAGTTTTCTACATTACTAGAGTGACAAATAAACAAGTAAAAACTAATATCTTGATAAAGAGAAATTAAATTAGAGTGTATACCTTATGAATTGTGTAGTATGGTGCCCACACAGGTTGTATATTTTCTAGACGGTCGAAAAAATCTAAGGGGAAAGCAGAAAGATAGCCTGTTCCCATTTTCTCCTGACAATTTCCCCAACCTAATCTCATTACATGGATTACTATATTGTTTCCTTAGAATATAATCACTAGAAAAATTATAAAGAACACTTGTCCTACTTTTTGATGGTGGTTTTATGACACACTGAAGCATTTGTCCTACGTATATAGATATTTTTGTGTTGTTGTTTTGGTTTCCTTAAAACTTGCCAGCATGATATATAAATATATATATATATATATATTAATTTACATATATCACCTGACCAAGTGTAAATATATTTGCAAAAAATCATTTAATACATGGTGGGATATCTAAGTTTCAAAGGTTACTGGAATTGTACTTCAAAATTAATTTGAAACAGAAATACCAGTCCTAAGATTGTTGCCTGAAAGTGGAATTGTTTCTTGAAAGGTCCAGCTGACTCACTTTCTTCTTCTCTTTGATTCATTAGGAAGTAAGTTGGTATCTTACCCTATAATTAGGTATTGATAATTCGAGAAAAGTTTGTGTTGAAAAGCACATTCTAGATTGATGAAAATGCATATTGAACCAGCATGATGATATATATATATATATATATTCACATATAGTTTGAATATTTACATAGAATATTTTTTTGGGTTGATTTTGTTTTTTTGATTGATGTATGTGTGTATTGAAAATGCATACTGAACCAGCACATTCTAGATTGATGAAAATACATACTGAGCTCATTTTGTTAAGTTTCTTCTTGTGAAAACAAGTTATTTTCTTATCATTTTGTATGAGCTCATTTACTTATTAAATTAATTATTTTCATGTAGAGTTATCAAAAATGGCCCCAGGAGTTCGCAAATTGAAACCTAAAATTACTCCAAACAATTCTCAACAAAGTTTCGTAAATCAAACTAGCAGGGATGTTACATCTAATTCAACTCCTCGTAGAAGTATCAGACAGCTTTTTAAAAAAGCAAATGTGTCTTCTGATGGTGCAAATGACGTAATGGTTACAACTAAAACGAATAGTGGCTGCATTGAAAGAGGTGAAACTGCCACAACAAATCCTACCAATGAGCACATGCCAAACCCTGAAGTTCAATCAACTCAAAGTCCTGATATTCAATCAAATGAGTACATTCAAAATCCTTCATCAGAAGCAAATGATATCGCAGGTATACATTTCTTTATTTTTGCCGCTTGATTATGTTAGTGAATTTTGAATGATATACAAACTACAAACTTAGATTGTATATCTGCTTTGCTACTATAATATTTTCATGAACCTGAAATTGAGAAGAAAAGTAATTGCATTCATTCATATACATGTTGTTGGAGCTGAGCTTTGATTATTACCTTATGGTTTTGTTCAAGACTAATCACGAGAAGATATTGTTGTCTATTATTACCTTATAATTTTTGATAATTTGTTGTTTCCAGATCATATAGTTATAATCTGTAAGCTTGATGTTACATTCTTAATAGATTCAAATTACATTCTTTGAGCTATATTGCCACTGATAGAATCTGCCGCATTTTCCATATCATATAGTTAGAATCTGCAAGCTTGATGTTACATTCTTAATAGATTTGAATTACATTCTTTGAGTTATATTGCTAGTGATAGAATCTGCAACATTTTTAATAGATTCGAATTACATTCTTTGAGCTTTATTGCCACAGATATATAACAGCTAACGAGAACAGAGTCTCCTAACAAAAAAAAAACTAAAGGGAAAAGTGAAAGGAACAAAACAATGGCAAGATTGTTTAATTTACCCAATGGCTAGGATTGTGATTAGCCAAGATACAATAGAAGATGTAGCAGCAGCATGTAAATTCGGAGCATTCCATTGGATCACATTATTAATTCCTGTAATTGATGTGGTAAATCCCACAACTCCAGCTATAAGTGAAATAATGACTACAAAACCGGTAGCCATGTTGCCGAACGGGTAATATATCGGAAAATAACTGGAGTACTGGTTTTGTAGTCATTATTTCCCAGCCATGACTATAATGTTTTTTTTACATTCATTTGCCGAACAAAACAGTAGCCATTTGCAGTAACCAGTTGGGAGTGACAACACGGTTGCTGCAAATGAATGTAAAAAAAAAAGTATATGATCCAAATTTTGAATGAGGATATGTCCAAAATAACTCTAGAATAAAACAAAACAAGATTCAAGGAAAATAGAATTTGTGAACCATCTATTGCATTTTCTAAACTCCAGAAGCATAATGTCATCCAAAAGTATTATTTTTCTGTTGTCAATTTCATTTGAATCAGTTTTCTACATTTAGTGAAGATGATTTGCGAGCATTGCATACATGCTAACTTTTACAATATTGTTATTGAATCGAACTAATGATGTATGTATATATTGTATAACAATTTTTAAATGTATAGATGCAGCTTCCAACTTTAAGAAAAGAGGGCGTGGTCAAACAATGGGCAAGGGCATTATGAAGGCATTTGGTTCTTCTGGAAATAAAATGAAGGTAACTGTGGATCCATTATTAGGAAGACCTAAAACTCGAGATGAAGCCGCAAAACTTTCGAGTCAAATTGTCATAGTAACTCGAGATGTCCTACCAGTGCCCAAGAGGTGGAAAGAAGTAGATGAAAAAAATGGTGTGGAATTAGGCTTTGATCATTTAAAGGTACGAGTAAAGTAAATTATTTTATCGCATGATGTTCATTTTCATGTAATCTAAAATGATCATATATATATATATATATATATATATATATATATATATGCGGAGATCCACATGGATATTAATATGGATGATCCGGGGGTTATACAATGCATGATCGAAAGGCTAAAATCTGGTACCAGGCAACGGCGTTACAGGTTACATATGCATTACAAGAAGTATGCAAGTTTGCAAGAGGCTAAAAATAACAAGCCTTCTTCTTGTCCTAGTAAACAAAATTGGGAGGAATTGTGTGACTTATTTGCATTGTCTGAATTCAAGGTAACAAGTTTTTAAATGAATACTTATTTTCAAATATTTGTCAATATTTTCTTATAATATGTTTATATATTATCTTAGAATATTATTGTTCTTTTTTTGGCAGCACCAAAGTTCCACCAATGCTGGAAATCGAAAACAAGTGCGAACTCCACATATTTCTGGTAGAACGCCTTTATAGTTCTTCAACATGAAATTGTGAGTTGTTATTAAGAACCCTTAAATTGACACTATTTCAGCTTATTTTTTTACTGTGAGTTTTTTCCTTTTTTGAATAGAATCAGAAAGAGCTATATGGAGAACAATGTGATAGGATTGCGTTCTATAAACGTACTCATTATAAAGAAAACGATGGTTGGTCAACCGTGGAGGCAAAGGAAAATTTGGTGAGTCAGGGACTCATTTTCATTATCTAGCTTTGCTATTAACCATGATATTAATTGTGTACTCTTAAATCAATATATTTAAATAGGAGTTGATGATAGCAAAGCAAGAAAAATATATAGAGCAAGAAATTGAGAAGAGTGCTGAAGAAATAGTTCTTGAGGTGCTTGGCCATGGATCTGGCTATATAAAGGGTGTTGGCTATGGCCCAAAGCCTCCAAGTAGACACACCACATCCTTTGATTCAACTACCCAACAACTTCAAAATGAACTTCAGGAAACACAAGAAAAACTACAAGATTCAAAATCTCAAGTAAGTGGACTAAAGGCCTAAGTGAGTGATTTGAAAGAGCAATTGGGTCAACAATGTGCATCTATCAACAAACTTATGGTATTCATGACTGCTAGTGAGAATAATATCTAAGCTACAAAATAAGATTTCTGGGGACATATGGTTTATATTTATATGAGTATTGTTTAAGTTTTGATGCCTAATGTTTCGTTTCGAATATTTTTCAAGTAGATTTATAATTTCCATTTGCAAGTTGGATATTTTAGCATTTTCTTATATTGATTAAATAAGCATGTTCTACTTAAACATGTTGGTATTTTTATTATTCAGTCTTATTTAAATTTTAAATTGCATTTGTAATATAATATTATATCGAAGCAAATGTATGTATCTTTGAATCGAATTATTAATAATATGGAAAGTCAATAATGAATTTTCTCATCATGAGATTTTATTTTATTTTTATGCAATATAAATGATAAAATATGACAAATTAATACATCGATATATATAGATATATAGTCTCCAATGCATCATTTAATGGCTATTTATGTTGTCATATAAAAATCAATTGATGACACTGATCTATTTTGTAATTGAAACTAATATTTTTCACAACGAACTTAGACGTCACCATACATATCCATTTAGTGACAATATAAAATTGGTAACTAAAAATTGTCCTTTTATGACGACTTGTATCGTCCCGTATATATTTTAAATTTGTCACACAAAATGGGTCATTTATGATGATTTGTGTGTCACCATATAATACTATCTAGTGACGAAATATTTTGTCACCATATACTTCTTTTATGATGAACCGGTTCATCACAAATCTTACGCAATTAGTGACACTAATCAACTTTGTCATGTGATGTTAATCTTTTGGTGACAATAAATGTCGTGTCATTGAATATTACTTTTTGTGACACATTGTTTTGTCATTATATATTATATACTCATTAAGTGACAACCAATATTGTGTAACTATAAGTCGTTCAGGTTAACTATAAAACATCTCTTTTATGACAAATTATATAACATATGACGAATTAGTTAATGCAATTGTGACACTGAAGGCGTCACTAAACTTTGATTACTTTGGCAATATATTCATTTTCGTCACCAAAATCTAATGTTTCGATGACAAAATATGCATTCGTCATTTAAAATGTTACCTTTTGATGTCAAAATAAAAATTTGAGTGACAAAAGTTTGATCATTGAAGTGACGAGTTAGTCGTCACAAAAGATGATATAAATGATGAAACTGGTCGTTAGCGTCATCAAAGATTAAATTATATAGTGATGAACTAAACAAATCGTCACATATACCTTTTACCACGGGGCTATAGTGACGATTGTTATGACGCTCAAATTTCGTCACCTAATAACTTTCGTGACGAAAAATGACATTTATATGACGAATTTTATCGTCATGTTTTCCTAATTTCTTGTAGAGATCATTTTTATTAGCAAGAAAAATAACTCAAGTATATCGAGAGAAGTCATCGACAATAACGAATGTATAATGTTTTCCACTTAGGCTTGTCATAACAATGTCACCACACAAATCTAGATGAAGAAGCTGCAAAGGCTTGGTTATGGAATTAGTCAAGTATACTTTTAACTAATTTGTTCTTTTAACAAGTGTCCATAAGCCAATATTTTCAATGTTTAATTTGGGTAGTCTTTTGACACCTTGATTTTTGCAAATATTTTGTAAATTTTTGTATCCAAACATTTCCAAGTCACCTATGCCATAAACTAGTTATATCATTGTTAGCGACAAGACAAGAAACGTTTTAACTAACCAAATCACTTGTGCAAATTATGTAAAGATTGTCTTTTCTACTAGTTTCACAAATAATTTTATCGTTTTTGAGAATAAATCATTTTTTTATTAAAAAGAATATAATAATTTAAAGCACAAAGTTGGCTTACACTTATAAAATTGAACTTAAGCCCCTCTACAAATAAATCATCATTAAGAGGGAAAGAAAAATTACCAAAATCTCCATCGCCAAGGAATTTGCCATTGCCATTTTCGAATATAACCATTCATTCCTCTTGTAGCTTAATGTTGGTAAAGAGATGTTCCTTTCCGTTTATTTGGTATAGCCATCTGCTGTCTACGAGCCATTTGGAATATTCTTTCACCATTATCGCTTTTTCGGTACCCTAGAGTGTTGGGGTTGATGGGTCATAGCATTGAGACCTTTGGGCCTCAAAAAATATTTAGTAATATTTTTAACTCTACAAGTGCTAGTTAAATGACCCTTTTTTTCACAATAAAAGCATGTAATAATTTTAGAACTACTAGCATGAATAAAAGTTGGATCTTGGTCCTTCTTCTTGAAATCGGTTTGAATATGTTTATAACCAAATCCTAATTTTAAATGTTCATTTCATTATGCACCAAGTATTTTTGTAACCTTGTCGGTACTCAAGTTAACACGTTGCACATCATTTTTCAAAATTTCTAATTCTTTTGTGAGCAAATCATTTTCGGAATCAAGGCTTCTAACTTCAGCAAGAGTAATAGTATGAGCATTATCAAGAGGTTCATAAGAGGAAAATAAATTATCCTTTTCTATATTTAAGCTCTTAAAACCTTTTTTCAAGTTCTTGTATTTAACAATTATATTTTTAAACTCATTTTGCAAATAATCATAATCCTCTTGCTAAATCAATTAAAGAAGAAGAAGAATTATAGTGTACCTCGTCGGCTTCATCATCGATAACCATGAGACCTTATTCGATTTCCTCATTGTCAAATGTTGCAAGAAGTTCATCCCACGTCTTAACATCCGCATTTAAGACCTTTTCTCGGGAAAGAACTTTTTCTTCTTTTGTTCTTTCTCCGATATTTTTGGACAATCGGCGATAAAGTGTCCAGGCTATCCGCATTTAAAGCACAAGTTGTCTATTGTCTTTCTTGCCTTATTTTTATTAAGAAATTTGGCAATTTTTCTCAAAAGAGCGGTCATTCCCTCGTTTTCCTCGTCACTATGATAATATACACAATTGAAACTTGAGGCTAGATCCTTCAGATTAGATTGCATACCCGGTTGAGAAGTGGATGGTTTGGAAATTTTCCTATCCTTGAGATAGATTTCATAAATAAGAAGATTTCCAATAAGCTCATCAATCTTGAGTCTTTCAAAATTTTGAGCTTACCGTAATAACCATTAATTTCTCCGACCAAGTGGGAAGAGCATGTTAGTCCAAGTGGCTACAATAATCTAGAGGGGAATAGATTATGCCGATTTTTCGCAAATCACCCTCTTTTTTGAAACAACGAGTAAATAACAAGAATGTAAATGCGGAAAATAAACAACACTCGTTGATTTAAAGAGGTTCAACCCACCTAGGGCCTAATCCTCTACCACTCCAGTATCTCCGGGATGGATTTCAAAAAGAAAAAAAGATTTTATTAATTTACCAAAAATTAATACAACACCTTGAGGATTACCACAACCCTCTTTCACCACCTTGAGGATTACCACAACCCTCTTACAACACCTTTGAAAATTACCACAATCTTCAAACACTTATCACCTAGATCACCCAAGTGTATTCTTACCACAAGAATACTCACAAGGATGTCTTGTGTTGAATGATAACCAAAATCAAGATTACAACTCAATAATGATTGATACAATATGAGTGCAAGTGTAATCAAGAATTGAAAGCCTAGACCTCAAATTTGTGCAAGTGAAAGTGCTTAGGCTAATACAACAAGATATATGAAAGTGTTTGCTCAATTGCTCTTTGTTTTTGTATGGCGTGTTGTATCTTGTTGCTTGAATGAAGTCTCTATTTATAGGAGAGGACTTGGCTTTCATTTCCGACATTGGCTCCTCCTTGGGGAGTGATTTGCTGCAAAAGAAACCATTTAAAATGATCAATATAGTGTTAGAAATCAATCCCACAAAATAGGGAAAAGTTGTCCAAAACACAACGGATAGTTTGATGATAAACAAGGGGTTCGACCGATCGCGCGAGAGATAAGATTGAAATTGAATTCTTGAATTTTTACACAGGGGGACCGGTCGAAGGGGTGCAACCGGTCGCCTTTAGTCAGACCGGTTGCCCTTGAAGATTTTACGAAACAGAGAAGTTTGGAACAAAAATCCAACTCCCAAGTCAAGTCGCCGGCGACGACGGTCGACCGACCGGACCGCCCACCGATCGCCCACCTGGTCGGCCCACCTGGTCGGCCGCCGCTCTCCCCTATTTTTCTTACGCCCCATTTTCTGTTTCTCGGCTCAACTCAGTGCGGGTTGCCCTATAGGGAGACCCAGGTCGAGCTGAAACAAATGTGTTGTCCAATTTTTTATTGAAAATAAACTTCAAGAAATACTCAAAAAATAGTAAAAACATTTTAAGTTGATCGGAAGTATTTAGACAACATTTAGGGACATAGTTTTGATTTAAAAACTCATTTGAACAAAATCGAACATAATCATCAAAATCATGATAAAAACATTTATCTAACAAACTCCCCCTTTTTGATGATTACAAACCAAAACAATTTTCTTGAGGACGATTTGAAAACCACATAAAATTTTTGGTTTTCCAAGTAAACTATCCGTTAGAAGTATTTCATACAAAGCTCCCCCTATTTATGAGCATATCAACAAACGATTATTCTAAGTAAGAAGCACAAGCTATAACAAGCTTATATAGAATGCATCATGAGCTAAGGAGCTCCCCCTGTCACAAAACTTATAATCAATTTCATCCGAGTCCAAAATTCAAGCCATGGACTAGGTATTTGAGTCCACAAAACACCTTTGGAATCATCAAAAAGAATGTTAGAATGGTGAAAACACCATACAATAATATCAAAGTGCGCCAAAGGGACGATTTATAAACCGTTGAGCAATTAAAGCATAATAGTTCAAGGAAAATGGGAGAAATGTAATATGAAAAGTTCATACGCTCGTTTTGTTTGTCAAATCATGATCTCAATAAGTATAGAAAACTTTTGAAAGCAAGAGAATCATGTATAAGTTGAAATTTTCATTGCGACATATCATCGAACACCTTGTGTGCGTTAAAAATAAAAGAGGTTGTATATAACCTTTGTAAATGGTTCAAGCCAAAAATTTTCAACATCAATTCAAGTCAATCATCATACATAACAACATAGCAACCACGCTCATCATGATCATACGAAAAGTACATCAAAAATTTTCAAGAAACTCGAAAACTCAAGGGTTCAACCCAATTGAGCAAAAAAAGAGAATTTCTTACCATTTGATCGGAAAAAGTGAGCCATAATGATGATGATCATGCTATATAATGTCCATGTTGTGTAAAATATGCATGAAATCCATTTTTGAATGAATTTAGAGTGAATTTGGCAAAGGGGACGAAAAATGGCCAAAAAATGTTAAAGTGAAGAATGCTGAAGACAGAACGTTTAAAAGCCAAAATATAGCTTAGGGCGACCGGTCGAGGTTGAGGGCGACCGGTCGAGGTTGAGGGCGACCGGTTGCCCTCAACTTCTTCAGCTCACTGTCTTGTCAGTTTTATCAAAATCCGAATTTTCAACCAAAAATCCGATTTTTCGCCCCTAAGTTTTAAAAACGTGTAAAATGCAAACGTAAGCTTCATTCAATATGCATTATGCCTAACCGAGCTCGTATTGATGAAAAAGTCTCGGAAGATAGCGGTTTTGTAAAAATGTCCACTAATTGATCTTGAGATGGTACAAAAGATATCTCAATTTTACGTTTTGAAACACAATCCCTTAGAAAATGATGTCGAATCTCAATATGTTTAGTACGGTTATGATGAACCGGGTTTTGAGCAATATTTATAGCGGATATATTATCACAAAATATAGGTACATTTTCAAAAGAGCATTTGTAATCCGCTAAGGTTTGTTTCATCCAAAGAAGTTGAGTACAACAAAATGCGGCGGAAATATATTCGGCTTCACCGTTGAAAAAGAAAAACACGCTTTTGCTTCTTTGAAAACCAAGAAACTAGGCAATCGCCTAAAAATTGACATGATCCGGAAGTACTTTTCCGATCATCAATATTTCCCGCATAATCCGAATCACTATAACCTTTAAGAGAAAAATTTGCATTCTTTAGATAAAATAAACCATATTGAATGGTGCCTTCCAAATATCGAAAAATACTTTTAACGGCACTCAAGTGAGATTCTTTGGGATTGCTTTGAAAACGAGCACATAGGCATACGGCATGAACAATGTCCGGTCTACTAGCGGTTAAATAAAGTAAACTACCAATCATACCTCGATACTTTGATTCATCCACGGACTTGCCTTTCTCATCTTTGTCAATTTTGACATTTGTTGCCATAGGAGTAGAGACGGTTCTTCCTTCTTCAATGCCGAACTTTTTCAAAAGTTCTTTTGTATACTTTGATTGCGAAATATAAATACCTTCTTGACATTGCTTAATTTGAAGTCCAAGAAAGAAGTTAAGCTCCCCCATCATACTCATCTCGAATTCTCCTTGCATTAATTTAGAAAATTTCTTGCACAAAGAATCATTAGTAGCACCAAAGATAATGCCATCAAAATATATTTGCACAAGTAAACAATCTTGCCCCTTTTCAAAAACAAAGAGAGTTGTATCAACTTTACCTCTTATAAAACCATTTTGTAAAAGAAAAGAGCTAAGTCTATCATACCATGCACGGGGTGCTTGTTTTAAACCATACAAGGCCTTTTTAAGTTTATAAACATCATTATGCCTAGAAAAATTTTCAAACCCCGGAGGTTGTTTTACATAGACTTCTTCTTGAATAATACCATTTAAGAAGGTGGATTTAACATCCATTTGGTAAAGTTTGAAATTTTTAAAACAAGAATAGGCAAGTAAAATTCGAATAGCTTCTAAACGTGCTACGGTGCAAAAGTTTCATCATAGTCAATACCTTCTTCTTGACAATACCCTTGAGCTACTAACCTTGCCTTATTTCGAACAATATTGCCTTGATCATCAAGTTTGTTCCTAATACCCATTTTGTACTAATAATGGTTTGAGAAGGAGGACAAGGTACCAATTCCCATACATCATTTCTTTCAAATTGATTCAACTCTTCTTGCATCTCTAGGAACCAATCCTCATCCTCAATAGCCTCTTTAGCATTTTTAGGCTCTATTTGAGAAATAAGAGCTTTCTCGGCAAATTTTCTCCGGGTCATAACTTTGCAAGGGGATCACCAATAATAAGATCTTTTGGGTGATCTCCTTAAATTTCAATGCAACGGAAGATCCGAGATATCACCTCTATCTTCTTGAGGACCATTTGAAGTGGACGGTTGATCATTTGATGTGATTGATCATCGGTTTGAACAATTTGTTCAATAATATCCTCTTCATCACTTTCATCATTAGGAATTCTTTCAACTCCCGAAGCTTCATTGAATTTAACATGGATGGATTCTTCAACAACTTCACTAGTCTTATTGTAAACCCGATATGCTTTGCTTTTTGTTGAATATCCCATAAATATCCCTTCATCGGCCTTAGGATCAAGTTTGTCCAATTGATCCTTGGTATTCAAAATAAAGCATTTACAACCAAATATCTTGAAATAACTAATATTTGGAGTTCTACCTTTCCAAAGCTCATATGGAGTTTTATTCATTTTAGGACGAATATAAACTCGATTAATGACATAGCAAGCGGTACTTACGGCTTCGGCCCAAAAATACTTTGGAAGTGAAAATTCATTGAGCATGGACCGACTCATTTCTTGTAATGTCCGATTTTTCCGTTCGGCTACTCCATTTTGTTGAGGTGTCCTTGGAGCCGAGAAATTATGAGCATATCCTTTGGTTTCACAAAATACTCTAAATTCACCGTCAAATTCTCCACCTTGATCGCTTTGAATAGACTTGATAGTGTCTTCCTTTTCATTCTCAATAAGTCTACACAACTTAACAAACTCATTAACGGCATCGCTTTTATTGGTAAGAAAAAGAGCCCAAGTATATCTCGAAAAATCATCGACTATAACAAAAGTGTAATGTTTTCCACTTAGACTAGCCGTACCAATGTCCCCGTACAAATCAAGGTGAAGCATTTGTAGGGGTTTGGTTGTGGAAATTTCATTTTTGGGCTTAAAACTACTCTTAACTAATTTGTTCTTTTGACAAGTGTCACATAGGCCAAGATTTTCAAAATTCAATTTGGGTAGTCCTTTCACATGTTGGTTTTTGTAAATATTTTTCAAATTTTTGTATCCAACATGTCCAAGTCGCCTATGCCATAAACTAGTTAAATCATTATTGGCGACTAAACAAGAAACATTTTGACTAACCAAATCACTTGTACAAATTTTGTAAAGATTGCCTTTTCTATTTGCTTCACAAATAATTTCACCATTTTTAAGTATAAGGCATTTTTCTTTATTAAAGGAAACATCATATTTAGAATCACAAAGTTGGCTAACACTTATCAAATTAAACTTAAGCCCTTCAACTAATAGAACATTACTAAGAGAGAAAGAAGAGTTACCAATTTCTCCATTTCCAAGAATTTTTCCTTTGCCATTGTCGAACATGACCATACCCTCTTCTTGGATCTTGATGTTGGTAAAAAGTTCTCTCCTCCCGGTCATATGGCGTGAACATCCGCTGTCCACGAGCCATTTTGAATCTTCCATTGTGGTTATAGCCCCTATTACCTACAAAAGAATTTCTTTTAGGTACCCTATAATTTTGGGGTCCATGGGGGTTAGTCTTGAGACCTTTGGGTCTCCAAACATGTCTTGAGCTATTTCTCAATTTGCAATTATTAGCATAATGTCCAACTTTTCCACAATAAAAACAAGTAGGAGTATTATAATTATTAGCACGTACAAAAGTCGGACCTTGGTTATTTTTCTTAAAAACACTTTGAAATGGCTTATAACCAAGTCCCGATTTGGAATGCTCACCTCTTTGTGCATCTAAAATTTTTGTGACTTTATCCGTACTTATGTTGAAACGATGCACATCATTTTTCAAACATTCAATATCTTTTGTGAGCAATTCCTTTTCGGTTTCAAGAGAATGAATTCTAGTAAGAGTAAGAGCATGAGCTTTGTCTAGAGATTCATAAGAGATAAATAATTTTTCCTTTTCAACCTTAATCTCCTTATGCTCCTTTTTTAAATTTTTGTATTTAACGATTAAATTTTGAAACTCAATTTGCAATTCATCAAAATCACATTGCAAGTCATCAACTATGGAGGAAGTAGAAGAATTTGAGTGTACCTCATTGTTTTCATCGTCTATAGCCATGAGACCGTGTTCGGTTTCTCCTTCCTCATCGGTTGTTTCGAGTAGTTCATCCCATGTTTTGACTTCCGCATTTAGAGCCTTCTTTTTTGTGAAAGGCTTCTTTTTCTTTTGCTCCTCTTCATCGAGCTTGACAATCGGCAATGAAGTGCCCGGGTTTTCCGCATTTAAAGCAAGCATTATCTCTTGGTTTTCTTGCTTTATTTTTATTCACAAATTTTGCAAATTTTCGAACAAGTGCGGCCGTCTCCTCATCATCATCATCATTATTATCATAGTATGCATTATTAGAAGAAGAAGCAAGACCTTTAGGAATAATTTGCATACCCGATTGATTTGTGGATGGTTTGGAATTTTTCCTCTCCTTGAGATAGACTTCATAGATGAGTAGATTTCCAATAAGCTCATCATACTTGAGTGTCTCAAGATTTTGTGCCTCCGTGATTGCCGTTACTTTTTCGGACCATGAGCCGGGAAGTGCATTTAATACCTTGGTCACCTTGTCTTCTTCCGAGATGACTTTGCCGAGGGCCACAAGAGGATTGACAATATTGTCAAGTCTTTCCACCATCTTGGAAATGCTTTCGCCATCATACATGTTAAAGTTTTCGAAGTCTTTAACAAGCATGGTCTTTCTTGCTTGCTTGACTTTCTTAGTCCCTTCATAGATTGTCTCCAATTTTTCCCAAACCTCATGTGCCGACCTTATGCCTCTTATGCGATTGTACTCGGTGGCGGTAAGAGAACAATGCAAAATATTTAAGGCCTTACAGTTTAGAGAGAAAGCCTTTTTGTCGTTTTCATCAAACTCCTTGAAAGGTTTAGGAGCCAAGGTGCCATCCTCCGATTTCTTTGTAGGTTGATCAACTCCTTCAATGACCACATTCCAAATGTCGAACCCGCACCCTTGTAGAAAGCACTCCATACGGTCTTTCCAAAATGCGTAGTTGTTGGCGTTGAATAGTGGTGGCTTATTGGTGGAGGCGTCGGTGGTGAGATGAGCATCATTTGTAGCCATAGATCTTTCCTCTTTACTCGGACGAGCTAGCCAAAGATTTTGGCTCGATACCACTTGTTAGTCAAGTGGCTACAATAATCTAGAGGTGGGGTGAATAGATTATGCCGATTTTTCGCAAATAACCCTCTTTTTCGAAACAACGAGTAAATAACAAGAATGTAAATGCGGAAAATAAACAACACTCGTTGATTTAAAGAGGTTCAACCCACCTAGGGCCTAATCCTCTACCAACCCAAAGATCTCCTGGGATGGATTTCAAAAAAAAAAAGATTTTATTAATTTACCAAAAATTAATACAACACCTTGAGGATTACCACAACCCTCTTTCACCACCTTGAGGATTACCACAACCCTCTTACAACACCTTTGAAGATTACCACAATCTTCAAACACCTATCACCTAGATCACCCAAGTGTATTCTTACCACAAGAATACTCACAAGGATGTCTTGTGTTGAATGATAACCAAAATCAAGATTACAACTCAATAATGATTGATACAATATGAGTGCAAGTGTAATCAAGAATTGAAAGCCTAGACCTCAAATTTGTGCAAGTGAAAGTGCTTAGGCTAATACAACAAGATATATGAAAGTGTTTGCTCAATTGCTCTTTGTTTGTATGGAGTGTTGTATCTTGTTGCTTGAATGAAGCCTCTATTTATAGGAGAGGACTTGGCTTTCATTTCCAGACATTGGCTCCTCCTTGGGGAGTGATTTGCTGCAAAAGAAACCATTTAAAATGATCAATATAGCTGTTAGAAATCAATCCCACAAAATAGGGAAAAGTTGTCTGAAAACGCAACGGATAGTTTGCTGATAAACAAGGGGTTCGACCGGCCGCGCAGAGATAAGATTGAAATTGAATTCTGCGAATTTTTACACAGGGGGACCGGTCGAAGGGGGGTGCGACCGGTCGCCCTTAGTTGTGACCGGTTGCCCTTGAAGATTTTACAAAACAGAGAAGTCGGAACAAAAATCCAACTCCTGTGCAATGTCGCGCCGTCGGTCGACGGCCGACCGCACCTGGTTGGCCACCGGTCGACTGGTCGCATATATATCATGAAGGAAATAGAGTGGCAGACCTTCTGAGCAAGAAGTCGCAATCGGTGACTTGGTGGGGAGTTCCTCTTGCGGAGCTTGTTCCTTTTCTCACTAAAGACTATGTTGGTCAATCCAATTATAGATTTGTTAGATAATGCGTCCCGTTTTTTATTTCCTTATATTTGGACGCCTATTATGGGGGTACTCTTTTTCCTGCCAAGGGTTTTTCCCACAAGGGTGGGTTTTACCTTGGGAGGTTTTAACGAGGCCCCAACCATTCAGACATTTGGTCGGCTTGTGACCATTTTGATTTTGTTTTGTACTCGATTTTCGATTTGTTTCTTTGGCTACCTGATCAGCCTGTGATCAGGATCACTCTTTTCATTTTTTTATATATCAAAATTGCTTAAGCACGACAATATGCCACTTTTAAATAAGCATGGTGTGATTCAACAAACTCACAATAACAGAATTCACCAAGCAAATCCAACCCACTATCGAAAGCGAAGAAACTTTCCAACATCTGAATTTAAGCATTTTTGGTTTAGCTCAATTAAAAGTCTCAATATTTGAGGTATGATTAAAAAAGAAATTTAAGGTGAGCTTGTAGCTCATGTGGTATCACTTACCCTTTGTAAGGGTGTTGACCAGGGTTTGAACCTTGTATTTTTAATTTTCTTTGAAATTTATCCCTTCCCCTCTAATCACTACTCCCAAATTATTAAAAAAAGATAGAGTTCCTGAAAATTCTCTCTCTAGGGTTTTCTCTCTCTTCCTTCCTCACGACCGTTCACCGGCTTCCCTTTTCTAGTGGCTCCATGGTGGAGCCACTCTTCCATGGACTCACGTCAATTTCGTCCCACATGTGTGGGCCCATGACTCATCGTCGACTCCTCCATCATCCTCCAACGCTGCAACGGGCCCACGCATCGATCACGTACCCGCCAGGTTGGTCCCCCCGGAGTTTTACCTGCTGCAACCTCCCGCCACAAACTCCGCGTCGCCATGCAACTGCAATGCCTCCTCTGCGATGATCACATTGTTGTGCGTTACCCTCCGCATGACTGCTTTGTCTGTTGCCGTTGCCTGCGCTGGGCTTGAAGACTAGCCTCCTCGTCGCATGATGCTGCTACTTGCACTCTACGGCTATTGGGGGGTGACCTCCCTTCCCCCTATGGCTATCGCATGCCATGGGGGGGCCGGCCCCCTTGTGATGCCTTATGGGGGGGCCAGTAGCTGCATCTCCCTCCAAGGCCGCCCCCCAGGGGAGTGATGACCCCTGGGCCGCCGTCTACCGTTTGCATGGAATCCCATCCACAGGACCCCGCCCAGTAGCTGTTTCCAAGGATGCACATCAGATTGCTGGAACCTCCCCCCAATGACATCCAATTATGAATCAAACCCTCGACATTAGGCTCATAATGGTAATGCTCAATCCAATTTTGGCTATTCTTTTGCTAAAATTGTTTCAGGTACTCACCAAAATATGGATTCAACTACGTAGGCCCAAGGTAATTTCACAACATTTCCGCATGTTGTTTCTGGTAAATCCCATTCTATCCCTAAACCTGTTAGAAAGGGAGATTATTTTTCCATTACTATTGATGAAAATGTTTATCAACAACGCCTCGCCGAATTTTCTTATTCATTAATAGGAAGAGTGATTTTAGGCAAGGATAACAAGCCATGGGCGACTATACTTCTGCATAAACGCCTATCAGAATTATGGTGAATTAAAAATAATTGGACACTAATCCCCTTGGGTAAGGAATTTTTTTGTGTCAAGTTTTTTAATGCGCAGGATCGGGCTCGCGCTCAAATACGTATTAATTGGGCGCTTAATCTGGGAACTATTCGGCTCTCTCCATGGGTCCTGGATTTCAATCCGTGCAAGGTACACGCTGCGTCGGGCTAGTGTTTGGGTCCGCATCTTCGAGCTCAGTCTGGAGTACTGGGATCCTAACACCATCTTGGGGATCGCCAGTGCGATTGGAAATCCGATACAAATTGATCATCGATCGATTAGTGGTTCTCTGGGGCATTTCATTCGGGTGTTAGTGGATATTGATCTGTCGAAACCGTTGGAGGATCACATCATGGTGGAACGAGTTGGCCAGTATTCCTTTGTGTCAGTGACTTATGAGAAACTACCTGAATTTTGTTCGAAGTGCAGTGTTATGGGACATTCGATGGTTTCTTGTCGTATTACTACCGCGGGTAACCCATCCATGAACAGACGCGCCTCCCCTAACCATGGACGATCCAGGAATTCAGCGGCATGTCAGAACTCAGTAACGGGTCGTTCCAGGGTCCGCAAAGTTTATCGTCCTGTGCAGCAGGACAAGGGCAAGGCCATTGATGACTCAATGGGAAATACGGGTTCGGCTATGCGAGCAGGATCCCCTACATGTGCAATAGTCACTTGCCCTTCTGACATACATGTGAGCAACACTTTTGAGACACTTGCTTCAAATGACACCCCTGACCAACCATAGGCAGACTCTCAACTGGTTGAATTTATCTCTCCTTCAGAGTTTGTGTTGGATCATAAGCTTTGAGAATTTGTTGTTTAATTGCTTTAATATTGCTTAAAAGATCAGTGTCATTCCTAACCTTTTCTCAAATGCTTTCTCAACCTTTTATAGTTGTTCACTTGGTTTTATACCAATGATTTGGGCTTCCTAGACTTGAGTTTTGTGTTGTTTTTGAGTATTTTGAGTCATTTGAGTAGCCAAGCCATGTTGAGAGCCAATTATATTGAGTTTATAGTCATAGTAATGAATCGTGTATCAAAATAAGTACAAACGAGAAAACAACGAGAGATTGATTTGAAGAAACGTCCAAACGCATCAGAAATTTCCATCACTGGCAGCGTTTCGTATTTTGGCCATAAATCTCTCTACAAAACGGATATTGAGATGATTCAAGTGGCTATGGAAAGCTAAGAGATAGGGCTACAACATTTATGAAGACACAAAAAGCAAATTCGGACGTTTGGATGGCGCGACAAAGACGAATAAGAGGGCGCTGCAAAGCTAATAATGGCCCAGTGGCCTTAAAACGCAATGCTAAATACCGAGGAGTGTTCTCGGGCGCTGCAGCGCCGGGTCAAAAATGGGCAGTGTGGGTTTGTGTTTTGGCGCTGCAGCTCCCATTTTGGAGCGCTGCAGCGCCTATGGGGACAAAACAATGAAAGTCCGATTTTTGGATCTAAAAGGAGGGTACTATAAATAGATACATGGGAGGCTTCATTTAGGGCATGGAGGACACTTGGGGATACACCCAAGAACACAAGAAACACATCAATTTCATCAAGGAAGAATCAAGGGAAGAATCGGGTCGAATCGGAGCTTGAGGATTGAAGATTAATCGAGAGATTATCCATTTCCCTAAGTTTTCTCATTCTTTGTGCTTTAATCTTTCATTTTTAGCTTCTTATGAAGATGAACAATTTGTCTATGAGTTGTTTATTTATAATGGGTAGCTAAACTTCTTGTGATTTCCGGTTTTGGAAGTAGATTAATTGAACTCTTGTTGATTGTTTTAATCTTAATTGAAGTTATTGTCTTGAAGCCTATTTGAGTACTTTGTTCTTATTCTTGTTTTATCTTTGGCCAATGATTTAGCATGTTTGATATATTGATTCATAATTCGAGAGATGAGTTTCAATATTAGATCTTGAGTACTTGACATGAATATTTGCATAATCGAGAGGTTTGTGAATATTTGTGAGGATATTTGATCTTTTGTGCATTTGGGAGTTGTGTATCTTATGTTGAGTAGAGATACTAGCATAGATATTTCAATCTACACTTTATATACATCTCAAGAGGGAGGATAAAATACCATTGTGATCGTCTTATAGGTGTATTGATAATAACTTTGGCTTTGATTAAATCATAAAATAAGACGAATATTAATTGAAATCATAACCCGGGAATCCATTTCATTTCCCTTGGTAATTCCACTATTATTTTCATCTTGTGTTTTTGTTATCTTTTCTTCCACAACAATCATTCAATTTCAATCGTCTAAATAAAAATAAGGCTATCTTAGTTCAATACTTAGCGCATTAATTTATTAGTCTCCGTGGATACGACCTTGCTTACCCTATTCTATAAACTACACCGTATACTTGCGGTGAAGCTAAAAATAAGGCTAACAAGTTTTTGGCGCCGTTCTTGGACTAATACAATTTTTGGTGCTAATATTGCGATAGATAGAATTATTCTTAATTTAGACATTTTTTTATTTTTTTTTCATTTTTCTTCTCAGAAATTCTACTTCTACAATGCTTGATTTGTTTCTTTGAATTGGTATAGGTGCACCTATTCGGATGGAAGAGGCAAAACCATCTTTGGAAGACGCCCTCATTTCATTAATGAATCAAACGACTTCATTTATGAGTCAAATAAATTTATTCATGAGGGAAATGGGAAATAGCCTTACCGAAAACGAAGCAAAGATGGACAAGATGAAGTTGCAATTGACACAATTGGCCAATACTATGGATTCACAATTGAAAAATCTCGAGACTCAAATGGGCCAATTAGTTACAATAGTTGGTGGGCAACATCAAAAGAGCCAATTTTTAAGCACCACCAAGCCAACTCGAAGGAACAATCTCGTGCCATTCATCAAATGAGTGGTACCGAATACGAGAAGATGAAGATCCTGGAAAAGCAAGAAAGTTCGGAACCAAACACGGATTGTGTGTTTATGCACTTTCACCCATGTGTGGTACCGAAAGGAGCAAAAACAGGGACAAGGAACACACGAACCATGTGTGTACACCCGTGCATTGCGTGCATGATATAAGAAAACTATTCCATAATGAGACAAGCACAGAATATGCGTACACGCACGGACAACATGAGCATAACCCAGATCAAAGTGTTCCAACACCAGGACTTCACTACTTTCTTGGAAATCCTAATTATGCATTACTAGATGCAAACAATGCAAAAACAGATTCTCGACCACGACCCAAAGCAGCTAATATATGCATTCAAAGGTGGTACAAATTGGAATTAACAGGCGTCGAGCTAAAGCCGTTAAATATAGCGCTTGTTGGGAGGCAACCCAACAGTTTGTGGTGTGATTTTTGTTTTTTTTTTTCGTTTTCTTTATAAAAAAAAAAAAAGAAAATTACCTGATTTTACTTCGCAGCCACACACGGGCAGGGCATGCGTAAACGCACGATCCGTGCATGATTGAGGAATTGGAGATATTGCTACGGCCCCACACACGGGCAACCCGTGCGGAGGAGACGCCGCCACCCCCACAATAAATCAGGTCCAATCCACACAGGTTTATATTGAAATTCTATCCTCTCTTACGTACGATATAATTTCATTTAAGTTTGGGGGGAGAGATAGTTATTTTGATATGAAATGTGTGTGTGGATTGAAAAAAAAAAAATTTGCATTTTGTGTGTTTCCATATAGTTGCATGTAAAGCATTTTAGGTTGCATTTGCATTAGAAGCACGTTTATTATTTTCATAGATTTTAAGGAGTGAGTTGACCATGTGCGACGAGACTTGATGCTTATATTTTTGAAAAAAATTGTATTGTTTTAATTGGGTGTTGAGTATGAGTTGATTGAGCCATGAATAGATGATATTGAGCATGTGGATATTGAGAACATGGTTTGATGCTTTGAATTACGTATTTGCAAGCCTGTGAGCTTTTGAGCCTTTACTGCTTTCATCATATGCAGTCTTGTTGTTAATTTGAGTGTATCATTCATGTTGTTAGAATTCTAGAACTTGCTCTGGTATCTCTGTCAAGGTCACATGTTGTATGCGAAATGATCAAAGGCCATTTTTGTTAGCCCTTCAAGCCTTTTGCTTACCTAATGATAATATTGAAATCCCTAGTTAGCCAACTTGAGCCTATTGCCTAATTTTTGATAGCCACAATTCAAGCCTTAACTTGATAAATCTTTTACCCAAAACTTGAGCGTATAGCATTGAGTAAAGGGATTGAATAAGGGTGAATGGGTAAAATCAAAATTTTAGAAGATGGTGTTAGAGTTGGTTGATGGGAAGAAAAGGAGGAGAAATGAAGTGTTGAAAACTCGTATAAATGTCAAAAAAAAAATCGACTTTGTAAATGAGTTTCATTTAAATGAACTTGGGGGCTAAGGATTGTAATTTGAGGTGATTCTCAAAAGAAAGAAAGGAGATGGAGATAAGAGGAGTTGATGAAAATGAGAGATGATTTGAGTAGCATATTGAGCCTTAATGTAGATGATTTATATGCTCACCGGTCTATACGCTCAAGTTTGAGTCACACTATCCATATTTTCCTACCCTAACCAAAGAACCTTCATTACAACCAAAGAAAAAAGTCCTTTTTGATTCACAAATTGCATACATTCTAGTGGCGGAGATATGAGACGAATTGCAAGCCTATGGTAATTTTGCGACATTGAATTGATTTGAGCGTAAACACGTCCTATATTCATTCGAGATGAGAGTATACACTTGATCTTTGAGAGACGTGATTCTTAGCATTTACCATGGTTTCTTTGATGTATGCTCTATGTTAGATGTTTGAGGCTTGGTTGATTCGTTGTTCGACACATATGATGAACAATACGAATTTTATGGAGTTGTTGTGCGTTTTACTTTTCATTACTCCCAGTCATGTTTTGTCTTGTTTTTAAAAGTGTTGACCGGACGGCCAACAGTTTAAGTTTGGGGGTATTTGTTCACTTGGTTTTATACCAATGATTTGGGCTTCCTAGACTTGAGTTTTGTGTTGTTTTTGAGTATTTTGAGTCATTTGAGTAGCCAAGCCATGTTGAGAGCCAATTATATTGAGTTTATAGTCATAGTAATGAATCGTGTATCAAAATAAGTACAAACGAGCTAACAACGAGAGATTGATTTGAAGAAACGTCCAAACGCGTCAGAAATTTCCATCACTGGCAGCGTTTCGTATTTTGGCCATAACTCTCTCTACAAAACTGATATTGAGATGATTCAAGTGGCTATGGAAAGCTAAGAGATAGGGCTACAACTTTTATGAAGACACAAAAAGCAAATTCGGACGTTTGGATGGCGCGACAGCACGAATAAGAGGCGCTGCTGCAGCTGCAACAGCGCGCCCGCAGCGCCCAAAACGAAAATGCAGCGCCTGGGAGTGTTCTACGGGCGCTGCAGCGCCGGGGTCAAAAAATGGGCAGTGTGGGTTTGTGTTTTGGCGCTGCAGCGCCCATGGGCGGACAAAACAATGAAAGTCCGATTTTTGGATCTAAAAGGAGGGTACTATAAATAGATACATGGGAGGCTTCATCTAGGGCATGGAGGACACTTGGGGATACACCCAAGAACACAAGAAACACGTCAATTTCATCAAGGAAGAATCAAGGGAAGAATCGGGTCGAATCGGAGCTTGAGGATTGAAGATTAATCGAGAGATTATCCATTTCCCTAAGTTTTCTCATTCTTTGTGCTTTAATCTTTCATTTTAGCTTCTTATGAAGATGAACAATTTGTCTATGAGTTGTTTATTTATAATGGGTAGCTAAACTTCTTGTGATTTCCGGGTTTTGGAAGTAGATTAATTGAACTCTTGTTGATTGTTTTAATCTTAATTGAAGTTATTGTCTTGAAGCCTATTTGAGTACTTTGTTCTTATTCTTGTTTTATCTTTGGCCAATGATTTAGCATGTTTGATATATTGATTCATAATTCGAGAGATGAGTTTCAATATTAGATCTTGAGTACTTGACATGAATATGTGCATAATCGAGAGGTTTGTGAATATTTGTGAGGATATTTGATCTTTTGTGCATTTGGGAGTTGTGTATCTTATGTTGAGTAGAGATACTAGCATAGATATTTCAATCTACACTTTATATACATCTCAAGAGGGAGAATAAAATACCATTGTGATCGTCTTATAGGTGTATTGATAATAACTTTGGCTTTGATTAAATCGTAAAATAAGAGGAATATTAATTGAAATCATAACCCGGGAATCCATTTCATTTCCCTTGGTAATTCCACTATTATTTTCATCTTGTGTTTTTGTTATCTTTTCTTCCACAACAATCATTCAATTTCGATCGTCTAAATAAAAATAAGGCTATATTAGTTCAATACTTAGCGCATTAATTTATTAGTCTCCGTGGATACGACCTTGCTTACCCTATTCTATAAACTACACCGTATACTTGCGGTGAAGCTAAAAATAAGGCTAACAATAGTGTACATTTGAAATTTGCCCGTTGAAGAGATAGGCTAGTTTCAAATGCCACTTTGTGTTTGTTGGCTTGTCTTGTCTTGGTCTGCAGCCTTTGTGATGTTGACCTTTCCTCGTATTAAATGGCATTTTAGCTTTATAGGTTCTGACATAAAGTGCAGTGTTTCCCATTGGGCCAAACACTTTAAGACCTGGCATATTGAGATATTACTATAGAGGAAAAAACACTAAACCCCCTGAACTACGCGGTTTTTTGCACTTTACCATATGAACTAATTTTCTTTACACTTTACCATACAAACTATACAAGATTTGCACTTTGCCCTATAGCGGTCATCGCCGATGGAATATTCTCCGAATATTCCGGCACGTGCCCTCCACGTGAGGGCAAAACCGTCTTTTCCTAAAATTCAAATAGAAATAGTTACACTTTACCATCTGAACTTTGTTAAGAATTTCACTTTGCCATCTGAACTTTGCGCATTTTTCACTTTGCCATATCAATTTAAGAAAATTAAAAAAATTATGTGTATATATATTTATTTATCTTTTTTTTTAAAAAAAAATTAATCGTAAATTTTTTTTAATTAATATTTACCTTAGTAAAATATACTATCAATGGTATTATTTTAGGGTTTAGGTTTATGATTAAGGTAGGTACAAAATATCATTGATATCGATTTGCTTTTGGTGGTTTAGACATCTTTGAATTGTTCTAAGGTTTAGAAATTTTTTATATTGATCTCACCCCAATTTTCTAATGTGATGTTGCTTTAGATATGTACTTTTAATTCTTCGTTCAGTTCTTAATTACATATTCAAAACTTGATTATAGTGTTCAAAATTTATTTTTATTTTTCATAAATCAAATAATTACACGCTTGGCTAAACTTTTCTTGTGAGACAACTTTAGTCGATTACCACACTACACTGCTCTCGTACTCTTACAAGTAGGGGTTAAACTCAATAGGTATTTGGTGAACGAACAAAAATCATAATTGAACAGAAAATTTGGTAGACATCGTGTGCTGGATATTGTACCAAAATAAGCAGTTCGGCTCAAACTTTTACCATACTTTTTTTGTATTTCGATTGGTACTTCATTAAATCAAAATTTTGCCAAAAAAAATAAAATAAATATTGCAATCATAATTATAATATCTATTTAGTGTTTTTTAAGTTTTAGTATGCAAAAAATAAATTGTGAAATACAAGAATAAGTAATATATACGAGAATATATATATAATATAAAAGTAAATTTTGTATATACTAAATTTTCTATTTCGATCCTCTCACAATATGGTTTAAACTTATTTTTGTGATTTTTATGTATTAAATTAAATAAGATAAATAAATGTATATACATATAATTTTTTTTAATTTTCTTAAATTGATATGGCAAAGTTCAGATGACAAAGTGAAATTCTTAACAAAGTTCAGATGGTAAAATGTAATTGTTTCTGTTTGAAGTTTAAGCAAAGATGGTTTTGCCCTCACGTGGAGGGCACATGCCGGAATATTCAGAGAATATTCCACCGACGATGGTCGGTATAGGGCAAAGTGCAAAACTTGTATAGTTTGTATGGTAAAGTGTAAAAAAAATTAGTTTAGATGGAAAAGTGCAAAAAATCGCATAGTTTAAGGGGTTTAGTGTTTTTTCCTCTATTACTATATTGAGTAATATTCTTGACTTCATTCCAACGGATCTAAGTCAGCTGTCTTCACTTGACTGCTGCCATTAGCCCAGGTGACTTGAGTCTGCTTCAATCATGAGATTGACTCAACTATCACTTTATCTGATAGACTTGGCTTCTTTAGTTGATGCGACTGACACTTCTCACAGTTGTTCATCAACTGACTCTCCTTCAGTCGAGTCCTTGACTTCCTTCATGGCCATACTCAGCTGACATACAACAGAGTCTTCATTACAGTCCGCAGTTGATTTCTTGTAATCTTGACTTAGCTAACTTAACTCAGGTCTTCCAGTCCTATCTATTACAATACAGAATTAGAAGAAAAATGGGGTGCCAACTTCCTAGTCTAAGTTTTACATTGTATCATCAAAATTAAATAAATAAATTTCCTAACAAAAGGCCTTGGATCCATCAAGAAGAATGGATTAGAGAAAACAGACATAGCTTATGTTGAAGGGCTGAATTTCAATCTACTGAGCATCAACCAACTCTGTGATGAAGACTACAATACTAGAATTCACATGGGTGTTTTCCAGATCAAGGATGCTGAATCAAATGAAACCAACATGGTGGTTGCATAAGTATATGATTAATAGGCAGCTGTCCAAAACCCCTTAGGAAATTTGAATAGGAAGAAAGCCTAATGTGGGATATTTTCATATCTTTGGAAGCAAGTGTTTTATTCATAATAATGGCAAGGACAATTTGAAAGTTTTTGCTGCTAAGGCTGATGAAGGTGTCCTTCTGGGATATTCAGCTGAGAGTAAAGCTTTCAGAGTGCTGAACAAAAGGATTATGGTAATAGAATAATCTATCTATGTAGTGTTTGATGAACCTAATGTGAATGGAGAATACATTGATGAGTTATCTGAAAAGATGAATCAGCCAACTATCTATAAGAGTCCTTATACAGACGCAAATCTCAGAAGACTCGATCCTAATGAGGATGAGTTAACTGAATCTCAAAGACAGTTTTGAAGGTGTGCATTTAATGATGCAGATCAAGAAGAATGTGTTCAAGACAACTTAGCTGCAAGAAAAATCAATCTAGTAGACTTACTTCAACCAGGTGTGAGATGGCTGAGAGACCATCCACCTGAGTTAGTCATTGGAGTAAAAACTAGCACTTACTTGATGATTGCTCTACTTGACTGCCAGCAGACCAGATATCACATTTGTAGTAGGTGTATGTGCCAGATTTTTGTCTGCACCTAAGAAAAGTCATATGACTGCAACTAAGAAGATTAGAGTTAGTTGAAGGGTAGACAAGAAGTTATTAAACCTTTTTTATCTTTAATTTTTTTAGGGGTGTAAAAACTCAGTCAAGTTGGCTGCAACCAACTTGATTTCTTTGCTATTCACTGAAGAGTGAATGTCATCGTCATGAACAATAACATTCACGTAGAACATCGCAACCTCTTCTTGAAAAGTTTGTGCTATCTTGATCGACAAAAATTTCTTCAAACCAGGTTTTTCGAGATGTCCAACAATCTTCTTGGCCAGTACATTGTCCTCCAACTACCTGACAAGGCCTTTGAGGTCCATGAGAGCACCAGTGAGGACATTTTCTATGAGCTTTGCAAAGTCAATGGCGGATTTCTTTAGTGCCATTTGAGATTTCTTGAGGAAAAATATGAAGGGTTTTTTACAGAGAATACTTAGGGATTTTTGAATGCTTGAGAGTGAAAGTGAGAAGAGAGAGAAATTGATTTGGATATATATGAGACGTGAAAAGGCGGTTTCAAATTTGTAAGGCTTGAAATTTGATCAATGTCCAGGATTAAATCGTGCAAAAAGGCATTAATCACGTCGTAATTAATGCGGCAGTATTTATATCCAATCATGAGTTACTGTCGCATCTTTTACTGTGCTGCATTTAATGATGCTGACGTCATGCATCAAACATTCTCGCTTTAATGCAAACGACCTCTTTTTGTCTCTTAGTCCATGAATAAGTCAGATTCCTTCATTTATGACTTAACTTTGCTTCTCTCTTCCTTTAATCTGCTGATGGAGACTCAGTTGTTCATCTAACATAACTCTGCTGAATGACTATAAAGGTTGTTTTAATCTGCGGGATGAGTAAAATTCTTCTAAAATGCAATTCTCCATCTCTAACTCTGTTGAATGAGTCTTCTGAGCATACTAACTCAGCTCAATCAATTCAAGCTCATTCTTAAGCTCTTCAAATCTTGATTCACATAAAGGCTTTGTGAATATTTCAGCTAATTGCTTATCAGTTGATACATATTCCAATGTGATGTCTCTTTTCAACGTGATCTCTTATAAAGTGATATTTGATATCAATGTGCTTGGTTCTTGAATGCAAAACTGGATTCTGGGTAATTGCAAGAGCGCTTGTGTTATCACACATAATTGGAATTTCTTTCTCTTTAATGTCATAGTCTCTCAGTTGTTATCTTATCCATAAGACTTGGTCACAACAGCTGCCTGCAACAATATATTATGCCTCAGCTGTAGATGTAGCTATTGAATTTTGTTTCTTGCTGAACCAAGAAACCAATCTATTTCAAGCATTTGACAAGTACTAGATGTACTCTTCCTGTCAACTCTGCAATGGATAGAAAAGCTTTGAGATCTATAATTTGCCAATCACATAACAAAGTAAAAGATACTAACAAAGAGGTTTGGCAAATGCCATAAACTGGGCAAAAACAGAGGGATGCGCTTGAATATAACCAAGAATTTTGAGAAGCAGCCAAAATCAGATAACAAAAATTTGGTCTTTTTAGTACATGCAGAAAAAACGAGAGAAAGAGAAATCATTTTTTTCCAAGTATATGGTCTTTGCTAATCATCTTTGTTATTAGCCTGTTTACTCTGTACTGTGGTTGGCAAATTGTAGATCTCAAACTGGTTGATCCAGTGCAGAATGCTTACACCATGGTTTTTTCAAGATTTGTTGTTTAGCACTAGGAATGTTCGCTTGGTCAAACCGAACTAAACCAGTTCAAACCTAAAGTGTGGTTAACCGAAAATTCCATCAACCAAAATCATTAACCAAAACCCGAACCCAAGTTTTCGGTACTTCATGGCCATATAGATTATCATCCTTAGAACAAGCGGATGCAAGAAACCTCGAGTCTGTCTCCACTTCCTTGACAATCCAGCGATTTCCTATAACTTAACTTTTGAATCTATAACATATAATTAACTCCCCGACAAGGCCACATAAATTCTGTCGAATTAACAAATTTTAAGATCTTGATTTTTTTTCATCTACTTAACCATCTGCTTAATGAAACACCATTTTCTCTTAGTCAGAGATCTTGTATAATTTTGGGATAGACAAATCACGGATCTTGCACATATGCTTCTACTTCTACTTATCTCATTTGTACATCTTTCTCTAAAGGTTGGAATCAATACTAATGGCCCAATTAACAATGAGCATACTAGAAAGATTGTGGATGAAAAATTAAAATTTGATAGCAAGTTTGGCGGCCTCCAATACAATTTAAGCTTATTTTACGGTATAATTTTAATTGAATATTTTTAAATCCAAATAAGGACACTAATAGATTAAGTCAAAAAAGTTTTCGATCATACGTTTTATTGAAATCATTCGATTTCATAAGGATACTAATAAACTAACAAATAACACACATATATAATTAAGTACTAAATTCAAACGGCACACCAAACCATAATGGGTTGAGGGGATCCTCTCTCTCTCAGCGGTGCTCGCCTTCTCTCTTTCATTCAATCTTCATTCATTCGATCATGGAGATTGATTCATCTTTGTTCCCTGAAATTCATAGATCTAATCATGCTCAATATACTACTCCTCACGAGAATTCTCGTTCATCTTTTTCTAATGAGATTTCCAATGAAACCCCTAATCCTACGCTACAAGATCAATCGCTTCCTTCTTCTTCGATGGCCCCTTTCAGATCGATAGTTGCACCCTACGACCACACAGTTTCTTGAGGTTTGCAGCACACGACATTGCCTTGACGTACGGATTCCATGCATGGAGTATAATCTTTTGCCCAAACCCTAGCCCTGGGAGAGGATTTTTGACCCGTCAAGAAAGGAGATTACTTCTCCGTTACTATGGACAAAGAAATCTATCAACAAAGGATGACTGAGTTAAAAAATTCTTTGATTGGGCGCATTCTTCTATCCAAAGGTGTTAAGCTTTATTCGCTGGAGGATTTAAAGGCAAAATTGCATTCAGTATGGCAACCTTCAAGCAGCTGGAAGATTGTTCCACTTGGAAAGGGTTACTATAATATTCAATTTAATTCCATGACGGATCAAAATAAGGTTTTGGCAAAATCGTCTTGGAATTTGTAGTCTGGGGCAATGTGTCTCATGAATTGGATGCCCGACTTCAACCTCTACAAGTTAAATTCTTCCGTTGCGCAAGTTTGGATTCGAATTTACGAAATGAGTTATGAGTACTGGCACCATTCTTTAATTACTAAAATTACGTCTTCAATTGGTACTCCAATACAAATTGATAAATGTTCTTTATCAGGAGAAGTTGGACATTTTATTCGTGTTTTGGTGGAACTGGATTTAAATAAGCACCTACAAGAGTTTGTTATGGTCGAACGAGTAGGCCATTGTTCTTTCGTTTCTATCGGATACGAAAATCTTCCGGATTTCTGTGTTCATTGCCGAATTGTTGGGCATAATATCCATCAGTGTCGTAATACCAATACTAAAGAAGCGTCAAAGCCTGGGAAAAAAAAGCAAAAATAAGGTTAGTCCAGTCTGTGGTAGATCATTGAATCGTGATCGTCCTCCAGTGGATAAGGGTAAGGGCTAATGCTTCAGAATATTGGGTGCAAGTTAAAAAGGAAACGGTAGAGTTAATGATATTGGAAAATCTATCCCAGAAGTCAACATGAAGAATTCCTTTATGGCATTAAGTGGCGATGGGGTTGAAGATGCAATGGTGGTCGGAGACACTGTTGATAGAAAAATCTTGAAAAATCTAACGGTTAGTGGGGATTGAACCTTGGCAATGGTCAATAATGTTAACAATGACATACCTACACTTTGCAGGTGGTATACCACTCTTCTCAACACCAGAGTAATCATGCAACTTACTTAAATGACGTATGAAAAGAGGAATTACGACGAGCAATTACTAGCATCTCCAAGAGCTTACCTTTGACAGCCTACGAGTTGAACTCTAATGACCCTTCAGAGAATTTTCAAGCCACAGCTGTTGTGGCTCGGAAACCATGGTCTGACATGGAGGACGAAGAAGAGCAAGAAGAAGAGGAACAATAAAAATTGGAAGCTTTAAAGACAAAGATAGGTGACCCCTCCACCACTCTACTTGTCTTTCCCTCATGTACAGAAGCTATGAAGTCTATGACAATTGTGGCTCGTGGATCCTGGGCGAACATTCTACAGGCTACATTAGACAATCAAGAAGATACTCGAGCACGTGCTAAAACAACAAGTAACTATGTCATTCGAAAATATTCTAGAAATAGACGTCATTCGTTTAAATTACATTTTTAAGCTATCTTTGCTTTTTCTTTTTTGAAATTTAACATTATTTTTCATGTGCTACCTGATTGGCATGTGATTAAGACCTTTCCCTTTTTTTTATTTATTTTCATTTATTAAAAAAAAACAAAAAAAAAAAAAACACACATATATCATTGTAATTCTTATTATATAAGATCTCTTCAAAATCACATATTCTCTGGACAATCTTTTGATTCGTTAAAAAAATTTCAAAGCGTATGTACTTTGCATGTACATACTCTTAAATTTTTGTTTCCCCAAATTTTTCTCTTATTTTGTTTTAATATTAATATATACCATAGATTTATATCTTTATATTTAGTTTATTGAATTGAGAACAATTTATATTTTAATATAACAATGGGGTACTTATTTATATTTGTTTATATCATTGGATTTTGTTCTACGACGATTTCATTTATGTTCTTGACATGTGTTTTTGAATTCAATATGATTAATTATGTTTCACCGGTTTGTTGGGTTTGATATACCACACGAGGTTCGCACAACGGAAATTTAAATTTTTTAATTTAATTAAATTAAGTACATTCATCATAATAAAAATTAACCTCGTGGGTTCACGTAGCGGTTGTAACGATCGGCATTTTCATTATCATACGAGAAAAAAAAATTGATTCATAAGTGACAAAAGAAAATTACTCTCGTAGAGTCTTCTCCTGTTACTGAAGATTGAGAGAGAATCAATTCCCGGTTATGTGGCAATCACCAAAACTCTGTATACTCGCCAATAGAGCTTTTGACATCTCCCCTCTAATCGAGTCCACCTTTTGATTGTACACACCCAAATAAATTTTTCGCTAGTAAAATTTATTTTGTTTTCGAATTGGTAATGGACTAGAATATTAACTGCACAATCAACAATTAATTGAAGAATAAATGGTGCAGATGAATAATTATTAATTAATTATTATCCACAACAATTGAAGATAAGTGCTTAAGAGAAAAAGAAAAAGAAAAACCAAGAACACTTTCTATTTTTTTATTTCCAAAGATACATGGCCAGACTCTCTTAAGAATTTTTTGTCAAGAAATACTATCTACATTATGTAGTTGTGTGTTCTTTTCTTTAAATGAAAAACTCTCGTATTTTGATTAATTAGATAATTAAAAATCACCCGGGATTAACCTTGTGCTCCAATGGTTGAAACGTGTATTGTAAAAGCGAATGATCCGGGTTCGATCCCATAAGAGTGTGTGTGTCCCCTCCCCAAATTCCTCCATTGTACTCAAAAAAAAAAAAAAACTACCCACAATCAATACTGGGAAGTTACCACTAAATGCCTAAATAGCATTTTCCAAAACTGTCATGTACAAGCCACCAACAATGTGGTATTTTTTTATGTTATATATAATATATATAGGGAGAAGATCCTATGAGACCACCCTTCTAGGTGAGACCGTAGAGACAGATCTATCCAATAAAAAAAATTGATGGCCATGATACACCAAATATATGCAGCTATTGGAACGAAAATATACACTTGCAGTGGTAAAATATGGATAGATGAAAATCCCAAAATAACCGCTTCCTAGAAATTAGGGACGTGATCTGTTATTGATCATGTTCCCTCAATCACGCGGTCAACCATCTTCTCTCCTTCTTCAACATACTGCATAATTTATACCTTGCATACTGCATATTTATGTTCTGCATATAAAGTGTTCTAAATTTGCATATTTAGTATGAACAAAGTGTATTACATTAAATTTCAGTTGTGTGCTTATTTAGAATAGGAATATTGCATATATAGTTTTGTTATTGTGTATACTTAGAACAAAACAAGAAAATATTAAAATAAATTAGGCATTGGTCCTTATGATTTATACCCTGCATATTGCGTATTTATATTTTGCATATATAGTTATCCAAATTTGTATATTTAGCATGGACAAAGTGTATTACATTAAATTTTAATAGTGTGTTTATTTAGAATAGGAATATTGTATATATAGGTTTGTTATTGTGTATACTTATAACAAAATAAGTAAAAAATTGAAATACATTAGGCATTGGTCCTTATAATTTATACCCTGCATACTGCATATTTATGTTATGCATATACATAGTGTTCCAAATTTGTATATTTAGTATGAACAAAGTGTATTATATAAAATTTTAATAGTGTGCTTATTTAGAATATGAATATTGCATATATAGTTTTGTTATTGTGTATACTTAGAACTGAACAGAGACATGAAATGGACTAAGAAAGAAAACGGAATAGGCATGTATTTTGAAAATATAATTGATACCTTAAATTGCGGAAGAGGGAGATATGATAAGATTTTATTAATTTCGAAAATACCAAATTACCCTTAATCCTCCTAATAAATCCGGCGCCTACTAAAAATAAGTGGGAAAATATGTACCGTTATTCGTCTAGATCCAATGGCCACGATATATCCCTACGGTCTCACCTAAAGGGCTTGGTCTCATTTGAACCAATCCCTATATATATATATATATAAATATATCATTATATATATAAATAAATCATCAATTATCTAATGGGCTTCTACAATTAGGCCTACTAGATTATAGTATAGGTTTAGACTTGAAAATCTAATTAATTAATTAATTCAACTAATTATTCAATACTCAGAGCCCAAATTAGTCAATCCAATTGATTAATTCATTTATTCTATTCCTTTCATTGAATTAAATTAAAACTCTAATTAATTAATCTATATTAATTAATTGCATCCAACTATTGAATTTATCAATTTCGAAATGTCAACAACAAAAATTATGTGTGACCATGCCTTTTAGGTTCACAACTAATACTAGCTGCAGGCTTACAACTTTTGTAACTTTCAAACAATAATATTTTATTCTACTAATTAATCATATTAATTAATATACTTGAAATCAACTCTTTAATTTGAAGAACCTACAAATCATGGTAACATCTAGCAGTAGCATGATTACCTAGTATTAGGTGAAATAACGAGTAAACTTATTTAAATTGCAATTGCATACATGTATGATCCTTTCGACAACTAATTTCCCGATTAAATCTTGGGCATGGATTTATTGAAACCCAAATGATTTAATAATTGTGGTTCCATTTCAAATTCTGGTGATCCTTTTATGAATCAAATTCATCGTGCCTTGACCAAGTGATGTGAACCGCAGCAACAATTGTGCGTACGACCCAACAACAATATGTTGTTAACCCAAGATCCTCACTAGTTCGGTTAAAGATTGGTGAAAACCTCGACAAATCAAGAACCTCGGTATGCGAAGACGCCACAAGCAATTTTGGATTATTGCCTGATAAGTCGATAATGGCAACAAGAAACGTAAATCTTGAAGAATTTGAAGAAAACACTCAATTTGAGAGTAAAAGAGTAATTCAATTGATAACTAATGAAAAATAATAAGTATTCACCCTTATAAGGGATTCAAACCCTAACGCTACTAGGAACAACTTTAAACTGGAAAAGGAAACAAAAAAAACTGACAACTAAAAAAAATGCGGCCCCGAACACGGCCGTGCTGTGAGACACGGCCAGGTCGTGTTGCCCGTTGTATTCGGGACCGAAAATCGAACCTACCACACGGTCGTGTTGTCTGACATGGCAAGGCCATGTTATTGAGCACGGTTGTGTCTGTGAGCACGGCCAGGTCGTGTCTCCCTGCACACGTCCTATTTCGACCTCTTCTTGTCCCGATCTGAAAATAACAACTTGAGATGCGGCCTTAAAGGTTTACTTATCCTCCAAAACATCAAAACGACTCAAACAACTCAAAATTACAACTAACGCTAAGATATATGAATACAAGACACTATTGAGAACTTGACAACAAAGTCTTCAAGACGCAAAGTGACCCGAATTCGTGGCACCCTTAGATTGCTCGGTCTGAGGTGAACTTTGGAACATTGATGACGCTAATCAACTAGACCACCCGAACATCTTCCTCCATCGACAGTGCACTATCGGTCTCCTTCTGAATTACTTGAACCAACCCATTGAGTGCATCATTGAACTTTCTTGCTCGAGCCCTCGTCACTGGGCCAACCGGCACTGTCAATTGGTCTTTCGTCCATGGATTCTCATCATTCCCCTCCTCTTGAGAGGGATTTGTCCTCAAATACCGAATTGGCATCAAATGGACTAAGATCAGCAACATTGAAAGAAGCACTAATTCCATACTCGTCCGGCAAGTCAATCTTGTTAGCATTGTCACTGATCCACTCAAGCACTTGAAACGGACCATCTGCACGAGGCTACAACTAGGACTTTCGCTAGGCCGGGAATCATTCGAGGCGCATATGTATCCAAATCCAATCACCCAGCTCAAACACCATCTCCTTATGATACTTGTTAGCCTCCGCCATATATTGCTCTGTTCACCCTTAGATGTTAAGTATTGCTTTCTCATGTAACTGTTTACAAAATCATCTTTCTTCTGCCCATCTATGTTAACATGCTCAGAAACAGGTAAAGGTGATAAATCCAATGGGGTTAGAGGATTTAAAACCATAAACAAATTCAAATGGTGAAAGCTTCGATGCAGAATGTACAACACAATTATAAGCAAACTCAACATGCGGTAAACACTCTTCCCAAGTTTTAATGTTCTTTTTAATGATAGACCTTAACAACATAAACAAAGTCATATTCACTACTTCAGTTTGACCGTCTGTTTGGGGATGACATGTAGTAGAAAATAACAATTTAGTTCCCAGTTTTTCCCACAAGGTCTTCCAAAAGTAACTTAAAAATGTAGCATCTCTATCCGAAACAATGGTTCTAGGCATACCATGCAATCTCACAACCTCTTTAAAGAACAAATCGGCAATCAAAGACGCATTATCAATTTTATGACATGGAATAATATGTGCCATCTTTGAAAAATGATCTATGACAATAAATATAGAATCAGACCCATGCTTAGTTCTCGGAAGTCCTAAAACAAAGTGAATAGAAATATCCACCCAAGGTGTTGTCGGAATGGGTAAGGGCGTGTAAAGACCCTAGTTTTGAACTCGGTGCCAGTCGGTTGAAACCCCTCCTCTTGAGTTGCTGCTCGACTTTCACCGCCATGTGCACCATCTCCTCAAGATCGACACAATGATGCAAGTCTACAACATCCGCTATAGGAGTATTCAATCCCGCGATAAACCTCGCCATAGTAACCTCCTGATCCTCCTCGATATTGGCCCTCGCCATCAGCATCTCCTTCTCTTTATGATAATCCTCGACGCTCTTTGACCCCTGTGTCAACCTCTGCAACCTTTGATAGACGTCTTTGTAATAATGATTTGGAACAAAGCGACGTCACATCAAACTCCTCATCTCCTCCCATGTGGAAACGGGCCACTAGCCGCTACTCCTCCTCGAGACCATCAATTGATCCCACCAAATGCTTGCATAATCCGAGAACTCAGTTGATGCCAATTTCACCTTTTTCAACTCGAAATAGTTTGGGAAATCAAACACGTTCTCGATTTTCCTCTCCCAATCCAAATAGGCGTCTGGATCACTTTATCCCTAGAACGAGGGGATTCGCATTTTGATGTTACTCAAATTGCCATCCTCACGTTCCCTATCACCCCTATTTCCACACCGACCTATTCCCAAATTGTAATTTTGCTCCCTTTTAGAATCAAAATCATCCATCTCATCTGCCCATTCCTCCAATTCGAACCTCCTAGGCCTCTGCGCCCTAGTAACAAGCTCATCTATTCTTGGTGCCTCTTTGGGATCCCCGTACGTCTCGATCACTATTTTCTTTATGAGGTTTGCAATTGCCTCCATATCCAATTTATTACCTAAATCTGCCGGTTGTCGGTTTTCCTCGGACATGTTTGATTCACTCCCTCATGTGTATACACTCGTGTATCATTCAACTCACAATCTCCAAGTGGGTGCACTTGTCACGATTATAAACTAATCAGACAGTTGTAAGTACGCCTCAAAACACCAAGACAATCACCAAGCCAACAACAGATCTCAATAAGATGAAATTGAAGACTAGGGTTTATAACTCCGATTTTTCCAAAATTTTCGAATATCTCTTTTTTTTTTGCACGTGGATTATGATTCTTTACCCGCTGATTTTCTGTGCAATTTTGATTTTTTTTGCTACCCTTGAAGAACTAGGGTTTATAAGAAATTATGGAAAATAACAAGAATTAAAGAACAAGATAGATTTAACCTTGCTAGAAGGCTCTGATTACCAACTGATGTGAACCGCAACAACAACAATATGTTGTTAACCCAAAATCTTCACTAGTTCGGTTAAAGATTTGTGGAAACCTTGACCAGTTGCTTAGCAAATCAAGAACCTCGGTATGCGAAGACGCCACAAGAAATTATGGATAATTACCTGATAAGTCGATAATTGCAACAAGAAACATAAATCTTGAAGCACTTGAAGAAAACACTCAATTTGAGCATAAAAGATTAATTCAATTGATAACTAAGGAAAAATAATAATTGTTCACCCTTATAAGGGATCCAAACTCTAACCCTACTAGGAAACAACTTAAAACTGGAAAAGAAAACGAAAAAAATTGACAAATCAAAAACAAAGGCGGCCCCAAACACAGTCGTGCTGTGAGACACGACCATGCCGTGTTGCTCACTGTATTCGGGTCCAAAAATCGAACTTGCCACATGGTCGTGTTGTTTGACACGGCCAGGCTGTGTTGTTGAGCACGGCCAGGCCGTGTCTCCCTGCACACGTCCTGTTTCGACCTCTTCTCGTCCGATCTTTAAATAACAACTTGAGACGCGGCCTTAAAAGGTTTACTTGGCCTCCAAAATATAAAAAACGACTCAAACAACTCAAAATTACAACTAACACTAAGATAAATGAATACAAGCCACTATTGAGAACTTGACAACAAAGTCTTCAAGACACAAAGTGAATTAGCTTGCTCAGTCTGAGGTGGACTCTAGAACATTGATGACGCTAATCAACTAGACCACCCGAACATCTTCCTCCATCAGCAGTGCACTCTCGGTCTCCTTCTAAATTACTTGAACCAACCCATTGAGCGCATCCATGAACTTTCTTGCTCAAGCCATCGTCATTGGGCCAACCGGCATTATCAATGGATCTTTTGTCCATGGATTCTCATCACCAAGGTCTTTAAATCACAAACTATGAAAATACAGGAAATTCCCTTGTCAAAAGGCAAGTGTCGAATTCTATGTTGGCCACAGACAAGCATCCATGTACATCAGTGCAATACTCAAAATACCCATGTGTGATTGTCATGCAATCAAAAGATAAATCAAAGTATTGCAAGATAGACACATGGCTAATGTCGTGCATCAAGTACGAGGATTAATCATGTACTATTGCAATATAAAAATTCATATTCGACAACAAAGTTTCCATATAAGAATTTTCATTGGGTCATGTTCAGTGAACTTGTTCGCCAACAAGCACACGCATATATGCATTTGTGTCTCAACGCTGATGTTTATGGAATGTAACATTCTTGTCTCATGAACATTCATCATATACACAAGTCTCACGGGGTTATTCAATGTCCCATCTTGAAAAACCCATTGTTGGAACTATTTTAAGATCAAAGTCTTAGAGGCATGTTCTATGATCGCCATCAAATGCGCAACCATGCCTCGTAGCTCAAAATGATCTAAGCACTTTATCTATGAGCAATTAAATAATAAATGCAAAACATAAGATAAAGAAAAATGCCTTTATATTAATATAATTCCCAATAAAATTATTTTTACAAGTAGGATAAAATCCAGTTCTAATTGCAGTGCAGGGCACCCTACTCTAACAATCTCCCACTTGACCTAGCTCCAATGGCCCTTGTATTTTAGGCTTATCTTCTCAAGATGTCCATCAAATACCTTTTGTGTTAAGGGCTTAGTCAGTGGGTCTGCTACATTTTCTGCCGAAGCGACTCGATCCATGACGGCATCGCCTCTACCAATGATCTCTCTGATCAGGTGGTATCGTCTCATTATATGCTTGGATCTTTGATGAGATCTTGACTGTTTTACTTGCTCTATAGCCCCATTGTTGTCACAATAAATTATTATTAGATAAACTACGGATGGAGCAATACCCAACCCTTGGAAGAAGTTTCGAATCCAAATGCCTCTTTTGTTGCATCTGCAGCTACATATTCAGCCTCAGTTGTAGAGTCTGCAGTAGTTTGTTGTTTAGAACTCTTCCAACTAACCTCCCTTCTATTCAAGGTGAATATATATCTAGACATTGACTTTGTGTCATCTATATCAGACTGAAAATTAGAGTCAGTGAATCCTTCTAGTTTTAATTCTCCATTGCCATATATTAAAAAGATATCCTTAGTCCTTCTTAAGTATTTAAGGATCATCTTAACAACCTTCCAGTGATCATCCCCAAGATTAGATTGATATATACTCGTGAAACTCAGTGCATGCGCGACATCAGGCCTAGAACATAACATTGCATACTTTATGCTCCCCATAGCGGATGCATAAGGTATGCGAGACATTCTTTCTCCTTCTTTATGTGTCTTGGGACACATAGCCTTAGAAAGTGAAACACCATGACTCATTGGCAAGTACCCTCGCTTGGATTCCTCCATGCTAAACCTTTTTAGCACTTTGTCTATATACATTGACTGGGATTGTCTGATCATCCTTCGAGATCTATCTCTATACATCTTTATCCCTAGGATAAATGATGTTTCTTCCAAGTCCTTCTGGAGAACTGTTTAGACAATTAAGTCCTTGTTGATTGCATCATGCCTACATCATTCCCAATGAGTAGAATGTCATCAACATATAGCACAACAAATGCAACTGCACTCCCACTAACCTTCTTGTAAACACATGGTTCATCAGGGTTCTTGTAAAAATCAAACGTTTTGATCATTCCATCAAACCGGATGTTCCAACACCTCGAACCCTATTTGAGTCCATAAATAGATATCTGGAGTTTGTAAACCTTTTGCTCGCTCCCACTGGCTGCTTCATATAGATTTCTTCCTTAATGTTTCCATTAAGAAAACCAGTATTCACATCTATTTGCCATATCTCATAATCATAATATGATGATATGGCTAATAGTATCCGAATGGATTTAAGCATCACTACTGGTGAAAAAGTTTCCTCATAGTCAATTCTTTGCTTCAAAGTATAACCTTTTGCAATCAAACGTGCTTTGTAGATTGCTACCTCTCCATCTACTCCAAGCTTCCGCTTGTAGACCCATTCGCAGCCAATGGAACAATTCCCTGTGATGGGTCCACCAAGGTCCATACCTTGTTGGAGTACATGGAATCCATTTCATACTGCATTGTTTCTTGCCATTTCTTTGAGTCAATGTCTCACATTGCCTCTCCATAGCTTCTTGGACCATTATCGAAAAAGAGTCCCTCTTCTTTGTTTTCTAACAAAAGGTTCAGCCTCTCAGGCGCCCTTGAAACCCTTATGGATTTCCGAAGAGGTTGTGCTTCAGAAGGTCCAACTTCAGCTGGAGTGTTATTCGCGGCAATATTTATGAATATGTGGTTCTTGAATTTTTTCAAGTTCTACTGTTCCACATTCATTTCAGAAGCAAATTCATCCTCAAGGAAAGTAACATTCCTCGAAACAAACACCTTTTTTCTGAAGGATCGTAGAAATAATACCCTATAAAATGTCTTATCTCCCATGAATTTACTTAAGATAGATTTCATATCTAACTTATCTCCCACTTGCTAGTTCACATAAGCAGCACACCCGCATACTTTGAGGTACTTGTAGGAGGGGGTCTTGCCACACCAGATTTTGTATGGTGTATTAAAGTATGACTTTAGATGGCACCCTATTAACTCCATTAAGTTGTGGAGTACCATGAGGAGTCCACTGTGAAAGAATCCAATACTCTTTTAAATAATCAAGAAACTCAATGTTAAAGTATTCGCTTCCTCGATCTGATCGAAGACTCTTAATACTACGACCAGTTTATTTCTCCACCTCATATCTAAACTCGTTGAACTTTTCATAAGCTTCAAATTTGATAAGGAATACATAATCATACCTAGAATAATCGTCGATAAAAGTTATGAAGTAGTGATAGTTCCCTCGTGCATTTACGCCTAGTGGTCCACAAACATTCGTATGCATCAAATCCAACAGATTTTTTTGCTCGCTCCACTTGTCCAACAAATGGTTATTTGGTCACATTTTCTTTAAGACATGATTCACATGTTGTCAATTTCGCTCTCCCCTAAGGTCGAATTTTTCCGCCAACTTGTGTGTCACCGTTTCGGAAATATGACCTAATCCAGCATGCTAAAGAGTGAAAGAACTATCATTATCTAATTTTCTTTTATTTTGTTGAATTGTGAGTATGGGATTATGGGGAGAAATAGTGTACAAATAATTTGTCAAATAACCAGAATATATAAATGCAAAATCTTAGAAAATGGAACAACTTACGTTCTCGATAACAAATCTAAAACCTTCTCTATCTAAAATAGGAACAAAGATAATGTTTCTAATAATATCCGAAACATAAAGATAATTGTTCAAACACAAATTGAAACCATTCTCTAAAGATAGATAAACAGTCTTTATAGGTAATGCAATAACTCTTTCTCCATTCCCCATTCTAAGGATTGTCTCCTCTCTATCAAGCTTCCCGCTTCTTGTTATTATCTGCAAATCATTGCAAATGTGTGAGCCACAACCAATATCAAATACCCAAGAATCATCATTAACATATAAGTTAACTTCAACAAAATATATACCTAAATGTTTAAGTCCCGCAAGGTACTCCTTGCAATTCTTCTTCCAGTGCCCCATTTTGCTAATGTTATGGCATTTATCATTGTCTTGAGAATTAACTTTTTTCTTACCATTGTCCTTTACCTTCTTGTTAGGTTTGGAGGAAACCTTTTCTTTCCATTTCTGTAGGTCCCAATGGGTGTGGTGTAAGGTTTAGAAGGGGGGTTAAATAAACTTTACCAAATTTTCACTTTTAGTCTTTTTAAGAATTTCAACAAAGTCGACTCAAATCAGCTGTGTCCTTGGAGGACAGCTAGGTTGGCTATCTTCAGCTAAGTTACCCGCTCAACAGACACGACTGAGTTGTTAATAGTATAACTTGGATGCGTCAGCTAACACTAAACTTTTAGTTGATTTGGTTTTTAACAGTGGAAGACTTAACACACTTTGTTTGATTAAAGCTCGTTTTTAACACTTGTTTTAGCACTTGTTATTATCAGTTAGATAGCAAAATAACTTAACATTAGATATGAAAAATATAAGCCAGAAAGTAAGTACTAAAAGTAAATGACACAAGTATTTTATAGTGGTTCGAGGATGGGGTAATTCCTCTACTCCACTCTTCTCCAACTCCTGGAGGAATCCACTAGGTAACAGATCAAGTTACAAAGTAGTTCTCAGTCTAGAGACAGCCTTGATCACACAGTTGGCTTCTCATACGACTCACCTTCTTCACAAAACAACTGCCATACTACTTCAGCTCCCTTCAAGTCTTTGGATTTGATCACACAACCTTCCAACAAACTTGAATCTCCTGGTTCGACCTTGAACCATTCTTCAGCTCCTTCAACTTGGAAAGTAGACCCTTTTTCATTCTTTAAACTTTTCCACTTCAACTGGTTAAAGTAATCTTTCCTTCACAACATGTGTTGGATCGAGTTCCTTTGAGTTTTAGGCTTGAGGAATTTTCTGGATAAGCTTGAGAATATTGCAGGTTATGCATGCTTAATAATAGCTTGATTCATTCATGTTTGGTTCAGGTACCCTTTTCTCAAATGCTTCCTCAGCCTTTTATAGTGCTAATTTGAAAATTTGTCCATTGAAGAGATAGGCTATTTTCAAATGACACTTCTTGTTCGTTGGCTTGTCTTTTCTTGGTCTGCAGCATATGTGATGTTGACCCTTCCTCGTATTAAATGGCTCTACAGCTTTACAGGGTCTGACACATGCTTCAGTGTTTCCCATTAGTTTATTCATTTTGCATGTTTCTGGGCCAAACACTTTAAGACCTAGCAGCTTCGACATGTTACTATATCGAGTATTATTCCTGACTTACTTCCAACGGATCAATGTCAGTTATTTTGACTTGACTTCTGTCTTTACCCCTTTGACTTGAGTCTGCTCTAATCATGAGAATGAATCAACTGTCACATCAACTGTTAGACTTGTCTCCTTTTACAGACTTGACTGACACTTCCTCATACTTCACACAGTTGTTCCTCAGCTGGCTCTCCTCCAATCGAGTCCTTGTCTTCCATCTTGGCCATACTCAGCTGACACACAGCAGAGTCTTCACTCTAAAATGCAGTTGACTTCTTGCATTCTTTGATATAGCTGACTTCACTCAGCTCTTTTAGTCCCATCTATTACAACATAGAATTACAAAGAAAATGGGGTGCCAACTTCTTAGTCTAAGTTTTACATGGTATCATCAAAATCTAAAAAATAAATTTCCTAAAAATTTCCCCCTTTTTGATGATGCCAAAACTTAAACAAAAATAAACAGCAAACACAAGCAGTGCATTAA